>OX422211.1:421022260-421627760 GCA_949130495.1 Sambucus nigra | reverse complement strand
CTCAGAGGAGCAGTATAAACTGATTGGAGTTAGTCACTACATATAAAGAAGTATGGTTGAAATTTAATGAGAAATATGGGTACGGATTGACCGTGAGGTCTTCCATTTACTCTTCTAACAGAGATGGGATGGAGTTTCAAAACTTATCACAAGTGAGTAAGATAGGGAACGATCGTGAGAGAGTGATTGATTTGCTTAAGAAACTTCGTACCCGACGAAGGGGGTATATAGAAGGAAAAAGGGTTTATAGTTGATAAAGGACCCGTGAGTGTAATATGAAAATATGAATGGAAATCCAACCAAGATGACTAGTGTCGACATCGCCAAGGTCATAGGTTTGGAAGTTTATATTAACACTTCCTTGAGAAGGGAGCCAAAAGTGTTGGAGAATGTAGCCGAAGAGCAAGACTGGAGTAAATAGTGCTAGAAAAGCACCACACAAGGGTATACCCAGCAGGGGACTCATTTAGATGATTTTTTATCGATAGAATTTCTATGATGTGACGAAGGAGTCAATTAAGGCCATAGAGACCAACAATAAGTTCCATAGGGCCAGCAGAGCCAAAGGAACAACGGGAGTAGTAATTTGAGGCCAAGATTACCAAGTTCGAGGGAAGGAAACTCCAAAAGGGCCAGTGAGGCCAGAGACGAGGGATAAAAAATAAAGGTGTCCTATGGATGGAGAGTAGGGTCACCTGTGTTGAACTTGTTCACAGTGAGATAGTGAGACCAGTGAGATTGGAAAGGTGCCCGTGGAGCACAACAACAGGAAAAGTAAGATCTTCAGCAAGGGAAGTGGGCTTAGATATTTAGGACCATAAGTTACCAACCTGAGAAGGGTGGGTTTAGACAGGGCCAGTATGGTCCTTAGCATCAATAGCATCCCATTTCCCTAGGCCGTTAGGGCCAAGGCAACCATGGGGGAGGCCAGCACTACCGTGATTAGAGGCAGAGAGATTTTTAGGCCGATGTTTCCATTGTTGGTTTATTGGCCGTACAAGAGGGGATTAAACCAAAGTGAGGTAGGGGTAACTACATGATGAGATTCCGAATGTGCAACTAATTGCAGTAAATCTTGGATCTGTTCTGATGTGAGAGTTACGTTTGGGAATAGGTCGACCAGGCGAGTGTAACACCCCGCCCGCCCGGGGAGAGCGAACGGAGCGCTAATGCGATAAAATAAATCTAAATCCACAATACACAAGGTATAGAGCATCTAAATAAACCCACAATCATATAAATCCACTAATCTCAATCTCTTCAATTACAACAAGTCTCTCGAATTAAAATTATAACTACTAACTCGAAAATAAAATATAAATCTCCAATGCTCTATACATCAAAATAAATGAATCTTTCCCAAACAATCCTTGCTAAAATCAATCTCCATAGCGCCCCAAAATCCTCGCTAACCTTCCACTAAAAGAAAATATGGGGAAGTACACAATACGACAGGAAAGATGCTCAACAAATATATGTTAGCGATGAATAAAGCGTAACAACACGAGTACGAATATTTAAATCAAATGCAAATCTCAATAGCATTTTATCAATATAATTTCTCAACAACACATTAATGGGTAACCAGGCCTCACCCCATTCACATATGCTTTATCAAGCCAAAGTCGGGAATAGGTATTTTGGCGGGTTCACAACATCCATGCCATATTAAAATCTCATGACAACGTGCTCATCAACAATATAATGATACCACATGAATCAAAATAATTTCAACAATTATTTTCCAGATTTCAATGAATTTATTAATTCAAATATGAGTTCAATTAAACAAGAATTCAAAGAGAATGACACTCGCGAAATTTAAGGAGCATATTGTGTAAAACCCCATACCTCAAACCATGATGAGAAACCAATGATCACATCCTCAAGATCAACACAAAAGATCTACAAAAGCTCCTCTAAGTACCTCCAACAAAATAGCCCCAAGAACACCTCTAATCTAAGGTTGGAACTCACAAATCTCAAGGGCCAATGTGTATATAAAAAGAAGAGGAATATAAAATATATTTGCTGCCAAAATTTGTGCCAAAAGTAGGTTAAAAGGGTTGCCCGCGACTTCCTTTTATAATGCAAAGAAATGAAGAGTTGGAAGCCAAAAGACTCTTTTAAATAAGGCAAAGAAATGAAGAGTTGGAAGAGAAAACAACTCTTGAAAATTACTTAAGGTTCGCCGACTTAGAATTCCAAGAGTTAAAACATTTAAAAATTATTTCAAAATCCGTTTTAACTCCGTTTTCGAAACCGTTTGAAATTCTCGCCTTTAAAAATAATAACCAACATATTTGAGCAATAAAAATAATTTTATCAAAAACTTTATTTTCCTCCATTTTCCAGAAATTAATTAAAATAGCCCAAAATTACGCGGGTTATTACACTTCCCCACTAACAATGGAATTTCGCCCTCGAAATTCGCCGAATGCCTAACTCTCAAAAAATCAGGCTAACAATCTCCAAAAATAATCTCGTCTCCAAAAATAATTCCTCACCTCTAATCTCGAAACCTAACACGAATATCACCTAAAATTTTCTATCTCCAAAAATTGCTAACCACGCAATGAACCCGAAATCCAAGCCCCGAGGGTTGCCGTATACCTAAGCTCTGATACCATTTGTAACACCCCGCCCGCCCGGGGAGAGCAGAGCGGAGCGCCATTATCGATAAAACTAACAAAATCCACAAATAGCAAGGTATAGAGCATCTAAAAAATCCCACAATAATATAAATCCACTAATCTCAATCTTCAAATTAATACAACAAAATTCTCTCGAATAAATACAACTAAAGTAAATCTCCAATGCTCTGTACATCAAAATAAATGAATCTGTCCCAAACAATCCTCGCTAAAATCAATCTCCATAGCACCCCAAAATCCGCGCTAACCTGCCACTAAAAGAAAATATGGGGAAGTACACAATACGACAGGAAAGATGCTCAACAAATATATGTTAGCGATGAATAAGGCGTAACAA
This sequence comes from Sambucus nigra, assembly GCA_949130495.1. Classification (NCBI taxonomy): domain Eukaryota; kingdom Viridiplantae; phylum Streptophyta; class Magnoliopsida; order Dipsacales; family Adoxaceae; genus Sambucus; species Sambucus nigra. The sequence continues at coordinate 421,624,769 of OX422211.1, read as the reverse complement.
CACGAGTACGAATATTCAAATCAAATGCAAATCTTAATAGCATTTTATCAATATAATTTCTCTACAACACATTAATGGGTAACCAGGCCTCACCCCATTTGCATATGCTTTATCAAGCCATAACCAGGAATAGGTATTTTGGCGGGTTCACAACATCCGTGCCATATTAAAATCTCATGACAATGTGCTCATCAACAATATAATGATACCACATGAATCAAAATAATTTCAACAATTATTTTCCAGATTTCAATGAATTTATCAATTCGAATATGAGTTCAATTAAACAAGAATTCAAAGAGAATGACACTCGCGAGATTTAAGGAGCATATTGTGTAAAACCCCATACCTCAAACCATGATGAGAAACCAATGATCACATCCTCAAGATCAACACAAAAGATCTACAAAAGCTCCTCTAAGTACCTCCAACAAAATAGCCCCAAGAACACCTCTAATCTAAGGTTTTTTAACTCTTCGAATTCTAAGTCGGCGAACCTTAAGTAATTTTCAAGAGTTGTTTTCACTTCCAACTCTTCATTTCTTTGCCTTCTTTAAAGGAGTCTTTTGGCTTCCAACTCTTCATTTCTTTGCATTATGAAAGGAAGTCGTGGGCCACCCTTTTAACCTACTTTTGGCATAAATTTTGGCAGCAAATATATTTTATATTCATCTTCTTTTTATATACACATTGGCCCTTGAGATTTGTGAGTTCCAACCTTAGATTAGAGGTGTTCTTGGGGCTATTTTGTTAGAGGTACTTAGAGGAGCTCTTGTAGATCTTTTGTGTTGATCTTGAGGATGTGATCATTAGTTTCTCATCATGGTTTGAGGTATGGGGTTTTACACAATATGATCCTTAAATCTCGCGAGTGTCATTCTCTTTGAATTGTTGTTTAATTGAACTCATATTTGAATTGATAAATTCATTGAAATCTGGAAAATAATTGTTGAAATTATTTTGATTCATGTGGTATCATTATATTGTTGATGAGCACGTTGTCATGAGATTTTAATATGGCACGGATGTTGTGAACCCGCCAAAATACCTGTTCCCGGCTATGGCTTGATAAAGCATATGCGAATGGAGTGAGGCCTGGTTACCCATTAATGTGTTGTTGAGAAATTATATTGATAAAATGCTATTGAGATTTGCATTTGATTTGAATATTCGTACACGTGTTGTTACGCTTTATTCATCGCTAACATATATTTGTTGAGCATATTTCCTGTTGTATTGTGCACTTACCCATATTTTCTTTTACTGGCAGGTTAGTGCAGATTTTGGGGCGCTATGGAGATTGATTTTAGCGAGGATTGTTTGGGAAAGATTCATTTATTTTGATGTATAGAGCATTGGAGATTTACTTTAGTTGTATTTATTCGAGAGAATTTTGTTGTATTAATTTGAAGATTGAGATAAGTGGATTTATATTATTGTGGGATTTTTTAGATGATCTATACCTTGCTATTTGTGGATTTTGTTAGTTTTATCGATAATGGCGCTCCCCTCCGCTCTCCCTGGGCGGGCGGGGTGTTACAGCGAGACAAACAGTGAATGGAGGTAATGTTTTTGCTTCATCCTTATGAGTATTGGATTTATTCGGGTGACATAAGTGTGTCACAGGGTATGATTGTTAACACTTAAATTCGAAAGTGAATCGAATTTAGTGGGTGCATTGGCAGTGTTAGCATTATTATATATGTTTACGATTGGGTAGCGGGGATCATTTCAGTGTCACTCGTAGGTGAGCATTTGTGGGCACTGGGAGAATTTGATGTTATGATTTGCTACCTTTGAGAGAGTCAATAAAGTAGGACTTATTCTAAGTGTATGTCGTGATTGGATACCGAGAGTTTTAGCGGTAGTAGGTTGTGTGATAAAACTATCGTACTTGCTATTTTAGGGTGAAATTTATTAATTTGCGAGGCATAACCTAAAAGAGGGTAGAGACTATTTACACATATTTTATGTTATATTATGATCAAATATAAAGAGTTATATCTTTGATATTATATATATATATATATATATATATATATATATACAGAAATGTTATGGACTTCGGTGAGTATGTTGTCCCGTTATATTTTATCCCAATGCGTAAGAACTTTTTACTGATGTGATTCAGGATGCTTTATGTTCTTTATCGAGCGGAGATATATAGCTCATTATTTATATAGTTGTACGAAATTGTGATAGGAAGAACATCGTGTTGTCTATCGTCTTTAGTGACATGAGAGTGGGTGAGTGGAATTTTTAAGTGAGCAGACGAGGATTTGAGGGTACATGTTATGGACTGAAGACCTAACGGATCTCGACGACCAGCAATGTTTGATAGTAGTGTATTGGGGGGGTTCCTTGTTTGGATTTCGCTTTACGAGACGTCCCACGGATAAAACTTAGCGAATTTTAGAAGTCGAGAGAGATTGGTCTTTAGTACATGGGTTAAGTAACTTAACTATTATACACATATGTGAATATAACTAAGACTCGATAGTTATATTATGATTTAAGGCCGGAAGAGCCATATAATCCTGATGTGAAAACCAGTGTAGAACATTTTCACCACGAATAGATTGGTGGAGAAACCTAGAAAATACGTAAATTACAACTAGTTGGCTGGTTGAGTATAACCTTGTCACATAGTCATTCGAAAGTATCTTAAGTGTGATGCAAGTATATTATGTTCGGTTGATTTTTGCTGAAATGAACAAAACATAAGGTGTATGGGTGCCCTAGTTAGTTGAAATTTTCAGTATCATTATTGAGGAGAAAATGTGGGAACATATGAAATAATGAGGCAAATGCATGGGTAAAATAAATGCAAGACTCAAATGAGACAAAGAGAATGCAGTTGCATTTAGGGCAAGACGTGTCACCAGAAACCAAAGAGTGGATGGAAAAAGGATGTTTAGAGTGTTGAAAAGTGCCAAGAATGTACATTTTTGATTTTGGGGATAATTAAACTACTCCGCGTAGAGGAGTAATATGACGAGAATTACATCATAACCTGTCGAAGGTTTAAAAGTCTGACTTCGGTAAACGAGAAGTGATTAGGATGTCGTTTTTATAAAATTCAGGAAGGTGGTGTGAGTATACCACCATACACAAAGTTTGGAATCTGACATAAGTGGTCAGGGGTGGTTAGTAATGTCTCTTATGGAGAGAGTTACGAGATTTAGCATCAAGAGAAATGGGCACCTAGGCAATATGGCATTTTCCAACACATATGATAGAGCCAGTAAAGTGTAGGCGCATCTTTTTGAAGCATTATTGGTGGGTTCACGATAATACGGTGTGCCATTGTATAGGCGACACTTAAAGAAATATATCAGCATATAAGAGTGGAAATGACTGGTAGCAAACATGGAGTAGTAAGGAATGGACTTTCAGTCAAAAAGGATGACACTGACATAGGTATAGTGAAAGTACCAAAACATTATTACGAGTTAACTTTAAATACATTCGGATGAGTTGAGTATTATAATCCGGAGTTTTCATGCTAGGACATATCTGAATTCTGAGGACGAATCAAATGTTGGAAGATACACTGCGAGTGTGTATACTTAACTTGAGAGGAGGTTGGGAATAGTATATTTCACTAGTGGAGTTTGCGTATAATAACTCCTATCAGTTTATCATTGGCATGACACCATTCTAGGCGTTTTAAGGTAGGTCTTGTCATTCTCCTGCTTGTTGGCTATAGGTGGGGGACAATAAGCTACACGGACTAGAGTTGATTCAGGACACTATGGCCAGGATAGAGATGATTCGAGGTCGTATACGGGTAGCCCAGGACAAACAGAAAAGCTATGCCGATGCCAAATGATTCTTTTGAGAGTTAATGTCGGGGACCAAGAATTTCTACGAATATCTCCTATGAAGGGGATAATAAGATTTGGGAAGGAAGTAAAGTTGGCACCGATGTACGTGGGGCCATTTCTTATTATCGAAAAGATAAGTCCAGTTGCATATAGAGACTTGGCTTGCCGAAGTACTTGTACCGTATTCATGATGTGTTCTATATTTCTTCGTTGAGATGGTATCTTCGGGATGAGTTTGCTCACACTCACATCGTACTGGAGGAGATTAACTTATAATCTAATAGTTCATATAAAGAGAGGCCGGTGGATATCCTAGAACTTAGCAAAAGAAGATTGAGGTCAGAGGTAGTTCCACATGTGCGTCTCTAGTGGGAGCACCATGATGTCAAGGAGCCTACTTAGGAGCGTGAGGCTGAGATGCGGGAAAAATATCGAGGGTTGTTCTTACTATGTATAATTTTATTTTTCGAATTTCGGGACAAAATTCCGTTGTAAGGGGGAAGTATGTAACACCCCGTATTTTTAATGATTTTTAAATATAGGATTAAATAAATTAAATATGGGAAATTAATTTATAATTAATCCGGATTAAAATAAATATAAATTAGCGAGACGAGGGTTAGTATTTATTGATGTGGATTATACTGATTATTACTTGGGAATAAAGTAATATGTGACTATGAATTTATTAAAATTATCACGAGTGAAAATTACGGCAGTTATAGTAATTATATCGGGACACGCATGTCAATCGTATCGGGACCAATTTAATGGAATAAAAAGTAAGTTATTTTTAATTCATCCATATAGTCACTTTGAGTGAGCTAAAGCATCCGGAAGGATCGAGATAGTCAGAAAAGTCAACCCAGGGGTATAGTTTGGGTCCCAGGACAGTTTCAGGCCATACCAGCACCCCGAGAAGGCATTTTGGTCATTTGCATTTTGGAAAAATAACACCTACGAATTTCTAAGTGCAATATATCTGATTAGAGAAGGGGGTTAGGTCTAATTACATGAGAAACAAAGAGAAGCCACAGAGAGGCCATAGGAGGAAGATGACATGAGTTCCAAGGGTAGAACCACCTTCTTGCGCCACCACCATCACCGGATTGTAGATCGAGGAGAGGAAAACACCTATATATCCATCATCTTCAACGAATCAGACCTACCAAAAGAGGAAAGTGTTTAATCTTGCAAACTTATAACATATGTAATATCCATGTTAGTGTAGGTTGAATTAACTATGAAATTTATGTGATTTGAATGAACTTTTGAAGACATGTATCATTTTCTTGGGTGAGATTGATATAAAATAAGATCCTCCATGTAGGTAGTATCAAACCCACTAAATTATATTGAATCTTGATGAAAAAATTTGGGTTTTGATGGGTATGATTGAATTGTATAACAATTTCTTGAATTTGAAGAAGTCTACGAAATTGGGCAAATTAAGTCGTCGTTTTAGAAACTATTGTGAGTCGTTTTAGTTCCGAAAATGGGTATTTTGTTCGTGATGCCTCGTAGAAATTCCTGTATTCTGCATTTTATTCCTTAATAAGTTTTTTCCAAAATGACTCTGAAATGCCTCAAAACTGCATTTTAAAAATCTGGACATATTCGTGGGGAAATTCTAAGAAATGTTATTTTTAGTTGTTATTCCGTTGGAGGTTGCCTAGATTGATTGATTGTGAATGTTTTTCTATAATAAGGACATTAGGCCTAGTGGAGATTATGTTGACATAAAGTGAGATGAATAAATATTGGGATAATTGAGAAAATTGTTCCATTTGAGTTAAAACCTTGCGACGTAGTTAATTCGAGGGAAATTAAATAGCCCACGATGATTAAGTCTTAAATTAATAGTGGGAGAATTGGGTTAATTACGTTAAAAGATTCTTGAGTAGTGAATCATCCTTGGGAAAATAGGATGGGGAGAATATTCATAAGTTAATAAATATATCGATAGTATTAGTGGAAAAACAAAATACTATGTATGAATTATAATATTCGGGTTGTGTGTATACCTACTGATTTATATAAGTGGTGTGAATACCTATTGCTTGATTTATTATGTGTATTGACATACCTACGCTTCTTGCTATTGCGGGAGGTTGTGAAGGATACAAACTTATCTTGAGGAGCCTTAGAGGGGATATTTGAGTTTTATCTCATAACATAGGACTTAGGTTGGATTGCCATTTGTGTGAACAATGGTATTGAACGGTCGTTTGGTTATTTATGGTTCGAGAGAGATAAAGAACCAATGGTCCTTATTTAGTACGTGATGTACCGGGCCTTGATAGAAGAGTATGCTTGCACCGCAGCTTAGCCTTTGGGTGTCGTATTAGTGTGTGTGTGTGTGTGTGTGTGTGTGTGTATATATATATATATATATATATGCTTCTGAAATATTTTACTCTGTGAAATAAGAAGATAAAACGGATAGTGAAATCTAATCTAACTTAAGTGCGCCAATACTTAACGTCGAATGTGAATACTCTCTCTCTCTCTCTCTCTCACGATAAAAGATGTGAAAATATTTATTAACGTATTATGGGGGGTGGGGGGGGGGGGGGGATACGGGTAGCTATTATGGAATAATTGAATTGAAGGTTAACGAGTTTAAATTAGTTAGGCGTGACAGCAGTGACTAGAATAGTTAGCGGTACGTTAGGTGTGCACATTAGTTGAGAGGTGAGAATTCTCAAGCGAGAGACGCATAACTAACATGAATAAAATATTTGCACTTAAGCATTTTAAATACTTGTTAAACTATTTTCAAAATATTTTCACTCGGGCTCTGACCCATTTCTTGCAAATCTATTTGTCTTTGTGCCATTATTTTAGGTGTCCAACCACAGGAATGCCAGATATAGGAGTCCATGGATTTGATGTGTTGCAGCTATTGTGGGAGTTGTAGGTCCTCGATATTAAACGCTTCCACATCTATCCTTTTAGTACCTGATGTAGTCGTTTTCATTTAGGGCATGTTGCCCATTCTTAGTTATTATTCATTAATGAGACATTTTACTCTTTTATTTCAGTTGATGGGATTTAGATTTATTATTTGATTATTTATTTTTAGACATTTCAGAGTTATTTTGGAAAAAAACGTATTAGAGAACAAAATGAAAAAATAGGATTTTCTACGAGATAGCGTGGACAGAATAGCCATTTTCAGAACCAAAATGGCTCAAAAAAGTTTCTAAAACGACGACTTAATTTACATTTCATAGACTTATTCAAATTCAAGAAATTGTTCTACATTCGATCATACCCATCAAAACCCAGATTTTTCATCAAGATTCAATGTAATTCTGTGGGTTTCATACTACCTATATGGAGGATCCTATTCTATATCAATTTCACCCAAGATAATGATATATGTCTTCAAAAGGTCATTCAAATCACATGAATTTCATAGTTAATTCAACCTACACTAACATGGATATTTTGTGTTCTATAAGTTTGCAAGATTAAACACTTGTCTCTTTTGGTAGGTTTGATCCGTTAAAGATGATGGGTATATAGGTGTTCTCCTCTCCTCGATCTACAATCCGGCAGTGGTGGTGGTGCAAGAAGGTGGTTCTAGCCTTGGAATTCCTCTCCTCTTCCTCTTATGGCCTCTTTGTGTCCTCTCTTTGTTTCTCATGTAATTATCCCTAAATCTCCTTCTCTAATCAGATATATTGCACTTAGAAATTCGTAGGTGTTATTTCCCCAAAATGCCCTCCCGGGGTGCCGGTTCGCCCTAAAACTGCCCCATGACCCAAACTAAACCCCTGGGTAGACTTTTCTGAATATCTCGATCCTTCCGGATACTTTTTCTCACTTGAAATGACCATATAGATGACTTAAAAATAACTTACTTTTTATTCTACTAAATTGAGTCCCGACACGACTGACACGCGCATTCCGACTTATTTGCTGTAACTGTCATATTTTTCACTCGCGATAATTTTAATAAATTCATAGTCACATATTACTTTATTCCCCAAGTAATAATCAATATAAATCACATCAATAAATACTTACCCTCGTCTCACTAGTTAATATTTATTTTAATTCAAATTAATTATAAATTAATTTATCATATTTAATTTATTTAATCCTATATTTAAAAATCATTAAAAATACGGGGTGTTACATTTAAAATGGGACGTTTATTCTAGTATTATTTATTCAGTCAGATGTTTTCTCATTTACTTTTGTTGTATTCATTGGTATGGTGAATATGATTAATGGTTAAACTGTTAGATAAAAAAATTAATTGTTTAAAAGTTTTTGACACTAGCTTAATTAAGTATTAGGTGATTAATAAATAAACGGTTTTCGATAGTGAAGCTAAGCATGAACCAACTGGATATTCTGATTTAATTCAATAAAGTATTGATCATCCACTATTTAATTAGGCGCGGTGTCACATAACGATGGTTTAATCTTTGAAAACCTTAGAAAACTTTGTGCAGAAAAACGAAACTGTAATTCTGGTTCCGCACAGCCTATGAAATTCTGAGAGAAAAAATCTTTAAATATAAAGTTTAAGTCAGAAAGTCGTTCTAACGAGGTGCTCAAGTCGTTCTAACGACTGTGAGATGTCGTTCGAACGACATCACATGTCGTTTGAGCCACTTAAACTAAAATCAGTGTTTCATACGACTCTAAATAGTAGTTATCTCAGAATAAATGATTTAAAACATTTTAAAATCATTTTTAATAAATTTTCCATCATTTAAAACTCTTTCCGAACTCCATAAGCATAATGCGTTCATACCTGAGAGATATTCGGAATGCAATCTGAATGAAGACGTGAAACGTGCACCAATAAATAATACAACATGATCTATATTTAAATCTTGGCCGCTACGTCTTCTATACAAACACGTCATGGACTATGTGGAGATCGTGACAATATTAAAATATATCTATGACTCAAACAAGTTTTGTTCCTAGAAGAAGTCAATTACATACAAGTGGACTCAATTGGAAATTTTGTCCTTACAAATCTCCCCCTTTGACTATTCCGGGACAAAACCCATACAGTAAAATGCCTAAGCTGGGCTTTCAAGCCGTATGACTTCTAAATTCCATCCCATAAAACCCAAAATAAAAATTTACAGGACAAGGACTAGTATATGCGTTCTAAAAAGCATGAACTTTCTGAATGTGATGTAGTCTTGAAATCTTTACTCGCTGAAGAATACCTACACACATGGAACAGATAAATGCCCAGTGAAGTATGGAGGAACAAATGATATAAAACTATCAATATGTAAAACAAATCCTTCGTTAAATATGTGAGCAATATCAATATGTGCAATACAACATGATACCAATAAAACATGAGCATATGATCAAAAGCATGATACCAATTTGTAAAGCCAAAAAAAATATGTGCTCAATACTCCCACTACATCACATACATCTCTCCCCCTTTTTATCTCGAATAGACAATAAGTAAAAAAGATAAATAAGTCACCAAATATCTAGAATAAAATAATCAATGAAGCATATCTAGATAAACATGAAATAATAGATAAAAAATAATCACAAGATACCAAATCGTAGCTAGTAAACAATCACATAACATGGATCATAAGAAAAGATGTGACTAAACAAATCAATGCAGCATAAGAATCAAAGAATGAATAAGTACTATTGACTGCATGTAAACTATCCAAAGGAACCGAGAAGTACCAAAAAAGAATGAAATCATCTCATATATGAAGCAAGTATTGAAATAGAATAAGGGCTCAAAAACTCAGGCAGGTCATTCGAACGACTATGGCATGTCATTTGGACGACATTGGTAAGTTATTTGAACGAGGTAAAAAATGACCCAAAACAGTAAGGTCTCGTTTGAAGAAACCATCTCACGACCTTAAAAATGACCCTTCGAACGACCTTATCTGACACACTTACCACCTCAAAAAACATGTCGTTAGAACTAAACTTCGAACGACTTGGACCTGTCGTTCGAACGAAGTCCAGAAGTCGTTTGAATGACTTCAGCAAACTCTGTATTCCAATGCTAAAAATGGCAAAGTTTTTCCTATTGAAAAAATTAGCTCGGAACGGGTACTGGAAATACGAAACAGACTCAAAACAGAAAGTAAACAAGTAAAAATAATGCGAGTTTCATGCTAACATAGTGTCAATGTGCTCAAACATGGATATGGAATGAATGGGCGTGAACTACAACAAATGAGTCACAATATGAACACATCGAAACGATCAAGAAGCTTTAATTGATATTTAAATGCCATCAAACTTAGTTTTATCCATACGTGATGATTAATATATTGAGCTTAATGAATTAAACGAAAAACATGCACACGAATACAAAATTTTGACGATTCAACAAACAATAACGTTATGACACAATTTTTCAACATTAAGATTCATGGTACAAACCCGTTATTATTTTCTATCCAAACACCCTCATATATTCATTTTTTCAAGCTTTTTTTGAGGTTTCTATTTTTCTCAACTTAGAGAAATCCTATTGGCCCCGTATATGGCATATGATACTTTTTATTGCCTTAATTTTTTCTCAGGATCTTTTGAACGGTGGCTTTCATAACAAGATTATCATTCTTTCGCAGCCCTTTCTCGTGAACATTTATTATATTTTCAATTTAAGCATTCTAAATCCTCACGACAAACGATTCTTACATGCACACCTCCTCCTAAGTCTTATTATGCATAGATGACAAAACTGAGAGGAGAAAGTCTCACCAAACTCAAATATGCATGAGAAGTCAATTATTCATATAAACTCGTGCATGTGTGCAATGATGTCATATATAAAAAGTCGAATCCAAATGCAAATTAACTTCGAAATAACCCCATTAGTCAATGGTTAAGATCATTCTAAGCATCAATAATTATGACCAAATGTCCTAGCCACATGGATAATGAAGTGATATGGGTCCAAGCACACCAATATGCCACATCAAACATGAAAACTCATCGCACAAAAGAAAATCGAAAATCTTTTTGTATTTTCTCAAAAATATATAAACCAAAAATCTTTTTGTATTTTAAAAACAATTTATCAAAACAAAATCTTTTTGTATTTTTCAAATAAGACTCACATAAATGAAAAATATAATATAAAGAGATACACATATCATAACACTAGCAAGATATATATCATGAAACATGACTACACAATCATCCTTTAGATTTAGTATCGGAAGAATCAAGTGCAACCAAACAAGAACCATGAAGTTTAATTCTTAAAACCTTGAAGTCTGATTTCCTAACCCAAGTAGGTGTGTAACGACACATGGGGTTTTTGGGAACCGAAATGACTTTATTCTTAAACTTCCTAGGAGCATTTTTAAGGTCATAACAATAATGCCTAAGGTGACCCTTCGTACCGCAATAAGTGCAAGTTTAAACACGACAATAAATATGACCTAAATGTGGACCTATCCTAACGTTCCTAGTGGGCTCTCTCACATGATTATTATTGGCTTTCATAATGGGTAAATTATGATCATCGAAGCCCATACCACACTTATCATCCTTGATTTAGACGGTGCCTAAAATTCTATCCAACTTTTCCGACCTAGCCTCCAGATAAGACTTCACCTTACTCGAGTCTCTCAATCTCTTCTCGAGCTCACTAATCCTAGAATCTAGAAAACTCATAGACTTCTCAAACTATATAATATACTTCTTCAAAGCCTCCATCACACCACAAAGACTATCTCTCCCTCTCAACGTATTCTACTTTCTCCCTAAGAGTCTTCTTTCGTGCTCTAAAATCTTCAGTCAAAGCATCATTATTTTCTACTGCACATTCATTCAACCTAGCTTATAATTTCAAGTTTTCCCTTTTCACCTTTAACGCTTCCGCATACAAATCATTAAAGGCAACTTTCAACTCTCCCAGATCAATAACCTCTTCCTCACTAGCTTCACCCTCACTCACTTGGGTTTCACACTTAACGACCTCGAAAAATGTCATTCACATGAGAATATTTATGGGAAGATTTAACATCGTCGCTCACATGACATGCCATGAACGCTATAAAGTTGCGCTCAATGGTGGAACTCTCTCCCTCTTCCGGTTCACTATCACTTAAGGTGACATTACATGTTATTGGTTTCTTACCCTCCTTCTTAAGTCTAGTGGGACACTCCGCTACCTTGTTACCATAACCCTCATAACCAAAACACCTATCCGAATCATCCCTCTTCATATTCTCACTCTTATTCTTAGGGATTTTATCTGCCTTATTGTTCTTGAATTTCTCAAGTCATTTGGCATCTTTATATTTCTTTTGAAACTAAAAAAAGTTTTTTAACTTCTTTGCCAACAAAGTAACATCCTCAAAATTAGAATCGAAATCATCATTTGAAATTATAGTCTCCTCCTTTCGGGATTTCAAAGCAATGCCTTTTTTCTTTCTTTGGCACTTGCTTGAAGGTAAACATGTCAAGCTCATAAGTTTGTAAGTAACCTACAACCTCTTCTAGTTTCGTTGAATCAGGCATACCCAAGGAGTTTTAAGTGGTCATTTTGGGATCAAATATACTAGGCGATGACCTTAAGATTTTCTTTATTAATTGGTTATCGGGTATTTTCTCTCCTAAGTTAAACGTCGAGTTGACAATGTTAGACAATCTAACATAAAACTCATTAAACGACTCATTATCTAACATCTTAATTGTCTCAAATTGTGTAATGAGGTTTTGAAGTTTAAATGCCTTAACTGTGCTAGTGCCCTCGTGAGTAAGTACAAGAATATCCCAAGCCTCCTTTGAGGTTTCACACGTCATAATTCGATTATACTCTTCCGGTGTGACATGTGAGGAAATAACATGAAGACCTTTAGAATTATAAACTGCAAGTCTATGTTCGGTATCAGTCAATGACTCAACAGGTTTTAAACTAGTGGCCTCTCCCTCTCGTGTGACCGGTGGTGTCCAACCATTTTTAATCGCTAACCAAACACGCTCATCAATTAATTTTATAGAGAATTAATGTCAAGGTCATGTTTCTTCCTATATTTGTATTTTTACGACAATGGTTTTCAGGTTTATAAATCTAGTCTTTGTGGTCCAATAACATTTATTTGTGTGGTCCCTTTAGAGTTAGGAGTTCACAAAAGTTAAAGAGGTATTTATATTTATAACTTTAGTCATAATCATTTAAAACTCATTCTAAAAATAAACACATAACCCCACCTCCACCCCACCTACCGGAATCCTCGTTGGAACGGCAAAATCCTCTCCGGAGACTGTCGAAATTCTCGCCGGATTATTTCTCTCTCCTTGTTTCACTCTCCCTTCGTCTATTTCTTTCATTTTTTTGATCCGCGCCAACGGCACCATTGCCAGCACTGGAGAAGAAGTTTTTTTTCCAGAAAAAATATAGTGTTCGCTGGAAAAAAAATTGGAGGTTTTAGTGAAATAGTAAATTTATCGGTTTCGATTTTTTGTCAAAAAATATCAAATATGGGTGTTGTTGGATATATCTCGATGTGTAGATTTTAAATATATAAATTTTGTGAATTTTGGATTTGTAGATTTGAAGTTATGGTCCTTTAAAGATTTGATGGTTTTTTTTGTAGGTGTTGTGAAATGGCATATTGGCCATTTTTCCTGGTGTTTTTAGTATAAGGACGAAATTTATAAAATTATGTGGAGTGTTCTATTTTTATACACTTTGCGTGAGATTGGACCTTTCTCCAAAACCCCCTTGATTTTAAAGCACTTCTCATTCGTATCTTCCAATAAGCATAATTTGTGCCATAAAAAACAGGAGTTCTAAAACTATTAAAATTTTCAAAATTCATCCTTAAAAGTACAAGGGATCAACACATAATTTTTTTTTTCGCTCTGATACCAATTTGTAGGCCCTTTTTTCTCAAATGTGCTTTAAGGATGTCAAAACAATTTTTCTTTCAAAAGCCTTTTTTCAATTTTAACACGCACCAAGTTTGTGAACCAATTTCAATTAAGTTTAAATTTATCTTGTTTAATCCTAAACATGCATCTAGGTGATTAAAGAAAGTAAAATAATGTAAAGTTCACAACACCGAATGTACGAGGAAACCATAAGGGGAAAAAAACCTCAGACGACCCAAGCCAGACAATCACTATGATGTGGAGCGGAGTTTACAAAGGAAGAATGACAGACTTACACAACGACTCGATCCCCACAAGCCTTGACGCTCTTCTTCACTTTAACCGCTCCTCCGCAATGCTCATGCAGAAACCCTTTCACGATACTCTTCCACATCACATGCGTCCACGAGTGCCTCGGTGTCCATCGATGTAGCTTTGGCAACCGTCTACGATTTGGAACACGGACTCCTCCGCTTCTTCACTGTAAAACCCAGCAAACAACTTTGTTCAATATGGATGAACAAACTCCATATGGTGCCAACAAGATCTCTATAGAAATTATATATGAAAGCTCAGATCTTTAAACTCTAAGGATGGTTTTAATCTTTGAAAACCTTAGAAAACTTTGTGCAGAAAAACGAAATTGTTTATATTGTAATTCTGGTTCTGCACACCCTAAGAAATTATGAGAGAAAAACTCTTTAAATAAAACGTTTAAGTCGGCAAGTCGTTCTAACGAGATGCTAAAATCATTCTAACAATTGTGAGATGTTGTTCAAACGACATCACATGTCGTTTGAACCGCTTAAACTAGAATCAGTGTTTCATACGACTCTAAATACTATTTTTCTTAGAATAAACGATTTAAAATATTTTAAAATCATTTTGAATAAACTTTCCATTATTTAAAACTCTTTTCGAACACCATAAGCATAATGCGTTCATACCTGAGAGATATTCAGAATGCAATCTGAATGAAGACATGAAACATGCACCAATAAACCATACGGCATGATCTATCTTTGAAGCTTGGCCGCTAAGTCTTCTATACAAACACGTCATAGAGTGTGTGGAGATCGTGACAATATAAAAATCTATTTATGACTCAAACAAGTTTTGTTTCGGGAATAAGTCAATTACATACAAGTGGACTCAATTGGAAATTTTGTCGTTGCAAATTCTTTTTTTTTTACTAACAATATTCATGCTAGTTGTTTATCTTTCCTAGTTTTTTTTTAACTAACAACTTGTTTGTTTATATTTATAATGTATTTTTGTAGATGAAGATTCTACCGCCGACTCGAGGCCTATGATTTGTGATGAAGAGTCAGAGTGAATAAAGGCTTGAGGTAACTTTTTAACAGTTCAAATATTGCAAATATTATTAAATTCTGTTTTAATGTATTGACATAATTTTTTTAACATGTTGGAAATACTTTTTTTCTTTTTCAAGTTTTGATGAGTTGATGATATAAGGATGATGTTCAAGTTCGTGGAGAGTCACTTGATTAAATTTTTACGTTTTGTTACTTCAAATATTCTCTATTTATATGTCGTGAAAACTTGTATTTGAGATTGTTGAGACCTTTTTTATGTTATGTAACTTTTTATTTTGGATATTTCTGATTTTTTAGAGACATTCTGATGTAATGTTAAAATATTTAGGTGATGCTAAAAATTTAATATTGAAATTTATAGGTGATGCTTCACTTTAATGTCGAAATTTTTAGGTGATAATGAAATTTTAATGTTGACACTTATGAGACATGCAGAATTTTTTTAATATTAATAAAATATATAAATGATGATTTTTTTAGTACTCCAGAATAAATGGGGCGGAGTAATATAAACGGGACGAATTGTGACCCGCGAAGTGTAGATGGGGCAATGCGGTTCGAGTTCGGGTTCATGTAAAATAAGATTAAATGAGCTTGGAGATTCATAAACTAAACCCGTCACGAATTGTGAGACAAAACAAGCTAAGAAATTTTTAAATAAAGCGAATCAAAATTTGCTCCAAACCTGCTCCGTTACCATTTTAACTTGCATGACAACTATATATAATGATTCACACCAATGCATTAACAACGCAGTGCTAATTAAACAATATGGCAATGATACACCTGAATGATGAAAACTCAACGTTGGTAAGGACTAAAGAATGGAGAACAATAATATAAAATTTATTAATGACCCACTTGCCCTCGCTTTAGGTCTTGTCTAGCTCCCTATCGTAAACAAAACAAAACAAAAGTTTGAACAATACTATAAAACAAATCAAAAGTAAGACCTTTGTGGCCCTTCTTGCCTGTGTTGATTCCCACATATATTCATCACGTAAGTGCCAAATGTGGCAGACAAAATTAGGGTTTCCCCACAAAATGCATCACCTAATATGGTCTCTCAATTAAATATATAAGTAATTAGTGGATGCCCCACAAAACCATGATTTGGAGTGTGACCGTTGATACACACCCACGTACCACATTCGCAACTTGTTTGAGTAGTCTTTTGGTAATCATTTGCGTTGAATAGAATATTTTATATGTTCTTAGTTCACGTCAGCTGGCAGTCTACATTACTGTTTGTGAATGATACTTCCTGTAAGTTTTCAAAAAATTTATTCTGATTGAATTTTAGATAATTTTTTTTAAATATATTGATGTGACGGTTTATTATTAATTAATTTTTGAAGTCCACGTTAGTGGAATTTACAAATCAACTAATAACAAGTCCCCACGTCAATAAATCTAAAAAAAAATATTTAAAATTCGACAGTAGAAACACTTATAAGTTTTAAGTAAATTCTTCAAAATCTTTTTCTAAAATAATAATTTTTTGTAATACTTAATAGATAAGTGAGAAAATAAATAAAATTCACATTACTTTTAAAAAAAAACTTGATTTTTTTTAATACTCATATCATTATTATTTATTAATATTAAAAATTAGACGCATTCACGTCCAACACCATTGGCTACAAGTGATATGAGTACGTGGTTTTGAGTCTACTTGAATTAACATCTGCAGCTCCTCTTGAGTTATTTTATTAAGGGTTAATTGCATTCCGTTCCTGAACTTTGTTCTTATTTGCACTATGCATTTCAATCTTTTAATTTTTTCAATTTATACCCCTTACATTGAAAATGGCTACAAGTAGTCCCCTGCCATTTAACTCCGTTAATTTTTGGCAAAAATCGTTAATCATGTGCATGGCACATGACCTTAGGTAAGGGTATTTTTGTCCAAACCCTAATTGTTTTAAAAAAATCTTTAAATAAACAGAAAAATATTTAAAAATTAAGAAAATACCAAAAATTATAAAAATATTGGGAAAAATTCTAAAAAACGAATATATATTTAAAATTTTTGAAAATTTCCAAAAAATATTTAAAATCTGCAAAATTTTAAAAAAAAATTAATGAAAAAATTATGTCATACAAAAAAAAATTATTCCCACTAGTAAAAATTATATTCACCGATACAAAAATTCTGAAAAATACAAAAAAATTCTGCAAAATATTTGAAATTTGCAAAATTCTTAAAAAAATAATAATTCAGAAAATACATTTAAAATAATTACTGAAAAACAGGATTTTTTACAAATGATTGCCAGTTATAATAAATTATTTCTAGCAAAAAATGAAAATCATTTCCCACAAATAAAAAATCATTTCCAAAAAAAATTTTATCAGCAAAAGAAATTATTCCCCCAGATAAATAAGAAAAAAACATGTGTATTTAAAAATTATATATATATATATATAGTACTGTTTTTGTGCGGGTCGGACATGTGTTACCTGACGGTTAGCCTAGAAATTATCTGTTAAATTATAGGCACACTCTCTCTCTCTTTTCTGGGCTCATCGCCACGTGGCACATGTCCTGTCCGTATTCTTAAAATGCGGACTGGTCCGCACAAGATCAGTATTGTATATATATAAGGAAAAAAACAAGTTTGAACCACCACCACCCAGCCCCCTACCAACCCCCCACCAGCGCCACTCGCTGCCCCCTTGCCACCCCCCACCAGCCCCAGCTCCCGCCCCCCACCAGCCCCCGCCCCCTGCGTCAGCCACGCCCAGCCCACCTCCGCCCCAGATCTACTCTCCCCCACCCCAAATATGCTCGCGGGTGAGTGTGTGTGTGTGTGTGTTTGAGAGAGAGGGAGAGAGAGATGGGGAGATATGAAGAAATGAAAGAGAAGAATAAGTGAATGAAACGTGTTTGTGTGTGTGTGTAGTTTTTTTTTTTAAAAAAAAATAGCCTCACTTAAATGACCAATATACCCTCACTTAAAACCCACATGCAACTCACGTGAGCCATCTCCCCCCAAAAAATAGACGGCGGTCAC
The DNA here is from genome assembly GCA_949130495.1 of Sambucus nigra. Taxonomy (NCBI): domain Eukaryota; kingdom Viridiplantae; phylum Streptophyta; class Magnoliopsida; order Dipsacales; family Adoxaceae; genus Sambucus; species Sambucus nigra. The sequence goes on along the minus strand of OX422211.1, from coordinate 421,606,724 downwards.
GTTTTGGGACAACTTGAACTGTAAGTGAAACTATAGGGTGTAAAGTGAAAAAATTAAAAGAATTAGGTGGAAAGTGGAAATAGGGACAAAGTTTAGGGGGGCCAATATAATTAACCATTTTACTAAAATTTTGGACCATATATCAAATAGTCAATCGAATATTTTTTAATACACATTTAGTATAACTCTTTTTATTTTATTCCGAAAATTTCTTTAGCACATAAAAACACTCGAAAAAGAAGTTCCGGTGAGAGTCATCGGAGCTTCGGCAGTGGAGGGGGGTGCGGGGGTACCGCTAGCGCGAACGTTTAAAAATGAGAAAATATTAGTTAAATAGGTGTTTAAGGGACCTTTGGAACAAAATAAAGAGGCTTGGACTAAATGTGTATAAACAAATATTTCAGAAACTTTTTGGTAATTGATCCTAGAATTTTCAGATTTTTTATTTAATTTATATTATATTTTTGATAAAAATATCTTTAGGGTTATTTGTACCTACCCCCATTCAATTTTTTTTTTTGTAGCATACATCCCCATTCAATATTATTATTTGTATTGACAACTTAAAAAAATTAATTTACTCTTGACTCTCAATTTTTTACATATTACGTTAGTGAGTTACAACGATCGTTAGTCAAAATTCTTTTCTTAAAATTCCAAAATACCCTCACTCCACACCTTTTGCTCTTGCAACCTTTTTCATATATCTCCCTCCACCCACCCCGATGGTTGCCCAAGCTTCAAAGTTTCTACAATACAAAAAATATATAAAGATAAAATTTGAAAATTTAAACAAATCCATAAAAAAATCATCACCCATCCAAATAAAATTATACATATCTATAAATTTCAAAAAAATCACAATTGATGAGGGAGATTTTTAACCAGTCTAAAGGTGAACAAAAAAAAATTCAAAGAACATTACAACTGCCAAGTGGACAGGGTAACAGTCAGCGTACGAACGAGGAGACAATGGATTAGCGATCGAACGGATGACCGAATTCATAATGACGGCATAAGGAGTACGATGATATTATGAAGACGAACACCCCTCATCAATCAGTCGAATGCCCAGCTTTATCAAATAGATGACCATTTCAATCCCCAAGACTTTCTCAACAAGCCATTAGTTCGAACAGCTAGCACAATCCCTATTAATGTGATCGGGAATATCGACGAACGAGCAATGTGGGAATGCATTGAAACGCTATAGACGAACACGTGGCTACCTTAAATTCAAATACTCTTAATGTGCATGCTATAAATGAGGAAAGACATTGTAAATACTGAATATATAAAGTCTCTTGTATGTTAGATAGGAGGAGGCTAACAAACTCTGCAATCCTTTTTAATTTTTTTGTAATTCCTTGAAGTAATCAAAGAACTCCCCCTCCCTTTTACCTCGTGGACATAGGCTGAGCCTTGCCGAACCACGTACATTTGGTATTTTTTTCCTTTTAATATATGGGAATATATGGGAATGCTAGAGATGAACACGTATCTTCCTTTAATTCAAATCCTCTTAATGTGCATGCTATGATTAGAAAAGACATTGTAAATTATGACTATATAAAGTCTCTCGTAGTGTGAGATAGGAGGAGGCTAACAAGATCTGTAATCCTTTGTAATTTCCTATAATTCCCCGATTTAATCAAATAACTCCCCTTTCCTTTGTCCCCTTGGACGTAGGGTGTGCCCGACTGAATCACGTACATCTCGTGTTTCATTATTTTCTCATATCCTTTATTTGATTGGAATTATAGACTATAAATTTATTGTGTTGTGTGGAGGGGAAATTAGATTTTTACCTCAACAATGATTTCTTCAAAAATTATTCACTTTCTAAAAGTTAATTTTATTTTCCCAAACTATTGAAAATTTCAAAAAAATCTTAAAAATTTAAAAGAAAATAATAAATCAAAAATTTCAAAAAAATGAAAATTTTCATAACTACTAAAAACAAAAATAATAAAATAAGATTGTAGGTCTATAAACACTGAAAAAATGAAAATACAAAAAACATTAGTACAAAAATCAAAGGATACAAAAAAATCTTAAAATATATATATATATATATATATATATATATATATATGTGTGTGTGTGTGTGTGTGTGTGTGTGTGTGTATGTGTGTGTACGCACAGATGTACTCCTTTCTTTGTGTGTGTGTACGCACAGGTGTACTCCTCTCTCTCTCTCTCTCTCTCTATATATATATATATATATATATATATATATATATATATATATATATATATATATATATATATATATATATATATTTATGTGTGTGTGTGTGTGTGTGTGCATGTGTAGGCATAGGTGTACTCCTTTCTATCATTTTTCCTATACAGGTGTACTCCTTTATATTATTTTTCCTATATATATATATATATATACACACACACACACACACACTTAGAGAGAGAGAGAGAAAATATTATGAGGATGATGATGATGGTTAGAAAGAAATTAAATGAGAGAGGGTGAGAAAGTAAGATCGTCTTGACTTCAGTGGGGTGCTTAGTCTAAAGAGAGAGAGAGAGAGAGAGAGAGAGATGAAAAGATAAATCAAATTATGGTTGTGTAACACCCCGCCCGCCCGGGGAGAGCGAACTGAGCGCTGCTATCGATAAAACTAAACTAATCCACAATATAACAAGGTATAGAGCATCTAAATCCCAATATAGAAAAGAAACCACTAATCTCATCTTCAAATAAATACCAAGTCTCTCGAAATAATTACAACAATCTAACTATCAAAATAAAATACAAATCTCCAATGCTCTATACATCAAAATAATACAATCTTCTCAATTTGTATTCTCCAATAATCTTTCCAAAATAATCCACGCTAAAATCCAATCTCCAAATCAAATCCAAAGCGCACAAAATCTGCGCTAACCTGCCACTAAAAGAAAATATGGGAAAGTACACAATACGATAGGAAGATGCTCAACAAAAATGTTAGCGATGAATAAAACGTCACAATACGAATACGAATATTCAAATCAAATGCGAATCACATAAGCAATTATATCACTATAATTTCTCAACAACACATTAACCGGGTCACCAAGCATCACCAACGTACCGCGCCAATGCATTTTTAGCATATCCAGAAAAAGGAATATTGGCGGGTGCCCAACCTCCGTGCCATATTAAAATGTTCATGACAACATGCTCAACACAATAATAATACCACATGAATCATAATTAGTTTCCAATAAAAATTTCCAGATTCCAATGAATTTAGCAGTTCAAATATGAGTCAATAATCACAAGAAAATAACGAGAATAATACTCTCGAGATTAAGGAGCATATTGTGTAAAACCCCATACCTTAAACCACCAAAAGAACCAACAATAATTCTGCCCAGAAATCACAGAATAAGTCACCAAAAATCAGTACTCAAACATCATCAAAACTTCCTCCAAGATCAACCTCAAAACAGCCCCCAAGAACACCCCAAAACCTAAGGTTGAAAGCATAAATTAAAGGGCATGTTTGTGTATAAAAAGAGAGGAAATAAAAATATACTTTCTGAGTATTTTTGTGCTCCAAGGCTGCTCCAAAACAATAGCCAACGAACCCTTTTTATAAGCTAAAAACAATAGAGTTTGAATCAAAACCAAACTCCTTAAAAATCCTTGCTGCTCACGTTTTCTGAGAGGGTCGATCGATCTACCTCCAGGGGTCGATCGATCGATCACCCCGAAAAACTGACAATTCGCCTAAAAAAATGCCATAAGGCAAAATATTAAAAAATCAATATAAAATCCGTTTTAACTCCGATTTTAATTCTGCTTGAAGTTTTATTCTTCTAAAATCATAACCAACATATTTAGCCAATAAAAATAATTTTATGAAAAAATTTATTTTTCCTCTTTATTTTGAAAATACTCCAAAAATTACGCGGATTGTTACAGGTTGTAGGTGTATTGGCGTTAATCTTTTAATTTTTTTTCTTTTTACAAAATATTTTAAGGGTAATTTAATAATTATATTCATAATTAATAGTTAAAGTAACCCACTAACGGAATATGCCAAAAATTGGGGGGAAAATGGATATATATATATATATATATATATATATATATATATATATATATATATATTTAATTTTTTGCGTGGTGGGGTTGGGGGGGTATGGGGGTGGGTGGGTGCAATCCACAAAAGACAATAAATAATGGTAGTCCGAGTCCAAATAACCCATATTTTGAACACGTTTTTAGTGTCTCGATTTCAGTATGTGTCAACTATTTAAGATTATTATCGGGTTAGTGGGTGCCTTATTCTATGTGACGCTTGGCTCATACAATGATAAAAATCCATTTATGAAATTTTGGGAAAGCTCATACAAATGTCGCCTTCTCTCCTTATATTCTTCATAAAAAATTAGATAAATCATCGTTTTCCTCTATAAAATTTCATTTTCGATTTTCCTTGAATCTCATGGGTCTATAGTATCTCGAGAGTTCTAAGATTACTGTAATACCCCATAATTTTGAGAGCGTATTATAAATATTCTATAAGATTTTAGTCGGGATATTTTATTTTAAATGAAACTGTTTTTTATATTACATTTAAAAATAATTTATGTTGGTTTGAAATCGAATCAAACATTTAAATTCAAATTTAAATGGCTTTAGAACATTTTATGATGAGTTAAATATGTAAAGTAGGCAATATTAAATTAAAGGGCAATATGGTAATATGTATTAGATTAGGCTCTAACCTAGGATTTGAAAAAGATTTTATATAAGAAATATTATGGGTGGTTATGAGGAAAGGGAGATGAAAAAGATAGGACAAAAAAGAAATCTAAAGAGGCAAAAATGAGAGGAATAGAAAGAGTTACTTTACAGTATTTTAGATATTCTTTTTGAGTGCTTTCGGACGAGATTTGAGAAAAATTCAAAACACATACCTCAACTAATTTTTCCTATAGAATCCAAATCTGAAGTCAGATTGGCAGTTTGAATAATGTTCGGAGATAATTTTTTTGGGTTTTCAAAACAGGTCTACAATTATGGATTTTGACTCTCTTGAGGTTGTTTCGTTCTCCCGTGGTTAATTTAGTGTGCTACACTTATTCATTCTTGATTGTATATTTATATCCATATTATGTGTTCCATTTATATGTATGGTATGCTCGTATATTATATTCGTTCTTACACTCATTTTGTATGCGTTACTTTCATGTCGGTGTAGTTTGGGTAACGAAGCTAGTTGATTTTACGAGCGTTGGGTTATAGAAATCGGTAAAAAAACATGTAAACTTGATTTATGGGAATTGAATCTGAAATTTATTTTAATTGAGAGAATGATATTATGATGATTATTATTGGATAATGCATAGGCATTCCTTAGCCAAACCACCCACTAGACGGGGTGTGCTCTCAGCTAATATTTTCTCTATTATCCAAAGACTAGGCCATGGACCTCGGTTGACGTGTATGCCAAGTTTTACTATGGCAGTGATGCCAAGATTTGATGACTGTGATGCCAGGTTATGATGGGTCGTGTGTCGAAGTTATGTAATTTATTTTTTGGGGCCATTTGATTGTTCCGATGATAATTAACAGGATAGTGGACGGTAGTCCATACCGTACTGTGGAAAGTGTGACGGGAATTTGGATATTGGGTCTTGGGTTTTTTAGTATCGTGGTGAGATCATAGGTGATGATTATATTATTGAAATTTTCGTTTGAGTGTTCATATTGCATACACTCTTATATATGATGCATGCACACATGAGTATGTGTAGTTACACTTAATGCATTTATAAGAGCTACTGAGTTTCCTTCTCATCCCCCCACATTTCTTTTATATTTCAGGTTGATGCGAGATGATATTTATGGTATCGTTGAGATTGGGACCGTCACTAGAGGCTCTGGTAATTTATTTGCAAAATTTATTTGTATCATTTTGTTTATTGTAAATTGTTTTATAAAAGGACATTTGAGATTTAATAAAATTAAGAAATTTTATTAAGTTGATTTATTATTTATGCTTTCGCAAATTTATTCTCAATATAAATGGTATTGTTTATAAAAAAATTCTCTAATTTATCAATATTTTTCAGTAGCACTCTCGGGGTGCTACAATAACCCTTTTTGCTAGTGGAGTAATCTGATCATACAATCCTGGGAGATGCATATCCAAGTGGTCAATAATAATATAGTTGGAAATTTAACCTTTGGGACTTTGAGTTTGCACAAGCCTCAATTGGAATATTATTTTTATTTTATTTTCTTTGAACAATTTTGGGTTATTTCATATTTTCGTCAATAACTATTTCTGACAATCCAAAGGTGAAGTTTGGTTTTTTGTGTTTACACAACCTTAAGACTTTTTTTATTAGAATCTTGGTCACCTATTGAGTTACCACATTTTTTCTTAACATAACTTATGTTATGTTTTTCATTAAATATTTTAAAAAAATTTAGTACCCTGACTATTTTTTTTCAATATATGTCAACTACTTTTAGTATAGATTATATATTACGGGGTTAGTTGACACATTATTCTCTTGAATGATTTACTTTAAAATATATAAAAAAATGTTGCTACAATTTTGAGAAACAAAGAATAACGTCATCATTTCTCTCCATCTTGTTCAAAATTATAGAAATTTATAATCTTCCTCCACAACCTTTACTTTATGATTTTCATTTATTTTCTTGGGTTTAGAGTATCAATGAGAGTTTTGGGATCACCATTGTTGATTGGGGAAAAACCTTGACATTAAATCATGGGAGAGGTGTGTCTAAGAGGCCAACAACTATATACAAAGGATAATTTCAACCTCAGGTCTTTTGTTTACACGAGGTTCGATCAATAAGTTTTTTCAATTTTATGTTCTATATAAGTTTTTGGGGTATTTCTTATATTCTGCTATAATTATATCCAACAATCTAAATGTGAGTTTTGTTAGTTTTGCAACCTATTTTGGTTAAATCTACTTAAACACATTCTGAAAAACTTAAAAACATTAGTGGAAAGAATTTTCAGAGATGGAAGATGAAATAACATTTCTATTTAACAACCCTTAAGGTAGCGGATATCAATGATTCTAATAAGCCATCGAAACCTAAGGAAAACTATTCTTGGGGTCATAAATATTACATATGTAGGAATAATATTTTTAACTATCCATATCTTGAATTATATGATGTGCACTACTCTTGTCCTACTATTAAAGAATTATTTATTGGATAAGAAATATGCTACTGAAGACGATGGTCCTAAGAAATTTGTTGTTGGGAAAATTCCTGGAATTTAAAATGGATGATAGCTAAGTTTTACCCTCTCAGCTTGTATAAATGAAAATTATTATTCATGAAATTTGCAAAGGGTTATAAAATATGTGAGGGTTTCGATTATGTGTTATAATTGAAAATCAACCACTATCTTGAAGTTATTTGAAAAAAATCTTAAACATAAGAACAATGAGATGTATTTAGAAGATTTAATAGTTCATTTACAAATTGATGAAGATAATAAACATTCATAACTTAAAGAGAAAAAATTTCGAGTTTAGTTATAAGGCTAACCTTACAGAGGGGAGATCGTAGAGTAATTTGAAACACAATCACTATAAGCCTAATGATAAAAAACATAAATTAAACTCGAATTTTAGGTCCAATCATAAAAACCTAATGTACAAAAAAATTATATCCTCAATTTAAATCTAAACCTTCGTGTCAATGCTTCATACGTGGAAAACAAGGTCATTACACTAACGACTCTAGGTACAGTAAGAGTCAATATGTGAAGCCTCAATCAAATATGATTGAGGAGGGTAAATGTTTTATTGTGGTAAACAAGGTGAACCTTGTTAGTAACATGATAAACTAGTGGATCGATTCTATATCTATCAAACATAACTGCAACACGAGAGGTGCCTTCACTAACTTCACCACTATTGGTGACAATGAAAGTTTATACACAGGGAACTCCTCTCCGTCTAAGGTTGAGATGAATGGTACTTTAATTTTAAGATTTAATTATCGGAATGTTCTTACATTGTAAGATAGTCCTCATGGTTAAGAAGAATCTGGCATTAAGTTTTATGATAATGGATGTGCCAAAAAACCATGATTATGAATATGATTGTTGATGCACACCCGCGTGCTACATTTGGAAGTCGTTTGACTTTTCTCTTGGTAATAATTTGGGTTTGTTAAAATAGTTTCTATTTTCTTAGTTTGTGTAGGTAGTCAACATCGCTATTTATTAATATTAAAAATTAGAGTCATCAGCATCCAACACTATTAATTTCCGTATTGAATGCCATATCTGATGTCTTTTTACACATCAATGAGTGATTATTGGGTCCATTTTGATGGTTTTTGTAATATCCCGTAATTTAAGTGCATTAAACTAAATAAATTATGAAATTAGTATTTATCTCCAGTGACTCGTGACGTTAATAATTATATATCATATGTGTTATATGTATATATGATTCAAAATTAAATTGTAAAATACCCAATAATGAATTAATAGTTATTTAATAAATAGTTTAATAACAACTTTGAGACTTGTAATGGCTAGAATATTAGGATATTACTTTAATACTTTGGACTGATGTTTGGAATATGTAGAATGTTTATTTAGGACTTAAAATAATGTACTTTATTCCCTATGGATTAGTATATGGCTTGAGTTGTGTTGTGGACTATTTTGATGTAGTTTTAGGCTTTTTTGGTTAAGGTCATATGGGGCCTAACACTAGTTTAAAAATTAAAATAATAAAAAAGGTCATTTGGTTAAGCCAAGATCATTCTAAACCTTTTGGAGAGAAAAGCCTATAGCTAAAGAGAAGAGACAACTTGGAGAAGAAGGAATTAGAAAGATTGAGTTGAATTTCACCCCAAATTGGAATTGAGGCCAGTTTAGTTTGTACTTAAATATGACTATTTTTGTGTTAGAATATAATTATTCATTGGAATCTAAAGATAATTGTAAGTAAACCTGATTTAGCTAATTAAATTAAAATTTTCAAAATTAATTTAATTAAATAAATTAGGTAATGTTCATTTTCATAGTTTATTTTGAAATTGCAATAATCCATTATGAATTTAAGTTAGATTGAATATATAATAGTTAGGATTATGTTAAAAATTAATAATTGATCAAAATCCCTTTAGAAATTTCATGAATTGATATTAATCTGAGTTGAATTTGGGAAAAATGATAAAGTAGGGTTTTTGAGATGATTTTGGAATTTAAGACTTTATGTCATGCTAGGATTGACTAAAATTACTGGAGAATTATTAATATTGATGTTAGACCATTTATACCTAAAAGATATGGGTTTTGGGGATAGTAGAAGCTTTAAAACAAGGATTGACAGTTATCAATGGCGGATTTTTATTCTAGAAAGAAAACGATTTTGGGCTAATCTTGTTCGAATGAGATTTAGGCTCGTCTAAACGAGGTGGGTTTCTCGTTCGAATGAAATTAGAAAGTCATTCAAATGACCACTATAGACTCATTCAAGCAAGCATTCAAACAACATCTAATCTATTGGAATTTTATTTTGTAATTAAAAATCGTTAGTTAAGCTATTTAATCTGGATTTACGCCTGGAAACCTGTATGTGATTATGATTACTTATCTTGTGTATCATGTGAAACATAGATGGTGTGAGTACTCGTGAAATACGTGTAATACCCCGTATTTTTATGCTTTCTAAATTTGGGGATTTATTAAATTTAATGCGAGTTATTAATTTAATATAAATCCGAAAATTAATTATTTTTGTAATTTCTAACGTGGAGAGAGTTAGTAATCATTGGAAACTTGTTGAATATTACTAATGAGTAAAGTAATATATAATATTGATTCTATTAAATATCACGAGTGAATAAAATTACAATTTTGGAAATTTAAGTCGGGACGCGCCCGTGTCGTGTCGGGACTACATGTTGATTAATAAAAGTGAATAAATTCTAAGTCACCCATATGGTCATTTCAACTGCGCCAAAGTGTCCGAAAGGGTCGAGATAGTCAAAATAATGTACCCGGGGGTTTAGTTTGGGTCTCAAGGCGTTTTTAGGCATAATTAACACCCGAGAGGGCGTTTTGGACATTTTACATTTTTAAGCCTGAAACCCCACGAAAATTGTAAGGTTATATCAGATGCTTAGGGTTGTCTTCTAGGGTTAACACAACCAAAAACAAGTGACGTCCATTGGAGAAGGAAAGAGAGAGCTTGCCCAAGAGTTCTAGGCCAAGAACTCCTCCGTTTGCGCCACCGTCGCCGCCAAACGATAGATCGCGTAACGAGGATCACCACCACACCGATTTCATCCACAAATCAGTAACAAAAAATTCCCAGGCAAGTGTTTATCTTGCTTAATTTCGTTAATGCTTCATTCATATTAGTTTAGGGTTTATTAGGATGAGTTTTTATGAAAGAAAATCCATGTTGGTGATTATAAATTGCATGCTGTAGTGATATAAACAATAATCTGGAAATCCCTTTCATATGTAGAGGTTGAACCATGAATTTATATTGGTTTAGAAGTAGAAATTCTGGGAAAAGAATAAGAAGAACTTACTTAAAGAAATTTCTAGGGTTCATGTGAATTATATGAGTTTTGGCCCTTTTAATCCATGAATCTTGAAGAAAACTCGCATGCTTTACGTAGAATATTGCTAATCTGGGTTTAGAATGTTTGTGGTATAAATTTTTGGGAGTTTGGGAGTTAAAAATTTGGATTTTGATGATGTTGGATGATAGAACCCGTAACTGGTATTCTGCAGATTCGCCATACCTGTTTGATCGATCAATCGAACCAGGAGTATCGATCGATCGACGCATCGATCGATCGAGCTCCTGCCATCGATCGATCGACCCCTCCTGGCAGACCCATATTTCCCCTTCTAAATAGTTGAATTCAATTTAAATGAGCAATAACCTTCGGACATCCTTATTAAAATATTTTGAGAGATAAAGAAGAACGGTAGGACTTATTAAAAATATGAAGCCTTTAATGTAAGACGAGATTTACATTTTTACGGGGATGTTTACATATAAGAAACGATGGAACTATGTATAAAAGGGGGAGACGCGTAAGGTAGTTATGTTGGAAAATAAATGAGTACCTACTGAAATTACACTTGGGAGGATAGAAATCCACGAGTGTCACTTGATAAGTTGGGATAATCCCACAAATTAAGATAAGAGGCAAATGTTATACGTAATAACTAAATCACGGGTAATAAGGACAAATATCATAATTATGGGTCGTGAGTATGTACCTAAACTTGATATGGTAATAGTAGTATATTTATGTGACTGTATTTATGCATATACTATATACGTGTAAAAATCATGCCCACGCTACTTGCTATCCCCGAGGTTATCGCGCTGGGACAGTCTTATCTCGATGGGACCTCTATGGGGGATATTGACTCGTACCCTAGAAGATAGAAATCCTTTAGTACAGGCTATCGGATCGATAGTCAGACGGTCCTAAGAGACGTGAGGGCATGTGCTGACCTCTTAGAGACTTGGAAACTATGCTTCGCCTCAATATTGTTTGTGTTTTGTTTCAATACAGTTCGAGAGTGATTCCGAACTTGTATTTCCCTTAGTACGAGTGATACGGGGACTGGATAACAAAGTATCCCCGCACCATAATTATTATGTGGGGTGCTGTTAGAATATATATATGATATGAGTGTTTAATATATATATTTAGATCTGGAAATTGGGAACTACCTACTGTGTATATGATAAGTAAGAAAGGAATAATTATTTTAATTTGGGAATAAGTGTTTGAAAAGTATCATATGTTACTGAGAAAATTTATTAGCAACTAAGGTTTAAATGAGAACTTTGTTGTTAAATGAAATTAACCTCTTAAACAATTGAAATTGTCAGTTTAAATCTTACGAGCAACCTAAGATAAGATAAGTTAAACACTTGGGAAGGTTAGTGAGATAGGCGTGCACATTAGAAGAGAGGTGAGAATTTCTCAAGGGAGTGCCGCACTAATATGTTATTGCATTGTCCAGTAAATATTTTAAATACTTGCTAAACAAATTTTAAATCGTTTTTACAATCGGGCTCTGACCCGTTTCCATTTTCTTTTCTCTCTTGTATATATGTATATATTACAGGTGCCCAGCCACAGGGGCGTCTTGCATAGGATCCTTTAGAAGGAACGCGCTGCATCTTAGGTGGGAGTTGCAGGCCTCTTGCTTAGATGACCTCATTTGTTGATTCCACTTCTAGAATTATTTTATCTAGTTGGGCATGTGTCGCCCTTTTCCACTATTCAGTTGTTTTATTGGATATTGTGATCGTTTATTTCCTGTATTTACATTTTGGGATTTATTATTATCGGGATGTTTTCTTTTAAGTTTGAAATGTTGGATTCAATTACTTAAATGTTTAATCATTTGGATTATATGTTATAGGTTAGTTGTTGTGTGATTCTTTAACTATGAATTATGTAAAGTTAAATGTTGGTTTTTAAAAATAAAAATTTGAAAGTAATGTCTAAAATGGTTTTGACACTTAGCTTAATTATTTAGGGTGTTTAAATTGGAAAAGTTATTTTTACGACAGTGATGATAAGAATGAACCGATCGTTCACCTTGATTATAATTTAATAAAGGACTGATCACCTGGTATTTAATTAGGCGGGTGTCACAGGTGGTATAGAGCATCAGTTCTAGTGTCCTTAGGATCTGTACGACTTATTTCTCTTTCAGCTTAGCGTTCTTGTTATAGAGCCCTATTTTAGGATTGATGTATTCTAGCTTTTACGATTACGTCTTCAGCTATTTGAGATTTGATAATATGCTCCTTAAATCTCGCGAGTGTCATTCTCTTTGAATTATTGTTAATTGAACTCATATTTGAATTGATAAATTCATTGAAATCTGGAAAATAATTTTTGAAATTATTTTGATTCATGTGGTATCACTATATTGTTGATGAGCATGTTGTCATGAGATTTTAATATGGCACGGATGTTGGGCACCCGCCAAAATTCCTGTTTCCCGGGCTATGGCTTGATAAAGCATATACGGATGTGGTGAGGCCTGGTGACCCGATTAAAGTGTTGTTGAGAAATTATAATGATAAAATGCTATTGAGATTCGCATTTTGATTTGAATATTCGTACTCGTGTTGTTACGTTTTATTCAACGCTAACATATATTTGTTGAGCATTTTTCTTGTCGTATTGTGTACTTCCCCATATTTTCTTTTAGTTGCAGGCTAGCGTGAATTTTGGGACGCTATGGAGATTGATTTTAGCGAGGATTGTTTGGGAAATATTTGTATTATTTTGATGTATAGCGCTTTGGAGATTTTATTTTCGAGTTAGTTGATTTATGTAATTCGAGAGATTTGGTATTTAATTTGAAGAGATTGAGATTAGTGGTTTTATATTATTGTAGGTTTATTTAGATGATCTATACCTTGTCACTTGTGGATTTGGATTTATTTTATCGCATTAGCGCTCCGTTCGCTCTCCCTGGCGATGCCTCCGAGACGTGCACCGAAGGATAGGCATGCCCAAGCCGAGCATCCAGTAGCTCCGGCTTAGGGAACAATTAATGCTAATGAGGTAGCCGCTATTGTTTCTCAGGCGGTGAATGCCACACTAGCGGTAGTACAGCAGGCTCCACCCTAAGTTCAGGCAGTGGCGCCAGCACCTGCACAGCTTCCATCAGCATGGGAGCGGGTTAGGGATGCTTTTCAGAAGGCGTTTCCCCCTGAGTTCTCGGGTAGTTTAGATATCATCATTGTCAGCCAATGGAAGAAAGATATCCAGAGGCATCTGCGTATGTATGAGTGCACAGACGTGCAAAAACAGTTGTTGGCTTCATTTAAGCTAGTGGGGACCACTTTGCAGTGGTGGGAGTCCACCACCACCTTGGAGGAGAGGGATATTATCCCGATTCAGTCTTTTTGGGAGCGGTTTGATCGCAAGTATTTTCCATCCGTCGTGCAAACCGAGATGAGGCAAAAGTTACTGAACTTGAAACATGGGAATTATACTATTGCTGAGTATGAAAAGGAGTTCACAAGACTTCTCACTATAGTGCTAGATGAGGCACCCACTGAGGGTAAGAAGATACTATTATTTGTGGACGGGTTAGCTTGGAGGATCCGTCTGCACCCTATAGGGAATCTATCTCTGAGTACCTACAAAGATGTACTCAATGCTGCTTTGCTACACTGCCAGGATCACCGCTTCCATCTACAGGGAAGCAAGCGAGTAGGAGAGTCCGGCCAGCAGGGCAGGACAGGGGGTAGTGGCGCTAGTGGAGCACCGACACCTCAGGGACAGACTCGTCAGCATAAGAAGAGTTCCCATCAGGGAGACCCTGCCAAACGGTTCCGATCAGGTGATTCCAGGCAGGGATTTGGGGGATTTAGGCAGGGTCAGCAGGGCCAGCCAAATCAGCAGGGCCAACAAGGACAACACCGCCAGCAGCAGGGTCAGCATCAGGGCCCACAGGGCTAACAGCGTTTTCATCAGGGCCAACAGGGCCAGTGGCGGGGCGGTAACGACGAACAGGGCCGTGGTCAGCAGGGTCAGAGGGGAGGCAATTTTAGGGGCCAATGTTTCGTGTGCGGTAAGAATGGCCATAAGCGCCAGGATTGTCTAGAGGGTGATAGGGCCGCACAGCAGCAAGGTGCCCGTAATGAGCCACACAGGCCACTTTTTCCAGCCGCCCTCCCAGCACCAGCTCAGGTACCAGCCATTCCAGCCGCTCCGGTGCAGCAGGGGCAGTTACAGTACGAACGTGTCTATAACGTCCACCAGGCAGCAGCTCCACAGGCACCACCCGCGATTGAGGGTATATTTCCTATCCATGGTACTATGGTTCGGGTTTTATTTGATACTGGGGTGGCGCACTGTTTTATAGATACCCATTTTGCAAAGGCCTTAGGGTTATAGACACAGCAGAGAGCACTATAACGTATGTAGACACACCACTGGTAAAAGGATCGCTAATTTTCTTTATATGCCGGGGTGTGGGGGTAGGTATTGGTAGCTTGGTATTACCAGCAGACATGTTAGTCTTAGATATGCATGACCACGACGTTATTATTGGTACGGATTGGCTCGCAGCTTATAGGGCCATGATAGATTGTTTCGATGGGAGTATTATCTTTGCCATTCCGGGGTAAGAGATGTTTGTAGTGGCGATGCCTCTCCCAAAGGGAGGCTCGACCGCTCATTTGTATTACATAGAGGAGGATACCTCTAAGGAGGTTATGATTCCCTTAGACTCGATCCCAGTTTTTCGTGAGTATTCTGATATATTTCAGGAGATACCAGGCCTACCCCCCAGTCGAGAGATAGATTTCGTGATAGATTTATTATCGGATACTCGACCTATAGCACGCGCTCCATACCGTATAGCTCAGGCGGAGATGCGAGAGTTACGAGATCAGATAGATTAGCTGTTAGGTCAGGGCTTCTTTCGTAGGAGTACCTCAGTTTGGGGCGCTCCAGTTTTGTTTGTGAAAAAGAGAGATGGTTCACTGAGGCTATGTGTGGACTACGGGGAGCTGAACAAGGTCACGATATGGAACAAGTATCTGTTGCCTCGAATCGATGATTTGTTCGACTAGCTGAGGGGAGCAACTTTCTTTTCGAAAATAGATCTGAGGTCAGGGTACCATCAGCTACGTATTAGGGAGCAGGATGTTTCAAAGACTGCTTTCTTGATGAGATATGGGTCCTATGAGTTCAGAGTGATGCCATTTGGTCTCATAAATGCTCCAGCCGTATTCATGGACTTGATGAGCCGAGTGTTCAGAGAGTTAGTAGATCAGTTTGTCATCGTTTTCATAGATGACAGCTTAATATATTCACACACCGAAGAAGAGCATGCCGAGCATTTGAGGCAGGTTCTTCAGACTGTACGAGAGCATCAGTTGTATGCTAAGAATGAGAAGTGCGGGTTCTGGTTACGGTAAGTGTAGTTCTTGGGGCATGTTGTTTCTAAACAGGGGATAGCAGTTGACCCGAGTAAAGTATCAGCGGTGAGAGAGTGGGGATAGCCCACGACACCGACGGAAGTGCATAGTTTCTTGGGGTTAGCCGGATACTACAGGAGATTCATTCGGGGGTTCTTCAAAATAGCGGGTCCATTGACGAACCTGACTCGCAAGGGGGTACCATATGTTTGGGACGATACTTATCAATTGGCTTTCGACGAGCTGAAAGACAAGCTCACTTCAGCACCGGTTCTTGCCTTACCTAAGCTGGGCGTGGAGTATTTGGTTTACACCGATGCCTCTTGACAGGGACTTGGGGGAGTACTTCAGCAGGAGGAGAAGGCTATAGCTTTTGCCTCCCGCAAGCTTAAGCCGCATGAGAAAAATTACCCCACCCACGACCTAGAGTTAGCAGCGGTCGTTTTTGCATTGAGGATATGGAGGCACTATTTATTGGGTGAGACATTTTGCTTATTCACAGATCACAAGTCACTGCAGTACCTGTTCACTCAGAGAGAGCTGAATATGCGTCAGCGCAGGTGGTTAGAGTTTGTGAAGGACTACCAGTTCCATCTGGAAAGAAAAGTGGAAAGAGTTGGGTCATCAGGACGCAGTAGCCCGTTCCTTCATATTTGTCATGACAATGACACCCAAGATTGTTACGAGGGTAATACGGGCACAGACCGCAAACCCATTTTGCCAGGAGCAGATTGTACGACTTTTAGCTGAGGGTGCTGAGTCCTATTCTGTTAGTTCTGATGGGGGTTTGAGGTTTAATGGGAGATTGGTGGTTCCAGAAGGAGCAGACTTACGTCATGCAGTGATGACCCAGTCTCACGAGTCTCGATTTGCGGTGCATCCTGGGGGAGATAAGATGTACCAGGATATGAGGCGGTAATACTAGTGGAGCGGTATGATAAAGGACATTGCTGAGTTTGTGTCCAAGTGTTCTACCTGCTAGCTGGTAAAGGTAGACCACCAAAAACCATCAGGGTTGCTTCAGCCATTGGAAATACCCGCGTGGAAGTGGGAGAGTATTTCTATGGATTATATTACTGGGTTGCCTGCATCACAACGGGGCCATGACTCCATTTGGGTGATTGTGGACCGTTTGACCAAGGTGGCTCATTTTCTGCTGGTGCGGACAGACTATACCACGGGTCAGTATGCTCAGTTGTTCATTGCTCAGATTGTCAAATTTCATGGGGTGCCCCAGAATATTGTGTCAGATAGAGACCAAATTTTCGTGTCGCAATTTTGGGAAAGCTTTCAGGAGGCTATGGGTATAGAGTTGAGGTTGAGTTCAACTTATCACCCACATATAGATGGACAAACAGAGCGTACTAATCAGATGTTGGAGGATATGCTATGCATGTGTGTCCTTGATTTTGGAGGAGGTTGGGAGCCACATCTTCCACTGGTGGAGTTTGCTTATAGTAACTCTTATCAGTTCATGATTGGCATGGCTCCATTTGAGGCTTTGTATGGCAGTCCTTGTCGTTCCCCAACTTATTGGCTAGAGGTGGGGGATAACAAGTTGCTCGGACCATAGGTAATTCAGGAAACCTCCGCTAGGATTGAGATGATCAGGAGTCGCATTCGAGTAGCCCATGACAGGAAGAAAAGCTACGCCAATGCAAAACGGTTCTTCCGAGAGTTTAATGTGGGGGACCAAGTATTACTGCGTGTATCTCCTATAAAAGGAGTGATGAGGTTCGGGAAGAAAGGGAAATTGGCCCCGAGGTATGTCAGACCATTTCCCATTATCAAGAGGATTGAGCCGGTAGCATACAGATTGGGACTGCCAGAGCATTTACATCGCATTCACGATGTATTCCACATCTCGTCATTAAGACGATACCTTCGGGATGATATGGCCCATACCCGCATCGTGATAGAAGAGATAGACTTTCATCCTGACATCTCTTACGAGGAGAGACCAGTGGCTATCCTAGTCCATAGCGAAAGGAGATTGAGGTCGAAGGTAGTTCCACTTGTACGGGTCCAGTGGGAGCATCATATTGTGGAGGAATCCACCTGGGAGCGCGAGGCAGATATGCGCGAGAGATACCCGGACTTATTCTTACCAGGTATGCCTTATTTTTTGAATTTCGAGATGAAATTCCGTTATTAGGGGGGAAGTATGTAATACCCCGTATTTTTATGGTTTCTAAATTTGGGGATTTATTAAATTTAATGCGAGTTATTAATTTAATATAAATCCGAAAATTAATTATTTTTGTAATTTCTAACATGACGAGAGTTAGTAATCATTGGAAATTTGTTGAATATTACTAATGAGTAAAGTAATATATAATATTGGTTCTATTAAATGTCACGAGTCAATAAAATGACAATTTTGGAAATTTAAGTCGGGACGCGCCCGTGTCGTGTCGGGACTAAATGTTGATTAATAAAAGTGAATAAATTATAAATCACCCGTATGGTCATTTCGAGTTCGCCAAAATGACCAGAAGGGTTGAGATAGTCAAAATAATGTACCCGGGGGTTTAGTTTGGATCTCGAGGCGTTTTTAGGCCTAATTAACACCCCAGGAGGGCGTTTTGGACATTTTACATTTTTAAGCCTGAAAACCCACGAAAATTGAAAGGTTATATCATATGCTTAGGGTTGTCTTCTAGGATTAACACAACCAAAATCAAGTGACGGCCATTGGAGAAGGAAAGAGAGAGCTTGCCCAAGAGTTCTAGGCCAAGAACTCTTCCGTTTGCGCCGCCGTCGCCGCCAAATGATAGATCGCGTAACGAGGATCACCACCACACCGATTTCATCCACAAATCAGAAACAAAAAATTCCCAAGCAAGTATTTATCTTACTTAATTTTGTTAATGCTTTATTCATATTATTTTAGGGTTGATTGGGATGAGTTTTTATGAAAGAAAACCCATGTTGGTTATTATAAATTGCATGCTGTAGTGATATAAACAATAATCTAGAAATCCCTTTCATATGTAGAGTTTGAACCATGAATTTATATTGGTTTAGAAGTAGAAATTCTGGGAAAAGAATAAGAAGAACTTACTTAAAGAAATTTCTAGGGTTCATGTGAATTATATGAGTTTTGACCCTTTTAATCCATGAATCTTGAAGAAAACTCGCATGCTTTACGTATAATATTGCTAATCTGGGTTTAGAGTGTTTGTGGTATAAATTTCTGGGAGTTTGGGAGTCAAAAATTTGGATTTTGATGATGTTGGATTATAGAACCTATAACTGGTATTCTGCAGATTCGCCATACCTGTTTGATCGATCGATCGAACTAGGAGTATCGATCGATCGACGCATCGATCGATCGAGCTCCTGCCATCGATCGATCGACCCCTCCTGGAAGACCCATATTTCCCCTTCTAAATAGTTGAATTCAATTTAAATGAGTAATAACCTTCGGACATCCTTATTAAAATATTTTGAGAGATAAAGAAGACCAGTAGGACTTATTAAAAATATGAAGCCTTTAATGTAAGACGAGATTTACATTTTTACGGGGATGTTTACATATAAGGAACGATGGAACTATGTATAAAAGGGGGAGACGCGTAAGGTAGTTACGTTGGAAAATAAATGAGTACCTACTGAAATTACACTTGGGAGGATAGAAATCCACGAGTGTCACTTGATAAGTTGGGATAATCCCACAAATTAAGATAAGAGGCAAATGCTATATGTAATAACTAAATCACGGGTAATAAGGACAAATATCATAATTATGGGTCGTGAGTATGTACCTAAACTTGATATATTAATAGTAGTATATTTATATGACTGTATTTATGCATATACTATATACGTGTAAAAATCATGCCCGCGCTACTTGCTATCCCTGAGGTTACCGCACTGGGACAGTCTTATCTCGATGGGACCTTTATGGGGATATTGACTCGTACCCTAGAAGATAG
Organism: Sambucus nigra; assembly: GCA_949130495.1. Taxonomy (NCBI): domain Eukaryota; kingdom Viridiplantae; phylum Streptophyta; class Magnoliopsida; order Dipsacales; family Adoxaceae; genus Sambucus; species Sambucus nigra. Next base: position 421,586,814 of record OX422211.1, on the reverse strand, counting down.
AAATCCTTTGGTACAGGCTATCGGATCTATAGTCAGACGGTCCTAAGAGACGTGAGGGCATGTGCTGACCTCTTAGAGACTTGGAAACTATGCTTCGCCTCAATATTGTTTGTGTTTTGTTTCAATACAGTTCGAGAGTGATTCCGAACTTGTATTTCCCTTAGTACGAGTGATACGGGGACTGGATAGCAGAGTATGCCCGCACCATAATTATTATGTGGGGTGTTGTTAGAATATATATATGATATGAGTGTTTAATATATATATTTAGATCTAGAAATTGGGAACTACCTACTGTGAATATGATAAGTAAGAAAGGAATAATTATTTTAATTTGGGAATAAGTGTTTGGAAAGTATAATATGTTACTGAGAAACTTTATTAGCAACTAAGGTTTACATGAGAACTTTGTTGTTAAATGAAATTAACCTCTTAAACAATTGAAATTGTCAGTTTAAATCTTACGAGCAACCTAAGATAAGATAAGTTAAACACTTGGGAAGGTTAGTGCGATAGGCGTGCACATTAGAAGAGAGGTGAGAATTTCTCAAGGGAGTGCCGCACTAATATGTTGTTGCATTGACCAGTAAACATTTTAAATAATTGCTAAACAAATTTTAAATCATTTTTACAATCGGTCTCTGACCCGTTTACCTTTTCTTTTCTCTCTTGTATATATGTATATATTACAGGTGCCCAGCCACAGGGGCGTCTTGCATAGGATCCTTTGGAAGAAACGCGCTGCCGCTTAGGTGGGAGTTGCAGGCCTCTTTCTTAGATGACCTCATTTGTTGATTCCACTTCTAGCATTATTTTATCTAGTTGGGCATGTGTCGCCCTTTTCCACTATTCAGTTGTTTTATTGGATATTGTGAATCGTTTATTTCCAGTATTTACATTTTGGGATTTATTATTCTTAGGATGTTTTCTTTTAATTTTTAAATGTTGGATTCAATTAGTTGAATGTTTAATCATTTGGATTATATGTTACAGGGTAGTTGTTGTGTGATTCTTTAACTAAGCATTATGTAAAGTTAAATGTTGGTTTTTAAAAATAAAAATTTGAAAGTAATGTCTAAAATGGTTTTGACACTTAGCTTAATTATTTAGGGTGTTTAAATTGGAAAAGTTATTTTTATGACTGTGATGCTAAGAATGAACCGACCGTTTACCTTGATTATAATTTAATAAAGGACTGATCACCCGGTATTTAATTACGCGGGGTGTCACAATACGTACTAGGAAAATTACTTATGGGATGCGTACTATGGATACTGTATTAGTACCCCGGTAGATAAAGATAGGCTTCACCTTGGTCATGTCTACCTTGAACACTACGTACTGAACATATCCGTTTTATTTGGCTGAGATTCATGGGATGATCCTCTGATATAGATTTAGGTATGGGGCCATATAACTGGCATAAAGGTGCAGTGATTATCCCTTGCAGGTGATTTGAGGTTATAGGTGTCGAATAACCTATAACTATACCTAGTACGCGTGAGCGATCCCTGAAGGAAATATGTATAGGACTTCGTTATGTGAGGGCTTGTGAGTAGTCCGTTTATGATGTACGTAGTATGGATGGAGCATACTTATGTGGATAAAGACTTAAAGATCTCCTGTCTTTCCTGATATGCTTATATACTTGAGATGTATGAATCTTTAATAATGTAACCTTTCAGTTGAGATGAATAATATGTAATCATGGGGTTCATTTGGGCTGGATTAAGATAACTTTGAAGAAACTAAAACACGAGATGAGGGTGTATAGTTATATTGTAGTTCAAACTTACTTATATTCTTATACTTCGTAGATTTTCTATTAACATTGTTATTGAATTATCTTTTCTAGATATAGGCCACCGATGCAACCTCACCCCTGATTCAGTCTTATCCTCCTTTCAGTTGCTACTCAGATAGGATGTAGGTGTCGAGCCTGCGTGTTCATTCTTTTATTCCCTATTTATTTATCTATAATTTCATATCCATGTTTAGTAGTATTAAGTTGGTACTACTATTCCATTTGGTATAGGATTTGATTATGAAACAATTATAGTTATGAGATGATTCCCTTATTATTAGTTTCTTTGGTATCAGAGTTATGTGGTTCCTTTTTATTATTGTTAAATTATTTATGTTTTACATTTAGTTTTATTTCTAGTCATTCTTAGAATGATACCCTCCTATTTATTTATTTTAGACTTGATCAATCTAGATTAGATTTTATGGGGTGTCACAATTGGTGTCAGAGCATTCTAAGTTCTAGTATCCTAGGGATCTTGAGTCCGTCCATCATCTTCATCATATAGTTCTTTGATAAAATAGATTTTGTTATTTAGATTTTTGTACTCTATTTTCATACGTTTACTTATACGCTTTTATTTACTATCTTTTAGATTATGAGAACATGATGCTAACGAGTAATCCAACGGTGACCGATTGCTAGCATTGAGTCAGAGGTAGTGTCTCCTTAACATCATCCACAACCAGCTACACCACTGCAGTAGGGACAGTCACCCATTATTGGATAGGAAGACTTGGTAGCTATTATCCCACAGACAATGGCTGTGACTATGACAATCATGCAACAGTAGTAGCCACGACCATCGCCACCACCTGTGTTCATACCTGTGCTACCCCAACAAAATATATCCTATTGGGAGAGATCTAGTACTGGCTTTGAGAAAAGGCTACCACCAGAGTTCTCTGAATCTACATACACTATTGTTGGAATGCAGTGGAGGCGTGACATCGAGCGACATTTACGTCTACTAGAGTGTACCAACATCTAGAGGCGGATGCTATATAACGTCAGTCTTGTAGGAAATGCCCTATAATAGTGGGAGTCTGTTACCATTATGTAGGACAGGTCATAGATACCCATTTCACAGTTGGGGAGAAGTTTGAGGGGAAGTATTTCCCTTCATCATAATAGGAAGCTTGAAGGGATATATATGATAGATTGAAACATAAGGACTACAGAGTCGTGGAGTATGAGAAATAATTTACTGGACTTACAAACTTTGCCCCGAGTTTATGAGTTTGTAATACCTCGTATTTTTATGCCTTTTAATTTTGGGGATTTATTAAATTTAATTAGAGATATTAAATTAATATTAATCCGAAAAATCATTTAATACTTACTAGCGTGATGGGAGTTAGTAATTAGTTTTGTTATAAGTTACTTTATGGGTAAAGTAAGTGGTGTAATTATGATTAGTAAAATTATCACGAGAATCTAATTTGATAATTTTGGAAATTTATCGGGACGCGCTTGTGTCGTGTCGGGATTAAATTTGGACTATTAAAAGTAAATAAATTATAAGTCACCCGTATGGTGATTTTGAGTGAATAAATGTGTCCGTAAGGGTTGAGATAGTCAAAATAATGTACCCGGGGGTTAAGTTTGGGTCTCGGGGCATTTTTAGGCCTAATTAACACCCCGGGAGGGCGTTTTGGACATTTTACATTTTTAGGCAGGAAAACCCACGAAAATTCTAAGGGTGTATCAGATGGAAAGAGTCATCTTCTAGGGTTAGAATCATCCATAAACCAAATACGGTTATAGGAGAGGAAGAAGAGAGGTTTTCCAAGGAGTTCTAGGCCAAGAACTCCACCAATTGCACCGCCGTCGCCGCCAAACGATAAATCGTGCAACGAGGATCACAACCACACAAATCTCTCCACAAATCTGAACCAATAATATTCAGGAAAGTATCTATCTTGCTCTATTTCAGTTAATACTCCAATAATATTAGCCTAGGATTGATTATGACTAGTTTTTGTGAAAGAAAAACCTATTTTGGAGATTTGAATTCGCATGTTGTGTGAGAAATAGATGTATTTTGGAAACCCAATTCATATGTAGAGATTGAACCACAAAATTTCAGTGAATAAAGAGTATGAAATCTGGTAAAGGAATGGGAAGAGACTAAACAAAAGAAATATTAGGGTTCTTGATGTTTTATGGATTATGCCCTTTTAATTCATTATTCATGATGAAAATTCGCATGCTTGATGTAGAAAATCACTTATTTGAGGTTATAATACTTGCAGTATAAATTATTTGGAGTTTGGTAGTCACAGATATCGTTTTGGATGATTTTGGAAGAGGAAACCCGTAACTGGAAATTCTGCAGATTTGCCATACCTGCTTGATCGATCGATCGAACCTAAAGCATCGATCGATCGATGATTGGATCGATCGAACACCTGCCATCGATCGATCGACCCCTCCTGTATAACTCATATTCTTTTTTAATAGTTCATTCCAACTTAAATGATTAGACATTCTTGAATATTAATGTTAAAACATTTTGGGATATAAAGAAGACCAGTAGGACTTTAGAAATATATGGAACCGTTGATGTAAGACGAGATTAGCATTTCACGGGGGTGTTTTACACATAAGGTACAATGGGAACTTGTGTTAAAGGGTGAGACTCGTAAGGAAGTTATGTTGTAAAATAAATGAGTACCTACTGAAATTACACTTGGAGAGATAGGAATCCACGAGTGTTACGTAGTTGAAATAATCCCATGAATAAGAATAAGAGATAAACGGTTATACGTGATAACTAAATAATAAAGATAAATATCATAAGTATGGGTCGTGAGAGTATACCTAAATTTGATATGGAAATAGTAGTATACATATATGACTATGTTTATGCATATACTATATACGTGTAAAAATCATGCCCGCGCTACTTGCTATCCCTGAGGTTACCGCGTTGGGACAATCTTATCTCGATGGGAGCTTTATGGGGGATATTGACTCGTACCCTAGAACATAGGAATCCTTGGTACAGGCTATCGGATCGTTAGTCAGACGGCCCTAAGAGACGTGAGGGTATGTGCTGACCTCTTAGTGACTTGGAACTATGCTTCGCCTCATTTTGTATGTGTTTTATGTTAATACAGTTCGAGAGTGATTCCGAACTAGTATTTCCCTTAGTACGAGTGATACGGGGACTGGATAGCAGAGTATGCCCGCACCATAAATTTTATGTGGGGTGCTGTTAGAATATATATATTATATGTGTATTTAATATATATATTTTAAATCTGGAATTTAGGAACTACCTAATGTGACTATGGTATGTAAGATATGAATAATTATTTCAACTTGGAAATAAGTGTTTGAAAAGTATGTTATATTACCGAGAAACTTTATAATCATTTAAGGCTCATGTGAGAACTTTGCTGTTAAATAAAATTAACCTCCTTAACATTTGAAATTGTCATCATGAAATCTTACGAGTAACTTAAGATAAGATAAGTTAAACTGTTGGGAATATTAGTGCGATAGGTGTGCACATTAGAAGAGAGGTGAGAATTTCTCAAGGGAGTGCCGCACTAATATGTTGGTTGCATTAGCCGGTAAGCATTTTAAATACTTGCTAAACTAATTTTAAACTGTTTTACAATCGGGCTCTGACCCATTTCCTATTTTCTCTTCTCTCTTGTATATATGTATATATTACAAGCCACAAGGGTGTCTTACATAGGATCCTTTGGAAGGAACGCGCTGCAGCTTAGGTGGGAGTTGCAGGTCTCTTTCTTAGTCGACCTCATTTTTTTTATTCCACTTCTAGCACTATTTTATCCAGTTGGGCATGTGTCGCCCTTTTCCATTATTCAGTTGTTTTATCGGATATTGTGGTTCGTTTATTTCCAGTATTTATACTTTGGGATTTATTACTGTCAGGATGTTTTTCCTTTAAGTTTTAATGTTGGAATGAATTAGTTGGATGTTTAATTATTTGGATTGTTTGTTCCAGTATAATTGTTGGGTGATTCTTAATTTATGAATTATGTAATGTTTTAAATATTGGTATTAATTGAAATTTGGAAATTGATATCTTAAAAATGGTTTTGTCACTTAGCTTAATTAATTAGGGTGTTAAATTTGAAAAGTTATCTTTGCGACAGTGGTGCTAAGAATGAACCAACCGTTCATCTTGATTATAATTTAATAAAGGACTGATCACCCGGTATTTAATTAGGCGGGTTGTCACAGGTGGTATCAGAGCATCAGGTTCTAGTGTCCTTTAGGATCTATACGGCTTATTTCGCTTTCAGCTTAGCGTTCTTGATTTAGAGCCCTATTTTAGGATTGTTGTATTCTTGCTTTTACGATTACGTCTTCAGATATTTGAGATTTGATAGTAACTATAGACTAATAAATTTCTTCACGTTTCAGATGCCTCCGAGACGTGCACCAAAGGATAGGCATGCCCAAGCCGAGCACCCAGTAGCTCCGGCTCAGGGAATGATGAATGCAAATGAGGTATCCTCTATCGTTGCTCAGGCGGTGAATGCCGCGCTAGTGGTAGTACAGCAGGCTCCACCCCAAGTTCAGGCAGTGGCGCCAGTACTGACACAGCTTCCATCTGCATGGGAGCGAGTTAGGGATGCCTTTCAGAAGGCGCATCCCCCAGAGTTTGCAGGTGGTTCAGATATTATTGTAGCCAGCCAATGGAAGAAAGATATCCAGAGGAATCTGCGCATGTACGAGTGCACGGACATGTAGAAACAGCTGTTGGCTTCCTTTAAGCTAGTGGGGGCCGCTTTGCATTGGTGGGAATCCACTACCACCTTGGAGGAGAGGGATATTATTACTATTCAGTCGTTTTGGGCGCGGTTTGATAGCAAATACTTCCCATCAGCCGTGCAGACTGAGATGAGGAGGAAATTACTGAGTCTAAAGTAGGAGAATTCGACTGTTGCTGAGTATGAAGAGGAGTTCACATGACTTCTCACTATAGTGCCAGATGAGGCACCCACTGAGGGCAAGAATATACTATTGTTTATGGACGGGTTAGCTTGGAGGATCCGTCAGCACCTTATAGGAAATTTGTCTCTGAGTACCTACACAGATGTACTCAATGCTGCTTTACTACACTGCCAGGATCACCGCTTCCATCTGCAGGGAAGTAAGTGAGCAGGAGAGTTCAGCCAGCATGGCAGGACATGGGGTAGTGGTACTAGTGGGGCACCGACATCTCATGGCTAGACCCGTCAGCAGGAGTAGAGTTCCCATCAGGGGGACCCTGCTAAGCGGTTCCAATCAGGTGATTCCAGGCAGGGATTTGGGGGATTTAGGCAGGGTTAGCAGGGCTAGCCTAATCAGCAGGGCCAGCAGGGCCAACATCGTCAGTCGCAGGGCCAACAACATTTTTAGCAGGGCCAGCAGGGCCAATGGCGGGGTGGTAACGGCCAGCAGGGCCATAATTAGCAGGGACAGGGGGGAGGGAATTTCAGGGGCCGATGCTTCGGGTGTGGTAAAAATGGCCACAAGCCCCAGGATTGTCCAGAGGGTGATAGGGCCCCACAGCAGCAGGGTGCCCGTAATGAGCCACAAAGGACACTTTTTCCAGTCGCCCTCCCATCACCAGCTCAGGTACCAGCCCTACCATCCATTCCAGCCGCTCCAGTGCAGCAGGGGCAGTTACAGTATGGACGTGTCTATAACGTCCACTAGGCAGCAGCTCCATAGGTGCCACCCGCGATTGAGGGTATGTTTCCTATCCATGGTACTATGGGTTGGATTTTATTTGATACTGGAGCGACACACTGTTTTATAGCTACTCATTTTGCGAAGGCCTTAGGGTTATTAGCCACACCAGAGAGCACTGTAACATGTGTAGACTCACCACTGGGAAATGGATTGTTAATTCTCTTTATATGCTGGGATGTGGGAGTAGAGATTGGTAGCTTGGTATTACCAGTAGACATATTAGTCTTAGATATACATGAGCACGACGTCATTATTGGTATGGATTGGCTCGCAACTTACAGAGCCATGATAGATTATTTCGGTGGGAGTATTGCCTTTGCCATTTCGGGGTAAGAGATGTTTGTAGTGGCGATGCCTCGCCCAGAGGGAGGCTCGACCGCTCACTTGTATTACATAGAGGAGGATACCTTTAAGGAGGTCGTGATTCCCTTAGATTCGATCCCAGTTGTTCGTGAGTATTCTGATGTATTTCAGGAGATACCAGGCCTACCCCCCAGTCGAGAGATAGATTTTGTCGTAGATTTATTACCGGATACTCGACCTATAGCACGCGCTCCATACTGTATGGCTCCGGCAGAGATACGAGAGCTACGAGGTCAGATAGAGCAGCTGTTAGGTCAGGGCTTCATTCGCAGCAGTACCTCACCTTGGGCACTCCAGTTTTGTTTGTGAAAAGGAGAGATGGTTCACTGTGGCTACGTATGGACTACCGGGAGCTGAACAAGGTCACGATATGGAATAAATATCCGTTGCCTCGAATCGATGATCTGTTCAACCAGGTGAGGGGAGAAACTTTCTTTTCGAAGATAGATCTGAGATCAGGATACCATCAGCTACGTATTAGGGAGCAGGATGTTTCGAAGACTGCTTTCTTGACGAGATATGGATCCTATGAGTTCAGAGTAATGCCGTTTGGACTCAAAAATGCTCCAGCCGTATTCATGGACTTGATGAACCGAGTGTTCAGAGAGTTCTTGGATCAGTTTGTCATCGTCTTCATAGATGACATCCTGATATATTCGCACTCTAAGGAAGAGCATGCCGAGCACTTGAGGTAGGTTCTTCAGACTCTACGAGAGCATCAGTTGTATGCTGAGTACGAGAAGTGCGGGTTCTGGTTACGAGAAGTGCAGTTCTTGGGGCATGTTATTTCTGAACAGGGGATAGCAGTTGACCCGAGTAAAGTGTCAGCGGTGAGGGAGTGGGGACAGCCCACGACACCGACGAAAGTACATAGTTTCTTGGGGTTAGTCGAATACTACAGGAGATTCATTCGAGGGTTCTCCAAAATAGCGGCTCCATTGACGAACCTGACTCGCAAGGGGGTACCATACGTTTGGGACGATGCTTGTCAATTAGCTTTCGACGAGCTGAAAAACAATCTTACTTCAGCACCGATCCTTGCTTTACCTAAGACGGGCGTGGATTATCTGGTTTACACCGATGCCTCTTTACGGGGACTCGGGGGAGTACTTCAGCAAGAGGAGAAGGCTATAGCTTTTGCCTCCCGCAAGCTTAAGCCGCACGAGAAGAATTACCCCACACACGACCTAGAGTTAGAAGCAGTCGTGTTTGCATTGAGGATATGGAGACACTACTTATTGGGGGAGAAATTTTGCTTGTTCAGAGACCACAAGTCACTGCAGTACCTGTTCACTCAGCGAGAGTTGAATATGTGTCAGCACAGGTGGTTAGAGTTTGTGAAGGACTATCAATTTGACATACAGTACCATCCGGGGAAGGCCAACGTAGTTGCTGATGCGTTGAGCCGTAGATCGGTAGACGATGTAGCGGACGTCTGTAAAGCAAAGTGGAAAGAGTTGGGTCACCAGGACGCAGTAGCCCGTTCCTTCATATCTGTCATGATAGTGACACTCGAGGTTGTTACGAGGGTAATACAGGCACAGACAACAGACCCATTTTTCCAGGAGCAGATTATACGACTTTTAGCTGAGGGTGCTGAGTCCTATTCTGTTAGTTTCGATGGAGGTTTGAGGTTTAATGGGAGATTGGTGGTTCTCGAAGGAGCAGACTTACGTCATGCAGTGATGACCTAGTCTCACGGGTCACGATTTGCGGTGCATCCTGATGGAGATAAGATGTACCAGGATATGAGGCGGCAATACTGGTGGAGTGGGATGAAAAAGGACATTGCTGAGTTCGTGTCCAAGTGTTCTACCTACCAGCTGGTAAAGGTGGACCACCAGAAACCATCGGGGTTGCTTCAGCCATTGGAAATACCCGCGTGGAAGTGGGAGAGTATTTCCATGGATTTTATTACTGGGTTGCCAACATCACAGCGGGGCCACGACTCCATTTGGGTGATTGTGGACCATTTGACCAAGGTGGCTCGTTTTATGCCGGTGCAGACAGACTATACCATGGGTCATTATACTCAGTTGTTCATTACTGAGATTGTCAGATTACATGGGGTGCCCCTGAATATTGTGGCATATCGAGATAAGATTTTCATGTCGCGTTTCTGGGAGAGCTTTCAGGAGGCCATGGGTACAGAGTTGAGGTTGAGTTCAGCTTATCACCCACAGACAGATGGACAGAAAGAGCGTACTAATCAGATGTTGGAGGATATGCTACGCCTGTGTGTTCTTAATTTTGGACGAGGTTGGGAGCCACATCTTCCACTGGTAGAGTTCGCTTATAATAACTCTTATCAGTTCACGATTGGCATGGCTCCATTTGAGGCTTTGTATGGCAGGCCTTGTCGTTCCCCAACGTGTTGGCTAGAGGTGGGGGATTACAAGTTACTCGGACCAGAGGTGATTCAGGAAACCTCTGCTAGGATTGAGATTATCAGGAATCGCATTCGGGTAGCCCAGGACAGGCAGAAAAGCTACGCCGATGCAAAACAGTTCTTCCGAGAGTTTAATGTGGGGGACCAAGTATTACTACGTGTATCTCCTATGAAAGGAGTGATGAGGTTCAGGAAGAAAGGGAAATTGGCCCCGAGGTACGTGGGACCATTTCCCATTATCGAGAGGATTGGGTCGGTAGCATACAGATTGGGACTGCCAGAGCATTTACATCGCATTCACGATGTATTCCACATCTCGTCATTGAGACGATACCTTCAGGATGACATGGCCCATACCCATATCGAGATTGAGGAGATTGACTTACAGCCCGACAGCTCTTACAAGGAGAGGCCAGTGGCTATCCTAGACCATAGCGAAAGGAGATTGAGGTAAAAGGTAGTCCCACTTGTCCGGGTCCAGTGGGAGCATCATAATGTGGAGGAATCCACTTGGAAGCGTGAGGCGGACATGCGTGAGAAGTACCCAGAGTTATTCTTACCAGGTACACCTTATTTTCCGAATTTCGGGACGAAATTCCGTTATTAGGGTGAAGTATGTAATACCCCGTATTTTTATGCCTTTTAATTTTGGGGATTTATTAAATTTAATTAGAGATATTAAATTAATATTAATCCGAAAAATCATTTAATACTTACTAGCGTGATGGGAGTTAGTAATTATTTTTGTTATAAGTTACTTTATGGGTAAAGCAAGTGGTGTAATTATGATTAGTAAAATTATCACGAGAATCTAATTTGATAATTTTAGAAATTTATCGGGACGCGCTTGTGTCGTGTCGGGATTAAATTCGGACTATTAAAAGTAAATAAATTATAAGTCACTCGTATGGTCATTTTGAGTCCGTCCATGTGTCCGGAAGGGTAGAGATAGTCAAAATAATGTACCCGAGGGTTTAGTTTGGGTCTCGGGGCGTTTTTAGGCCTAATTAATACCTCGGGAGGGCGTTTTGGACATTTTACATTTTTAGGCATGAAAACCCACGAAAATTCTAAGGGTATATCAGATGGAAAGAGTCATCTTCTAGAGTTAGAATCATCCATAAACCAAAGACGGCTATAGGAGAGGAAGAAGAGAGGTTTTCCAAGGAGTTCTAGGCCAAGAACTCCACCAATTGCACCGCCGTCGCCGCCAAACGATAAATCGTGCAACGAGGATCACAACCACACAAATCTCTCCACAAATCTGAACCAAGAATTCTCAGGCAAGTATCTATCTTGCTCTATTTCAGTAAATGCTCCAATAATATTAGCCTAGGAGTGATTAGGACTAGTTTTTGTGAAAGAAAAGCCTATTTTGGAGATTTGGATTCGCATGTTGTATGAGAAATAGATGTATTCTGGAAACCCAATTCATATGTAGAGATTGAACCACGAAATTTCAGTGAATAAAGAGTATGAAATCTGGTAAAAGAATGGGAAGAAACTAAACAAAAGAAATATTAGGGTTCTTGATGTTTTTATGGATTATGCCCTTTTAATTCATTATTCATGATGAAAATTCGCATGCTTGACGTAGGAAATCACTTTTTTGAGGTTATAATACTTGTAGCATAAATTATTTGGAGTTTTGTTGTCACAGATATCATTTTGGATGATTTTGGAAGAGGAAACCCGTAACTGGAAATTCTGCAGATTTGCCATACCTGCTTGATTGATCAATCGACCCTAAAGCATCGATCGATCGATGATTGGATCGATCGAACACCTGCCATCGATCGATCGACCCCTCTTGTATAACTCATATTCTTTTTTAATAGTTCATTCCAACTTAAATGATTAGACATTCTTGAATATTAATGTTAAAACATTTTGGGATATAATGAAGAGCAGTAGGACTTTAGAAATATATGGAACCGTTCATGTAATACGAGATTAGCATTTCATGGGGGTGTTTTACATATAAGGTATAATGGGAACTTGTGTCAAAGGGTGAGACTCGTAAGGAAGTTATGTTGTAAAATAAATGAGTACCTACTGAAATTACACTTGGAGAGATAAGAATCCACGAGTGTTTCGTAGTTGAAATAATCCCATGAATAAGAATAAGAGATAAACCGTTATACGTGATAACTACATAATAAGGATAAATATCATAAGTATGGGTCGTGAGAGTATACCTAAATTTGATATGGAAATAGTAGTATACATATATGACTATGTTTATGCATATACTATATACGTGTAAAAATCATGCCCGCGCTACTTGCTATCCCTGAGGTTACCGCGCCGGGACAGTCTTATCTCGATGGGACCTTTATGGGGGATATTGACTCGTACCCTAGAACATAGGAATCCTTGGTACAAACTATCGGATCGATAGCCAGACGGTCCTAAGAGACGTGAGGGTATGTTCTGACCTCTTAGTGTCTTGGAACTATGCTTCGCCTCATTTTGCATGTGTTTTATGTTAATACAGTTCGAGAGTGATTTTGAACTAGTATTTCCCTTAGTACGGGTGATACGGGGACTGGATAGCAGAGTATGCCCGCACCATAAATTTTATGTGGGGTGTTGTTAGAATATATATATATATATATATTATATGTGTATTTAATATATATATTTTAAATCTGGAATTTGGGAACTACCTACTGTGACTATGGTATGTAAGAAATGAATAATTATTTCAACATGGAAATAAGTGTTTGAAAAGTATGTTATATTACCGAGAAACTTTATAATCATATAAGGCTCATGTGAGAACTTTGCTGTTAAATAAAATTAACCTCCTTAACATTTGAAATTGTCGTCATGAAACCTTACGAGTAACTTAAGATAAGATAAGTTAAACTGTTGGGAATATTAGTGCGATAGGTGTGCACATTAGAAGAGAGGTGAGAATTTCTCAAGGGAGTGCCGCACTAATATTTTGGTTGCATTAGCCGGTAAGCATTTCAAATACTTGCTAAACTAATTTTAAATTGTTTTATATTCGGGCTCTGACCCGTTTCCTATTTTCTCTTCTCTCTTGTATATATGTATATATTACTGGTGCCCAGCCACAGGGGCGTCTTGCATAGGATCCTTTAGAAGGAACGCACTGCAGCTTAGTTGGGAGTTGCAGGCCTCTTGCTTAGACGACCTCATTTTTTTTATTCCACTTCTAGCACTATTTTATCCAGTTGGGCATGTGTTTCCCTTTTCCATTATTCAGTTATTTTATCGGATATTGTGGTTCATTTATTTCCAGTATTTATACTTTTTGTTTTATTACTGTGAGGATGTTTTTCCTTTAAGTTTTAATGTTGGAATCAATTAGTTGGATGTTTTAATTATTTGGATTGTTTGTTCCAGTATAGTTGTTGGGTGATTCTTTATTTATGAATTATGTAAAGTTTTAAATATTGGTATTAATTGAAATTTGGAAATTGATGTCTTAAAAATGGTTTTTTCACTTAGCTTAATTAATTTGGGTGTTAAATTGGAAAAGTTATCTTTGCGACAATGATTCTAAGAATGAACCAACCGTTCACCTTGATTATAATTTAATAAAGGACTGATCACCCGGTATTTAATTTGGCGGGGTGTCATAGAGTTCTAAGGTAAATAAGATGGATAGGTTTGTTAGGGTCCTGACATGGGGGATCGAGTGAATATTGATGGGAAATTCGACATACACTCAAATGGTGGAGGCCTCCCTACAATATTGTCATGCATACAGTGATTTTAATAGAGAGAAATACCCAATGAAAGAGAAGGGGGGACGACTAAGGACCGAAAGCTGTCAAGACAGGTGAGCCATCCAGAGGGAAGGGAGGCTTACAGTTCTAGCGAGGACAGATCCAAGGGGAGCAGCCCCCAGAGTGATTTATAAGAGGAGATGATCATGGTTGTGATACCCCATAAATTTTAATGATTAGGTTGATTAAGTTTATTTATTAAAACCTACAATTTTTCAAAACAATTTAAATATCATCCTCAGCATGAATGAAACCAAATGATATAGATATTGTAATAAGAGTGAGATAAGGAAATTCTACAAAATAATAACTGATAGGAAAAAATATCACCAACAACTACTAAATAAAATTAAATCGTGATCCTCTAATATATAAAATCTCAAAACTGACATAATAAGTAAAATCTGCACAAGCTAATAGCATAAATTCGACCCAACAACAAAACGAGAGTACATACTAACTGAAATAGAATCCTCACATCTCTCAAAGTAAAATGACACAAACTGAAACAAGAATAATATGACACCTACATCCTGATGGTGATGATGAAGCTGTGATGAAACTTGATACAGTAGGAACTAGGAAGCTAAGCCGAATAATCATGATCACTTAAAAAGAGAGTTCAGCAGCGATGGTCAGACCATCGCAAGCTAACATATCTACGCCACCCAATGACAGTTACGAAGTAAATAATAAATATACGATTTATAAACTTTATAATTCACATAGTGTAACATGCCTCATAAAAATAACAAAATAATTTTTTACTTCTAAATAAATTATTATTTAAGACCGTGAACATACCTAGCCTCCTCGCCCACTAGAGGTAACTAGAGTCCCACCACGCGTATGCAATACAATAAACTATATAAAATTATAAATAGATACCCTTCACTAATCAAATCCATCATCATCAACGATATCATCGTAATCATGTCCGACCCATAATCCCCTTTGCGGTCATTAAGATCCACGATACAAAATCCCACCTCCACCATAGACACCCCAATCATTTGCATCATAAATAATATCAACAACGATGTCCCTATGCATAGGGTCATATAAATAAGAAAATGGATCTCCGCTCTCGATACAATTAAACTCATTAGTTAAAAGATCCATTTCTAAATCCCACGGGGTTTGAATCGGTTAAATTTTGCAGCAAAAGTCCCAAATACACTCGGGTCATTGCATACACTATACTTAATCCTAAAAAGATTCTTAAAGATTTTAAAATCAAATTTTCTATTTTATAAGAACCTAATTCTAATTTTTGTAATATATTTCTTATTTTGTATTTATACATCCTATTTGTATTTTATACTCAAATATTTTTTATATTATTTATTACTTAGTTTTATAATTTATGTGATTTTCTTGAATTTTTAAATGCTGATTTAAACATCTAAAAGGAAACAAAATAAAAATCATTTTTGTTTCTTAATTAAATTCAGCACATATATGAAATGACAGTGTTTTGTTATCTCGTGGGTCGTGTCGTTTGTGATCTGCGTGATTGATTTTGGACTAATCGGGGTTGTTATATTGTCCACACGATTATATCACGTGTGAGCCTTAAGGTTTGACTGTTCGACTAATGGTTGTCTGGGGTTGTTTCACCTTATTACCCTCCACAGTGTTGTGGTCTTTTATGCATCTACCATCATCGACATCTCTTTTCAGCGATTCCATTCTTTACCTTTGATTCCCTTGACTATTTACCCTTTTCCCTTATTATTTGGGGAATTACTCTTTTACTCGAGCCATTCCTCTGCATTTATAAATAGAGGTCTTGGGGTTCATTTTTCAATGTCGAGAAAAATTTCAAAACCTAAAACCAAACTCTGCTAAAATATCTTTAGACTTATCTCTCTACACTCTTTAAGTATTTCACATTTGTTTGATAGATTTTCTAAATCTTTTCTAAACATGTTTTATCCTACAAATATTACAATTGAAATTTTATGTAAGGATAATTGTTTAGATGTTGGTTTTGAAAGTTTAAGTGGCCTTTTGGGTTGGATTGTTTGAAGCTGTTGGAGTTCGCCGACTTGAAACTTTTTTTCCTTTGAGATCAGTTGGGGTATATTTTCTAACTCTTTTACATACATGCAAATAAAAATATGTTGTTTGTATGTGATTTCGAGTTTGATGGTCCCTTTTAATTTCTTATGCATAAAGTGTTTCAAGGATGACAAAACAAATTCTATTTTTGTGAAAAACCTTTTTCAAAATTTTTAATTCAGACCAAGTTGTAAACAAATTCTAACTTAACCAAATTTTATCTTGATTAATCCTAAAAATCTATCTAGTAATTAAAGAAAGTAAAATAAAGTAAAAAATACTCACAACGCCGCATGTACGAGGAAAACCACAAACGAGAAAAAATCTCGGACGGTCCAAGCCAGACAATCACTATGAATATGTTTTACAAAGGTACAGACCGTAGTCTTACTCAAAGACTCGATCCAACCACGAGACTTAATTCTCCTCTGATCTTCAACCACTTATCTCACAGTTCCCACACAGAATGTAACCTTCTTTCATGATGCCTGTCCACAACACGCGCATCCACGTATGTCTCGGTGTCCACCAATATGTCTTGTAACGTCTACGATGTTGAAACCCGGCTCTACCGAATCTTCACCGCAAAACCAACAATGTTCAAGTGTAGAACAACTCTTCTTGGTGCCACAATGGTCACTATAGAAAATATCAATGATAACTCGGATCTTTGAAACTCTAAGGATGTGTTTAGACTTAAAAACCTTAGAAAACTGTTTGCAGAAATCGTACTATTTGAAAACTGAATTTTGTTCTGCACGCACTTTGAAATAAGAACTGAAACATGACTTAAATAGGATTTTTAAGTCGGCACGTCGTTCAAGCGACATTGTCTTGTCGCTCGAACGAGATAGCAATGTCGCGCGAACGACAGAGCATCTTGCTCGAACATCGTGTAAGGTCGTTTGAGCGACGATCGAAATTAGAGTTTAATTTTAAACCAACCCTTAAGATAGAGTTCCACTTAAATTAAACTCTAATCCGTCCTCATCAGATTAAAACAAAGTGTAAACCTTTTCAAACACTTATAAAACATTTTAAAAACATTTATTTAATAAAAATTACATCCTTAATCATTTTAAAATAAATTCCGAGTCTGTTTAAATTTATACATTCATACCTGAGTGATCTCAGACATAAATTAAACTTTGAAGACGAATAAACTAACTCCAATTAAACTTTAGCATAGTTAATTTCTTGAATCTTTGCCTCAACTTCTTCAACACGTCATAGTCTGTGTGGGATCGTGACAAATAAAAATAGACCTATGACTCAAATGTGTTTTGTTCCGGGAATAAGTCAAAACTATACAACGGACTCAATTGGAAATTTTGTTCTTACAGAGTTTATGAATGTTTAGACTATTTTGACATTTTTAACAGACCTTAGTTTGAAAACCATTCTTTATCCGTACTAATCTATCTAAACATGTTAGAACACACACACACACACACACACATACACACACACACACACACACACACACATATATATATATATATATATATATATATATATATATATATATATATATATATATGTATATATATATATATGTCTTGTAGCTCTATTTTATGAACTAAATAAATGGTTAAAACTTATATATACTTTCAAATAAGATTTAGTTATGTTTTATTCTGATTTGTGTAGATACTTTTATGATTTTCTAAAACTCACGATCTAAACTATTTATACACAAATTATTTTTTCTGTTTTCACGCGATTAAAACATCAAATCCTAAAGTAAGATCCGTTCTATCTTTGTCTTTAGATTATATCTTTTAATCTTCACTGAAAACCAAAAATTATTAAACTAAATTTTTCATGTTATCTCTTCACTGTATACTGTGGTTTTGAGCATGAAGTGGTGTGTGTACTGCATGTCTAGTTTTTGTTATTCTGGTCTGATTCAGTAGTTACGGGGTTAATTTTTGATAGAGTTGTTGTACTAAGTGTATTCGTAGTACTAATTCATTTACACATTGTAAATTAACTAGTACCATAGTGGACTTGTGATGTGTGTTGTGTTGGAACTAAAAGACTCAGGATTTTCCAGTATGCTTGCTTCCTTGTTTACAAAATTATTATGTTCAAATCCCCTTCCACTCATCTCATTCTATTTTTAATTTTTGTCTATTAGACATTGAACATCACACCAATCTAAACTATTGTTTTTGTGAATTCCATGTGACACCCCGACTAATTAAATACCGGGTAGTTACTCCTTTATTCAAATTAATTCAAAATGTCAAGTTGGTTCAGTTCGTAGTATCACTGTCGAAAACATTTTTATAATTACTAGCCACCTAATATTTAAAAAGAGAGTTGTCAATTTTAATTAAATCCGATTAACATGCAATAAGTAGATTGTGAAATACTAACATAACTACCACAACATAGTCACAATAGAATAACCATAAAATAATAATGAAACCGGAGGAATACTCCTCACAACAATCCGAGTAACTGAAATAAACAAATACCAAGTCCACATCCCTAAATTAATTAAAACCCAAAATCTGAAATAACTGAATAGATAAAGTATCTCTAAAAGGAAATAGGGCGACATGCCCAACATATGAGAGAATCTGATAATATGGATTCAAGATCGAAAATGGAGGCGTCTACTGTCAAGGTCCTATAACTTCTACAGCAGCTACAGTACGTGGAACTCCTATGCTTGGTGTCCTTGTGGCTGGGCACGTAAAAGGTTTTTACAAGAAAATATATTTGGAAGCAAACGGGTCAGAGCCCGATTGTGAAAACAGTTTAAAATATAGCAAGTGTTTAATATCATTAAACAGTGAATATAAAGTACATGATAGTGTGTGCACTCACATGAGTTCCTCACCTCTCAACTAATTGTGCACTCCTATCGTACCCGTACCCATTCTAGTTATTCCCATACTTAACTAGTCTAATATAAAATCTAACATTATTATTCGATTCATGATTTAATTCCGGCATCTTCATTTAAATAGAGTGTCTTACATTTCTTCTCGGTTTCCCATATTAGTAATACTACTTACTAGAGGGTTTCCATTTTTATCTACTTTACGAAAACGTTACTTTTTTTATACTCACATTTATACATAACAATGAATTTCAAATTATAGTATATTATTCTCATCATAAATATACAATACTAGCACCCCGAGGCTAAGCTGCGGTGCCCTCATACTCTGCTATCAACTCTCGGTACATCATGTACATTAGGACCACGCATTCCGAATCTCTCAGGAATCGTTCTCAAATGACAACAATCACACATAATGGAGGCAAACATAGTTCACATCACATGGGTCATGCACATACCTACGCTCCCATGATCAGCAGACTTATTAACTTCTCAATAATTCCTTCTCTGACCTATGTTCTCGAGGTACCAATCTAAATCCCCCCGTAGGCACACAAAGATTAGATGGCCCTGATCGAACGCCGACCTCCCATGATAGCAAGTACAGTAGGTATGTTATACACAGATAACTACATATACTAAGCATTCGCACATCTTAGATATCTCAATATATTAATAGAGACATACTTCTCGTTCTTGTTTCATCATTTAATATCATACACTTATAAGTCCCCGATTTATATACATTAAAGTAGTCGACTCTTCTCACGTCGTAATTAGGCACTCGTTTCCTAATTCATAAGGGTCATTCGATTTACTACAAGTGTTGATGTAAAAAATTAGATAGCTCTAATTATTCAATCACAGATAAATAAAATGAGACAAAGATTTTTAAAGTGGTTCAGCCTTATAAGAATGGCCTACGTCCACTGTTATGTTATTGCTGAGTGTTTGGGAATTCTCGAGTATATGTTCTCTCAAGAAATTCCGGTCCCTTTGAATGAGGGTGATACAAGGTATTTATAGCCCTTAGGCTGTACATGAATGGGTTGATACATTAAATGATATACATATGAAATGGTAATACATTTAATGCAGCGTGTGCGTCAAGATGACCAACATTCAATGAATAATTGAACTGTTGATTATCTGGCAGTTAATGCTACGGCCGAGATGCAGTTCGGACCGCCTTAGTTGCTCGTTGATCAGGAGTTCCTCGGAGCGCTAGTGTACCTCGGAGTGCTGAAGTTCCTCGGTGTATCCTCGTTGCTCGGAGAGAACATGAGTTGGTCGGGGAAATGAAACTTCCTCGTTATTATTGTGCCAAGTAGATTGACACGTGTCTTCATATTATTCGTCCATATCAGCATATTAATTTTGGTATCAACAGAAGCCCCCAATGTTTCATATTTCGAACTTTGAGGAGTATGGAACATTCTTTCTCGGTATATGGCGATATTAAATGACTTTCCTGGGTTTTAGGAGCCTTTTCTTCATATTTGAATTTCTTTCAAATTCACAGAATCCGCCTTTTTCGAATTTTTATGAGTGCTTCGATCTTCGTGTATTTTTGTCCTTTTAGCCGCCGGTGGCGTATTAGTTTCTTTTGTGTAATCATTTCTTTCGCAGCTTCCCAAGGTAAAGTATTTAAACTTCTTAGGTAACCATACCGTCTTCTACCTTTTCCAATTTTCTGCATTCAAGCTTTCTGTTCTCTCTCTCTCCCTTGTGCGTTCATCTTTTCCTTCGCTAGTTGTCAGCTCTTCCTTTTTCCTGTAAGATTCTCTTCTTTTCTTCTGTATTTATTTTATTCACTATGGTTTATATTGTGGAGTCTGTTGAGAAATTTCGTTCTGATTTTTCCATTCCTTCCTGGGTAACTCTGGAGGTTCTTTCTGAGCCTTTAGATTATTTTCGATTGGCTGAGGGACATTGGTTCCCCAGTCTATTCATTGCTGAATGTGGATTTTCTTTTCCGCCAAACCCCTTATGCTTAGAGTTCTGCCAGTACTTTGACGTTGTTCCTGCAAAAATAGCCCCCAATTCATGGAGAATAATTAATGGGGTGTATAAATTAAATCTAACTCATGGAACTCGTATAGGGATTCCTGAGATTATGTATTGCTATAGATGGGCTATTTTAGATAATGTTTATTACTTAAAAACTAGGTTTTTAAATAGGGCTCTTGTAGTTAACCTCCCTGATGAAAATAGAGATTATTTTGAACATGGGGTGGTGATTAAAAATTGGCAATATGCCCCTTGGTTGGAGATGCAGTATACCAGGGTCCTAAATGCCCCCCATATGGCAATGGGATAGGTTTATTCTCATTTTCCTTTACTTATGAAATTATGCTTTTATCATATTTGACAAAATGTATGACTGATATTTCATTATGTATTTATTTGCAGTTGATAGTAAAAGAAAAACTCCAAAAGAGTCAGAGGTTAATATTAAGCATCTTAAACTTATCTGGGATTTGCATAAGAACGTTGCAGATGAGCACATCAGGCCTGCATCATATTTGCTGCAGTATAGGAGCTATACGACTTCTTATACTGCTCGTCCTGTGATTAGATCTGTTGAGCCAGCCTCAACTCCAGAGGATTCTTCTTCAGATTCTCACATCCCTTTAAGTCAAAGAATGGGCAAGAAAAGAGCTCCCCCTGCTCTATTTGATGACACTACTTTTGCTGCTGAAGCCAAGAAAAGCAAAATTGATGTCCCAGAGGGGACTAAGAAGGTGGATGTTGCGCCTTCCAAAGCTACTGAGAAGCCCCCAGTGGCTCCGAGCAAGAAGGTTGCTCCTGTGGAGATGACTGCTATCTCTCCGACCAAGAGCTCTTCCTTGGTTGAAATTGTTGAAGTTCCTTTGAGGAGATTGAGGAAATCGTCCTGAGTCAATTTG
This sequence comes from Sambucus nigra, assembly GCA_949130495.1. NCBI lineage: Eukaryota > Viridiplantae > Streptophyta > Magnoliopsida > Dipsacales > Adoxaceae > Sambucus > Sambucus nigra. The sequence continues at coordinate 421,564,946 of OX422211.1, read as the reverse complement.
GCTGAAACTGCCAATCTGACTGAAACCATCTTTTCTCTACCAGCTAGTGGTGTTGGTGTTCCAACCATCATTCCTCCGAGCTCTGCCATGAGCTCGGTAAAAACTTGGATCATACCCGAGGTCCAAGGAATTGATGAAAAGATTTCTAGGGATATGCTGACATCCCTAGCTACCCGTCACCTTGCTTCAGTAAATTTCTCACACTCTGAATTTCCTTTCTTTCTTTGAATACTTGTATTTTTGTACTGACCTATCACTTTTTCCTTTGTTTAGCTGGTGAATTGTTTTAACAACATCGTGAAGAAAGATGAAGCAATTAAAGCTTCCAGCTCCTCGTCGGGGGTAGAGGATGCTCTGCTGGGTTTGACCCAATCCTTGAAGGATTCTCGTCAGCAGTATAGTGAGGACAAAGCTGTCTGGGAGAAAAAGTTGTCAATAGTTGAAGCTGAGAAGGTGAAGTTGGCTGAGACCTCCAAGAGTTTGGAGAATAAGGTGAAAAGTTTAGAGATTGAGCATCAAAAATATAACGACAAGCTCAAGAACTTTGGAGAGCTTGAAGATAAGCTGAAAAAGGCAGAGGAAGAGTTGTCCGTCCTGCGAGATGTAAAGCGCAAAAAAGAAGAATTGGATGTGAAGTTAAAGACTGCCGAGGATCTTCTATCCGAGAAGCTCTCCTCGGAGAAACTGAAAAAGAAAGCTCGCAGTTAAAAAATCCTTCAGCGCTGGCTGGGATAAAGGATGGGACAAAGGGATTGCTGCGATGACATCCCAAGTACAATACGGGAAGTTGAAATACTTCCGAGATGGCTGGGTAGCTGCCCTGCAGGAATTGAAGATCAAAGACGACTCTGGGCTATTCCAGCTACACCTCCTTGGTCCTCCCCCACCAATTGTAGAAGAAGAAGAAGAAGATGAGCCTATCTCTGATGAATCTTCCATGGCCATAGGTGATCAAGTCCCTGCATCTCTACCTTCTGCCAACGACGACATTTCTTCCATGCCTCCTCCTCCTGAGAAAATTTCAACTCCTGCTGATCAAGATGCTGTTACCACCGAGCAACCAAGCTCCTCGTCCCAGCCTCCCGAGAAAGTCTTGGGAGACAAGGAAAAGGTGTGAAGTTGTTCGGTATCATTTCTATCTTTCATTATTTGTAATCAAACAATGTAATCTTTTTGTGATCTAATAAAATACATCTTTGTTCATCTCTGTTGTTGATGATTTGTTTTTGTTGACTGTTGTCTTCTTTTCATTATTAGTTTGTGGCTAGAATGGAACTGATATCTGCACATGATACAAAGCTGATGCAGCAATTCCATGAATATTATAAAGCTGGTCATACAAATTTGAGTGTATCAGAAATTGCTGACATCCTTGGCCATGATGCCTCAGAACAAGCAATTGAGGCTTATCGGTACTTGAAGGATTTACTTGACCGAGATGTGGCCAACAACGTGGCCTACTATGACTTGATTGAGGAGCTTCATTATTCCTTAGAAGATCTACAACATCAACACAATGAATCAACTGCTTTGCTGCACAAGGAGTATGAAAATAGATATCAACAGCTTTCTTCTGAAACAGGCCATAAAAAGATCCTTGTTGGATACGATGTTAGGGAGAGAACCCTAAAAGGTGAAGTTGAAGCCTGTAGGCAGATTGTTGAGTTGCTGGAACAAGAGAACAATAATTTGCAGAAAAAGTTGGCACAGTATGAGTCTGCAGCTTCATCTTCCACTGCTTTAGTACCGGTTTCCGATGAGGGTTTCTCGTTCTTAGAGGTTGAGAATGCCAAATTAAGGCAAGAATTGGATACTCTGAGAAGATCTGGTATCTCTACTACTGCTCGGGGATGAGGAAGAGGGTCTCGTGGGCGAGGAAGAGCTGTTCAAAATGTTGTCGAGGAGCAAAATTCTCCACCTGCTCGGAGTCGATCAAGAGTTCTCAGCCGTAATGTTAAAGAATCTCGTACTCTGTCAACGTTGGAAACCCAAGCGTACCAACTGAACGCCAAAGATCGGGCTTTATCTGAAATGTCCAAGAAAAACCTATCTTTGGAAGATCAACTTACTGCGACGAAGTCTGCTTTGAATGATAAAGATGTTTTTGCCAGGAACCTTCACGAGCAACTAGAGAGAATAACTTTCCAATTTCACAAACAACCTCGTGAGTTTTGGATGGCAGGCTACAATGAAGCCCTTTGTCACTTGGATGCTCGTCTTGAAAGTGCCAATAACGAAGGTTATAAACAAGGATGGTTGAACGCCCTGGGTGTGTTAAAGCTAGAGCAGGGCCATTTCTTATGGGATTATCATGCTCCTGGGCTACTAGACTTGCCTGTACCGCCTTATAAACTAGACATGGAGTGGATCCCAGCTCGTGCCATTCCTCGGAGCTTAATTTCAAAATACCTTGGCGACTATAGTCTTCATTCTCAGATTGAATTATCTCGTCCCGAGCATCTCTTGGATACACCTTCTGTGATGAACGTCAGAATGCTCAGAGATATTAATTTCATTAATTCTCCTCTTTGCTTGGAGGATCCTCCTGCTGGCGAGGAGCCTGTTTCAAAAGCTAAAGGAAAGAAACCAATAGAATAGGTTTTTCAATGTAACAGTTAGCACATATATGTAGCTTGTAATTTATTTTGATTTTAATGAAAGACTTTCATTTTCTGTTTGCAAATCTGTATTGCTATTGTTTTGTGTTTATCAAACATTTTTACATTTGTGCATATGTATCTGTTAAAAAGATAACAATATGGTGTTGTTCATCAACCAACTTAGTAATCAAAATTACAAGTATCAATGTTGCTCAATCACTTAATAATAAAGTAATAAGTATAAAATGTTTAAAATGCTTCCAACCAACCAAGGTTGTTAAATTGTGTTTGTCGACCAACTACAGTTGATGGGTTTTTATCTCCAATCAGCCATACTTGGTAAAAAAAAATTCATAAAATGTGTTCGACCAACCAAGGTTGATAATTTATCCTCGTCGACCAATTAAAGTTTTGATCACCGACCAACTATACTTGGTTCAGTTTGGAATTCTTGTATTTTCTGGAATGATTTTACTTTCCGACCAACATAAATTGGCATATTTTGTTTCTTAACCAGCCAAAATTGGCATTTTTAAGAATGTTGTTCTTGCCCTCTTACCAATCAGAGTAGGTCATGAGTTTGAACTATCGGGTTCTTTCGAACTATCTTGTCCACAAGCTCTTTTACCAACCGAAGTTGATCACGCAAGTGTACACCTCCTAACCAAAGGAGTATAACCAGCCAAAATTGGCATTTTTAAGAATGTTGTTCTTGCCCTCTTACCAATCAGAGTAGGTCATGAGTTTGAACTATCGGGTTCTTTCGAACTATCTTGTCCACAAGCTCTTTTACCAACCGAAGTTGATCACGCAAGTGTACACCTCCTAACCAAAGGAGTATAATTTGTTCTCGCTATTTAACCAACCGAAGTTGATCACGCTCGAACTATCAGGTTCTTTCGAACTATCTTGTCCACAAGCTCTTTTACCAACCGAAGTTGATCACGCAAGTGTACGCCTCCTAACCAAAGGAGTAAATCAGGTTCTTTCGAACTATCTTGTCCACAAGCTCTTTTACCAACCGAAGTTGATCACGCAAGTGTACTCCTCCTAACCAAAGGAGTATATCATTTGTTCTCGCCCTTTTACCAATCGGAGTTGGTCGTGGGTCTGAACTATCGTCTTCTTTTTGCTGTCGAGTGTCGAGCAGCGTAGTGTACAACACTAGTATTCCCCGAAAAACTTTCAAACAAAGGAGAGAAAAATGGTGAAAACATCATCGTTTTATTCATATTGATGGAACTGTTGTACATTTTACATCATTGATAATACTTGCGAAGTTGTTCAGCATTCCAAGTATTCTTGAATTCCTCTCCTTCTAGAGTTGCTATTCGATAAGTTCCTGGTCGGACAACTTCTGTAACTCGGTAAGGTCCATGCCAGTTGGCTTCAAGCTTATTGTGCTTCTGAATGACCTTCTTTAGCACATAATCCCCTTCTTTTAAGTCGCATTTCTTCACCCTTTTGTTGTAGAACAGAGCTGTGCGTTGTTGGTAAGCAGCATTCCTAATGGCTGCCTCTTCTCTAACTTCCTCGAGCATGTCCAAATCTAATCTTCTCATCAAGTCACTGACTGGGGAATTGAAATTTAGCACTCTGTGTGTTGGGAGACCCAACTCGGCAGGTATTACAGCCTCACTTCCAAATGCCAGCATGTATGGTGATTCTCCAGTCGCTGCTCGGGGAGTTATTCGATAAGCCCACAATACTGATTGTAGCTCATTAATCCAATTAGCTTTAGCTTCACTTAGCCTCTTCTTCAAACCATTTAGTAGTGTTCTGTTTGTCACCTCAATCTGCCCATTGCTTTGAGGATGACCTGGTGCTGAATGGGTCTTCAGGATGTTTGATTGTTGACAATAGGCAGCAAACTCCTCGTTGTCGAATTGTGTTCCATGATCTGTGATGAAGGCATGAGGGAGACCATATCGACAGATGATGTTCTTCCAAACGAACTGGTATACCTTCTCGTATGTCATATCAATAAGCGGCTCAGCTTCTACCCACTTAGTAAAATAGTCCACTGCAACGACGAGGTACTTGAATCTTCCTCGGGTGGTCGGCAGTGGTCCAACCAAATCAATTCCCCACATGGAAAATGGCCAAGGGGAAGTTATTGGTGTCAACAATGCTTGTGGAGTTCGTCGGATGGAGGAAAAATGTTGGCACTTGTCACATTTCTTAGCATAGGCTATACAATCAGCCCTCATCGTCGGCCAGTAGTATCCTTGAGTCATTACCCTTTGCAAAAGTGTTCGACCTGCTACATGAGCTCCACATGACCCTTCATGGATCTGTTCAATCAATGCTTTCACTTCGGAGGGATGTACACATCTCTGCAAACCTGCCATAATTGCTCGTCTATATAAAATACCATTAGTTAATACATACCGAGCAACTTTATACTTAAATTTCTTGGCAGCGAGCTTATCCTCTGGAAATTCTCCCTCTTTAATATATACCCTGATGGGATCCATCCAAGATGGTTCTAAATCAAGGGTAATAACATTCATCGTCAGGTTTTCATCTATGCTCCGACTTTCCAGTACTTCAATTGGTATTGTTCTTCGCAGCTCGGTACGAGTAGCTGATGCTAGTCGGGCCAGTGTGTCTGCTTGTGCATTTTCTATTCTGGGTATTCTGATCAACTGAATGGCATCAAATTCTGCCAATAATTCCATCACCTTTTCATGATACTTGACCATTAGTTCTCCTTTAACCGCATATGTTCCCATCATCTGATTCACAATCAATTGAGAATCACTGAATACCATCACTTGTTGCGCTTCCATAATCTTTGATAAATTAAGACCTGCTATCATGGCCTCATACTCAGCCTCATTATTGGAGGCTTTGAATTGGAATCGCAAAGCATATTCCATGTCAATCTCGTCTGGGGTGTTCAAAACAATTCCTATCCCGCAACCTGCTGTGCAAGATGAGCCATCTACATATAATTTCCATATGGGCAACCCGTCTTCAAATTTCTTATCTGACAGAGTTCCTCGGTGAAATATTTGTTGCTTCTTTTCATCCTTCCCTGACACTTTTTGCTCCTCGTCGATCATCTCTTCTCGCTCTTTTACCAAACGGAGCTGGTCTGAGCTCGAAGTTGATGATCTTTCTTCATCCATAAGTCCTTTTACCAACCGGAGTTGGTCTGGATTTATGTCTGTTGATCCTGTAACATCCACAGGTTGGTCAGCGAGCAATTTTTGTTCCTCGGGGGTATCAGGATATGTAAACGCTGCTATAAAATCTGCTACAGCTTGCCCTTTCAATGATGATCTGGGCTCATACACAATATCATATTCACCGAGCTCTATTGCCCAGTACATCAATCTCCCTCACTTTTCTGGCTTATGAAGGGCTTGCCTCAGTGGCATGTCGGTATAAACGACGATGGTATGGGCCTGGAAATATGGCCTCATTCTTCTACTTGCTTCAATTAATGCCAATGCCAATTTCTCCAGCTTTGGGTACCTGATTTCAGCACCTCGGAAAGCCTTACTTGTGTAATAGATTGGTTTTTGGACTCCATTCTCCAATCTGATCAATGCTGAACTGACTGCATTCTCTGATACTGCCAGATACAAGTACAACTTCTCTCCTGTTATTGGTCTGGACAACAATGGAGGTGCTCCCAAATACTTTTTCAAGTCTTGAAAGGCCTTCTCACATTCATCAGTCCACTCAAAAGTTTTTCGAAGTGTTTTGAAGAATGGGAGGCATTTATCAGTTGCTCGGGACACAAATCTGTTGAGCGCTGCAACTCGTCCTGTAAGACTCTGCACTTCTTTCTTTGTTATTGGAGATCGTAACCCTAAAAGGGCTTTGATCTTATCTGGATTTGCTTCAATGCCTCGTTGGTTGACAATGTACCCGAGAAACATTCCTTCTCGTACTCCAAATGTGCACTTCGTCGGGTTGAGCTTCATCTGGTATTTATCCAGTTGATCAAATGTCTGAGCTAAGTCAAATAGATGATCTGCAGCTTTCTTGCTTTTTGTCAGCATATCATCGACATAGACTTCCATGTTGCAACTGATTTGTTCGGTGAAAACCTTGTTCATCAGCCGCTGGTATGTCGCTCCTGCATTTTTCAAACCAAAAGGCATAACATTATAGCAATAAGTTCCCCTAGGGGTAATAAAAGAAGTACTTTCCCTGTCTTCAGGTTTCATTTTGATCTGGTTGTAGCCAGAGTAAGCATCCATGAAGCTGAGCAACTCATGTCCCGAGGTAGCATCCACTAGTTGATCAATTCCGGGCAATGGAAAATGATCTTTTGGGCACGCCTTGTTAAGATCGGTGAAATCAACACACATTCTCCATTTATTGTTTTTCTTTTTTACCATCACCACATTTGCCAACCAGTCTAGATACTTCACGTCTTCAATGAATTGGGCTTTCTGGAGCTTCTCGACCTCCTCTTGTATAGCATGATTCTTCTCGGGGCTAAATACCCTTCTTCTCTGCTTTACAGGCTTGATCTCCTTATTCACATTGAGCTCATGACATAAGAAGTTTGGATCTATTCCTGGCATGTCTTCATGATTCCACGCAAAAGTTTTCTTCCTGTTTCTCAAGAAAGTTATCAACTCCTGTTTTATTGAAGCATCCAACGTAGAACCTATCTGGGTTACTCGTTCAGGGTGCTCGTCGTCCAGAATAATATTTTTTATAGATTCCACCACCTGTCCTTTTACAAGTTGGGATTCATCTCGAGGATCCAGTGTTTCAATTTCTGTACCTTCATCCACATGGTAGGTAGTAGTCTTTTTTCTTGAATCTTCAAGTTCCTCTTGCTCGGCAGACGAATAATAGCATTCCCGAGCTACTTTCTGATCACCTTTCACAACTCCTACTCCAAAATTTGTATGTAAGGACATAATTCTCATGTCCGTTATCTTACAATTTTGTATGTCATACGCCGCTACATTCGGCTACATCTGGCACGTCTCTACACGATCGCTCACGACGGTCTCTATCCGAATTCCAAGCATCAAGCATTCAACAACTCCTAAATATGTCCCTCATCTGCCACAACGATTTCACGTTCCTTGATTTTAGGCACAGAATGCGAGTGGAACGCAGGGGAAGTCAAAACAGTGAAACAAGGCTTGATAGGGAAGTTCAAGGGCATTTTCGTAATTTCACATCCATAGTTCGGAGGTCTGGTCAACTGTAAAGTTGAAGAGCTCGCCGCAACGAAGATACTGGAAGAAACATCACCTCAATCCGAGCTACGATGAAGAAGTTATGACCTTTTGAAGTTGGAGAAAATTCCTTGAAGAATGTTGTTTTTTAACCCCATACCAGAATGGTACAACCAAACCGGTTCGGTGTACCCCAGATGGGGTTCGGTGTACCTGTACGCTGATAAGTTTTTTAGAGTTTTAAAAAAGAGGAACTCTTCATCTTTTTTCCTATAAATACCAACTTCGGGGGAGTTGTTTTGCAAGACTTTAGAAGACGTTTTTGAGAGTCCAAATACATCTAGTCTTCATATTTTTGAGTTTCAAGACTCATGTTTTGATTCACACAATTGCCAAACCTTTGTGAATCTTTTTGGTAACCCAAGAACACAACCTTGTGTTTGTTCAAACCTTTGTGGAGAGATCTTTGCAACCGAGGGCTGCGTGTCTTTGCTGAGGGAGTCTCTACAAAGTTTCATGGCTGCGTGTCATTAAGGAGTGCTGCGGTTCTTCCTTTGTTGATTGGACTGAGGTTCATGTGGGTTCGCTGCGTGTGAATTCATTGCTGCCCTCCTGGAAAGGGATATTTCCAGCCGCTGACTACAGAATCCGATACCTGAGGGTAATTCTTAGTCACTGTATTTTCATTGTAATCCGATTGTAAGCCGTTTTCTTACAAATTATAATGAAAATAAAAGGTTTTGCCCCTTTGGGGGATTTTTCCTGAAATTGTTTGTTTTTATCCTGCATGCTATATTTTATTTGATAAATCATCTAGATGCATGTCTTAGGGTTTAACTAAAATTTGGGATTAATTAAAATTGGTTTTTATTTGAGAAGTTGCAATATTTCCGCTGTAGCTACTCTCTCACCTTTCACAACTCCTACTCCAAAATTTGTTGGGAATTTTAAGCACTGATGCACTGTAGATGGAACTGCTTCGAACTTCTTCAAACCAACTCTTCCCATGATGATGTTGTAGGCTGACTGCACATTCTTATCCATCACAAAGAAGCGTATTCTCTCTGTTTGACAAGCAGGCCAAGTTCCAATGAATATGTCCAACTTGATCGTCCCAAGTGGAAAAACTTTCTCGCCAGCAAAACCCAGGAGGGGTCTGTGATACGGTTCCAATTGAGATAATTTCAGATTTAAACTGTCAAAGCATGAATAGTACATGATGTCTGCCGAACTTCCATTGTCTACCAACACCCTTGAAATCACTACTTCCTTCATCCTCATTTTAATCACCAGAGGATTGTCGTGAGGATAAAGAACACCTGCTAGATCGTTTTTTGAAAAGCTAATGACCAGTTTCTCTTTGTTTACCTTCCTCGGACGATCGTCCTCGGCCAGATTTATTCACTGAATATATGAACAAGCTTGAGCCTCTCCAAGGTAAGCCTTTCTTTCTGCAGTAAGGTCTCCTCCTCCTGCATCTCCTCCTGTAATGACATTACAATCAAATGACCCAAAACGTATAGAAAATACCTCTCGTTCTGGCTGTCTTGGTTTCTTGGGAAGGTCGGGGTCATCATCTGGATCATCTTCATGGTTCCTCTTCTTTTTCTCTTCTGCTCGACGAGGAGATCTAGACCACTCTCTAGTCCGGTCGTTATTTTTTCTTTCACCTCCCCGATCAACATATTTTGATAGCTTTCCTCTTCGGATGAGTGTTTCAATCTCGTTCTGAAGAGCTATGCAATTTTTGGTCATGTGACCATGATCTTTATGAAACTCGCAATATTTATCCTTACTCCTCGAATCAGGGTCTGACTTCAGTTTCTTTAGCCATTTTACCTCCTCGTTGTTCTTGATTTCTTCCAAGACATGATGAATACCCATTTTCAAAGGAGTATAATTGTCATATTTCTTTAAGACTTCCCATGATGATTTATTATTTCTGGAGCGTTTGTCACCACCATTGCCCTTATGCTCTTTATTTTTAGACTTGTCGACGTCTACCTTGGTGTCTTTATCCATATTCTTCTTTGCGGCCATAGCTTCCTCGGCGTTCATGATTTTGGCCGCTTTTGCCATCATCTCTGACATAGTTTTAGGTGGATCTTTCGCCATGGTGTAATACAATTTATTAGGCAACAACCCACTCATCAAGGCAGTGATTGCTGTCTTTTCTTCGTAATCTATGACTTCCAGCTTCTCGTTATTGAAACGAGTTATGTAATCTCTAGTACTCTCACCAGATTTTTGTCTAACACTTAACAAGTGTGCTACTCGTTTTACTGGCTTTGCTCCAAAACAGAAATTGCCAATAAACAATTCGGCCAACTGAAAGAAAGTTGAAATCTTACCCCTAGGAAGATTGTTGTACCATATCTGGGCAGCTCCAGTAAGAGTTCCTGAGAACGCTCTGCATCTCATCTCGTCAGGAACGACATAGATGTCGGCAGCAGCTTGATATTGCTCTATGTGAAGAACAGGATTTGTCTTTCCATCATATTTGGGGGTCACTACAGGTGCTTTGAACTTTGACGGTGTAGGAAAATTCACAATGGCCTGTACAAAAGGTGTTCCTCGAACAAAAGTTCGTTGTAGGGGGTTCTTTGCTTTGGCCATTTCTCCCAATTTATCCTCCAACCGTTGGAGAGATCCTTTCCACACTTCATTTCCTTCCTCGGGCCTATTGGTTCGAGCAATTGATCGTTCTGAGGTAGCTTCTTGATATCTATCTTGACGAGCAGCTGGTCGTGATTGTGCTGATCCTTCTCTTAGATCTGATTGTTATCGAAAACTCCTCGATATGGTCTTAGGTGGGCTCCTATTCCTCCTAGGGCCTAATCGACTGAAAGGAGACACCCTACTTAGTCTTTCTAAAGCACTGGGTCTTTCTGGAAGGAGAGTGATATGTTGATCAGTATCTGTATCCCTTATTGATGAAGTTCGCCCAGGTTGATAAGAGAAATCATCAGACTCCTCATTACGACGTGACTCAGTACGCCTGGATCGTGAAGAAAGTAAATAAGTTTGCCTCTGACCACTTTGCTGTCCTGAATGTTCAGGTGCACCACCATGAAGGGTTTGTATGAGTTGCCTCATTGTTTCTTGCATGGCGGTTTATCCTTGAGCCAGATTCGTCATAATCCTGGCTATATCTGGAGGTGCGGAGGGATTCTGAGGTTTTTTAGTATTTTCAGCGTTTCGATTGCTAGATTCTGGATTATCCGCCATTGATGATGGATGATTTTTGGTGAAAAACGATAATAACAATCGTTCCCACAGACGGCGCCAATCTGTTGATGTAAAAAATTAGATAGCTCTAATTATTCAATCACAGATAAATAAAATGAGACAAAGATTTTTAAAGTGGTTCAGCCTTATAAGAATGGCCTACGTCCACTGTTATGTTATTGCTGAGTGTTTGGGAATTCTCGAGTATATGTTCTCTCAAGAAATTCCGGTCCCTTTGAATGAGGGTGATACAAGGTATTTATATCCCTTAGGCTGTACATGAATGGGTTGATACATTAAATGATATACATATGAAATGGTAATACATTTAATGCAGCGTGTGCGTCAAGATGATCAACATTCAATGAATAATTGAACTGTTGATTATCTGGCAGTTAATGCTACGGCCGAGATGCAGTTCGGACCGCCTTAGTTGCTCGTTGATCAGGAGTTCCTCGGAGCGCTAGTGTACCTCAGAGTGCTGAAGTTCCTCGGTGTATCCTCGTTGCTCGGAGAGAACATGAGTTGGTCGGGGAAATGAAACTTCCTCGTTATTATTGTGCCAAGTAGATTGACACGTGTCTTCATATTATTCATCCATATCAGCATATTAATTTTGGTATCAACAAAAAGGTTCTAAGTTTTATTCCTCAACGTACTCCAATATCCCAAATATACTCACTAGTCAATAAGGGAAGGTTATTACTTCATTAAATAAGTCTACGGGACATTTGAAATGAAATCAGGCCTAAAAGGCCATTATGTCAACTCGTTAGAAGTCTCGTTCGAACGAGCATCATTCGAACGAAAGGCTTCGAATGAACTACCAACTCGTTAAAAGGGGTACTGTCATCTCGTTAGAAGCTCGTTCGAACGAGGTCGTTCGAACGACCTGGGCAGGCCTTCTAACGAGATGGCAGTTTGCGCCCAGAAATTTCCCCAATTCGTTTTTCTCAATTTTTCTCTTCTCTAAATTCACCCTAAGGTCATCCCAATCGCATTTTAATGTTCTTAAACTTCTCTAAATCCTCTTAGGTCGTTTCTTAACATATTTTTGGGGTCAAATCCTCCAAATCAACATGTAATTAACATAAATCCCCAAATATTACCCCAAACCCTATGAACATGAACCCAGAATTTTATAGTGCCCAATTACTCATCATAAATACATTTTAAAATCATCATGTTTAAGTCTTTGAATACTAAATTAGTCCATAGTCATTCTACATGCAAATCCTATCCCAAATTTAGAGATTCTCCAACAATTTCATTAGTTTTCCTCAAAACTTTCAAGACAAAATAGTTCTTACACTAAACATGGAAGAAATATTCAATGCACTTAAAAATATCAAATCACTTGCCTTAGATTTGTTTCTTCTGGATTGATGTTGGTGAATGAAGGCTGATTTCTCCCCTTTCTCTACAAAATTCTCCCAAGGATGGTGATGGTGGTTGGAGGTTTCTTTTGGAACCTCTTCAAACTCTCCCTTTAACTCCCGTAGCCCTCTAACTCACCTAATGCTGATAATGGACTTAGTGGGTTCATTAGTAATATTTTATTTAACCCTAAAATTCGTGGGTTTTAATTCTCATATTATTAAAATTACCAAAATACCCTTCTAGGTCGCCGATTTGGCCTAAAAATGCCCCGGGACCCAAACTAAACCCCCGGCTAGTGTTTTCTGACTATTTCGAACCTTCCGTACACGTTGGTGCACTCAAAATGACCATTCAGTTGATAAAAATATAATTCACTTTTTTTATTTAAATAATTTGTTCCTGACGCGACTGACATGCGCGTCCCAACTAAATTTCCAAATTGTCGTATTTCAGTCTCGCGACAACTTTAATATTTTCAATACTCATGTATTACCATACATACTCAGAAATATTAAATTTTAACATCATAATCAAATACCAACTCACATCTCGCTAGTATTTATACCCGAATTAATTCCCAATTAATTCTCATTTAATTCAATTAATCCCTTAAATAAAATCAATATAATTACGGGGTATTACATTCAACCACTGAAGTTTAAAGGTTTCTTACCAAAGAGTTAAAAGAAAAATTTTAGTCTTAACACTTTTGTGTAATAGATTACTTTTAAGTGGTATTAGAGCATCATGAGTAATTTGGTTTTAAAAAGTTCTATTCACTCTTTAAGATCCTAAACTTTTTATTTTAGAATTGCTTTAAATGGAAGTCCAAAAATATAGTTTTGTACGTCCTCCTCTATTTGATGGTGCAAACGTTTCTTACTAGAAAGTAAGAATGATTGCACATAGCCAATATTAAGGAGATGATGTTTGGGATATAGTTGAAGATGGTTTTTCTGTACTTACCCGTGTAATTGGTGAAGGTGATGTTCAAAGAACTGAAAGAAAACCTCTTTGTGAATGGACTAGAGAGGATAAATTAAGTACATAGTGACAAGACACTTGAACTGTTATGTAGTAAAATAAAAACCTTTTAACTTGAAACTTCCTTAAGTGATAATTAAAGAGGAATATAAAAAAGACACACTATACAACCTTCTTTAGTATTTAAATCCACTGTTAACAGTCTTTCTTTTGTATCTTCCCTGTCTAATGTTTACGATTATTCAATTTCTCTTGTTCCATTAGATAGTGAAATCTATTTGCTATCTAAACATTTCAAGAAATTTGTTAAGTTTAGGAACAAATTTACTTCTAGAGAAGGAGAACCTAATTATTCTAATAAGCCACATGAAAAGAAGTTCGAAAATAAATCCTTTGCAAATTATGACAATAATAAAGACTTGAGTCATATTCAATGTAGAAAGTGTAATGAATTTAGCCATTATGTTAATAAATGTTTTCCAAAAACATAATGGCAATCTTGTCAAATTTATCTAAAATTTGGGATGACAGTTTTGACTCTAATAGTGACTGCAGTGATAGTTGTAATAATCTTATCGATTTTACTTCTATATGTCTAAAGGAGTATGATGATGATATTGATAATTTGTCTATTATGTCTGATGATTCTGAACTATTTATAGAGAATTATGATTTACCTCTTGTAAATATTTTATTACCTGTTAAGACTGTTGTACATAATCATACTCCTGAAACTGTATGTAAACCCCTTTGTGATTTTACTTTTAATTGGGATATTGAAAATAATGATTATAATGAATCTTCCCTTAGAATAGAATCTTTTGATAGTGATTTTAATGATAACAACCTACAATTTAAGAAACTGTATAGTCTACCTTGAAAAAGTGTATTCATTTAGGTAAAGTTAATGCTAGGATGTTATCTAAAATTGATGTTCTCAATAACCAAATTCTCTTAATTTCTGATAAATCTTCTATGCAAGGAAGAGCTTGAGAGTGAAAAATTGATGTTAGAGAAAAACATTTCCAAAATAAATGGAAGTTGTTTTTCATTAGAATAAAAATGTAAAGTTATCTCAATTGATTTTGATGAATCACAAACTAAATAGAAAGAAACTTTGAACAAACTGAATGCTTGCAACAAATATGGTATCATTGTAAAACAACTTTTGAATTCTTGAAAGCCCTTTTTTTGGTGACAAAGAAGGAAGTGGTTTTAAAGAAAAATAATTTTTTGAAATAAATTTTGTATCCTCCTATGTAGACTGTCTAGAATCATCAAAGTTCATATATCTATTCTGCATTTTCAAAAATAGACTCAAGCTCCCAATACTGATAAGCAGATTTATCACTGTAATTTTTATAGCAAAACTGGTTAGATAGTACAATTGTGTTATAAACGATTAAATCAAAACAAAAGAAGTAGGAAAACTAATAGACCTAAAAGAACTATGAAGGTTGTATGTATTAAGAAACCCGTACCACCTAAGTTAATATCTTGCATATCTATAAATCATTTTCCAAAAACTAGGAAAGTTTGGATTAGGAAGGATGAATTAAGTTACTTATTAAGATGTAATGTTATTGTATTAACATTAAATGCTTCTTATAAAAACTCTCAATTGTACCTTGATTCCGAGTGTTCCAGAATATGATCGGGGATAAAATAAAATTTCCTCCTTAAAAACTTTTGTTGGAGGAAATATCAATTTTGGAGATGGCAAAATGTCCCGAATCGTAGGTAGAGGATAAATTGAAGGTGAAAGGATTCCTAACTTGGATGAAGTTCTATTAGTTGAAGGATGTAAAGTCAATTTATTAAGTATAGTCTATTTTTTGACATTGGTCATACTCTTAACCTTTCAAAAAAAGAATGCAAAATTTTAAGTCTAGGTGGAAAAATAATTCTTTATGGTAAGAGAACACCTGATAATTGCTATGCTATTATTTAAAACAAAGATTTTGAAAATTATTTATCTGCTAGACTTAATTACTTATACTTATGGCATGAGAGGTTATGACACAATAACTACGATAATTTATCTAGATTAACTAGTCAACAACTAGTTCTTGGCATACTTAAAATACCTAAAATCAAACATTCTGTTTGTGGACTATGTCAAATAGGAAAGATGCATAAAGCACCTCATAAGAAAGTCAGATATGTTTTGACATCTCATCCTTTAGAATATTTACACATGAATTTAATAGGTCCCTGTAGAACTACTATCATATGTGGTAACTCATACATTCCTGTCATTGTACATGACTTTTCTAGATTTACTTGGGTTGCTTTATGAAATAAATATTTGTCACTTTTAAAAACCTTTTAAGAATCCTTTTAAGGATTGGGACTGAAAGGATATCTAAGTAACGAGGATTCAAAGTAACAGGTGTGGAGAGTTTAAAGATACTAGTATAGTAGAGTATTGCATAGGAAATAGGTATTAACATGGGTTTAGTGCACCAAAATCCCCTCAATAAAATGGTATGGCAGAAAGAAAGAACCGAACCATATAAGAAATGGTCTAAGTCTTTCTTCGCACAAAAAATTTGCCAAAATATTGTTGGGTTGAGGCCACTCAAACTGCATGTCACGTAATAAATATAGTGTACTTAAGTAAAAACACTAAATACTGCATGTCATATAATAAATATAGTGTACCTAAGTAAAACATTAAATAAACTACATACGAAATTTAGTATGACAAACAACCTAATTTGAAATACTTTAGGGTGTTTGGCAGTAAATGCTATGTTTATAAACATAGAGAATAATTGTCTAAATTTGACACTAAGTGTGATAAGTCTATGTTTTTAAGTTATTCATAAAACAACTGTGTTGATCATGTGTTTAATTGTAAAACAAAATCTATAATGGAACCCATTAATGTTGTTATGAATAATAGTGTTATCTATCATTTGGAAGAAAGTGAAAATCCTATCCCAATTGACCATTAACAAAATGAAAATTTATCCAAATAGTGATTGGATAGTGATTCTGACTCTCTACCACCTGATGAACCTGATGTTCCTAACTTGGTTAAGGCAAATAACTTTAAGAAAAATATTATAGGAAATGTTAGAGACCCAATAAGAACTAAATCTCAATATTTTAATGATTTATTCTCTTCTTATGTGTCTTTAATTGAATCAAAACATGAAAGAAGAACTAATAGATGAATCTTTGTTGTTAGCAATGCAAGAAGAATTAGGACAATTTAGACTACATAATTTTCGGTATTGAGTCACAATAACATAATTGGAACCAAATGGATATTTAAGAACATGTGTAATGAGTCTGGAAATGTTTTAAGAAATAAGGATAGATTAGTAGCACAAGGTTATTCTCAAGTAGATGGGATAGATGTTCATGAAACCTTTGCTTGTGTAGCTAGACTTGAATCTGTTAGTGTCTTACTTCATGTGTCGTGCCATTTAAAATTGAAACTTTATCAAATGGACGTAAAGGTTGCGTTTCTAAATGGGATTTTAAATGAAGACGTTTATGTTGAACAACCTAAATATTTTCTTATCCTTTCTTTCCAAATCATGTCTTTCGATTAAAGAAAGCCCTTTCTAGTTTAAAATAGTCCCCCTGTGCGTGGTATAATAGATTAGAAAATTTTCTAATGGAAAATGGTTTTTACCCTACCCCTTATAATGTTCATTAAACGTAACAAAATTTGATTGATAATTGCTCGAGTTCACGTATATGACAGGTTTTAAGTCCACCTCTCCCTTGGAAGCTAAAAAATTTGCTAACATAATGAAATCTAAATTTCAAATCTCTATGATGGTAGAACTCCAATTTTTCTTAGGTCTTCAAGTAGGTCAAAGATCTGATCATATATTTATTTATAAATCTAAATATGCTACTAATTTGATTAAATGTTTTCGTTTAACTAATGCTAAGACTACTAAAATACCTATGAGTTCTTCTATAAAACTTTCAAAAGACTTATCTCGAAAAAATATTAATGTTACTTTATGTCGTAGTATGATACACAACTTACTTTACTTGAAAACGAGTTGATTCAATATAATGCATAGTGTGTGTGCGCTAGATATCGGTGTAAACCTAAAGAATCCAACTTATATGCCATAAAACATATTATTAAATACATAACTGGAAGTATAAACCATAGTATCATGTACCTCTTTGACACTGATTCTAAAATAATTTGGTATATACACATTGATTGGGATGGTTGTGCCGATGATAGTAAAATAAACCCAGAGACTGTTTTTACTTAGGATGCAATGTAGTCTTCTAGTCATCTGTGGTCATCTAGAATGGTTCCTTCAGCAGTGGGTCGCCTTGAAAGGGGAATAGTGTAAAGTGAATTATCACGATCTTAATTGAATATTTATATAATTAAGTGTCCAACACACACAAATCCAAATTTTATCTTTTTATCCTAAGACATGCATCTAGATGATAAAAAAGATAAATTTAAATCTACATTCAAAAAAGGAAAATTTGAGAAAAAATTCCTTGCGGACAAAACCTTTTTATTTCAGCACTTTAGAAATATTACAAGACAGTTGGCTTATAGACTACTTGATACCAGTCACAACTATAATGCGCTAGTCTTTGTAAATCTCTAAAGAATACTACTTAGTGAGGAGAAGTCCATACGCGGCCTTCCACGCTCGGTATTCACCGATCAACCTTTGTCTTTAACAATGATCCCCTCGAGAATCACAATGATCTACCGTGAAGAAACTCTCTCCACAAAAGTAGTGAATGCAAGGATACAGAACTATAGGGTTTAAACTGATTCACTCAAATATATTTTGGGGATGTTATTTGTGAATCAAAAAGGGTTTTTAAACACAAAAGGTTGAAAACTTTTGCAAAAGATATGTAGAAATAGTTCTGGTAAAAGTCTTAACAAAAATTAACAGAAAATAGGTATTTATATGACATTCACAAATTTCGAGGTGGTGGCTCATTCGAACAAATTTTAAAGGTCGTTCGAACCAGAATGTCAATTTGTTTGAATGAAATAAATCTCACTCTAACCAATGAGCCATATCGTTTGAACGAGGTTCAAACGACCATCAAACGACCTAAAATAGTATTCCCTCGTTCGATGTTAGATCGATATAATCTTCAAACGAGACTTCAAGTGAAATTGAGATTTCGTAAAAACGATAATCCCATCTCGTGTGAATGAGATACACGAACTTCAATTTTTTTTTAAAAATAATAGTATCCCCAATTTTTAAATAAAAAATCCTATTTCAGTTTTAATAAAAGTAAACATCCCAAAATAAATTCAAGGAATAAATGTAAACACATAATAGTATTTTACCTTCATAAAATGGAGATACTTGAAAGTTGGAGATGTTGGATATTCGGTCTTCGTGATGGCTTAAATCAAATGTTAATGGGATATGCCAAAAACTATGTTAACCAAAGCTATTTGAGCAATGATAGAAATATGCTCTTATAAGTCTCCCCCTTTTTGTTTATTCCGGTATAAACATAAAATCGAAATTCAAATTATATTAAAATTCCATAAGACAAAAATAATATCCTAATACCCTCCTAAACCCTAGAAAATAGATTGGTACAAGATAATGATGTCTTCTCAATTGACTTCAAATCTTCACTTCTTCTTGATCTTCTCTTGGACACTTTGTCTTCATCGAGTGTAATGTGAATATGATCTTCCAAAACCTACCTACACAGATAAAATGAAGCAAATAGCTATGACGCGTTGAGTTTGACATATAAAATAAAATGCATAAAGTTCTCCTGCATAAATAAAACTCATGTAATCTCCCCGTAATTTATTCCCACCCTTTATTTTTTCCAACATAGACAAGGAATATAAACTAAGACATGAAAAATAGGGAACATCACCGAAAAGAATAAGATATCATCATAAAAATATATCAAATAAGCGCATGTAATGATAAACTTAAAAGCTCCACAAACTATTTTTTATTTTCTTAAGTATAAAAATTTTAACAAATACAACACACCATGGAGAAACACAAAAATACACAAATCATGGAAATGAAATGTAGGGGTGTGAACTTATTCCATTGGTTAATTAACGCAAATAATCATATGTGCAAGAAGGATTGAGACATTACTAATGAAAGATCTCAAAATCTACCTTAGATGTAAGAAATAGTGAACTCGTGTAAAATTGACCTAAGCTAATCAACAGATCAAGACCATGAATAATTTTCACACCAATAATGCCCGAAACTATAACATTCTTTACGATATTTTTATAGGACATGCAAACCCATTGATCTTCGACTGAACTCCCTCAAATTCTCATATATTGAATTATTCTCTCAAATCTTTTCGAGGAAATTAATGCCCATATGTAGCGAAGCATCAATGTTCTAAAATTGGCCTGGCACTTCTATTTTTATGGGCCTTTAATCTTTTTGGCTCTTTTTTTGCAAATGGTGAATTCTCACGCAATGTCAACATGTCTTTCATAGCCCCTTTCCATTGCTTAAAAAAATAATTTACCGAAAAAATAATTTTCTATTTTTTCAATCCGGGCAATGGTTCTTAGAGGCACTACTTTTATTATCTCGTTTGTCATAT
Source organism: Sambucus nigra (assembly GCA_949130495.1). Lineage (NCBI taxonomy): Eukaryota > Viridiplantae > Streptophyta > Magnoliopsida > Dipsacales > Adoxaceae > Sambucus > Sambucus nigra. Next base: position 421,545,013 of record OX422211.1, on the reverse strand, counting down.
TTGGTTCATTTTAAAAGCGAGATTGAGATGAAAACACTACAATCGACGCATGATAGGTAATTTCAACATTAATATAAGTCTCTGCTCGTGTGCATTAAAGGTGACAATGAGTCAAACATGTAGCAAGTTGAATCATATCACATCATAATGACTGCACGTATTATAAAGAACAAAAATGAAATGATGTCAAATCTCAAAACACTTTTAAATAGTCAAATGGATATGTAATGAATGGTGATTCAGACATCTTTATCCATATATCGTGGGGAAAAAATACAAATCTCTTTCTGGATTTTTTCAAAAATTTTATCAAAATAAAATCTTTTTGTATTTGTCATATTTTTTAAAGAAAAATAGAACTCTTTTTGTATTTTTCAAAAAATAAAAAATATAAGTACAATGATATTACACACTAGCAGTAGGCATGTAAAATATGAACACGAAATGCATCCTATGTCAAAAACAAATCTCAACCTCAATCATTAGGCCCGGACGAGTTTTCAAAAGGAGATCACATCCTATGAAAAACATCCATCAAATCTTGTGAAGTCTTGACTAAATAATCTGCTTGCTCTCAAAAACTCACAAAATCTCTCATGTGATGTGTGGGAGCATGCGAACTAACACGTGTGGGAGTGCATGCTGGAAGTCGTGTATGGACACGTGTGGTAGCATATTGTGGAAGATACCTATGAGACACTCTACCCAACTTAAAGAAAAATTTCCTAAGGTGGAATCTTTGCTTGCAATGGGAAAAAAATATAAATGGGCTTAGGTTCATTCTCTCAAAACGTCTAGGACGTGCTCTCCTACGTGGAATCGGATGCCTAGGTGGATTAGGTCAAGGGCTATAAGGATCTAACAAAAATTCGAGAACCATCTCGGGTGCTACATGGGAAGTGGACGCACCGTCATAACATATTACCCCAAGCGGGATCAAGGAGCATCTTTCTAACCTTCTTAGATCTCTCCTCTAAAGTGACTTTGACCTTCGGGGCACATTTGAGATCTCTCTCGAGTTGGGATACATGGGCTTCAAGTTTCTCATAAGACTCTAATGAAGATTGAAGATCTTTCGTAAGACTAGCCACGGTGTTGGTCAAATAACTATTTTCCCGGTCTAAAATGATCAACTGCTCACATAAAGAAACTTTTACCGTCTCAAGTTGGCTCGTCGATGCCTCACACACCCTCAAAACTTTCACCTCTATCTCCAAATCTAACACCCTAAGAGACAAATCCTTATTTATCTTTTTCGATTTCAAAGTCTTGGTGTGTAAATCACTAAATTCTTTTTGGATAACCCCTTCTCCCTCACTTGCAATATCATCCTCATTATCACTAAAAGGGCACAAAACATCATCAAGGCTTTCACGTTTACACGTTGTGACACCCCGTCTGATTCAACATCAGTTGATAAGGCCTTTTTTAAATTAAAACAGGCTTCTCATATGGTTCATTCTTAGCATCACTGTCGAAACTTTTTAATTACTAACCACCTAAGTGAAATTAGATTGCTTCCAAATTTTATATTTCTTTAAAACAGATAAATGAACAATGCAAAAAACTAAATTTAACCAACCACAATACACTAGATTCCAACCAAAATAATTTATATAAATGAATAAAGGTTCGCCGATTAAACTATCGGCTAAAAATCCAATACCAAAATCTCCAATATAATAAAAGAACTAAATGACTAAAAACTGACAATGGACAGCATGTCCATATATGGAATATAAAATGAGATCCTACACTAGATCCGAATGAAGGAATCGTCTAATCAAATACTGTCAGCATCCATAGTGATACAACTTTGAATCCCCGGAATGAAGGGGCATCCCTGTGGCTGGACATCTAAAAGATTTTGAAAATATTTTATAGCAAGTATTAGAACACAAAATCTTTTGAAAATATTTAGCAAGCGTGTATTACATTTAAAATTCGATTATTGATTACACATGTTCACGTACACTCTCTCTTGAGCTTTCTTCACCTATCATCTATAGTGCACGCCTAACGTTCAATACTTAGCCTACTTAGCTATACAATCCAAGCTAATTAGACTAAAGTATTCAATCGAACTTATCTACACTTCTAAGTTCTCGTATCGCCCATACAGTACATTAACTTATTAACATCTCTCATGCGTTAATTATCAACATAAGTAACATTCCTCATATGTTATCTTTTAAATTTCTACATTAAGTTTCTTTTACTTAATTATCATATTGGAATTAACATTCAAATATTTTATTAGCCGCAAATCAAGTTTCTCCACTTAATTTATTCTCATTAGATATAAATTATCTAACTGTCTATTGTCACTCATAAGTCAGTTAATGGTATCGCATGTATTTCACACAAAATATATACAAATAAATATATATCTCACTATAATATCCACGTATCACACATTAAGGATTCATTGGTTCGGATGTTCCTTCGACCCCAATTTATCATGTCATTCACATTGGTCCGGATATTCCTCGACCCCAGTGTAAATGTTATATATATATATATATATATATATATATATATATATATATATTGGTCCGGATGTTCAATCGACCCCAATATTATTTACGTTAGATATTGATCCGGATATTCTATCGACCCCAATATTATTTACGTTCGATATTGGTTCGGATAGCCCTCGACCCCAAATCGAACTCTCATATATTGGTCCGGATGTTCCCTCGGCCCCAGTACATCTAAATTACATTAGGTATTCACACCACCTAAGTATTCATATGATAGGTATTCACACAACCTAGGTATTCATGCTTATACTTGGTATATTTCTCTCATATACTAAGCGCACTAAATTTCTTTACAAATTATCCCACATGAGTATTCACTCAATTATCATGTATTGGTCCGGATGTTCCCTCGACCCCAATACATTTAGTATACTTTAGGTATTCACGCCGCTTAAGTATTAATATGATAGGTATTCACACAACCTAATTATGTCAACTTGTACGTAGTATATTTCTCTCGTATACTCCCCATACTATTTAATTTACGATTTCTCTCATTATTATAATAATTCGAGTATTCACCCAACTCTAAGGTCCCTAGTTACCCCTTTATAAATTTCAGCAGTTAAATCAATATTTAACCTACTTGTCTACTTATTAAATCATTCTATCTTTTCGTAATTCGTTATCTCTCTCTCCGATCGATTACAACCCAATTCAACCTAATAAATTCTCGTCTTAATTCCCTTAATAAGACTAAATTATGAACCAAGTATAGGCCTATTGGAACATAATAACTTTTTTATTGTATCCTAACAAGGTTCCAAAAGCCTCCATGACAATCATTTAGAAGGAATATACCCTAAAAAGAAAATTTTGAGATTTTTCCCAGAGGACCGAACCGGTTCGCCCAATGAATAGTACTAGTTTGCCGACTTACATTTCATCTTCTTCGCCCAGTTCATGCGTCCTTCTCCACTTTCAATTTCCAACTCTCATGATACTTCACGAAAATTACAACCAAAAGGCCTAAACCATTTTCTAATGTTTTAGGGTGATTTCATTTTGCCTTAAATCTTTACAATTCACATACAATAATGGATTTAACCGCTAATCCTCAATAACCCTATGTTTTCATGTTCTTTTTCTATTGTTCATCAAAACCCATATTTCATTCATGGATAATAGAACATAATCACTAATTTATTTTCCTTTAATAATATCAACTTGTTCTACATGAAGATCCTACCCAAACATGTATTTAAATCAATCTTTTTCTTCCAAAATTAACAAAATAATCAATATAAATAAAACCCTAGACACATGGGTATTATAACTTCATATTGATTGCAATAAACAACTTGACTCTAGGTTTGTAGGGTCTTATTTCGTGGTGTCGATGATGAGTTTATGATTCTCCCTTCAAATTCTCACTCCTTAGAGGCTTAGGATGCATGATTAAGGTCCAATTCTTCAAGAACACCTCTCAAGCCTTGAAAATTTGTTTTTCTTTTCTCTCTAATGGATTCCGTTGGGTTTAACTATTTCTAACCCTAGCCTCAAGTCTTAAACATCAGATATGACACTTAGAATTTCGTTGGTCCCTTAACCTGTATTTGCCAAATGACCAAAACTCCTTCAATAGGTGCCGGTTTGGTCGAAAATTGACCCGGGAACCAAATAATAACCCTGGATACACTTTTTCGACCCATTTGGTATCATCCGTGACCTTTAAATTATCATATGAGTCACTAAAAATATATTTCCTTTCTTAACCTCAAATTATTCTACATGCGACTCCCGGTTGGAATAAAATGAAATACGCACATATCACTCGCTATGCCGTATAACACTAATCATCAATTATTTACCATTCACAATTAGTAAATAATATACCATAATATTAATCATTATCTATATCTCGATTAACATTTAATCATCACATTGATTATTTAATCACCTTAAATTACTTTACTCATGTAATTTAAATACAACGTATTTTCCCCAATTAATTCATATATTAATTAAATTATAAATACCCAGAAAAATGGGGTATTACATACTTCCCCCCTTACAAAGAAATTTCGTCCCTAAAATTAAGACATACCTGCGGTAAATGGTTGTGGATACTGCTCACGCATGTCGTCCTCTTGCTCACATGTCGACTCATGTGTATTGTGGTGTCCCCACTGAACTCGCACTAGTGGAACCACCTTGGACTGCAACTTATGCTCACTACAATCTCGAATAACCACGGGTCTCTCCTCACACGAGATGTCTGGCTGTAAAACACTTTCCTTAAGTGGAATGTGCTACAATCTCTCACTCTTTCGATGTTTCTTCAGCAATACCATATAACACATGTCAGGTATCCACTGTAGATGCTCTGGAAGCCCCAATCTGTGTGTTACTTGTCCCACACTCTCAATGATAAGAAACGGGCCAACATAACTCGGCGCTAGCTTCTCCCTTCTTACTGAATCTTGTGATCCCCTTCATAGGAGCTATTCTAACCAACCCTGGTAATCAATCTCCCACTCAATGGCCTCCGACCATATAGTGCCTTAAAAGGCGATCCTACGCTTCATCGGCTCTACTATCTCTTTATTAGAAACATCCCACTTTTATGGGTGCCTTTTTCTTATTGCCGAACCCGTGACCCTCTTCAGAGTAAATTCCCACAACAGTTTCCTGACTACTCATGTCCGACTTCATACTCTTAGCTCACGGAGATGTAACTTTCCTTACGTTTCTGAGCTATCTAAAAGAGACGCAGTTTACTCGATTCCCGTCGATGGACAATGAATCACTGCGGGTCCTAGAAGATCGTTACTCCCCACTTCTTATCGACTTATGAGTGAGACATCTAGAATGAATAAGATAGGACTCAAATCCCGAAAATGGTGTGGAATGCCTATGTAGACAAAATAGGCATCAAAGTCCACATAGTTTGACATATCACAAGGGTGGGGTTTAACCCCTAAACTCAAATTTAGGACTCTTCTTTAGTTATTTTTGGAAAAATGTGCTCAAGTGTCAAAGTGTAGAAATCCTACAATGGGGATCATAAGTGACCCTCTTTTTTGTCTTTTTAGATTTTATGACAATATATTATGTGAATATTAGTAATAAAAAAGATATTAGTTGATGTGTGATAATGGAGTAAGAATAAAAGATATCAAAAGTAGAAGAAATGTGAATAAACAACGCTAAGTAAATGAAATGAAAATGAGTAGTAGTAGTAGACCTCTGAGAAGATTTTGCTACTGATTTTAATGGAGAGTAGGTTGATTTTATGGTGGTAGGATGATGGTGGAGTAGGGATGAGGTAAGTGGCAAAGTGTGGTATGAAAGTGAGGTAAGAAAAGTTAAAAGAATGTTGGAAACTTGGATTTTTAGGATGACGGTGCACTGATTTGCTGGCATGGAATGTTCTGATTGCTGAGAAAGGTGTCCTTGGGAATGAGGTCACGACCTCCTTAAATAGTAAGAATTAGGGTTAGGGGGCATGTCGATCGGCATAGGACCTATCTAGCCTATCGGCATACCCCTGGCTTGCTGGTGAAGTAAAGTACAGTTCCTCTTATAGGAAGGGGGTCCGGGGTGCCGATAGATAGTCCAGAAAGGACTTTTTAAAAAAATGGGCATAAAATGCAAACCGTATATTCGAATCACACATGTTCGAGACTATTATAATGGGGATTCAGATCCCAGTGAAAAAAATACCAGGACACCCTCTAGTTCGAGAGTTGACTAAATTCAAATGGGGCTCGAAAGCGCTCGATGGCCTCTAAACGAGGGTTATTGAAGTGAAAAGATGAGTACGCACAAACTGTAAGGCCGATTCTCCCAAGGTATGGAGCATTGGAAATGGTATTAAGAGTCCTATGAATGTGGAATGAGATTCACTGTGGGTGAGGAGTTAACCAAAGTTAGAGTAAAAAAGTGTGTACATGCGAATCGCAAGGTGGATTTGCGCACGTTATGAATTGTTAGAAAAGGGTATTTAGATCCCTATGAAGGTGTAATGAGATTTTCTTAGGTTGGATAGTTGACCAAAGTGAAACATGGCTTGGGATCATTCGGTGGCCGATGGATCAAGGTTTACAGCAGAAAAGTGAGTATGCACGAACTGTGAGGCCCATTCACACATGGTATGGATCGTTAGAAAAAATATTCAGAGCCCTAAGAAGGCGTAATAATCTTCTCTTGGGCTAGAGAGTTGACCAAAGTAAAACGAAAATTGAGAGGGCCCAGTGTCCTCTAGATCAGTGTTTAGAGTAGGACTTGAGGCCTGAGGTGAAAGGAATGGTGTTAGGGACCTAATGAGGTATTCAAATGGTATTAAGAAGGGGTGTCTATAGGACCCTTTGACGGGTGGACTTGGAACAATTGGAGTTCGTCAAAAGATTAACACCGCATGAATGTTTTAGATTTTTTAGGGTTGAGGCATCTACTGGGGAATTAAACGAGTGAAGGTGGACAATTCAAAAGGTTGAGGCCAATTCTACGAACCTAATGAGTTGAGGTGACTGATTCATACGGTCAAGGTTGATTCTATTGACTTAGGTCAATTATGCTAACCAAAAGAGTTGGGGTGACGAATTTAGATGGACGAGGATGATTTTGCATACCTAGGTCAATTCTCAAGACCTAAAGAGTTGAGGTGACCGATACCGAAGGTGCAATGAGCTTCAGTCTAGTTAAAGAGTTTACCAAAGTCAAACGGGGCTCAGGAGCTCCCGAAAGCCTCTAAAGTAGGGTTTAGAGTAAAAAGATAAGTATGCGCAAATCGTAAGGCCGATATGTGCATGGTATGGACCATTGGAAGGGGTGTTCAGAGCCCCATGAAGGTGAAATGAGCTTCGCTTGGGTTGGATAGTTGAGCAAAGTTGAACAGGGCTCGAGATCTCCTGACGATATCTAGATCATCAATAAGTGTTTAAAGACTAATATGGGGTGCAACATCATCTAAAAAGAAAAATTACATCTCACTTTCATTCGAAGAAGCTGAATGTATTATTGCTAGTAGTTATTGTACTCGACTTATATGGATGAAACATATGTTAAGTGACCATGGATTAAATGAGACATCTGCCTTAATCTTATGTGACAATAAAATTGCAAGTAGCATCTCAAAGAATCATGTTTTCGATTCTCAAACTAAACATATCAAAATGAAATAACATTTTGTTCAAGAATTAATTGAGAAAAAGGAAATTGACAATGAATATCTTGACACTAAATATCATTTGGCAGACCTTTTCATAAAACCATTAAACAATCAACGTTTTGAAACTCTTGGAATGTCTATTGGTGTTTGTGCATTTCCTATTTAATGTATAAGGATTGTATGTTAGTATCTATTTTGTCATAATATCATTTTTATAGTAACATCTTTGCGGGTTTTGCCCTACCCTTTGTCCCTTTGTGACAAACAGGGGGAGAATATGAGACTCTCTTATTTTATTATATGAGATAATTTATGAGACTCTTGATTTTCTAGTTTATTTGTTGAGTATCTTAGGACACGTGTTATTAGTTGAGTTATATACTCTTCCTTTTAGGACATATATGTTAGTTGAGTCATGTATTCTTTTTTTTAGGAATCTTATTTATAGTTGAGTTTTGTATTTATGTGGGTAAGATTTTTTGTTGGTCTTAATTTGGTTTGTCCCAAAATTGTTCAAAGGGGGAGATTTAAAGTTCCCTTTCTAGATCTCACGGGTTTGTATTGGCTCAATTTTATAACAACAGTCCTAAATACACTCGAGTCATTGCATACATTAAACTTAATCCTAAAAAGATTGTTACATAATTTTAATTTTTTTTATTTTATAAAACCCTATTTCTAATTTTTGTAATATATTCCTTATTTTTGTATTTATACATCCTATACGGGTTTTATACTCAAATAATTTTTATACTATAGATTTCTTGGTTTTATAATTTTCTAGATTTTTAAAATTAATTTTCATATTTTATATGATTTTCTAAAAATTTTAAATACTTGTTTACACATTTAAAAAGAAACAAAATTAAAATCATTTTTATTTCTTAATAAAATTAAGAACATAAACGAAACGACAACATTTTTTTAATCTGGTGGGTCATTTGGTTTGTGATCTATGTTATTGGTTTTGGACCAATCAGGGGCTTGTGTGTTGCCCGTGTGATTTTATCACGTGTGAGCCTTGGGGTTTAACTGCTCGACTGCTGGCCATGTGGGGTTGTTTTACCTTATTACCCTTCATCCTGTTAGGGTATTTTATGCATGTACCCTAAAAAATCCCTCTTTTGTATGATTCCATCCTTGCCCTTAGATGCCCTTGGTTGTTTACCTCTCCCCCCTAATGTTTGAAGAATTACTCTTTTACCTAAGCCATTCCTCTGCCTCTATAAATAGAGGGATCGAGAAAAATTTCAAAACTTAAACCAAACTCTGCTAAAAATTTCTTTAGACTTCTCTGTATAAATTTTTTAAGCATTTCACATTTGTTTATGAGATTTTTTAGACCTTTTCTAAACATGTTTTATCCTACCAATCTTACAACAAAATTGTTATGGAAGGATGAGTGTTTAGATATTGGTTTTGGAAGTTTGAGTGACCTTTTGGGTTAGATCTTTTGAGGTTATTGAAGTTCACCGACTTGAAACTTTTGCTTTGCTTTTGAGATCTAGTGGGGTATATTTTCTAATAATTTTATGTAAATGCAAATCGATATATATTGTTTGTATGTGATTTGGAGTTTTTGTATATTCAGACTGTTTTGACATGTTTTAAAACACCCTACTTTCAAAAAGTTCATTTCTTGTACTAAACTATCTAAACATGTTATAACACACACACACACACACACACACACACACACACATATATATATATATATACACATATATATATATATATATATATATATATATATATATATATATATATATATATATACAGTCAGGCTCTCCAACATACCTCACTTAACATACCTATGAACATACCCGTTTTAAAAAATAGTAAAAAAATGTATTTTTCAACCAAATTTAGTATACATGATCTACACAGTAAGGAGATCATCTATAAAAAAAATTAAAAAATGTAAGTCGCAAGTGGGTGAGATGATGAAAACAATTTGAACGGTTGAAAATGCACATATATACCCACTTTTTATTTCACCCACTTTCGGGGTGAATTTTTTGATGATTTTTTTTTGTAGATTATCTCCTTGTTATGTAGATCATGTATACCAAATTTGGTTGAAAAATACATTTATTTGTTATTTTTTAAAATGATTATGTTCATAGGTATATTGCTAAGTGGTATGTTGGAGAGCCTCACTGTGTGTGTGTGTGTGTGTGTGTGTGTGTGTGTGTGTGTATATATTATGTTTAGTAGATACGATTTATAAACGGAATATGTGGTTGAAACTTATTATGAAAGCCTGCCCATTAAAATAACAAGTTGCCAGCCCTTTACTCAAATAAAACAGGAATCTCAGTTGGCTCATTCTTAGCATCACTGTCAAAAATCTAATTAATTACTAATAACCTATTAAGCCCAATGTCAAATTTTAAAACTTATTAAATTGCAATAGTAAAATTCCATTCCCCCAAACCATTCCAAATAAGTAAGTACACATTCACCGCGAATAATAACTAATTGTTGAAATAAGCATAATAATCCAAATTACCGAATAAACACTCGGTAAAAATTCAATACAATAATCCATCGCAGTGAATAATTAAAGACTGAATAAATAATTGTCTGATAATGGGAAAAATTCCTTAATAACAACATAAGAAAATCCTATCTAGAACTCAAAGATAGATGCAACTAAAAAAATCCCTGTAAGCATCCACAACTGCTGCAACACCGTCTGACTGGAATGAATAATCATGCATGATGTCTCTATGGCTGGGCACCTAAAAGTACTGAAAATACTTTGATGCGGGTCAGAGACCAAAATCCATTTGAAAATATTTTTCAAATGTTTATTATGTATTTATAAATATGCAATGCAATCCTTCATATTTAAACTGGTGTCGCACTCCCATGAGATAATCCTCACCCTTCATCTATTGTGCGCACCTAATGCATATATTTTAAGAATCCTAGTAATGTTACCCTGCTTAATTAGTACCAACATTTACGTTAGCCCCATACACTAACCTTCAAGCCAAATTGTGTCACATGTATTTATTCTTTACATTTTTCTTATTTGGCTGCACATACACTAAATTATTTTAGTTCTCATCATTAAACGATATAAATAACTTCACACCAGTTATTAGTTCAATATTCACACTTTTATTTCAGTCACCCACATATATTTATCACACTTATATATGTATATTCATATTACATCTCATACACATACATACATACATACATACATACATACATAAATACATACATACATACATATATATATACTGAAAAACTGTCATTTAATAAAAATATGTACGAGATATGTTCAAGATTATGTCACTAGTTTCGAAAAACAAAACTAAAACAGTTTAAATCAATTTAAATCAGTACACCAACAAGAATGAGATGAGGTGATGTAGAGAGATTAAGTACACATAGTTTTTAACGTGGTAAAACCTCACCCAACTGAGGAAACATCCACGGTGACTTCTAAGTCACAAACCAAAAATCCACTAAAACAAAATATACAAGTTACAAGCTATTTAACACACATGCAAACTAAACAGACCTATACAAGTTGAGAATATTTACCCACTGGTTTGATTCTAACTTCTCTGCAGTTATGATGTTGTTGTGTCTTTCTCAGCTTGCTAACTCCTCAACACTTTGTTCTAGCTTTACGTCGACTCTTGATGTTTCAAGATCTTATAGACAACACTTCTTGTGTTGTAGTGTGACAAGTGTTTGTGAAAGTGTTCTAACACATGCATGCACACACGCACACTTATTTAAACAAACAAGTCCTATCAAATTACATAACAGATCTAGATGATTAGGTCTTTCAGTTTCTCTCTTCTTTAGAAACAAAAGACTTTCTTGATCTTTCAAACTAACCCAGAATCCAAGGCTACCTTGCTCAGAAGACGACCAAGGTCTTAAACAATTTCAGTGGGTTTTGAAAATATTTTTGAAATTGTAAATCCCCAATTGCGATTCCAACTAGATCATAAGTATTGTTTCATAAGAACTAGAAACAGAAAATGAATTTGTTGATTCTTGAGTTGTGAAAAATGTTCACAGACAAATAATCAACAAATATGATTTCTCAAGATGAGAAATGAAATAATGCAGATCTAAGTGATAGAAATAGAGATCAAACTTAAAATTTCTAAGTTGGTTAGAAGATCTCAAACTCAGAGGATTCAACCCACGAACAACCTTCAAACCATATCCAAAACAACTCTCAAACACTCAGGTTTGGTTTTGGTTTTAAACTGATTTTGGATTTAAAATGATTTTAGGGTTTGAAAAGGATTTTAGGGTTTGGACGATTTTAGGGTTTTCTTTCTCTAGTTTCTCTCTCTTTTTCTCTCTCTGGCTTCTCTCTTTTTTCTCTCAGTTTGACGAACTGACAAAAGTTCCAAAATGTTGAGGCTCAGTCTCCTTTTATACTAAGATAGGAAGGATCAAGAACATCAAATCTAATCTAATGGTTGAGATTTAGTCTTTGGCAGTTGAATCTCATCCAACGGTTTAACAACATCGGTGCATTAAATGTTTGCTGATTGGTCTAAAGAGGGTTCATATGGATTGGGATAAAACGCATGCAGTACGTTGATTAAATAGATCCAAGGGCTGAGATTATGTACTGATTCTGTGTCTAACAGAAAACACAAATCAAGCCGTCGTAACATTGACAGGTGTAAGGCTCAGATGAAACCAAAATCGTGTGTTTTAAAACTAATTACACACACACCCTCAAGTCTCAAGCTCTTTCGTATTCTACCCAACCAAACATTCAGGCAAGATTAGTTGAAACCAATTATCACAAAATGACCCCAAATGTTTTTTAAAACCCAACTTTTATTATGTAGAAAATAATTTAAAAATAATTTAAAAAATCCCAAAATTAGTAAAAAATTATTTAAAAGGGAATTAACTCACACACAAGCAGATGATGCAAGATATAATTTATGTATGCAATTCCAGTGTGTGTGGAGTTGAGGATTTACCTTTAATACCAACAAGAGGAATCATGTGTAAAATTTGAGGTTCTTTGGAATTTAGGGTATGGGACTCAAATTTTATCACAATTTTCAAACTAGATGAGCACTTATACAATGTAGAATCAAGTAAGTCAAGAGTATAAGGTGCTTTATTTCATTCTCTAGCATGCTATCAGGCTCTAGGGACATCAGGTACCACACCTCGACCACCGAGTCGGAATCTCGCTACGGAAACCAAATCATAAACACATAATCGGAGGCGGTCATAATCATACATCCGCGGGTTATAACCATACCACATTACTCCACTAGACTCCAAACTCACATATAGTGGTCGTGCAACAGACCTATGACTCGGATAATTGATCCAACACCTTCTGGTCAACGCCAGGGTGGACCGCTCACTATACGCAACCTCCAACGATAGCATCCATAAAGTAGGTATGTTTCATATATATCAATCACACAAATAGATTCATACATACATACATATATATACTACGGTATGCCCGTGCCTGAAGGCACGATGCTAATTTTTCAATGTACATATTTGCAAAACGACGAAAATTTCCAAAATACGTAATTGCAAAATGGAAAATATTTCATTCCCCAACAAAACAAAGTATGCATATAAAAAAATGATCATAATTTCCAAAGTCATGAGCATGCCTTAAGGCACAACGACAATTCTCATGGGTATGAATCATGTGGTAAATCCATAAAAGTCTTGTATTATAGTATAATTTTCCAAACTATCAATCGTGGTCAAATTTTCAGGACGGATATTTTTTTCAAAATTATTGAATCTTGTATAATCAAGTTAAAAAGTTTCTTTTACAACACATAAGTGTAATAATTTAATTTTTTGGGCAAAATTTCCTTTGTTTATAAATAATACTAATTTTCTCATCATAATGGTAAACTATTATATAACACAAATAATTGTAAACAAATTAAAAAATTTGGACAAAGTATCCTTTATTTATAAAAGGATCCACCATATTTAAGAAATAAAAAATAATCTGCGACAACAATACGAATAGTGTCATGCACTTCGCACAAACTTCATCATATCCATCAAATACTTTTAAATAGGAAATTATTTTTTACAACGCTAATGTGTAAACATTTAAAAAAAATTGGGAATAGTTTCTTTTGTTTATACGACTATCCACCACCCTCTTTAAGAAATAAAAAATAGTAAAACAACAATACAAAGTCCACAACATCAATAATACGCAATTAAATAATGAGCCTGATAAAAATGAATAGCTCAAATTCCATTAATGAAAAATTCATCTCAATACTTATGAAATTCATCTAAATAAATGAGGCAATTTGGGTAATCTAAGAATTTTTATCATGAAGATGAGTTAGAAGTATACTGGTGGGTTGTAGATATTTTCCTAAAATGAGATGAAAAGCTAACAAAGAACATTCTTTGGCCAGGAAAAGAAGGAAAAAATAATATTTTGAAATGAGGATGGAGAATAAATGTTAAACTATAAATTAAGTATATGAAAAAATTTGAACCAACGTAAAACAAAAATAACTAATAAGATTCAACTTTATGACTACAACTAATATATAGGTAAAAATAATGAATCATGAGAATTAAAATTCATTTCAAGATAGGCCTTTTTTAAAACAAATGGAAACTAAAATGTTATCCCATAAAAATATGTAGGACTACATATACCTTAATTTGACCAAGCCTTCATGTCAGCAATTTTAAAAGAATCACTCTTAAAGTGGGATCCTACAAAAAGAATAAGAATCAAAACAAAAGTAAAACCAAACAAAAATATCCAAGAAAAAAGATTCATAAACACAAAAAAATGGAATGATACCTCAACTGAAATTCCAGGAGAATATGAAAGCCCTCTCCCCACTGATTTGATTTCCTCAGCGGGCCAAGACGGGTGTGTCAAATTATGGAAATGATATCCCTCTATCTATCTCCCGTCGCACATACATCCCCAACATAAAAAAATATGAGATACATATTCAAGAGATATGAGATACCATATTCACAAAATTTGAGATACCCAACTGAGATACAAAAAATCACAAAATCTCAGATGCACAAAATCTAAAATCTAAGATACCATATTTAGAATACAGAATCAATGAAATAAGATTTTAAAATAACCCAACTGATCACCTTGTTGCAAAGAGAAGCATATTCCGTAACCCTAAAAAATGAAACAGATAAAATAGAAAAAAACTCTACACGCGAGCGCACATTCCCATACATATACACTTTGGAAAGCAGATTTAAAGTCGAGAAGAGAAGTCACTCCAGGCCATGAATTTGGTGGGGTTTTTTATTCAATAAACCTATCATCTTGGTATATTTTTGGTGCAAGTATGATTGTTGGATTGTGAAAGGGAAAGATAAAAAAATGTACATACCAAGAGCACCACCTGAAGCAAAACTCATTGTTAAAAAAAAAAATAGAAGAATTTCCAAACTCAAATATACAGACACGGGAGAAAATAACAAAAGTTTGTTTTAATTCAAATCAGGAAAGATAGAGTTAGCAACCTGTAAGTGGCGTCCCTTTGAAAAGAATCAAAAGAGTAGTGATGATAGTCGTTGAGATGATAACCGCCTGAAGTCTCCATCTCTTTGAGAAGAAGCAACGGATGGCCCCACGTTTTTCTGAGCACCAACATAAATGACACCGAATTTTATAACATCAAAAGGCTTTGAGCAGAAATTGGATGACATGTTAGTAACTAAAACAGCGTCTCTGTTGGAAGGGGTTGGGTAGGTTTTAAACTCAACCCCGTGGATGGTTTCATTACCACAAATTTGTAAATATCTAGCATCCAGGGTTTATTTGAGATCATTAAATGATGAGATGTTTGTGTATTTGGAATATTTGGTGGCTTCTTTAAAGGCCTTGTCACCCCAAGATCTGGTGACTATGAAATCGACAGGGTCGTCAAGTTTGAAAATGTTGAGAGGGATGGCGGCGAACTGGGTAGATCTGATTCAGCTTTTCAGATATGGAGAGGAAATCGTTGCTCCTATGGCTCATTTCCATGATGCTCATACCGACGTTGCGCCAGATGTAGACCTCGGATTCAGCTTTTTTTAGGACATTTTTGGGAAGAGTGGCGGGGCCAGCGGAGAAGTTGAAGACGCGCTCTTGGGAAGTGGCGATCTTGGAGGTCGGCGGTGGTGGTGGAGATGTGGCGATCTTGGAGGTGGGCGGTGGTGGAGCAGGTGACTGAGAGATTTTTGTGGGTGGTGGGGATCTGGATTCTGGTGATGGATTTGAAGTGTATATGGTTAGAGCATATTACTGCTCAAAGTGAAAAGGGTAATGGTGAAAATCATACCAACCATTGTCAAGCCTAGAGAGAGAGAGAGAGAGAGAGAGAGAGAGAGGGAGTAAAGTGGGGAAAAGAAATCAGACGGGTAGTCTTGGACAATTGAGTATAAGGGTGAGAATGTGAAAACTACTATTCTACCCTTATGTTTGAATTTTGAAGAAATGGGGAAACAAATTAGAGTGTATCAAAAGAGGGGGAAACCAAAAAATTTAAGGGTAAAATAGAAAGGGCAAAAAAAATTCATCTTGGATGTCATAGTTGAATCTTATGACCTACATAAGTTTTGTAACTTATTATATATATATATATATATATATATATATATATATATATATATATATATATATATATATATATATATATATATATATATATATACATAAAAATTGGCTAAACGTGCATGTGTCACTCGTAGCACTAGCCCATACTCCCTGAGTCTAATCCCAACTCTCGAATATATAAGTAATCCATTCCTTAGTTGATTTATAAAATACAATATTAAATTTGGACACTAAGCTATTCCCATACAGCCCGTATCCCAATTTTATCCAAAATTCCCAATCAAATCCATTAATAATTTTTTGATTGTCATTCATCCTAAACACCTAAAATTCCACACCTCAATTTTATTCCCGACTAACCCAAGGCGATATCATATCCCAAATAAATTTCCAGAAGTCGCAAATATCATCTACGGTCCTAAAATAACTCGAACCCCAACCGATTAACAAAGCAATTAAAATAGCGATACTTGGCCGAACAGGTGTTCCGAATCGATTCGCCACCCGGTCGAACAGGTGCCCCCCTAGTTCTGGCATGGGCAGGGCTTCTATAGTTTTTATAAGTTTTTACCTTCTTTCTCACACCCAATGGATTCCAATCTTCATCAAAACCCAGATGTTATCACCCTAACCTTCCTAAACTTGAATATTTATGTTTTTATGTATTAATTCATTCAATAATGACCTAAATCATGGGATCCAACATAAATCTTACAAGAATTAGTGCACATCTTAATTCTAATGCCAGGTTACACAAATCTCAAATTTTATCATTGAAGATCACATCTTTATATCATGATTCAATCGTAGATTTTTCTCAATATTTCACCTTTTATATATGAACCAAACTTTTATTTTGTATGAGATAATAATCAATTTAATTTCAATAGATTCATTCCTAAAAATTCCATTTTTGTCTTGTGAATCCCACCCAAAAAATTATATTTGTCTCACCAACTCTAATATGAATTAAAATATGGATAAAATATCAAATCAAGTTTAAACACTTTCCTTAAATTATTGTAGAGTCTGAATTCTTCCTTTGTGGATCGTTTGCATGAGAATCCTAGCCCAGAAATTTCCTTCCTGGATTGCCTTTATTGACCTCTCTTAGGCTTCCCCTTCTCTTTTCACTTTTCTCTCACTTTTGGACTCTTGGGATGGTGGGTATGGCTTCCCCCTTCCATCCACCCCCTCTTATAAAAGAAATACAGAAATTAGGTTATAGACTAAGGGTAAAATGACCTGAACACCCTTATGCGGGTCCTAACTAGTTTAAAGAGCTCTCGAAACGCGATTACCACCCCCAAGTACCTAATTTTGATTATTTCGGCCCATCCCGGATCATTGGTGCACTTGAAATCACCATCCGAGTCACTTGTCATCAATTTCCACTCTCATTACCAATATGACCTCACAAGCGCATTCCAAATGAGATACCATCAAATCTCGTCGATTTTACTCACTTACGACGTAATACTATTTGACATAATTTTATTTACTTATCACACTAGTAAATATATTTTCACATAAATACAAATCCTTTTCTTGCTAATTAATATTTATTAAATTCTTGTTATTTCGCATTTCATTTAAATTATGTGCACACTTGTAATTTAAAATGCTAAAAAATAAATACTTCAAAATACGGGGTGTTACACTTATATATACTTTGAAACCAGATTTGTCTCTATTCTGTTTTGTTCTTATATGAGTAGATCTTTTTATAATTTTGTAAAAATCACAATGTAAACTTTTTATACAAAATTTATTTTGTCCATTTTCACACAGTTGAAACATCAAATTCTAAAGAAAAGACCCTTTATAGCCTTGTTTTTAGATTTGATCTTCCAACTTTCTGTGAAAACTAGAAATTATTAAAACATATTTTTTTATGTTATCTCGTCACTGGATATGCTAGTTTTAGGTGTGAAGTTATGTGTGTATTGCTAATCTACTTTTTGTTGTTATGGGTTGATTCGGTAGTTGTGGGATATTTGGTTGTAGCCATGGTGTACAACGTTTATTAGTAGTAATGATTCATTTACATATTATAATCTATAATTTGTACCTAAACTTTTGTTATAGTGGACTTGTAGTGTGTCAGGTATTAGAACTAAAAGACCCAAGGCCATTCAGTATGCTGGCTTCCTGATTAACAAAATTATCGTGTTCAATTCCCTTTCTCCTCATCTCACGCTGTTTTTAATTTTTGTCCATTAGACTTTGAACATCACACCAACTTGAACTAATATGTTTTTTGTGTATATTCAACCATTGAAGTTTAAAGGGTTTTTACCAAAGAGTTATAAAAATATTTTGAATCTTAACACTTTTATATAATAGATTACTTTCAAGTATCTCCTGTCACTAATTATTTAAGGGTAATTTAAGGTTTGACCCCCATTTAATCACCTATACTAAGTCAAACCCCCGCAAATTGACTTTCTTAAGGTTTTACCCCCATTTTTAACATTCCGT
This sequence comes from Sambucus nigra, assembly GCA_949130495.1. Classification (NCBI taxonomy): domain Eukaryota; kingdom Viridiplantae; phylum Streptophyta; class Magnoliopsida; order Dipsacales; family Adoxaceae; genus Sambucus; species Sambucus nigra. Next base: position 421,526,274 of record OX422211.1, on the reverse strand, counting down.
CCAAACTGCCGTTAACCCATGTGTTCATTACTGGTTATACCCTTAAGGGTTTTGAGTTATTACATCAAGAAATACAATTGAATTTCTTCTTCTTCTCTCTCTCCATTTCTTATATTAAAATGAAGCTTTGAGCTTCTCTCTCTCTGTGTGTGTGTGTGTGTAGACATGCGCGTATGTGTGTGTGTGTGTGTGCAATAAGAGATCCGACCTTCTATATCTATGGCTGATGATCAAAACCCATTTTGGGTTATACGAGACCTGCTACTCTAATTTGTTTTAATTTTTGATTTTCTTTTTTTATATATACCTATGTATATATATAGGGTTGAGTAGGAGACCTGCTACACTAATTTTTGATTTTTTAACCGAAATTTTGTTGAAATCTAACCGGCCATGTTTCTCACATCAGGTTTGTTTCACATCCGTTAAACCGGAGGTTCGTTTTTGGGTTGTATCAGACTTATTGTGTGGGTTCGGTTTTGATTTTTTGCCGGAGTTTGGGTTCGGTTTGGAGTTTGGGATGGAATACCAATTCTTTTGTTGGTGGCCGGAGGTTTAGGATTTATGGGTCTATTGGCCAGAAGTTTGTTGGTGGCCGGAGGTTTGAAAATAATTTTTTTTTTGGAAAACATTTTTTTTGTAAAAATAATTTTTTACACTGAAATCAATTTTAGTTTAATATTTGTTTAGTTGAATTTTTTTTTGGAGATATATATTTTTTAAAATTGAAATCAGTTTTGTTTTAATGTTTTTTTGGCTGAAAATTATTTTTTTTGGATATATATATATTTTTTTTAACTGAAATAAGTTTTATTTTAATATTTTTTTGGGCTGAAAATTATTATATATATATATATATATATATATATATATATATATATATATATATATATATATATATATATATATATATTATTGAAATCGGTTTTATTTTAATATTTTTTGGCTGAAAATTAGTTTTTTTGGAGATATATATTTTTTAATCGAAATGAGTGTTTTTTTTAATCGAAAATAGTTTTTTTTTTAACTGAAAATCATTCTTAAAAATTATAAACACTTTTTAACAAATTTTTAAACATTTCAAACATTTTTAAACATTATAAACAATTTTTTTTAACTGAAAATCATTTTTTTCTTAGGTGGAAATGTTTCCTTTTTGGTAACAAGATGAACTGCAGGTTGGAAATTTCCCAACAATAAAAAGGGGCAATTTGGGGATAAAAGTTAAAAAAAACCATGTGGGTTAACAACACTTTGGATAGAATGTTAAAAATGGGGGTCAAACCTTAAGAAAGTCAACTTTCTGGGGGTTAGACTCAGTATAGGGAATTAAATGGGGGCCAAACCTTAAATGACCCATTATTTAATGACTTTTATACGTGTTTGATTCCTTATTTCATCAAATCATTTCACAATTTTTATTATTCCAAAGGGATGGGATGATGCATGAATGCCATATACTAATGTCCAAAGAGGGGGATTATTATTTTAATTGGACATTACAAAACAATCCTAAATCATTTAATAATTTGTTCACAGGGAGAGAATCATAAAATTTATTATAAATTTTATTATTAACAATAGAGTCCAATTCTCAAATCAAAAGAGGGGTGATATCAATCTATCATAATCTAAAAGTTGAGTTGAACCATATCCATAGGCAATCATGTGAGGACTATACATAGAATCACAACTAAAGAACTAATATAAATTTCCAATACACATAAATGACCATCATTCATGAAATAAATACACGAAATTTCTCAAGTTCTAATTTAATATATAAAAATACACTAATTTAATATACACTAAATACACTAAATATACACTAAATACACTAATTTATTATACAATTTTTTTATTATATAAATCATATGTAATTCAATTTTCACTTAAAAAAATCATAAAATTTCTCCCAATTTAAATATTTAATTATTTAATAAATTTCAAAAAATTATTGGGCATTACAATCTTTCCCCGACAAAAAAAATAATTTTTCCCACGGAATTCACAATTTAAAATTTATACCTGACTCAAAATCGATGTGGGTATTCTTGCTTCTTCAAGTTTTTGTGTTTCCAAGTGGACTCATCCTTGTTCTGATGGTTTCACTGCACCCATAATAACGGTATCTCATTGGAACAAAACTTTTGAACTTGCCTATCCAAAATCCCTAATGATCGTTCACTAAACAAAGCGTCTGAGTCTAACTTGATCTCACTCAAATCGATATGTTGATAGGCCTTGCTAGGATATAAGAGTTTATGCAGTAAGAAAATATGAAACACGTTATGCACCTGATCCTGATGATCCGGTAGTGCTAAATAGTACATATACATTCTTCTCGAATCTCATCATCCTTATCATATGGGATATTCGAAGTGGGACATGCTCCCCTACCTTAAAGTCCATAGGTTTCCTGTTTTTCTCTTCACTACTCTTCTATCTACCTTGAGAAAATTTAATCTGCTACCTAATCAACTTGATCTTCTCAATCATCTCGTGGACAAACTCCGATCCTAATTTCCTTCCCTCGCCTGGGTCCAACCAATATATTGGTGATCGACAGGATCGCCCATAAAGTGCCTCGTATGGTGCAATAGAAATGGACTTTTAATAATTGTTATTATATACAAAATCCAATAGAGACAAATGCATCACCCTACTGCCTTTGAAGTCTATAATGCAGGCATGAAACATGTCCTCTAACATGTGACAACCCGCCTATTCTAATACCAGGTGGTCAATCCTGTACTAAAACAAATCAAAAATCTCAATATGGTTCATTCTCAGCATTACTGTCGTAATCCCAATATAATATAAATAATAAGAAAAAACTAAATAATTAAAAATAAATGAATAATCCTCATGCATTAATAGATAAAAAGAGTGAACCGAATAAACCATTGGTCACTAAATAAAACATTCACAATAACTGAATAAATAAACTGAGTACTGAAATATAAATTTCTAATAGCGATAAAAAAAACTTATCAATCTATGAGCAACATGCCCAAAACTAAAACTGAAATGCAGATTCTATCTAGATAAAATTGAGGGAGGCATCTAAACAAAGATGTAGTGTCCACACATACTGCACGACAAGAACGAATCCATACCTGCGACCTCGGCTACTGCTGTTGTACACTTGGGATAATAAAAGAAAAACAAGGAAAAATAAAAAACTGCGGGTCAAAGCCCGTAGAGTAGTAATTTCTTCACAAGTATATTTTGTTTTAAATCGATTAGAACAACACTGCATTACTTTCACACTTAACCAGTCGCACTCACTTGAGATAAACCTCACCTCTCAGTTATAGTGCGCACCTAACGTGTTAATTTATTATCCTAATTAACTATTAAGACATATGACTGCAATCTAAGCCTAATCCCGCTAATACCATCTGTTAAATAAGTATAACTATTTTCTCTAAGTATATGTTCATAAACAATATTGTAGCGACACACTTGTTATAAATAAATAACCATGTAATAAACAAAACAGAGCTACGCTCGTGCTATACATAGATACTTACACTATATCATAGAAGCATACATATATATTACTCGCTATGTACTTATAACCGCAACCCCAGAGATGCGACCTCACGGATGCATCCCTTGTGTGCTATCCGGCTATAGGCATCACACCTCACATCGAGGCATCGTGCCAAAATCTCATCACCGATCCTAAAAGAAAACATATACAATAGAGGCAGTCATAAACATATATCCGAGGGTCACATCCATACCACATCATGCCCAAATGGACTAAAAAACAACACCTATGTTCACACACGGATAATGTCCATGCAACAGTACTATGACCGGAGGAATCAACCCAACACATGCTAGCCAAAGCCAGGGCGGACTACTCACTACGTGCAACCTCCTATGGTAGCACTCACGAGAAGGTATGTTTAATAAAACAAATAACATACTCACATATATATATATATATATATATATATATACACGTCACTCTAATATGTATATATCACTGTTCTAAAAAACCCGCCTAGGCTCCGCTTAGGCACGCCTAGGCTTAAGGCTTGGGAGAAACGCCTCGCCTTACGCTTTTCACGCCTTATTCTTGGTAAAACCCTTAAGACGCACTTTTTTCTAAAAACAACAATGCTTTAGTGAAACGATGTCGCATTTTAAATAATTTCTTTACAAACCGGACCATTATCTCATCCAAAATAATCAAATATTATTTTAATTTGCATATATTCAGAAATATTTTTATGATATATGCAATTTTTGTATTTTAATAGCCTTGTTATGGTTAAAAAATATTAAAATATATTAAGAAGGCCTAAACGCCTTTTCAGGCCTTTTTACGCCTAGGCTTCTAAGGCATAAGGCTTGGCCTCCACGCCTCAATCACGCCTCGCGTTTTTTAGAACCTTGGTATATATATAATTAGTACCGAACTCGGACGCATATCCCACCGTGCATGGTTCACCCAATCTTAAATTTTAACCTAACTTTTCGATTAATTAATCATATAGTCATTCATTTGAATCCTCGGTTCTCCTCACTTGAACCCATCTAACATTTGTGTATCACACGTACCAAATGTTGTAAAATCTTTCCAAATAATCCTAAAGTATCCCGAAATCCCCTACAGTCAAACCCCAAGTGCTAAATGAAACAAAACGACTAACGAACAAAAATTGGACAGGCCAACAAGCCGAACCGGTTCACAATTTCCAAAAGAAAGCCCAATCCAAAGCCCAACAACTTAAAATTTTGGCATTGTACACCTTTTAGTAAAAAATTCTTAAGAAATAAAAAAATCAAAAAAATAAGAAATCGGCACCCACAGTTTCGTAATTCAATTCTAGACAACCTTATCTCACTTCCAAAGGCGAACAGGCTTGCTAGGTGAGCAAACCATTTTTGTTTTCTAAACATCTTTTTCCTTAGGGTTTTCTCTTCTAAACGATCTAATGGACAAAAAAATTAACTCTTATAACATTAACCCAACATTCTACATGTATTTTAACATAAAACTAACCCCAAATACCAAATCAAACTCTAGGAATTTAAATCAAACTTCTAATTATTTCAGCACAAAAAATTTCCCCAAATTAATTATCAAGATTCAATCTTTATATACAAGTTCTACGTGTTCATCCATTTAAATCGAAGAATATATTTTGAATTTCAAGTAATACTGTCTCTATTAATGATTCATTAACAAATCCTAATTGTTTATCATTTAAATGTCTATATCAATTCAAAGTCTTCTTCGAATTTGATGATGGGTAGAGTCCTCTTTCTTCTCCTCTCTAAGTTTTCTCTTATTTCTTCTTCTTTTTCTCTTCTCTGGGGGTCTCTTTCTCTCAATCTTATGTGTAATATATGAATGGTGGGTTGTCATCCACCTTCTGGCCCTCTTAAATATCTCCTTAATTAATCTAATCATTTTTTCCTTCTTAGTTTTAAGTGTAAAATGACCATCCTACCCTTATACGGGCCACCCAAGCATAACACCCGGGTACCTATTCTGGACTATTTTCACCCTTAACAGATCACCAGTGCACTTTAAAAGGTCATCCTACTCACCCAACCCCAAATATGTTAACATCTCATTAACCGAGCACGATACGTACGAAACCTTTGCATTGCCCATAAAGTATGCCGATCAGCCGATATAACACTCTGTTTATATATAACAATAAACTATCACTATCACTGATATGCGACATACAATAAATCACATAACTATCTACTTATCACACATAAGTAAATAATAATTTATAATAAATATTAATCCTTTATCTAGCTAATTAATATTTACTAAAAATCCAATTTAATTTCCCCAATTATATTAATAATATAAAGCATATAAAAATTAATTAATAATAAAAATATGGGATATTACATTCTTCCCGGTAATAACGGAATTTCGTTCTCGAAATTCGAACATAGGTACCACAAGAAGATCTAGATACTTTTCCCACACGACATCCTCGCTCCTACGTCGACTCGAAAATGTTGTAGTGCCCCCATTATACACACACTAACGGTATAACATTTAACCAAAGATTTCACTCACTATAGCCCAAAATGACAACCAATCTCTCCTCATAAGAATATCCAACTGTAAGTCAGTCTCCACAAACGTTATATGTTGACGCACAACGTCATCCCTGAGTTGCGTCCTCAATGATGACACGTCATACACATCATGACTCGTTTGCAAGTGCTCCAGTAAGGCAAGCCTATATGCAACTGGCCCTACCCCGTCGATGATGGGAAAAGGACCTACATACCTATTCGCCAACTTCCCTTTCTTCCAAACCGCATCATTCCCTTCTTGAGAGATACCTGCAGCAACACCTGATCCCAGACGTCAACATCCAAAAATCTCTTGTTTGTATAGGCATATCTCTTTTGCCATCCTGAGCTACCCGAATACGACCCTTGATCAACTTAATATTCGCTGACGTATCCCAAACCACGTCCTGACCGAGAAGCTTGTCGTTCCCCATCTCTAACTAACACGAGGGAAAATGATAATATACCCCGTGCAAAGCGTCGAAAGGTTCCACACTAATAGTAAATGTTTAAGAGTTATTATACGTAAAATCCACCAAAGATAAATACTGCTCCTAAATACCCTTAAAGTCTAGAATATACATCCTTAACATATCAGCTGTAACTGCTTCACCATCTCTATTTGCCCATCAATTTGCGGGTGATATGCCATGATCAAACGCAACTTCGTCCGCATAGCCTTATGAAAAACTCTACCAGAAGTAGGACACAAAGATATTATCTCAATCCAAAATAATATTAAGCGGCACCTCGTGCAGGCTCACTCTCTTTCTGCAATGAAAAACTTGGCACACTGCCCGAGCATGTAATTCAATCGAACTGGCCCGTACTGGCCCACCAATACCTCCTTCTCATATCCTAGAACATCTTATTCTTCACAGGATGCACTAAAAATCTTGACCCATGTGCCTTCTCCATAACTGCGCACCGTAATCCTCATCTTCTGGAACAACCAACCTCCTATTGAAGTGTAAGACACCCAACTGACTAAGTAAGACTCCGCTCCACCTTCCAATAATTATTAAACCCTCTCCTGACAAGATATATCCCTTGACTATGCATTCACAACCCTTAAACGGGATCTAGTTGATGATCATCACTTCTATGGATGCCTGGACTATCTCTTCCTCCTGATAAATCTCAGTCTACTTCTCTTCCAAAACTTCTGCCAACTTCCCTACATGCATATGACTCAATGCATCTACCACCACGTTAGCCTTTCATGGATGATAACTGACTAGGGAGCCCATACGCCCTTACATCACAAATAAACTACACATGATCATGCAGTAAGGTATACTCGATTACCCTAATAGTCGCGAGTTAATTCTTTGTGAGATTTCCCCACTCATTCAACTAGTGGTGAAAACATCCCCAGATACTCCCTATATAGCACTATTTGTCTACGATGACCTCAAATCATATAATATCTCTCATCTCAAAGTATTATATCTTCACACATGTAATGCCTAACGTACGAAGAAAAAGTCCTAGAACCCAAATGTCTCTCAACACCTGAAACTTACTAAGTTTTATGTGTGGGACGTCTCATAAGTGAAATCCAAACAAAGATCCCTACCGATACACTATCTCCTAGATCATTTGATTATCGATATCCATTATCCCAAGACAATCTTTCCTCTCAATTCCCACATCTCTCAAGGAGTCATATGATACGACGTTCACACTATCACCCAGCCCTTGACGCTGATTCGATCAATACTCAACCTCTCAGCTCGGCTGTCACCCCGATATTCCCTGAATCATATAAGTAAAGTACCTAAACATAGGGATCAAATCTAACGAGACAACTATACTCTCCGATATCTCATCCTCAATATAAAATAAATGCATTCTCGACTCTTCCTTAGGAGGAGGCAATTCCACAAGAAACCTATCCTTCTATGGAGTAGAAACCAAAATAATCCTCTATAACAGTCCACCATCAGTCTAACCATCGCTAACCGGTCAATACCTAGGATAACATCATACTCGCACATCATTGAGACAAGAAGATTTGCTAAAAACATAACCTCCCATTGTCCACACCCGCACCCTTGCATATTGAATGAATGGGAGCAACGCTATCAAATGGCAAATATACCATCAAAATAATATCTTTCTCTATATCCACTAAACCCATCTCATGCAGGAATCTGGTGTAGATAAAAATATGATGCAGTCGTGCCAAACAACATCATCCCTAAGTGCTCATGACCTGAAAACATACCCTCAATCGGTAACGATGTTGGCTATAAAATTAGTCTACAGACTTGATACACATGACCAAACTTCCCCTGTAGAGGCGACAATGCTAGAATTATTGGTGGAACTAGAAGCAGTTTTAACCGCTGTCACGACTAGGCCTCCTGATGTTGACCTCTAGCCCAGTTCGGGCATACATGCTGCATGTGGCCTATAATACCCCATATTTATGAGGATATAGAATTTACTTAATTTTGTGATATAGGATTCAGTTAATCTGGAGGATTTAAATAATTTAGTGAATTCAGATTTAACTAATTTGGGTTATTTTTAAATTTTACATGTGTCGTAATTTAAGGTCGAGGTTGGAGATTTTAGTAAAAAAACTTGGATAACAATTATGAGTGTACGATTGATTCCAAATAGGTCGAGATAGTCGAAAAAAAGTATCCGAGGTAGTAATTGGATCTCGGGGCATTTTAGGCATAACCGGGCTCACACGGGGGTGATCGGGTCATTTTGGCTTGGCCTATAGGCTTAGTTTTGGGGTTAGAAATATAAAACCTACGTGAGGGAGTTTGTGGTAGACACAAATCAATAAGAAACCCCTAGCTTTGCAGAGGAGAAATGAGGGAGAAATTGGGAGAGCTCATGGTTGCCAAATCAAGAAAAAGGGTGTGTTCTTCGTCAAATCTTCGTCTATATCAAAGGAAATCAGACCCTACGAATCTTACCAGGCAAGTATTTAAACTTGATTTATATTTAATTATAGTATATTGATTCATATCATAGTGGGTGTGATAGAGAAATTCGTCTTTTGGAGTGGGCTATTACCTGAAATGGCTTTTGGTGATTTGAGTATATTATGTTGATTAAAATTAAAATTGATGATGATATATGATTCTAGGTTGTAGAAATGTGAATGTTATGATAAACCCAATAGACAATGATGTCCAATTTTGGATTTTAGAATGAAATTTGTATAATGAAACCCGGATATAACCCTAATCAGAAAAATATTGGTCGATGTGTAAATTTGTTGTTGATTAAGGGTTTCGAGGATGATTAGAACTTGTTTTTATAAGGATTAAATGTTGATTGTGATTTGGGTGAAGATTTAAGGGTGAGTTAACACCTTGAATTTCATCAATGGTGGAAATAGCGTGAGGAAGAGGAAGGGTATGAAAATTCAGGGGTTATTCGAGCGACCAAAGATCTCGTGCGAACGACATAGGTATGTCGACCTAACGACTGGGGCCGTCGTTTGAGCGATGGTGGAGATTTTGGTCCACTGCCCTCTTCTACCTAGGTTTACTTTTGGGATTTTATTTAGAGGATTTAATTGGGTGAAAATAAAAGGAAGGAAAATTCTTAAGGGTCTTGATAAATGGGCACTAACGAATATTGAATTTAATGAAGGGTGTTCTACCTAATAGTGGGACTTGGTTTAATAAATTCTAAAATGGTGATAATACGGACCGAATGAGGGAGGTATTGTAGTTGGGTGACACTACTTTAATAAATTAATTAATGTGTGATTAATTAAATTACGTGTCGGGATATAGACTTGGGTATTTTTGGGCTAGTGCTACGGGTGTTGGGCACGGGTTAGCCGGACTTTATTAAATATATGTATACGGTTAGTGTTATAGTGTGTGTGTGTGTGTATATATATATATATATATATTTGTGTGATTTATAGATATCGGTGTGAATGATATTTATAGGAATACATACCCCTCTAGTGCTATCATAGGAGGTTGACTGAATCCCCTGGCTTGAGGAGCAGGGAGAGTATAGTCCCCAGGTTACATCGCTTACTATATTATTACGTGATTTATTTTTTTGAGGTGAGAAGCATTGGGTATGATTCAGTCTCACTTTCGGGGGTAATATGACCGCTTCCACTACATTTGCGATATTTTTGCCCAAGTTCGATGTGAGCTATTTCGACTTGAGGTAGCCGAGTTAGAGTGAGCATACCTGGGACATGATATCATTTTAGAGAAAGCATCTGGTGAATTATTACTCAGGAATGGATGGTTATTATACGTGACTTGTGTGTGAACGTTGTAGTATACGAGTACGTATATAATATGAGTAGATAATTATATATAAGATTAATACATAAGTGCGAATGTATTTATGATATTACTATTGTGAAAGTTATATGATTACTAAAGGGGTTTCTTACATAACTAGTGTGAAAGTTATATGATTTAATATAGTTGAACCGATTAATAAGTTAATGCATAGATAACTTAATAATCAAAGTAAGAATACTGGGGTTAGAGTAGTGTGGTAGAAAGAGGTGTGATACGGCTAGTTAGGAGGGGGTAACATAATTAGGAAAGTTAGAAGGCAAGAGTTAGGTGTGAACATTATATGAGGTGTGAGTTATACCTCAAGAGAGTGCGACACCAGCTTAAATATGAAGAGTGTGCATGCATAGTTAATTATTGCACGTTAACTTCTAGCTAAATATTTTCAAAATGTTTTACTTAGGCTCTGCCCCGTGTCAAAATCTTTTCCAAAATTTTTTTGGTGTCCATCCACAGGGACGCCCAGCTTGAGGATTTTATCCAGGAATGCGTAGTTGCAGCTCGTGTGAAAGTTGTAAAACTTTGCTATAGACGCCTCATTCATTCATTCCTAGTGTAGGGACTTTATTTCAGTACTCATTTGGGCATGTCGCCCTCAGATTTAGTATTCAGTTATTTATTGACCTCGTGCATCTAGATTATTGTTTCAAATTATTATTGAATCATATTGTTGAACCGGTAGTTGATTCGGTAATCTTTATTCGTATTATTCATCTTTGTTGTATTCAGTTACCAGGTTGTGAAAATGGTTTAATTATTATTTGCTTTCGCATGTTGTTAATTATTGAAAGATAAAAGTTGGCACCAATCTATTTAAATTACTAAGTGGTTAGTGTGGGTACCTCGTTAGTCTTCATAGGCCCAAAGAAGTAGTCGGTCTAAGCCCTATTGAAAATAGGGAGAACCCAACCCAAACTCGAAAGCCTAACAAGAAATTAGTTAGTAACAACCCATCCTGTTCCTAAAATCTCTCACGAGATATTCTGGGGATAGTGGGCTAGCGTGGGAGTGCCCAGTACTCCCACTCTTCGGAGTTTAACTGTATATATGATATCCCCGGCCCGGGGAAAAGGGTATGTAATCAGAAATACTCCCCTGGAGAAAAGAGAAATACAAACAAAGAGCACCATCGTGGACGTAGGCAATTTATCGAACCACGTACATCTTGTGTTGTGTGTGATTGTGATCATTCTTATTTATGTTCTTTATTCTTTTTCTAGTGATTTCCTTTACATACAATTTGTGTTGAGATTTATTGTCACCACAATTGGCGCCGTATATGGGAAGCGATTGTTCTTCCTTTAAGAAAGCCTTCACCAATAAGAACCCAAAATGTCTGGTCACAGCAGCAATGCCCCTTAAGCAGGGGATATTCAAGAGAAACCTATCCCTCATAGGGTTAGATCTGAAGTTTGATGCTCAAACCCAAGGCCTCGCCTAAAATGGTAGGCCTCAAAAGAAATCCAGGGACCAACTAGGTCCACCCAAGTCTCCAGGTTGGTCGACGCCTATGAGGCTAGGATCCAAGAGTAGAAGGAAACCACTCGCAAGTAGGAAATCGAGAATGCTCGCCTCAAAAGGAGACTGGAGAAGATGGAGATATAACTCCACCGTAATACATGGCAACGTCATTATCAGAATCCTAGCCCTCATGCGAGAAGATCTCACAGTCGAGGAAGGAGCCTAAGATGTGGATCTCAAAGAATTGAGGGACACATGTCAGATAACGACTGGTCGGAGCAACAACAATCATCTTATCATTATCGGAGCCCCGGCCGAGAAAATGACGATATAAGAAATTTGTTTCGGAGAGAGACAATCCAACACCTAGAACATCGAGGTGTCTGATCGAAAAGAGATCTAGTCAGGCGAGCTCTCAGGACCGAGATGAAGTCTCCTTTTCAAGGGAAATAGAGTAAGAGGAAGCCCCCAAAAAGTTTGCCATGCCCAGTTTCAATATTTATGATGGGAAAACTGATTCCATCGACCATATCAGACCGTACAGGCTGGACATAACCCTTTGGAACCACAAAGATGCATTGATGTGCCGAATTTTCCCATCGAGCTTGCACGACATAGCCCAAACGTGGTTCGAAAAACTCCCCCACAGATCTATCAGGAACTTCGAGTCTCTGGGAGATCTCTTCACAACTCGCTTCATTACCAGCAGTTCCCATCCAAAGAGGATGGATGCTTTGTTGATAATAAAAAAAAGCCTCAGGAGAGCCTCAGAGACTACGCGAAGAGTAATGGGAGATGTTCAACGAGGTCGAGGACTGATTGGAGCAGGTTGCCATTGCATCCTTTAAGATTGGCTTACCCAGCCCCTGCCTCTTGCACCAGTCCCTCACTAAGAAGGAGGCCACAACCATCGATGACTTGATGGCTCGTATTGAAAAATATGCCAAAGTTGAATATGTGACTCATCTCAGTGCAGGAGAAAATGGTTACGCCAAGGTTGCCGGCAAGGGGAGCGACAAGAATTAGTGTCAGAAGAAAGAAAGTAAGAATGGGGACAAGAATTTCCCTAATAATGGGAACAAGAGTGATGCCTCAAAGGCATTTCAAGAAGAAATACAGTTTTTAGAGAATCGATCTACAAGATTCTGGCAAAGATCAAGGACGAACCGTTCATTAATTGGCCCAAGAAAATGGGTGGAGACCCTTCCAAGTAGAATAACACACTGAGATGTTCTTTACATAAGGAGTGCGGGCACAAAATCGAGCACTGTAAGGCCCTAAAGTCTCACCTTGAATAGCTAGCTCAAGCTAGGCACTTGAGCGAATTCGTGGAGAGAAAGGCGGAGAAGGTAGATGCCAATGGAGGCCAGAGGCCTGATAACCTTCTCGAGGAAGACATCGATAATGAGTTCGCTGTAATTCATGGGTCATTGGACCTCAAACAGATTCAAGGAAATACGGCTCAGATGGAATTGAAAAATCTTATGGTGGTAATGAAAGCTTTCCATATCGATCCAGCCAAAACGCAAGCTGGGAAGCATCGACGAGCAGAAGGTGTCGACTATAACCAGCATATTGTGTTCACAGATGAGGACCTAGTGGGAGTAAGAACCCCACATCATGACGCACTGATCATTACACTCAGGATAGCTAACTACAACGTCGACATGTTGCTCGTCGACCAGGGTAAGTCATCCGAAGTAATGTATCTCGACCTATTCAGGAAGTTGAACCTAAGTGTCACCGACCTACAGGAAACCACCGTTCCTCTAATTGGCTTCACGGGAAAAGTAACCATCCCCTTGTGAAAAATTGTCCTGCCAGTAAGGGCAGGAAATATCTTGAAAATGATCGAATTTCTCGTAGTCAATATTGATTCTCCATACCAAGCGATCCTCGGTAGAGGATGGATACACGCGATGAAGATTGTCCCCTCTACCTACCATCAGAAGCTCAAATGTGTGACTGAACGAAAATTTGTGGAGATCCATGGAGATCAGGCGGTGGTAAGATAGTGATTTATAGCAACCATTCGTCCAAAACCATAGAAAAAGGTTGAAGAAGTTAGAAGCAAGAACGAAGAGCAGGAGAGGTTAACGCCCTCCAAATAACAACTAAGGTACGGGAGACTAGGAGTAGAGGAGACCAGGCTCCTCCCCTCTGAAAGAGTCGTCGAGGACCTGGAGGAAGTCACAACTAGTAGCAGTTCGGATGAAGGAAAGTTCTTAATTGGAACCTCACTTACCGACCGCAAAAAAGGGAGTTGGTCTCCCTACTTCGAAGTAACTTAGATGTCTTTGCATGGGAGCCTTACGAGATGCCCGGGATTAATCCTAACTTCACTTGTCATCGACTACACATCGACCCAACTTTTAGACCAGTAGCACAAAAACTCATCGAACCGCTCTGGAAAAATCCAAGGTAGTGGAAATGGAAGTTGAAAAAGTGTTGGACGCATGATCCATACGGGAAGTCCAGTTCCCCAAGTGGCTGTCCAACTCAGTGGTTGTCCCTAAGAGAAATGGAAAGTGGAGAGTCTACATCGATTTCATCGATCTCAACAAGGTATGCCCTAAAGACAAATTCCCCCTCCCAAAGATTGATCATCTGGTGGATGCCATGACATCACACGAAAAGATGAGATTCCTGGACGCATACTCCGGGTATCACCAGATCCCTCTACACGAGACGGATCAAGACAAAACATCATTTATAACCACAGTTAGGTTATATTGCTACAAGGTTATACCCTTTTGGTTAAAAAATGCAGCGGCAACTTACCAGCAATTAGTCACCAAGATGTTTAAAGACCAAATGGGAAGCACTATATAAGTCTACATCGATGACATGCTCGTCAAGAGCAAGCTCAAAGATGACCACCTCTCTGACTTATAAAGGACCTTTGAAATCTTCGGGAAGTACCGAATGAAGCTCAACGCGAGTAAGTGTTCGTTCAGTGTCTAGTCAGGAAAATTACTTGGGTACTTGGTCAGCAAAAGAGGTATCGAAGCTAACCCAGACCAGATTGATGCTATCAACAGGGTCCACCCCCCCCCCCCCCCCCCCGAATAATAAGAAACATGAAGAAGGTCACAGGAATGCTAGCCGCCCTAAATCGATTCATCTTAAAGTCTTCTGAAAGGTGCCAACCGTTCTTCTAGTTGTTAAAGAAAAGAAAGGATGTGGAGTGGAACGAGGATTGCTCGAGGGAACTGGAGGGAATCAAAGCTTACCTCAACAAACCACCCTTGCTAGTAATCCCTCAAGAGAATGATTCTCTATACCTTTACCTTGCAGTATCCAATCATGCTGTAAGTTCTGCACTGGTATGCAAAAATAGGGGATCCAACACCCAGTCTATTACACAAGCAAGACTCTTTGGACACTGAACAGCGATACCTACCACTAGAGAAACTAGTCTTTGCGCTAGCGGTAGCCTCAAGGAAATTAAAACATTACTTCGAAGCCCGCTCCATCATCGTACTTACATCCCACCCTCTTTAAGCAATCCTAAGAAAAGCAGACCATTCAGGTAAACTATCAAAGTGGTCGGTCGAGCTTGGACGATTTGACATTCAACTCCAGTCGAGGAATGCAATCAAAGGGCAGGTCCTCGTTGATTTCATCGCTAAATTTAAAGGAGAGCAGCCTTATGACCAAACCCTGACTATTCAACAGAGTGAAGTTCCCCCAGCGTTAGGTGTCTAGAAACTATTCGTTGATGGCGCCTCCAATTCCAAAGGTGAAGGAGTAGGCATCGTGTTGATTATCCCTGAAGATGCAATACTCGAGCAAGGAATCATGCTTGGATTTTAATCCTCCAACAATGAAGTAGAGTATTAGTCACTAATCGCGGGCCTACAAAAGGCACGAATGCTCGGAGCAAAGCGACTCTAAGTGTTTGGCGACTCACAGTTGGTCTCCAACCAGATAATTAGTGATTTTAACGTAAGAGATGAGAGGATAGCAGCCTATCTCGCCACTGTGAAATAATTGATGGACAACTTTGAACACATCTGCAGCCAACAGTTTCCCAGAGGACAGAATAGCCATGCTGATGCCTTAGCAGCCTTAAGCTCAATGATCAACCCCGACTTGAAGAGGACAATTCAGATTGATTTCCTTGCCCAACCAATTATCAATCGGATCATTGAGCTACTAAGCGTAGGGAATGTTCTCCAGATTGAGACAACCCCCAGTTGGATGGACCCCATAAGGGATTATTTGAAGAATGGTTCACTACCAACAGATAAGAAGATCGCTCATCAGATAAGAGTCAAATCTGCTCACTTTCACTTATCTCCTAATGGAAAGCTGTACACCCTTACCTCTAGTGCGTTCATCCAAAGGACGTCGAGCAAGTCCTTCATGAACTCCATGAGGGAATCTGTGGGAGTCATATTAGGGGTAGGTCACTAGCTTTTCGATCAATGAAAGAAGGGTACTGGTGGCTGTACATGCAGAAAGACGCTGGAATCTATGCTCAAAAATACAAAAAGTGCCAACTTCACGCACCTATGGTTCACCAGCCAACCAGAGACCTGAAGTCACTTATGATCCCATAAACTTTTGACCAATGGGGTATGGACATCGTGGGCCCTCTACCTATCGCAACCGGTAAACACAAATATTTGTTGGTCGCTAAAATATATGAAGCCCTATAGGGAACCCTTAGGCAACATGGCCAACCCAGGTTGGTCGCCAACATTATCTGGCTCAAAAATTCTACACGGGCATAATATCCGATACCAGGTGTATCCTCACCATTGGCTCACTTAGGCCTAAGGAAGTGTGACGACACAGCCTAAAAGGTAAAGTAAGGCATAATAGTACACTAAAAGCATACTGGACTGGGGAGATACTCACTCGACAACTAACTCTGCCTAAGCCATATCTAGTAGGCTAGAAGAGCCCAAGATAACTTAATGAACAACTAACAGAGTAAAAAATAACACAACACATGTTTAGTCCGCAAATCGCCCAAAACATAAATATTTTATTACATCATTACATGTACAAAGAGTTACATAGGCTAGGTAATTTAAACACTAATTAGGACCAGGTCGCTGAGTGAGGTAGTCAACTACTCGCGCTCTTCGACCATCATCTGGGTGAGGAGTGAATTCCTCCTCAACTTTATTTGAACTCGGTTACAGGAGTTGTCTTGGGATCGCATCTATAGGAACCCATCGATCATCCCTTCTGAATGGGTTTTGAATCAAAGTTGAGGGAGATATCTCATTCTCCCTAAGATGCGAGAATTCCCTCCTTAAAGCATCATTATCCTGTTAGAGAATCTCTCCAACTTGATTGATCTTAGAAGCATCCAGAAGCTTAGCCTTCAGAGCATCCATTTCCTTTTGAATGGAAGAGACGACTTCTTCCATCTCATTAAGCCTATCTTTCAGCTTGGCAAAAAGCTCTGATTGGTCTTTATAATCTTGATTCCATGATCTAAGAGACTTATATATTCTTACAAAGGCACGACGAACTCGGTCGCTCACGTCAGCACCAAGAATTTTGCCTAGGAGAGAGGTAGCTGGAATATATTCCTCAATATTGATAAGCTACAAACCAGACAAGGGCCAAGAATAAATAAATCAGTACACGAAAGGGAACATAACTTCATTTCGTTAAATAAAAAATAGTTCAAGTACATCAACGTAAGAAAAAGAGAACAACTGAGAAACAAGAAATATAAAAGCCCCCTAAGAAGATTAGCTGGTGACCTCAGTCAGCTCTGAGGATGATGGTTGCTTCCTTTTATCAGCAATAGCCTCACGTGCATCTCCCTCGGATGGAATAGCCACCATTCCTTAGTTAAGGGGAACATCAGTAGTAGATGGAATAGCTGGGATACCTTTATTGGCAGCAAGAGGAGGCACGCCATACACAATGGGCTTGGGGCTAGGGTCATGCTCGTCAAAGAAGGGGGAATCAACATCCACCTCAACAACGAGCAAAGCCCTGTCCCAACCCTTATTGAAGTTAAAATGACTGATGTAGCTGATCTGAGCCTCAACATCCTCATATGCTACAAGCCACCCAGTATTGTAAGATCTCTCCTTGAGGGTGGTGGTCTCAGATTCCAGTTTCTTCATCCTCTCAATAAGCTCTTTATTCTTCTCGACCACCGCTATCTTTCTCGTACAGACTAAGTCAAAAGACTGCCTCAACTCCTCTAACTCCTTAGATGTTGCCTTTTTTGCTTTGCTAGCTTTTGCCAAGGTAAGTTCAAAAGACTTCTGAGTAGCACTGGTAGCCTTTAGGCTCATCTCTAACTCAATATTTTTCCTTGCCAGCTTGTCACGACTGCGATAGAGGATGGTGAAATCAGACACAAACTGCAGAGAGAAAGAAAAAATTTAACGAAGAAGGTATTGAAAAGAAAACTGCAAGAGTATAGAAATAAGAATAGACTTACCAAGGCTAGCCCCTGACTCGCCTTTAGGTCTTACTGGTCGGTCCCTATACTTGACAACCTCTGGAGATCAGCTAGAAAAACTACTCTCTCGAGCACCGCCAGAGCTAGCTGAGGGGAAAGATCAACGGAAGCCCCCTCAGCTAGGGCAGACACGAGCACCAAAGACTACCCCGTCTTTTTCCTCACTTTTTCTCCCTCTCGACCCTATTCCTCTCTTCTTCCTTCTTCCTCTCTCTCTCTCACCAACGCCTCCTTCTTCTTCTTCTTCTTCTTCTTCTTCTTCTTCTTCTTCTTCTCCCTTTCATGAGCCACAGTCTAGGACCCAGTGGTAGTATCCTCGCTCCCAGACTTTTGCTTCTTCAGCCTGTGAGCAAGAGCTACATTATCCTCATCATCATCCTGGATTAAATTCTTCCTAGGAGGAGCCATAGTATCTTCGTTGGAGCTATCCAAATCCTCCGAACTCTCTGAGCCCTCCTTTGAACTGGAAGATCCCTCTTCACTCGAACTCTCCTCACTAGAATCACCCTCAACTCCACCTCTGTTATCCCCCGTATTATCTTCACCAGAGCTTCTCTCCAACTCATCTAATTGGATTGGCTCGAAAATGACCTCTTCTATGATATCTAGCTGAGGAATATAATAAAAAAGTTGGGCGATGAAGCTAGACCCATTATTCCTATACTCTAAAAGGAACGCAGTTGATCGTGGATGTTTGCCCTCAGCCAAATATTCCCTTATCTTCCAAGCTTTTATCAGCTCAGCAGCTCGAATTTTATGGAGAACAGGTTTTGAGTTCTTCGTCTTCACTGAGAAAGAAACAAAGAGGATATAAAAGAAGGAATACGCGAATAAGATATCAACAAATAGAGCAAGAAAAATTTCTACCTATATGCTCCTCCCCATAGAAGGGAATCGTAGGTCCCTTGTACCTAATCCCTTCAGTTTAGGGAGGGAACTGCCAGTGCCTGGCAATAAAGCCCTCATGCCAATAATCTTTATGGGAGTCATGTAGATTAACTACCAACTCCCTATCAGGACTCGTAGCTTTCTTATAGAGGAAACCAGAACTCGTTCGAGAAAAAGTATAGCAATAACAAATTTAAGTAAGACCTAAAATGGTGCCATAGAGCTGATTGATTCTATGTACGCCATTCACAATTTTCCAAATGTTTGGAGAACATTGGGCAGGAACTAAATAGAAATAACAAAAGAAATGAAAAAATAAGTGATTTAGGGGAAATGTCAGACCCTCCTGAGACAACAGAAGAACATGAATCCAATGACCATCCTCAATGTCTTGAACAATGCGAGGGACATGGTCACATTCAATGTCCACCCAGTTAGGGATGTTGTAAGACTCCCTAAACTCAGCTATTCACCTATTACCTATTCTTGCCATCAGAAGAAAAAACCCTAGTAGTGATAAAGAAGAAATTTCAACAGAAAATAAAGGAGAAGAAATTTGGAAAACTTACGAAGTAAAAATCTTCTTGAGACGACGCAAGGCCACAAGCAAGGAAGATGGAAAGACAAGGAAAACCTCAGAGACGAAGGATGAAACCTGGAAGTGCAAAGACGGAGTAAGAAGAAAAAAATATCCCGAGAGTGCAAAAAATTATGAAGCGACGTCCAATGGCTTCTTCAAACAAGTTTTAAACCCTCTCAATGATGACGCACGAAAAATGAAGCTGATCTGCCACCTAAATCTATGAGGAAGGGGCATTTCGCTCCCCAGAGCATTGCTCAATTCACAAAAATTTCCATCAAAGTTAGTATTTAAAATTATTGAGCCCAAATTGTGACCCAAATATTTTAGGGGTAATTGTGGGTACCTTGTCACCCCCTAACCCCATTAGGATATAATCAACTAAATAGTCCACCAACCATATTTATTATTTATTTTGTAATACACATTAAAACAACTTTAAGGTAAAAATGCAGAATACTTAAAATCCAATCGTTTTAAGGAGACATAATTTAAACAAAACTCCCATACCATTTAACTTAATTACAACCAATACAATGTATAAAACGAAACTGATGAGACCCTACTACTATCCACACAACATCCTAGGCCTAGCAGTGGCAATGTCAAAACTTAAAAATGTAAACATATAAAACAATGAGTTTAAAAACTCAGTGAATGTAATACATCTCTATATAGTAAAAGAACTATATTAACTTCTCAACATATCAATATATCCATCTCTGAGCCAAATTAATCCATATACATATCCAGAGTTAATAAACCCCACATCTCCTGCCCGTAGGCGATAATCATATTCATAGGTTTTAATACCCTAACATCTCCTGAATTGCATAGCAACTCAACATATCTTGACTTTTATAAAGCCATAACATCTCAACGTCTCTTGAATTTTAATAATCCATAACATCTCAACAACTCTTGACTTTTAATAAGACATATCATATCAATATATGATACAGACACATCATGTCCACAATCAACTCAGTAAATACACTCACATTGGGTTGTCAACTATGTATTCACATTTCCTTCGGGTGGAGCTGAACTAGGTTGATTTGACCTTACACCTGTTAATCCAACTAAATCAGTAATGAATCTCAATCATAAGTATTATCTTAATCTATCTATGTAACTTTCAATGACTATACAACAACAATATAATTCTACTCAAGTCACATTCCGTGAAATATGTGTAAAGACAAAATAATGGTATATATGTTGATAAGGTCATGAACATTCGGCTATAGAAAATACCTCGTAAGGAATTTATAACTAAAATCAAGTAAACATAAACGTATAATTCTCAATGTATATACACATGAAACATGTACTCAAAATACCCTTGGGAAAGAGCAGATAAAAACATTCTTTCATGGGGTATCCAGTATGGCCTCAAATTGTTATCCTCTATACTTAACCATACCATATTTATAAATTGTACACATACAGGTGTCCAAGATTATCAATATGAAAATATATCTGAATATAATTTCCATTAAAAGTGACGGTGTAATTATTCAAGCTTCCTAGAGCAAGTTATGACCATTTCTTTACAGCCTATTAAATCTGACCCACATGCTCCTCTACTGTTCCTTCAACTTCCAAGAATTTTCATAATTTTTTGACTGCATAAATTTCCATAACTGTTCACCCATTTTCAATACACATACTAAATAGTACAGAATTAAAGTTTCATAATTTTTTTGAGTTCATTTGCTATGTCAAATGCTTGACTAAACTCAGGGCATATCAAAATGAAATATACAAACAACAACTATGTAGCAACTTGCAACCATCACTAAGGCCCAACGACAATGAGTTAAATTCTAATTTTCAGATATGATATGAATATATGAGTGTAGTTTCATATCTAAACACACAAAAATCTATGAAAGTTTGAATACAAGGGATTTAAATAACAAGCAATACGGGCAACATACACCACTTATCTCACATGTGAAAAAATACTTATTATCACAAAGGAGGATGGAATTTTAACCAATAATTCACGATTTATATACTTTGAAATAATTATAATACAAGATTAAAACAATATTAATCACATAATTATACCTTCGAAACACTTTAAGGATATTCTGGGAATTTTCCTAGCTTTTCTTGTAATATTTTCTTCCTTAACTTCTACTTTCTCTTTCCTCAAGCAAAAACTCTCCAAAACTGAACTTAGGGTTTTATTTTCTGAAGAAATAGGTTATAAGAAGAATTTTAAGTCGGTCAAGGATGCCTCCCATTCCAACCAATCAAATTAAAACATTTGGTTTACTAAAAGAGAGTTTACAACTTAAAGGTAACGGACGGATTTTCCCCTTGCTCGTAAATTCAGGATAGCTTCTTACTCGAACATTCGTTTCATGAAGTATTTGTTGTTTCGCAAACCTAAATCATATATCTACAACTATATAGTTTTGACCTTGAGTCAATTGTTACATTATAAGGGTCAAAACTAGTTTCCAACAGGAACATTTGTACCGAAAATAACAAAATCTTGTGTTTGTAAATATTTCGACATTTAATGATTTATGAAAGTAGGATTAGACTAAACATAATCACTTATAATAATAACACATTATTCATATCACATAAGATAAGAATAATTTATCATAATTATATCCGAGTTGTCACAACTCCCCCCTTAGAAAATTTCATCCTCGAAATTTAATATGAATGCCACTTACAAAACAAAATGGGGATACTGTTTCTTCATGTTGTCCTCTATTTACCAAGTTGCTTCTTTAATTACATGGCTCATCCACATAACTTTAACTAAGGTAATAACTTTATTTCTCAATACTTTCTCCTTACGATCAATAATTTCCACTGGTTCCTCGATGTACGACAAGTCTTCCTTCAATTCAATTGGTTGAGTTTTCAACTGATGAGATGTATCCGCCAAATACTTATGAAGCATCAATACATGAAACACATCATGTAAACAAGATAATTCTGGAGGTAATTCTAATCTATATGCTAGGTTCCCAATTCTTTCGAGCACTTCATATGGTCCAAGGTATCTTGGACTTAGTTTCCCAATTTTTTAAATCTCATGATGCCTTTCCACGGTGAAATACGTAGGAATACAAAATCTCCCTTTTTGAAATTCTAATGGATACTTCCATTTATTTGCATAAAATTTCTGCATGCATTCCACTATCTTTATCCGTTCTCGAATTATTTTATTCTTTTCGGTTGTCATATCTATCAATTCAGTACCCAAGATTTTCCTTTCACCTACTTCATCCCAACATAATGGCGTTCTACATCTCCTCCCATCTAAAGCTTCATAAGGAGCCATACCAATGGTGGACTGATAACTATTATTATACGCGAATTCCATCAATGTCAAATGATCATCCCAACTACCTTTGAAGTCAAATACAAAGGCTCGTAACATGTCTTCTAATATTTGAATCATCCTTTCTGATTGTCCATCGGTTTGTGTATGAAATGCAATATTGAACTTCAAACTTGTGCCCAGGGCATTCTATAAACGAGGCCAAACTTAGAAGTGAATGTTGGATCTCTATCTGATACTATTGACACTAGTTCCCCATGTAAACGAATAATCTCATCAATGTATATACGTGCATACTTTTCAACAGTGTAGGTCATCTTAGTTGGAAAAAATGAGCTGACTTTGTCAATTGGTCTACAATCACCAAAATAGAATCATGCCCCTTTGGTGATCGTGGTAATCCTATAACAAAATCCATCGTTATATGTTCCCAATTCCACTTCGGAATAGGCAATGCCTGCAATAATCATGTCGTCTTCTAATGCTCCACCTTCACTCATTGGCATACTAAACATTTAGCTACAAATTCTGCAATCTCACGTTTCATATTATTCCACCTATAATACTCTTTCAAATCTCTGTACATTTTGGTACCTCCAGGATGCATAGAGTAAATAGAACCATGTGTCTCTTCTAATATATCCTTCTTTAAGGATGGATTATTCGGTACACAAATTCTATTTTTATAACACAATGATTCATCATTCTTAATTTTAAAGTCACTCTCTTTACCATCCAGGATTTCCCGTTTATTCTTCTCAAGAAATGGATCAGTGATTTGCAACTTTCGTATGCGTTCTTCCAATAAAGGTCTCACTATAACGTGTCAAATTAATGCCCCCATTTTAGTTAAGTTCAACTCTACTCCCATTAGTCTTAATTCCATAATATTTCCAACCCGTGCACATTGAATAAAAGATAACCTCCCCAATGACTCCCGACTTAAAGCATTTGCAACAACATTGGCCCTCCCGGGATGATGGTGAATGGTACAATCATAGTCTTTAATTAACTCCATCCCACGTCTTTGTCTCAAATTCAAGTCTCTCTATGTAAATAAATACTTCAAACTTTGATGGTCAGTGAAAATTTCACACATCTCTCCATATAAATGATGTCCCCATAATTTCAAGGCAAATATAATAGCCGCAAGTTCTAAATCGTGTGTAGGATAATTACGTTCATGCGCCTATAACTGTCTAGATGCATAATAAATGGCCTTTCCATGTTGTATGAAAACACAACCCAGACCCTGATGTGAAGCGTCAATATAAATCACAAAACCCTCTCTACTGGATGGAACCGTGAGAACTGAAGATGATACTAGCCTATTTTTCAACTTTTCAAAGTTGTGCTGACATTCATCACTCCACACAAATTTCATTTCCTTTTGAGTTAATTTAGTCAATGGTAAGGCTATAGATGAAAACCCCTTTATGAATAGTCTATAATATCCAGCTAATCTTAGGAAACTCCTTATCTCCATTACATTTCTTGGTCTTTCCCATAGCATAATTGCCTCTACCTTCTTAGGGTCAACATAAATTCCATCTCCCAAAACAACATGCCCCAGAAATACTTCCTGATTTAACCAAAGCTCACATTTGTTAAACTTAGCAAATAATTGACTATCTCGCAAAACTTGCAGTACAGCTCTTAGATGCTTCTTATGCTGCTCTTAGCTAGGTGAGTATATCAAAGCATCATCGATAAATACAATCACAAATGAATCTATAAAAGGATGAAATACTTGATTCATTAAATCCATAAACACCGCAGGAGAATTTGTTAACCCAAGTGGCATTACTAAAAATTCATAATGACCATAGCGAGAACGAAAAGCTGTCTTAGAAATGTCACAATCTCTCACCCTTAATTGATGATAACCTGATCTCAAATCAATTTTTGAAAATACTTTAGCACCCTGTAATTGATCAAATAAATCATCAATACGAGGCAATGCGTATTTATTTCGAATAGTCATCTTGTTCAACTGTCGATAATCAATGGAAAGTCACATGGTGCCGTCTTTATTCTTCACAAATAATACCGGAGCACCCCATGGTGATACACTCGGTCAAATAAAACCCCTGTCTAGAAAATCTTGCAGTTTAACCATTAACTTCTTTAGTTCCAGAGGTGCCATTCTATATGGAGAAATAGAAACTGGAGTTGTACCAGACACTAAATCAATAGTAAACTCTACCTCTCAGCTAGGTGGCAACCTTAGTAATTCATCTGGGAACACATCTGCAAAACCCTTAACTAGTGGGATATCTTCTAATTTTGGCATATCCCTGTTTGTATCCACAATATATACTAAAAATACTTGACAACCCTTATTTAACAATTTCCTTGGCCAAAGGGCAGAAATAAGACAATTTGGAACCACATTTCTTTCCCTAGTAAATTTGAATTCTTCCTCCCCGGGCATATTAAATGTAACCTCCTTGTGAAAACAGTCAATCGATGCATGGTAGGAAGATAACCAGTCCATACCCAAGATAATATCAAAATCTTGAATATCTAGTGGAATTAAATAAATGATCAACTCCCTCTCCCCCACATATAATACATAATTTTTATACACAAGCTCCACTAACATCAAATCCCCCACAGGTGTAGAAATATATAACCCACAATCTAGATAAGAACATGGTTTAACCAAATGCATGGTAAATGACAGTGCTACAAATGAATGAGTAGAACCAGGATCAATAAGCACGTAAGCATGTTTGTTCATGACATAAAATGTACATGTCACCACCTCTGGAATAGCCTGAGCGTCCTATAAAGTCATAGCAAATGTCCTTCTCGGAGCCCTGAAACTACTAGCATGTCCTCTACCTCCTCCTCTCCCTATGCCTCTAGGTGATGAACCTCGACTAGCAGTAGCTAATTAAGTCCCTCCTATTAGCATAGGACAGTTCTTTTTGGTATGACCAATTTGATGACAATGATAACCCTCTACTGTAATACCCCGTATTTTTGGCTATATTTATTTTTGGGGTTAATTAATTAAATGTGAATTAATTGGGAATTAATCCGGATAAAATACTAGCATGATGTGGGTTGGTATTTGACTATACTGAGTATATATGATGTTATATGAATATTGAATTATGAAATTTGTCGTGAGATTGATATACGGCAATTTGGTCATTTTATTGGAACGCGTGTGACAGTCGCGTCAGGATATAATTATTTTATTTATAAAAGTGAATTTAAATTTTATTAACCGTATGGTCGTTTTGTGTGCGCCAACGCGTCCGGAAGGGTCGAGATAGTCAGAAAACACTAGCCGGGGGTTTAGTTTGGGTCCCGGGGTATTTTTAGGCCATACCGGCAATAAAAAGGGTATTTTGGTAATTTCGTATTTTTGGGAAATTTAAAGTGACGAAAATTAGTGAAGTAAATCTAATGTGGGTTTGACCCACTAAGCCACTAACCAACCCATGTTAACCCAATAGGTTACGTAGGTTATTAGAATTAGGTTTCAAATAACTTTCCCAAAGAAAACCCCAGCCACCATAGCCATTGGAGAAGAAGCTTGGTGAAAGAGAGAGAAAGGGAATTCTGCAGAAAGAGAGAGGAAATCGTCATCAAAATCAGAGATCGAATCAAGGCAAGTGATTTAATTTACATTCTTTATGCAGTAAATGTTTCTTCCATGTTAAAAATCTTAATAATCATTCTTGTTTGAGAGATAAAGGAAAACCCATGAAATTGGAAGTTGTTAGTTTAATTTTGGGTATAGGTTTGCATGTAGAAACGTTATTGGAAGATTGAATTCAGAAATTACAAATTTATGTGATGTAAAAATGGATTAAATTCTGGGAATTGATGATGATAAAAACCTAGGGTTTATGTTCTTGAAAAATTGGGGAAAAGTGTAGAGACTTGTGATTAAATGATGTTTAGGACGAATTAATTCCTTAAAACATGTTAGGAGGTGACCTTATATGTTTAGGATGAATTAGAGACCCTAAAACGTTGTTGGGACGAACTTTAGAAGAGGTTTGAGGTGTTAAAATGGATGAAAAACGAGATTGGAGAAAATCTGGGCCGAAACTGGTCCCTCGTTAGAAGACCTCTCCAGGTCGTTCGAACGAGCTCGTTCGAACGAGCTTCTAACGAGTTGACCAGTCGCTTCTAACAAAAGGGAATTTTGTTCGATAACTTCGTTCGAATGAGATCTCGTTAGAAGGTACAGTTCGTTCGAACGAACTGAAATCTCGTTCGAACGAGACTTCTAACGAGCTGGCAGTTTAGGCCTTTTTGGCCTGTTTTGATTTTGGGAGTCCCGTAAACTTGTTCGAGGATAGAGATAACATTTCTTTGATGGTGTATTAGTATACTTGGGACAATTGGGTTATATGAGGAGTAAATTATATAAGCGTGGATCAAATCAAATAGACATTTGAGTCAAGACGTGAGTGCCTACTATGACGTGAGAATAAATTACGGCGCGTATAAATATGGACCGGGATTATATAAGTTGTATATATATTAGATTGGTACGAGAATGCGATAAGTACTACAATTAAACTACAGGATTACTAAGATGTGCGCTTACTTAGTATTGGTATATGATTTGTGTGTATAATATACCTACCATACTTGCTATCACGGGAGGTTTGCGTTCGCTTAGGGCCCTCTAATCCTTGTGTTACCCGGATTTAGACTGGTTACCTCGATGAACATAGGTCAGAGAAAGACTTATTGGGATGTTAATAAGTCCGCTGATTGTGGGAGCGTAGGTATGTGTGTGACCCATGTGATGTGACTGTGTTCGCCTCCACTGTTTGTGATTTGTGTTATCTGAACGATTCCTGAGAGATTCGGAATACGTGATTCCTTATGTACGTGATGTACCGGGATGGATAGCAGAGTATGTGTGCACCGCAGCTTAGTCTCGAGGTACTTGTATTATATATTTATGTTGTGGAAAATATACACTTAATAAACTGGGAACTTTAATATAGCATTGTGTGTATAACTATGGAATAAAATAAAAGGGATGATCTATAATGAGTTGTATTACTTTTGTATGAGAACATGAAATTTACGTTAAGCCCCTATTTAATTGAAATCGTTATAATGTTAATGGGAACCGAGTAATAAGGGTAGAACCTATGTCAGTCTAGCTAGATATGATGTCACGTAGCTAGCGGTTAGATGGGTACCTACGTTAGGAGTGCACAGTTAGACGAGAGGTGAGAATTCCATGTGAGTGCACGTCCTAACATGTACTTTGCATTTAATGTTTTAAATGTTTTAAAGCACTTGCAGCTTTTTAAAATATCTCCACATTCGGGCTCTGACCCGTTTGCTTTCAAATCTTTTTTTCTTGTAAAACCATTTTAGGTGCCCAGCCACAAGGACACCATGCATAGGATACTCATTCAGGTGACGAGCTGTAGCTGTTTGGGGAAGCTACAGGGATTTGCTTTTAGACGCTTCTACCATTTGGATTCCTGATTCAGTATTTATCGGTTGTAGGGCATGTTGCCCATTTCTATTAGAGACATCTTTACATTTCAGTTTTTCAGACTTTGTCATGTATTGATTCAGTATTCAGTATTTCGTTACTTATTTCAGTTGTTGGATTTGTAGTGAGGAGTTTTCCTCCAGACTTTATTTACATTATGTGATGGTTATTCTATTTACTTCGTTATGGTGAATGGTGTTATTATTCTTCATTACATTTGTTGCATGTTAATCGAACTTTAATTAAAATTTGACAACTTACTTTTTAAATACTAGGTGGTTAGTAATCGTTAAAATGTTTTCGACAGTGATGCTATTAACTGGACCAACTTGGCATTTTGAATTAATTTAATAAAGGAGTAGCTACCCGGTATTTAATTAGTCGGGGTGTCACAGGTGTTATCAGAGCATTAGGTTCTAGTGTCTTTTAGGATCTCTACGGCTATTATGTTTCCGCTAAGTTTCTTTGATATAGAGCCCTATATTTTAGGACTATTGTACTCTTTTTGTGTATGCTTCGTTCTTCAGCTATTTTAAGTTTATAAACAGCGAACTTATAAACTTTATTCTTATTTCAGATGCCTCCACGACGTGCACGACGAGTTCCCAGGGATGCAACGCCCGAACCCCAGCCCGCTCCAGTTCAGGGCATGATGAACGCCGCTGAGGTTGCAGCTATTGTAGCCCAAGCGGTAAATGCCGCAATTGCCGTAGTTCAGCAGGCACCACCTCAGGCGTCGGTTGCCGTGCCAGTACAGGCAAATGCATTCCCGTCTGCTTGGGAACGTGTACGTGACGCTTTTCAGAAAGCGCATCCACCAGAGTTTGCAGGTAGCTCAGATGTGGTAGTCTCGAGCCAGTGGAGGAAGGATATGCAGAGGCACTTGAGGATGTATGAGTGCACGTACATTCAGAAGCAGGTGCTAGCTACTTTCAAGCTAGTTGGATCTGCACTACAGTGGGTGGAGTCTATTACCACCGTAGAGGAGAGGGATACTCTCACTATTCAGGACTTATGGGTGCGGTTTGACCGCAAGTACTTTTCATCCGCTGTTCATACGGAAATGAGGAGGAAACTGATGAATCTGAGGCAAGAGGGTAAGACCGTGGTCGAGTATGAGGCCGAGTTCACAAATCTGTTGAATATCGTTCCGGATGAGATACCAACAGAGAAGAAGAAGATTGAGAAATTCACCAACGGGTTGACATGGAGGATCCGTCAGCATCTGTTAGGGAACCTTTCGTTGGCCACGTATTCTGATGTGGTTAACGCTGCTTTGTTACACTGCCAGGATCACCGCTTTCATATGACTGAGGGCAAGAGATCGGGAGAGTCTAGCCATCAGGGCAGGACAGGAGGACATGGTGTCGGTGGGGCACAATCTGTTCAGGGGCAGAGACAGGGTGAGCAGGGTTCTCAGCAGGGGGATCAGAAGAGGTTCAGATCAGGGAATTACAGGCACGGACAGGGGGGTTTCCGTCAGGGCCATCAGGGTCCAAACGGCCATCAGGGCCAACAGGGGCAGAATGGGCAGCAGTTTCAGCAGGGCCAGCAGGGCCAAGGGAGGAACGGTAACGGCCACCAAGGCCGGGGACCGCAGGGGCAGAGAGGAGGGAACTTCCCAGGGAAGTGTTTTGTTTGTGGCAAGACTGGCCATAAACGACAGGATTGTCCTGATAGGGGCAGGGCCCCACAGCAGCAGCAGCAGGGTGCTCGCCAGGAGCCGCAGAGGCCTATGTTTCCCGCCGCTCTCCCCGCACCGCCACAGATGGCAGCATTGCCACCCATTCGAGCAGTCCCAGTTCAGCAGGGGCAGCTACAGTATGGACATGTCTATAACGTCCACCAGGCAGCAGTTCCACAGGCACCGCCTGCGATTGAGGGTACGTTTCCTATCCATGGCACTATGGGTCGGGTATTATTTGATACGGGGGATACACATGGTTTTATAGCTACACATTTCGCGAAAGCCTTAGGATTGTTAGCTACGGCAGAGAGCACAGTGACGTGTGTCGACTCACCATTGGGGAATGGGTCACTTATTTTCTTTATATGCCGGGGAGTGGGGGTAGAGATTGGTGGTTTGGTATTACCTGCAGACATGTTGGTATTAGATATGCATGTTCACGATGTGATTATCGGTATGGATTGGCTCGCTAATTATAGATCCATGATTGATTGCTTCAGTGGGAGCATTGTTTTTGCCATTCCGGGGCAAGAGATGTTCGTAGTTGCGATGCCTCACCCAGAGGGAGGATCGACCGCTCATCTGTATTACATAGAGGAGGATACCTCTAAGGAGGTTGTGATTCCTTTAGATTCGATCCCGGTTGTCAGGGAGTATTCAGATGTGTTTCAGGAGATACCAGGCCTACCCCCCAGTCAAGAGATAGACTTTGTTATAGACCTATTGCCAGATACGAGGCCTATAGCACGCGCACCGTACCGTATGGCTCTGGCAGAGATGCGAGAGCTACGAGATCAGATAGAGCAACTGTTAGGTCAGGGCTTTATTCGCAGGAGTACCTCACCTTGGGGCGCTCCAGTTTTGTTTGTGAAGAAGAGGGATGGTTCACTGAGATTGTGTGTGGACTACCGGGAGTTGAATAAGGTCACGATACGGAATAAGTATCCGTTGCCTCGAATCGATGACTTATTCGACCAGTTGAGAGGAGCTTCTTTCTTCTCAAAGATTGATTTGAGATCGGGATACCATCAGTTGCGTATCTGGGAGGAGGATGTCTCGAAGACTGCGTTCTTGTCGAGATATGGATCTTACGAGTTTCGGGTTATGCCTTTTGGTTTGACCAACGCTCCAGCAGTGTTTATGGACTTGATGAACAGAGTGTTCAGGGATTTCCTAGATCAGTTTGTCATTGTCTTCATTAATGATATTCTGGTTTACTCCCAGACAGAAGAGGAGCACGCCGAGCATTTGAGGCAGGTTTTGCAGACGCTGCGTCAGAACGAGCTGTATGCAAAATATGAGAAATGCGGGTTTTGGCTGAAGGAGGTCCAGTTTTTGGGGCACATTATTTCTGATCGGGGGATGTCTGTTGATCCGGGGAAGGTATCCGCGGTGAGGGAGTGGGGACAGCCCACGACACCGACTGAAATTCATAGTTTCTTGGGCCTAGCAGGATACTACAGGAGGTTCATTCGGGTATTTCGAAGATAGCGGGTCCTTTGACACATCTGACTCGTAAGGGTGTGCCATTCATCTGGAGTGATGCCTGTCAGTTGGCATTCGATGAATTGAAGGATAAATTGACCTCAGCACCTGTGTTAGCATTGCCGAGACCGGGAGTTGAGTATTTGGTTTACACTGATGCGTCTTTACAAGGGCTTGGAGGTGTATTACAGCAGGAGAGACAGGCCATAGCTTATGCTTCCCATAAGCTTAAGCCTCACGAGAAGAATTACCCCACGCATAATTTGGAGTTGGCAGCAGTGGTATTTACCCTACGGATTTGGAGGCACTATCTTTTGGGGGAGAAGTTCCAACTGTTCACGGACCACAAGTCCCTACAATACCTGTTCACGCAGAAAGAATTGAATATGCGGCAGCGTTGGTGGCTTGAGTTTGTGAAAGACTACCAGTTCGATATCCAGTATCACCCAGGTAAGGCTAACATGGTAGCAGACGCGTTGAGCCGTAGGCCAGCAGATGAGGTGGCAGAGGTGTGGAAGGCAAAGTGGAAGGAGTTGGGACACCAGGATGCAGTGGCCCGATCTTTCATGTCTGTGATGACCGTTACACCGCAGATTGTCACGAAGGTAGTACGGGCACAGGCTAATGACTCGTTCTGTCAGGAGCAGATAGTTCGATTACTAGCAGAGGGAGCCGAGTCCTATACCGTCAGCTCAGACGGGGGATTATGCTTCAATGGGAGATTGGTAGTTCCGGAAGGGGAGAAATTGCGACACGAGGTGATGGCAGAGTCGCACGGCTCACGGTTCGCGGTACATCCCGGAGGGGACAAAATGTACCAAGATATGAGACGGCAGTATTGGTGGAGCGGTATGAAGAGAGATATTGCTGAGTTTGTTTCGAAATGCGCCACTTGCCAGCTAGTA
This sequence comes from Sambucus nigra, assembly GCA_949130495.1. Taxonomy (NCBI): domain Eukaryota; kingdom Viridiplantae; phylum Streptophyta; class Magnoliopsida; order Dipsacales; family Adoxaceae; genus Sambucus; species Sambucus nigra. The sequence continues at coordinate 421,493,640 of OX422211.1, read as the reverse complement.
AAAGTGGATCATCAGAGACCGACAGGACTTCTACAGCCGTTGGAGGTCCCGGTGTGGATGTGGGAGAGCATATCCATGGACTTTATCACGGGGTTGCCTACGTCGCAGAGGGGTCACGACTCCGTTTGGGTAATTGTGGACAGGTTGTCCAAAGTCGCTCACTTTTTACCCGTAAGGACTGACTACACTACGGGACAGTATGCCCAGCTCTTCATTTCAGAGGTTGTGAGACTTCACGGTGTGCCCCTAAATATCGTGTCTGACAGAGACAAGATATTTGTTTCGCGGTTTTGGGAGAGTTTCCAGGAGGCCATGGGCATGGAATTACGGTTGAGTACGGCTTATCATCCGCAGAGCGATGGGCAGACAGAGCGCACAAATCAGATGTTGGAGGACATGCTACTCATGTGCATTATTGACTTTGGAGGTGGATGGGAGCAATACCTTCCACTGGTAGAGTTTGCTTATAATAACTCCTACCAGTTCACTATTGGCATGGCTCCGTTTGAGGCATTGTACGGTAGGCCTTGTCGTTCCCCAGCATGTTGGTTAGAGGTGGGGGACAACAAACTACTTGTGCCGGAAGTGATTCAGGATACTTCGGTAAGGATTGAGTTGATTCGGAGTCGCATTCGGGTAGCTCAAGACAGGCAGAAGAGTTATGCTGATGCGGAGAGATTTTTCAGAGAGTTCCAAGTGGGGGACCAGTTTTTGCTCAGAGTATCTCCTATGAAGGGGATTATGCATTTCGGGAAGAAGGGGAAGTTGGCACCAAGGTATGTGGGGCCGTTTCCTATTATTGAGCGGATCGGACCAGTTGCATATAGACTCGGGTTACCGGAGCATTTGCACCGGATTCACGATGTGTTTCATATTTCCTCGCTAAGGAAATACCTTAGAGATAATTAGGCTCATTCTCACATTGCTGTGGAGGACATCGATCTCCAGCCGGATAGCTCCTACGAGGAGGGGCCGATTGCTATTTTGGACCGAAGTGAGAGGAAGCTAAGGTCAAAGATAGTTACGTTAGTGCGTGTTCAGTGGCGACATCATAATGTCGAGGAGTCCACATGGGAGCGCGAGGATGAGATGCGCGAAAGTTATCCAGAGTTGTTTTTAGCAGGTACTTTCTAGTTCCGAATTTCGGGACGAAATTCAGTTATTAGGGGGGAAGTATGTAATACCCCGTATTTTTGGCTATATTTATTTTTGGGATTAATTAATTAAATGTGAATTAATTGGGAATTAATCCGGATAAAATACTAGCGTGATGTGAGTTGGTATTTGACTATACTGAGTATATATGATGTTATATGAATATTGAATTATGAAATTTGTCGTGAGATTGATATACGGCAATTTGGTCATTTTATTGGAACGCGTGTGACAGTCGCGTCAGGATATAATTATTTTATTTATAAAAGTGAATTTAAATTCTATTAACCATATGGTCGTTTTGTGTGCGCCAACGCGTCCGGAAGGGTCGAGATAGTCAGAAAACACTAGCCGGGGGTTTAGTTTGGGTCCCGGGGTATTTTTAGGCCATACCGGCAATATAAAGGGTATTTTAGTAATTTCGTATTTTTGGGAAATTTAAAGTGACGAAAATTAGTGAAGTAAATCTGATGTGGGTTTGACCCACTAAGCCACTAACCAACCCATGTTAACCCAATAGGTTACGTAGGTTATTAGAATTAGGTTTCAAATAACTTTCCCAAAGAAAACCCTAGCCACCATAGCCATTGGAGAAGAAGCTTGGAGAAAGAGAGAGAGAGGGAATTCTGCAGAAAGAGAGAGGAAATCGTCATCAAAATCAGAGATCGAATCAAGGCAAGTGATTTAATTTACATTCTTTATGCAGTAAATGTTTCTTCCATGTTAGAAATCTTAATAATCATTCTTGTTTGAGAGATAAAGGAAAACCCATGAAATTGGAAGTTGTTAGTTTAATTTTGGGTATAGGTTTGCATGTAGAAACGTTATTGGAAGATTGAATTCAGAAATTACAAATTTATGTGATGTAAAAACGGATTAAATTCTGGGAATTGATGATGATAAAAACCTAGGATCTATGTTCTTGAAAAATTGGGGAAAAGTGTAGAGACTTGTGATTTAATGATGTTTAGGACGAATTAATTCCTTAAAACATGTTAGGAGGTGACCTTAATATGTTTAGGATGAATTAGAGACCCTAAAACGTTGTTGGGACGAACTTTAGAAGAGGTTTGAGTTGTTAAAATGGATGAAAAACGAGATTGGAGAAAATCTGGGCCGAAACTGGTCCCTCGTTAGAAGACCTCTCCAGGTCGTTCGAACGAGCTCGTTCGAACGAGATTCTAACGAGTTGACCAGTCACTTCTAACGAAAGAGAATTTCGTTCGATAACTTCGTTCGAACGAGATCTCGTTAGAAGGTACAGTTCGTTCGAACGAACTGAAATCTCGTTCGAACAGCCTCGTTCGAACGAGACTTCTAACGAGCTGGCAGTTTAGGCCTTTTTGGCCTGTTTTGATTTTGGGAGTCCCGTAAACTTGTTCGAGGATAGAGATAACATTTCTTTGATGGTGTATTAGTATACTTGGGACAATTGGGTTATATGAGGAGTAAATTATATAAGCGTGGATCAAATCAAATAGACATTTGAGTCGAGACGTGAGTGCCTACTACGACGTGAGAATAAATTACGGCGCGTATAAATATGGACCGGGATTATATAAGTTGTATATATATTAGATTGGTACGAGAATGCGATAAGTACTACAATTAAACTACGGGATTACTAAGATGTGTGCTTACTTAGTATTGGTATATGATTTGTGTGTATGACATACCTACCATACTTGCTATCACGGGAGGTTTGCGTTCGCTTAGGGCCCTCTAATCCTTGTGTTGCCCGGATTTAGACTGGTTACCTCGATGAACATAGGTCAGAGAAAGACTTATTGGGATGTTAATAAGTCCGCTGATCGTGGGAGCGTAGGTATGTGCGTGACCCATGTGATGTGACTGTGTTCGCCTCCACTGTTTGTGATTTGTGTTATCTGAACGATTCCTGGGAGATTCGGAATACGTGATTCCTTATGTACGTGATGTACCGGGATGGATAGCAGAGTATGTGTGCACCGCAGCTTAGTCTCGGGGTACTTGTATTGTATATTTATGTTGTGGAAAATATACACTTAATAAACTGGGAACTTTAATATAGCATTGTGTGTATAACTATGGAATAAAATAAAAGGGATGATCTATAATGAGTTTTATTACTTTTGTATGAGAACATGAAATTTATGTTAAGCCCCTATTTAATTGAAATCGTTATAATGTTAATGGGAACCGAGTAATAAGGGTAGAACCTATGTCAGTCTAGCTAGATATGATGTCACGTAGCTAGCGGTTAGATGGGTACTTACGTTAGGAGTGCACAGTTAGACGAGAGGTGAGAATTCCATGTGAGTGCACGTCCTAACATGTACTTTGCATTTAATGTTTTAAATGTTTTAAAGCACTTGCAGGTTTTTAAAATATCTCCACATTCGGGCTCTGACCCGTTTGCTTTCAAATCTTTTTTTCTTGTAAAACCATTTTAGGTGCCCAGCCACAAGGACACCATGCATAGGATACTCATTCAGGTGACGAGCTGTAGCTGTTTGTGGAAGCTACAGGGATTTGCTTTTAGACGCTTCTACCATTTGGATTCCTGATTCAGTATTTATCGGTTGTAGGGCATGTTGCCCATTTCTATTAGAGACATCTTTCCATTTCAGTTTTTCATACTTTGTCATGTATTTATTCAGTATTCAGTATTTCGTTACTTATTTCAGTTGTTGGATTTGTAGTGAGGAGTTTTCCTCCAGACTTTATTTACATTATGTGATGGTTATTCTATTTATTTCGTTATGGTGAATGGTGTTATTATTATTCATTACATTTGTTGCATGTTAATCGGACTTTAATTAAAATTTGACAACTTACTTTTTAAATACTAGGTGGTTAGTAATCGTTAAAATGTTTTCGACAGTGATGCTATTAACTGGACCAACTTGGCATTTTGAATTAATTTAATAAAGGAGTAGCTACCCGGTATTTAATTAGTTGGGGTGTCACATCTACCCCCTTTAACTTGGGACAATCTGGACTGATATGGCCCTCAGCTTTGCAAAAATACCATGCAATAGGCTTAGACTTCCCATTCTCATTCTCATGTTGTCTATTCTTTTGTCCTATCAATCCTCCACCCCAAAAACTTCTTGTGTCCTATTCTGAACATAAGTTCCAGTCCCTCTACCGCGCTGAAATATTTGACTCTCGTGTTTTGAGTATTCTATATTGCCTTCCTTTTGCTGAGATGTATAAAATCTACTCCTCTTTACCCTTTGTTCCCTATTCTTTATTGCATCATTAACATCTCCTTCAACCATGATAGCTTTGTTAACTAAAGAAGTATAATCTACCATTTCAAGTGCAGTGAGTCTAGATTTGATAACCAAACTCAACCTATCCTGAAATCTGGTGCATTTGTCCTCCTAACAATGGAAGAAATGTAATGAAAATCGAGACAAAGATATAAATTTAGTTTCATACTCCCTGACCGACATATTCCGCTGAGTTAATGATAAAAATTCTCTCTCTTTTTGCTTCCGATACATACGAGGAAAATACTTTTCATATAAGATTTTAATAAAGGAATCCCAAATAATTACCTCACCTCCCCCCGAAGTAAGCAATAAATGTTTGGAAGACTCCCACCAATATTTAGTTTCTCCCTTTAACATGAAAGTGGCCAAAATTACCTTCTCCGTACCAGGTACATTCAACACCTCGAAGATAGTTTATGTGTCTTTAACCCAAGCCTCAACTTCTAAAGGATCTATAGAACCTAAGAATGATGGGGGTTTCAATTTGATAAACTTCTCGTATAGAGTATTCTTATCCTCTCGTTGTATTTGCCTTTCTCTTATGGCCAAAGTCTGCTCCTCCAAGTACTTGGCTTGTTGTTCTGCTATTTGCGTCATAAACATGTTTTGTTATTCTGCCATTAAACTCATGGAACGAGCCATTAGCTGCATATCTGTAAGTTGTTCATGTGCCCCCTCTACATTATTTTGATTTTGTTGGTTTACTGTATCTGAAGACTCCTCATCCACCCTCTCATGAACATTTGCTCCTTCCATATCTTACTATCTGTCATAAACAACAATTACAGAAATAAGAATACAACATTTATTTTTAACATAATGGTTAGTATTTCTAACAAGTTAAAATAAATGACCCACACCACACTATTCTGTCACTGCCACATCTAGACTCTCTAACCCCAGAATATAAAAACCTAAATCTGTGATACCAAGTTGTCACCCCCTAACCCCATTAGGATATAATTAAGTAAACAGTTCACCAACCATATTTATTATTTATTTTGTAATACACATTAAAACAACTTCAAGGTAAAAATGCGGAATACTAAAAATCCAATTGTTTTAAGGAGACATAATTTAAACAAAACTCCCATACCATTTAACTTAATTACAACTAGTACAATGTATAAAACAAAACTAATGAGACCCTACTACTATTCACACAACATCCCAGACCTAGCAGTGGAAGCTTCAAAACCTAAAAATGTAAACATATAAAATCATGAGTTTAAAAACTCAGTGAATGTACTACATCTCTATATAGTAAAATAACTATATTAACATCTCAACATATCAATATATCCATCTCTAAGCCAAATTAGGCCATATACATATCCCGAGTTAATAAACCCCACATCTCCTGCCCGTAGGAAATAATCATATCCATAGGTTTTAATAACCTAACATCTCTTGAATTGTATAGCAACTCAACATATCTTGACTTTTATAATGCCATAACATCTCAAAATCTCTTGACTTTTAATAAGCCATAACATCTCAACATCTCGTGACTTTTAATAAGCCATATCATCTCAATATATAATACATACACATCATATCCACAATCAACTCAGTAAGTACACTCACATTGGGTTGTCAACTATGTATTCACGTTTCCTTCGGGTGGAGCTGAACTGTTGATTTGACCTTACACCTGTTAATCCATCTAAATCAGTACTGAATCTCATTCATAAGTATTATCTTAATATATCTATGTAACTTTCAATGACTATACAACAACCATATAATTCTACTCAACTCACATTTCGTGAAACATGTGTAAAGACGAAACAATGGTATATATGTTGATAAGGTTATGATCATTCAACCACAGAAAATACCTCGTAACGAATTTATAACTAAAATCAAGTAAACATAAATGTATAATTCTCAATGTATATACACATGAAACATGTACTCAAAAGACCCTTGGGAAATAGCAGATAAAAACATTCTATCATGGGGTATCCAGTATGTTCTCAAATTGTTATCCTATATACTTAATCATACCATATTCATAAATTTTACACATAAAGGTGTCCAACTTATCAATATGAAAAAATATCTAAATATACTTTCCATTACAAGTGACAGTGTAATTATTCAAGCTTCCTAGAGCAAGTTATGACCATTTCGTTACAACCTATTAAATCTGCCCACAAGCTCCTTTATCGTTCCTTTAACTTCCAAGAATTTTCATAATTTTTGTCCAGCATAACATTCCATGATTTTCCACCCTTTTTTTTAATAAACATACTAAATATTACGTAATTAAAGTTTCATAATTTTTTGAGTTCATTTGCTATGTCAAATGCTTGACCAAACTCAGGGCATATCGAAATGAAATATACAAATAGAAACTATGTACCAACTTGCAACCATCACCAAGGCCCAACCACAAGGAGTTAAATTCTAATTTTCGAATATGATATGAATATATGTGCCTATTTTCATATCCAATTGTAATTGTTCAATTCCAATAAGCACACAAAAATATATGCAAGTTTGAATACAAGGGATTTCAATAAAAAGAAATGCGGGCTACATACACCACTTATCTCACATGTGAACAAATACTTATTATCACAAAGGAGGATAAATCTCATATAATTTCACGGTTCCTAATTTATTTAAATAGCGCAACAAAGATTTTCCACATGCAAACCTACCCCCATGAGTCACATCTCTACCCTAAGCGCCCAAGGGCTGTGAGTTTTAATTTAGATTAAGAATTTTAATAGAAAGAATCCCAAATTCGTTTTCACTTTCCCTAATTAATGTAGCTAATTTCTTTTGAGAACAAATGTAAATTAATGTGGAGGCGACATCTAAAACGCATGATACTAAAGAGAGAGAATAGAGATATTCATGCCTGCTAAAAATTGTTAGGGAAATCTGATTAGGCGGTTGAAATTCTCTCAAAAAGCTAGGAAAGATTTGCTCTCACACCGAATTGAGAAAACACCGATTAAGCTCCAAATTTTGAGTTGAATCTTTGTCTAAATGGGATTAGGGTTTTGTGGGTCGAAGGAGGTGAAAAATAGAGGGCTACTGCTTTAGGAGTTTATTAAAAGTGTTTTAAAAATCCTAACCCCAAATTAATTTGAGTGGAAAAAGGGTTAGAATTTGATTAACATTAAAACTCTCAAGAAACGAACTTACCACCGCCTCTGACGCATTACGAATCGATTCGCCCTTCAGACCGAATCGTTTCGCTTTGCGTAGATTTGGCAGTTTGCCTAGTTTTAATAAAAGTTAAATAAATCCTTTATTTTAATTCCGATTTTAATTCTGATTAAAATCCTACTTCACATAAGTAAAATCCATCATTATAAATTACTAAAAAAATATTTAATTCCCCAAAATTTTATTTTCCTGAATTCTGAATTAATTTAATTAAATTTTGGTTGTAAAATCTATGGGGTGTTACATACTTCCCTACTAGCACAGGGATTTTGTCCTCAAAATTCGATGAAGCGTAAATGTGAAAAATAAAATACGGCCACCCATAAATACCATGATTAGGCGCCCATACACCCAATCCTCCCCGTACATACCTCATGATCAAAATACGATATATATACCATCTATATATATAAATAATTCAGAAAATAATACGTACTGTGCTACTAGCCGTATCGTCGCTCCTGCGACGCCTTCCCTGCCTGACGCTTCCGAGTGGGAAGCATATAACACCTACCAACCTGATCGCTATTGGTGCTGCTACTGTTGGCGCTTCCTATACACCTGGTGCTGCCAGTGCTGGAGGCCCTGTGCGACTTGATCCTGTGGGTTTTGTGCCTTTGGGAACCTAAAATCTCGATGCCCTATTTCCCCACAATGAAAACACATGCCCCTAAAAGGTCCATACTGCATGTTTGATGCTTTCTCACTTGATTGTCCTTGTCCCTATCCCCGGGGGCCCTGCGGGACGCTATTTCCCTGCTTCTCCTGACCTGTTCTCTGCCTCTTCCACGCCTGGTCATTGCGACGCTTGTTCTCACCTCCCTGACCATTGGCCTCTTGCCTCTTCCCCAACTTCTCTTGGAAATTTTCCTTCTCTACCATAGCAACATCACGATGTCCACCACTTAAGTGTACGTAGTGTACGGAGAATTCCCCAACACCATCTGCCTAATAGACCAAGAACTCCATCTTCTTCGCCTCAATATTGACATCCTCTAGTACAAACATCGATAAATTTGTAAATTCCTGCACGTATTAAGCAACTGACTTCGAACCCTGCTCTAAATACAAAAATTCCCCCTTTTTCGCACTTCTAATCACATATTGGAAATACTTATCATTAAAGTTTATCAAAAAATCTCCATATTTCAAATGGTCCCTATCCTCTGATAAGGTGAAACTCTCCCACCACTGTAACACATTTCCTGTCAGCTTGAACATAGCCAACATCTATTTATGTACATCATTGGAGTCCACCATCCTTATATGCCACTCCACGTGTATGCTTCATTGGTGAGCAACCGTTGGTTCAGATCGCCCTGCCAAGGTGGGAGGATTTCCCTTGTGGAAAGTGAGCATCACCCTATCCTAAGTCGAAGCAAGTGTACCCTGCTACTGAGCCTCTAAGGTCACCTCTCTCTGTCTCCCTACTTTAATACTGGCTGTCATGGCCTCACGCACAATAGCTGTTAACTCCTCGGCATCAAACACAAACCGTCTCTGCCCCTCCTAACTGTCAGAGGAAGAACCTAAACCCTCTCTCCTATCTCTAGCCCTCCTAGTGTATGATATCTGAAAAGATAGTAACAAAGCAACATCAGAATCAGAATAATTAAGAGTACAAATCATCAAAAGGAATCAAAGATAGAAATGCGGAAACTAAAATGGACTTATGACCTACGAAACCTAAGACAATGCTCTGATACCATCTCGAACACCCTGCGTAATCTGGCATATGAGGTGGCGAATAGCCGCCGTCAAACTATGTCGGGCGCCACTTTATAAGAAATCATACTTTGCAAGTGATAGATTTGAGACATATAAAATTCATTCGACAAGGTAAAAATTTAATTGATCCAAATAATTAACCATTTAAGCAATAATTAAATCCATCACCATGATAATCTCCACATAAGTTCAATCTCCAATAATGATATAAATCTAAATAAAAAGATCCACCAATAAAATCTTAATAAAACAATAAACAACTGTTGAACCGATTGACCCCCCAAATCCATAATCAAAGTCTCATAATAAAAGTGTGATAGAAAGGAAAATAATTAAATCTAACTACTAATCATCTAAAATAAAATCCAGTTGCACCTAGAAAATCTCCAATTACTCCTTTGCAGCTACTCCAGTGCTAAACCTAAAATATTAGTCAACACAATGGGTCAGAGCCCACTGCATGAACACCAACTACTCTCCCCAATTAGTGTCCATGAACCCTGACAGTATAATCATACCTAATAAATACCACAATAGAATATTTTAATTTAAACTAGAAAATTAACTAATGCAAATAAGCGTAAACTGCCACTATCTAACATATAACTAAAGCACCCTAAAGTATAAGCCCAAATATTCCATTAGCCTTATTATTTATAATTTTATAATCATCCTTCTTCATTTTAATTATTCAATTAATTTATTTGTGTGATATCAATATGGCCAGTCGTCCCGTTAACGGCCCTGCACACAGTCTTGGCATGCTTAAGTTTTACAAATCACACCCATTCCCGTAACTATAGCCAGTCAACCCGTATTCTGTCAGTTCTGCACATACTTGTGAGGTTCCATGCACGACACATTACTATAGCCCGTCAACCCGTTTAACTGTCAGCCCGCACATACTCATGACGCCAACACACACCCACGTCACTATAGCCAGTTGACCCGTTTAACTGTCAGCCCTGCACATACTGGCGTCGAAAATCCATTTTAATACCTATTTATTTTCATATGTATTAGTTCTAAATTTCTCATCATCTCATTCCTCATTATTTTACTTATGCCCACCCTATTTTAGAGCATACATTTGCACACCTACCCGAGTCCCATACCTAGCGGTCTCCAAAACACAAATACGTCCTATCCTATTATGTAGGATGAATATCCATTAATAATCTCTTCCTAGTCCCGCATTTAGGCTATCCAAATCTATGGAACGACACCAAAATCAGCCCCACCTGGAATATCTCATTAGTAAAAATCCACACTAACTAGTACCATACTTAGAAAGTGTTAACTAGTCCCTTACCTAGCAAGTATTCATAAAATTAAGGTGAGAGCATACTACCCAAAAAATCCCTTCGTCCCCTCCATGTTGAATATTATCGAAACAATAAGTCGTACAATCCAATTTATCAACAAGTACACAATTTCAACATAATCGCAATTAATTCTCAATTTAATATATTAAATTCATTGTCATAATTAACACAATATTTTTATCCAACAATTTATGATTTCAACATCATGCAAAATTTAAGGAGCGCACCACAATAATTTCTGCTTATCATACTTACATAAATCTCATATAATTTCACGAGTCCTTATTTATTTAAATAGCAGAACAAAGATTATCTACCAGCAAACCTACCCCTACAATAACCAAAATCATATCTCTACCCTAAGCACACTAGGGTTATGAGTTTTAATTCAGATTAAGAATTTTAATAAAAATTGTCCCAAATTAGCTTTCACTTTCCTTAATTAAGGTTGCTAATTTCTTTTGAGAAAAAACATGTAAATTAATGTTGAGGCGACATCTAAAATGCATGATACTAAAGACAGAGAATAGAGATCTTCATGCCTGCTGAAAATCCTTTAGGAAATTCGATTAGATGGTTGAAATCCTCTCAAAAAGTTAAGAAAGATTAGCTCTTGCATCAACTTGAGAAAACACTGATTATGCCTCCAAATGTTGAGTTGAATCTTCCTCTAAATGGGATTAGGGTTTTGTGGGTGGAAGGAGGTGAAAAATAAAGAGCTACTGCTCTTGGAGTTTTTGAATAAACTGTTTTAAAAATTCTAACCCCGAATTAATTTGAGTGGGAAAAGGATTAAAATTTGATTAACATTAAAACTATTACGAAACCAACTTACCGCCCCCTCTGATCCATTCCAAATCGATTCACCCTTCAGACCGAATCAATTCGGTTTAGGCAGATTTGGAAATTCACCTAGTTTTGATATAAGTTAAATAAATCCTTGATTTTAATTCCGATTTTAATTTCGATTAAAATCCTACTTCCCATAAGTAAAATCCAAGATTTTAAATTACTAAAAAAAGATTTAATTCCCAAAAATTTTATTTTCCGAATTTTGAATTAATTTAATTAAATTATGGTTTTAAAATCTATGGGGTGTTACACAGAAGCTCAGTAAAAGGAGCTCTCCCTAGAAGGCCCAAGCATGGAATTGCTAAACTTGGACACTTTGGATCCAATCAGAGCAAAAATAAATATCAAAGGTTTGAGCTTGCTGAAGATTTGATCACCATATGCATTGATACGCGGGATCTAACCAAAGAAGTTCAGATCTGGGATGACCTTGGCCTCTCCCTTAGAGAAGAACTTATCCAGTTTCTTAGGGAAAATAGTGACACCTTCTCCTAGAGCCACTTTGTAATGCCCCGAATAGGATTTGGGCAACCATTGGGTTAACCCACACGCTAGTCAAGGTGCTAAGGGGGGAGGGGAAAATCCCAATTTTATTATTCAAGAAAATCCTTTAATTTGCACCATTTTATAATGAACAAATGTAATTAAATAGGTTTCAATTTAATAAATAGGTTGTTGCTTTATATAGTTAAGTTAATTAGCAAGATTTATTTATGAAAATTCCTTTATATTCAATGATAGAAAGAACTTTTCGATGTTTTTGTCGTTGTTGTAAAAGCTCCTCCTAATCAAAACCTCAAATACCTACAAAATATAATAACTCAAGTGTAGAGGTAAGTAAGGGTATCAATCCACATCTAAGGATGAAGCACAAAATTGGAGAGGCCATTGTGACACCCCGACTAATTAAATACCGGGTAGCTACTCCTTTATTAAATTAATTCAAAATGCCAAGTTAGCTCAGTTAATAGCATCACTGTCGAAAACATTTTTATTATTACTAACCACCTAGTATTTAAAAAGTAAGTGCCAAATTTTATTTAAAATCTGATTAACATGCAACAAGTGTAAAGAATAAATAACACCATTCACCATAACGAAGTAAATAGAATAACCATCACATAATGTAAATAAAGTCTGGAGGAAAACTCCTCACTACAATACCACAACTGAAATAACTAAACTGGATACTGAAACAAATACATGCCAAAGTTTGAAAAACTGAAATAGAAAGATATCTCTAATAGAAATGGGCAACATGCCCTACAACTGATAGATAATGAATCTGGAATCCAAGTGATAGAAGCGTCTACAAGCAAATCCCTGTAGCTTCCACAAACAGCTACAGCTCGTCACCAGAATGAGTATCCTATGCATGGTGTCCTTGTGGCTGGGCACCTAAAATGGTTTTACAAAAATAGATTTGAAAGCAAACGGGTCAGAGCCCGAATGTGGAGATATTTTAAAAACCTGCAAGTGCTTTAAAAACATTTAAAACATTAAATGCAAAGTACATGTTAGGACGTGCACTCACATGATATTCTCACCTCTCGTCTAACTGTGCACTCCTAACGTAAGTACCCATCTACAACGACACAGACCACTAGCTAAGTGACATCATATCTAGCTAGACTATCATAGGTCCTACCCATTTTACTCGGTTCTATTAACATTATAACGCTCGTAATTAAATAGGGGTTTAACGTAAACTCAGATGCTCAAAATGCAATATATTTCACTATCAGCTAACCCGTTATGTTTCTCGAGACAATACCGTAATTATATTCACAACATTAACATGAAGGTTCCCATTAATTAAGTGTATATTATTCACATCATAAATATACAATACAAGCACCCCGAGAACTAAGCTGTGGTGCACACATACTCTGCTATCCATCCCGGTACATCACGTACATAAGGATTACATATTCCGAATCTCTCAGGAATAGTTCACAAATAACAACATCACAAATAATGGAGGCGAACACAGTCACATCACATGGGTCACGCACATACCTACGCTCCCACGATCAGCGGACTTATTAATATCCCAATAAGTCTTTCTATGACCTATGTTCATCAAGGTAACCAGTCTAAATCCGGGCAACACAAGGATTAGAGGGCCCTAAGCGAACGCAAACCTCCCATGATAGCAAGTATGGTAGGTATGTCATACACACAATTCATATACCAATACTAAGTAAACACACGTCTTAGTAATCCCGTAGTTTAATTGTAGTACTATTCTCATTCTAGTACCAATATATAATTTACACACTTTATACGATTCCGATTTATAATCATACGCGCTATAATCTATTCTCACGTCGTAGTAGACACTCACGTCTCAACCCAAATGGTTCATTGATTTAAATCACTCGTATATAATTTACTCCTCATAATCACCCAAAAGTCCCAAATCTATCCATACATCATCAAAGGAAGGTTATCTATATCCTCGAACAAGTTTACGGGACTCCAAAAATCGAAACAGGCCAAAAATGCCTAAACTGTCAACTCGTTAGAAGTCTCGTTCGAACGAGGCTGTTCGAACGAGATGAAACTGTCAGCTCGTTAGAAGTCTCATTCGAACGAGGCTGTTCGAACGAGATCCAGTTCGTTCGAACGAACTGTACCTTCTAACGAGATCTCGTTCGAACGAAGTTCCCTTTCGTTAGAAGCGACTGGTCAATTCGTTAGAAGCTCATTCGAACGAGTTCGTTCGAACGACCTGGGGAGGCTCTTCTAACGAACGACCAGATCGAGCCCAGATTTTTCCTTCTTCGTTTTTCATCAATTTTAGCACCTCAAGTCTCAACCAAAATTCGTCCAATCAATGTTTTAAGGTCTCCAATCATCCTAAAACATACTAAGGTCATATACTAACACCTTTTAAGGAATTAATACATCCTAAACATCATTAGATCACAAGATTCTACACTTTTCCCCAATTCTTTTCAAGAACACAAACCCTAACATTTTAAATCATGAATTAACCCAATAAAAATCCGTTTTAATTTCTTCCAATCACAAATATCATGAGAATAATCATCTACCTATCATTCTACATGCAATTCTCCTCAAGATTTTCAAGTTCTAAGTTCCAAACTACATGGGTTTTCATATTTCACCAAAAACAAACATAAAATTGGAATTATCTAACATGGAAAGAACATTCTCTGAAATTAAATGGAATTAAGTCACTTGCCTCGAGTTTATCTCTGATTTAGATGTTGGTTTGATGGAGCTTTTCTGCAGAATTTCCTCTCTCTCTCTTTCTCCAAGCTTCTTCTCCAAAGGTGGCTATGGTGGCTAGGGTTTGCTTTTGGGAAGGTATTAGAAAACCTAATTCTAATAACCTACGTAGCTTGTTGGGTTAATATGGGTTGGTTAGTGGCTTAGTGGGTCAATTCCCAATCAGATTAAAACTCCCAATTTTCGTCACTTTTAATTCTCCAAAAATACAAAATTACTAAAATGCCCTTTATGTTGCCGGTATGGCCTAAAATACCCCGGGACCCAAACTAAACCCCCGGCTAGTGTTTTCTGACTATCTCGACCCTTCCGGACGCGTTGGCGCACTCAAAACGACCATACGGTTTATAGAATTTAAATTCACTTTTATAATCAAAATATTATACCGTGACGCGGCGGTCACACGCCTCTCAACAAAATTTCCAAAATGCCGTATCAATCTCACGACAAATTTTTCATAATCCAATATTCATATAAAAACATGTATGCACATAATCAAATACCAACTCGCATCTCGTTAGTATTTTATCCGGATTAATTTCCAATTAATACGCATTTAATTAATTAATCCCAAAAATAAATATAGCCAAAAATACGGGGTATTACAGACATATATAGATTCATTTGCATTTTATTATATATTTTTTTATGATTTTACTTTTTATATTTTTTATGGATTTTTCAAGGGATTTTTTTTAACTAACTAACTATACTAATTTTTATAACTACTAATTAAGAAGTAAAAGCTAATTTATGAAATGTGAGATAAACAAAATTGTCCTAATAAGTAAACTAACAAAATTGGACTCATGAGGGCTTCAAAATTTCATCCCATAAATGGGAGATTAGCCCTCAATAATCATCATCCAAAAAATATAAGATAAACAATTGAAAGCATGTGAGGATTAAACTAAAAGTAAGCAAGAGGAGGAGATCAAATCCATTTAAGCTTTGAATTGGAATGAAATCTTCAATTACATCAACAATATCTCAATTATACATAAAAAATCTCTCAATCTCAATCACTCACTAATGTATTTATTGACTCTAAACTAAAAATTACAAAATAAAAAATAAATAAAAAGGATAGTGGATGAATTCATAATGGACAATTAAATAATAAAAGAGATTTGCTAAAAATGCAAATCCTAATATTATAAAATTTTACATTAGAACTCACCCAAAGAAATAAATTCTAGATCATTAATTTATATTGAGATAATTGCTAAAAATGCAAAATCGCAACATAAAGGAATGAATTAGAATTTACCTCCCATAAAGGATGAATTCAACTACATCAATCTATTTTGAGATCATTGCTAAAAATGCAAAAATTCATTATAGATGGGTGGAGTTGAATTTATCCTAGAGATAAATTTCACTACACACCTCTATATTGAGATATTTGCTAAAAATGTAAATACTCTCTAAAGAGGGGTGTAGAGATTTTTATCACACAAAGCTTAAAAACTAATTTGGAGAGCCTATTTTGCAAATGACCCAAGTTTTCAATTTATATGGTGCACATAGAGGCTAGGGGTATATTGAATAATTGACATGAGTGTGCATGAAAATGGGGTGTGAGGTCATGTGGATGAGGAGAGATAACAAATCTAATTTGGTACAAGGGTGTTTTGGGGTATATGGAAAAAATGTTTAGTTGGGGGTATTTTGGTAATTAGGGGTTAAAGGGTTAAGTTTGACATATGTGGGAATTGACTTTGTTTTGAGATTGGCTTTTGGCATGTGATTTAAAATCGTGCTTGGCTTGAAAAGGAGAAAGAGTAGTTCTATTGTGACATAATTTTTGACATAATTTTTATGGACAAACTGACGTGGCGTGTTTCTATTGGTTGGTTTCTTGGTCCCACTGGCGTGGACCCCAAAAACCAACCAATAGAAGCACTCCACATCAGTTTGTCCATAAAAATTCTGTCAAAAATTATGTCACAATAGCATTTTTGAAAGGAGAAATGGGTAAAGGGTGAAAATGGGTTTTGCTTGCTCACTTGGGTTTTTAAAAAGGGGTCAATGGGATATGGGTCGGTCAAGGTTGTTGGGTGCGCCGGAGGCAGGTGGGTTTCGGCGGAGGTTGGGCGAGAACTGGGCAGCAGCGGGTTGCGTGTCGCCGGCGTCAGGTATCAGGGCGAGGTCCGACGCCGGGGTTGCGGATGGTGGTGCAGGTAGGGAGCGAAGCCGCTGCCGGCTGGAGGGTTCTCCGGCAGTCGTGGTAGGGGTGCCGGGTCAGTTTGGGTTGGTCGACAATGGGACTCCGCCGCGGTTGGGTCGCGAGGGGAGGAGCTGGCAGGTGATTCACCGCCGGAGGTCGCGAAGAGAGAGAGAGAGAGAGGCCGCCGGTGGAGGTTTCAGCGCCGAAGTTGGCTCCGGCAGGGGACAGTCGCCGAGAATGGCAGGAAGACCGGTGGGGCGCTGGGTATTGGATTTGGGGTTTGGCAGGGGAGTCGGGTTTATGGGTTGGATTGTTTTGGTTATGGTGGGAAAGGAGGGTTTTGTTTTAATGGAGAAAGGAGAGAGAATGAGGTGGTGAGAAGTGGAAGATGATGGTGGGTTTGATTAGGTGGGTGAGGGTTTAGGATAAGAGGTATTTGTGTGTAGGGTAGTATATGGTAATTGGGGTGTGACTTAGGGGGTAGGATAGGTGTGTGTGAGTGGGTTTATGATAAGTGTAGGTGTGTTTAATTTGGACCCTTAAAATAGTAAACACTCAACTAAAATTAATAACACTAAAAAAAATTAAAAATCATAAAACTAAAAATCTAAAAATTAAATTCCTATTCTAAAATAAAATAAAGACTTAATAAAAATAAAAATAAAAAGTAATAAAAAATAAAAATAAAATTCTATTAAACTAAAAATTAAAATCCTAAAATAAAATCTAATAAAACTAAAAAAATAAATGAAATCCTAAAAAATAACTAATTCTAATGAAATAAAAATGAAATAAAAATATACTAATAAAATATAAAAATAGTAAATAAAACCTAAAAATCCTAAATAAAAATAAATAAATCCTAGAAATTCTAAATAAAGTTAAAATAAATCCTAAAAATAAAAATGACTCAAACTAAAAATCTAATAAATAATAAAAAGACACAAATAAAACACACACATGGTTTATGGTAGTTTTAGGCTAGGCTTAGGGTAGGTTAGGATACGGGATAAGGGTATTTAGCTCCATAAAACGCACAATTACCTTGAAATACACATTTGAACACCGCAACGTGCATTCGGCCTAAAAAATAAATATTTAAGCACATAAGACCCATATTGCCGAGAATTAGCAACTAAAGTACATCTATTCGGGGTATAAATTGTACAGTTTTGGGTGCTTATCATTCAACAATGCTAATAGTATTGGAAGTAAACCATAAATACCTCTATTATTACCACAAATGGCCCAAAGCCCGAAATGCCATGGTAGAGCTCTAACGACGACTAGTATCCTCTGGGGTCATACCAACGTCCTCGCTAATGTCCCTACTGGAGGTACCGGGGGGGGGGGGGGGGGGGGTTAACATATAAAGTAAGGGTGAGCGAATGCTCAGAAGGGTGGAAAATACTGTAAGAAAATAATATACATATAATGTTTATTTTATCAAATTCTAAAAATGTTATTATTTGACGAGTATAAATGCAACTACCATGCAATACAACTCGAGCTATATGCTCATACCCGGGCTTGTCCATTTTATGCCAAATGTTTAGATACCGAGAGACCATTTAATTATCTTTATCTGCTACTCTCCATTTTACTTTTTTCATTAGGTTGTATTTCTTACATTTTTTTAGCACGACCTTATTTATTCATATTTTCGTCATTTTGTTATCAACATTGTCTTTTTCCCTGAATTTACGAAATAACCTTATACTTTAACGAGCTTCACATCACCGACTGCACTACTAAATGCTCTGGCCAGTATTTTGGATCTTCCCCCCACGGCTCTGGGGCTTTCTTAATTCTTTCTCGGTTGCATTCGAATCCATAATAATGTGTGTTAACATTTTATCAAATGTTCACATTATTCTAACATTCTTATCATTCTTACGGTTCACATTTACGTTTCAAACCATTTTAGTTCCACTTTACTAATTTAATCCATTTTTTTCCAAAACGTCCGATAAGGTCAAATGAGGAAGTCCAGCTACCAGGACCCTCTATTTTACCCTGAATTTCCATTTTGCTACTCATTTTGCCAGTAATTTGTGTAAAACATATTTATATTCTTATAACAATATAAATTGTCATTTTTTGTTCAAAAGACATACTTTGTCAATTTTACTTCAAGAAAGTCCCATTTTCTTCGTATTTCTCAACAAGAAATACATTTGATATTTTGAAGGCTATTTTTACCAAAATGTTCATTTAAGCCTTATGATCATATGCTATCTTAAACATCACGATTCCTTAGTTTGTCAACATTTTACAATATGTTTTGGGGTTGAACTTTCCAACTTTCTTATTTAATCTTGAAACTCTCTTTAATCTTTATTTATCATGTTCAAATGTTCTCTACTATCATACTACAAGTTTCTACACATATAAGGATGTATTTCAACCTAGAAATCCCATAAATATGAACTTTAGCATGACATTAACATGAATTCATATTTTATATGCATTTTCATCATATTTCATGGTTAAAATGATACTTGTTCTTAAAATCCTTTCAAGTTTAGTTTTCTTCAAAAAACTTGCATTTTTCATGTGAAAACTTTAAATAAACATAGTAAAAAATAACTTTGCAAGATTATCTACATTCTAGCATGCATCCTAACATGTTGCTTATGTTTTGAACTGAAAACATAGTGAGGAAAACCCTACCTTGATTTTGAAGACGAGGAACTAAAAAAGATGACTTGAAAGCTTCTAAAACTCCAAGAAAGTGGCAAGAATGCTCTAACTCTTGAACCCAACTTCTTCCTTGAACAAAGCTTGAAATGGGTCTTACAAGCTTTAAAATGGGATAAATAATGTTAAGGATGAAGGTTTGAAGCTTGGGAAGGGATGAATTAGATATGTAAATGGAGGAGAGTACTTGGGAATATGGAGGGAGAGTGTAAAAATATGATGGAAATGGAAAAAAATGAGTTCTCTCCACCCCCACCTCTACTTATACCCCAAAGCCCTTAAACTTATTAACCTTTCGTCCACCAAAACATTGACCAATGTTTGATTATCTCCATTGGGAGTTTAACATCTCAACCCATCCAAGGGTCCACATCCTGGCAACACAAAAATTCTACAGATCTGAATTTCTGAAGTCTCATTTGAACGATACTAGACCCCGGTCGAAAGACATAAAATCTCATTTAAACGGAGGTTCCAATAAGAATCTAACAAGGCTGGAAATGCAAAGAGGTATTTCTCGTTCGAAGGTTGTTTGAAGGGTTATTCAAATAAACCAAGCAATCTCATTTAAACGACCAAGCTCTTCATTCGAATTACCTCAAAACTTTCTTATACAAATTTATTGCCATTCGATTCCATTTTAATTGCAAAAAGTACACAAGAATAATTCAACATAGACAACCATCCATGATATTAAATTTATGGTCAATAGGCATGCATATTACATAATAAGGGATACAATCTCTATTATGGGTGTTACATTCTCCCATCCTTAGGAGATTCATCCCCAAAATCAACATAACTAAGCTAGGCAAATATATTTGGGTGCTTCTCATGCATATCTAAATCGTGCTCCCAAGTCGCACCTTCTACACCTTGGAACTCGCAAAGGACTTTCACTAACGGGATGACTTTATTGCACAAGACTCTATCCTTGTGGTCCAAGATCGATACATGTCAAGTAGGAAATGCAACATCATCCTCTAACTCGATGTGGTTCCAATTGATGACATGCTGAGGATTCGGGACATACTTCTTCAGCACTGATACATGGAACACACAATGAACGTGGGATAACTGAGGAGGTAACACCAAGCGATACGATACATCTCCGTACCATTATAGGATCTCAAAGTGACAAATATACTGAGGGGTGAGTTTCATGTTCTAGATAAACCATTGACTTTAGGTTCTTAACCTAACCTTTAATAACATATGGTCACCCAACTCAAATTCTATAGACATCTCTTGATTATTAGCGTAATTCTTCGGTCGAATCTGAGCCATCATGAGTCTCTGTCGAATCACTTGAACTTTATCAGTCATCTCCCTAATCATGTTCAAGTTTGTGAGATGCTTCTCTCCCACTTCTGCCTTACAGACTGGAAAAAAGCATGGCCTCCCACAGAGGGATTTGTAGGGAGACATACCAATGCTGGCATGATAATTGTTATTGTAGGAAAACTCAGCCAGATGCAGATTCTCCACTCAACTACCCTTGAAATCGAGCACATAAGTCCTCAACATGTCCTTTAGAATTTGAATTGTCCAATCTAACTTCCCACATGTCTCGATATGGTAAGTAGTACTCTGTTCAAATTGGTACTCAGTTCCTGCTGACTCTTACTCCAGAATTAATACACAAATCGGGGATCCTTATTTGAGATGATTGAGAGTGGTACGCCATGGATACGGACTATCTCTCAAATATATAACCTTGACAACATAGCCACGTTATTAATGACCTTAACAAGAAAAATGTAATCTAGCATTGTATGCCGATCCACTATAACCCAAAATGCACCATGACCACGTTCAAACCATGGTAATGCTATGAAATGTCCATCGTCATGCCCTCCCACTTTCGTTCTTCTACTGGATTTTGTTGTAATAGTCTTGCCAGCTTCCCATGCTCTGCCTTCACGTGCTGGCATATATAGCACCTCGACACATACAATGCGCATCTTTCTTCATATTGGACCACCTGAAGTATCTGCACAGGTCCTGATACGTATTAGTGGCACCAGGATGTATGCTAAATTATGAGTTATGGGCCTCATCCCGAATCTTATCGATAACCAGAATAATCCACCTTCCCTTATGCCATATATCCCCATCCTTGTCCACGTAAGAGTGTCGAACACCTCATCACTTTGGATGTAGTAATGGGTTTGTGTGAACTCGGGATCCAAGACAGAGCTTCCAACACCTTATGTTGAATAAGAAGTCTAGCTATAATTTCTCAAAGATATGCCATGTAGCAACCCCACTGACATATGGGTCAATTTTCTGTAACTCGCCAAACATCTTTGCTTGGTAGCACTTCATTTCTACTAAAGTCAGACAAAACTGCTGACTAAGAGAATCTGCTACCATATTGACCTTATCGGGATGATACTCTAAGGAAAAGTCTAGCCTTCCATCAACTCAATCCATCTACTCTGACGAAGATTTAGATCACACTGAATGAAAATGTACCGCAATCCGTATACACCTCAAATCGTTCACTGTATAGGTGGTATCTTTAGATCTTTATAGCAAAAACTACCACATCTAGCACCAAGTCTTGGGTTGGGTAGTTCCTCTTGATCACACTTAACTAACAATATGCATAAGTAACTAGTAGGCCCCCTTGAATCACTACCCAGCTAAGCCATAATCTGGAAGCATCATATTACAGGGTATAACCCTTTCCTCCTTCTAGCATGATAAGAACAATCACTAATATTAACTTGACCTTCAACTCCTAAAAAGATGACTTGCAATCCTCTGACCATTCAAAGAAAACATCTTTTAGCCTCAAAAGAGTGAGAGGCAATGCTACCCTCGATATATCTTACGCACCAACATAACTCTCCCGTAGTAACCGACCAAACCTAGAGACCTATGCACCTATATAACTCGCCTGTAGTAACTGACCAAACCCAGAGACCTACGCACCTACATAACTCTCTTTGGCCTGTCCCAAATCAAAACAACCTCGACCTTGGATAGATCAATGAAAATGCCCTCATTAGAAACTACATAGCTAAGGAATTTGACCTCATCATCCAAAACTCGCATTTGCTAAACATGAAGAATAACTAATTCTCCTTGGGCACTTATAGTGTCATGCGAAGGTTCTCCTCATGGTCCAAATTTGATGTTGAGTAGACCAAAATATCATCCCCAAAGACCACCACAGACTAGTATAAGTACAGATGCTATATACGGTTCATTAAATCCATAAACATTGCCTAGGCATTCGTCAAACCAAAAAGAATCACTAATAACTCATAATTCCCATACCGCATTCAAAATGTTTTCTTAGGAATGTGTTCCTCCTTGACACGTAACTGATGGTACCCAAACTAGAGGTCAATATTTGAAAACCTTCCTGACCCATACAACTGATTGAATAAATCCTTGATACGGGGCATATGGTACTTATTCCTCATAGCCACCCTGTTCACCTGCCTATGATTGATACAAAGCCATAAGGAGTTTTTTGTATTATTGAAGAAGAGGACTGGAGCTCCCCAAGGGGTTACATTGGGACAAATGAAACCCTTGCGGGTCAACTATTTTAATTGAGCCCTTAAATCCTGTAATTCTATCGGAACCATCCTGTGAGGTAACATGAAGATATGCGAGACACCCTGATGCACTTCTATAACAAAGTCCACTTCCTAGTGTGTGGGTAGACAAGGAAGATCATCAGGAACTCCAACACCACTGGATAGTACAACAACAACTGACTAGGCTCCTCCCGAGCCACGATACTGCTCAACCAACCGAAACACCATTTCTTTCACTACACCAAATCTGCCGAATTGTCAAGGTCATTGACCTTGACAAATCCAACTTGTCAAGGTCAATGACCGTGACATTTCGAGGCAAGATAACTTTTTTTGTCACGGTCGTGTCACGGTCATTGACCTTGACACAAAACTCGCATTTTGTGTCACAGTCGTGCCGCGGTCAATGACCGTGACACGTTTGTCACGATTTATAACCGTGACAAAGCCGTGACCCTTTTTAAAAAAATGTCACGGTCAATGACCGTGACACGTCCGTGATAACTTTTGTCACAGTCAATAACTGTGACAATTCTGGTCAGAATTTAAAAAAATATGCTGGGCAGTATGGCCACTGACATTGCCCAGCAGTATCCAAACATCATATATCCAAACAAACTAAAGAAAATGCAAATATATATTCAAATAGAGACAATATGCATCACGATATAATTCAAATGTAACAACTTAAAACAATTCAATTCAAACTTAAAACAATTCAATTCAAACTTAAAATAATGTCACTACATGTCTGGTGTATTATTAAAACTGAGGAGGTGAGTAGGCCACACGACATATGAATTGACGCAACCACTAATATACGTCGTGCCGTATTATTCGCGCAACCACAATAGGGAGTTCTCCTTCCTGGGTATGACATGCGTGACGAGCACCCTGGACTCCATCTCTTGAAGCGCACGTCCATGAACTATTCCACCCTGGACGATATTCGGGTCCCTCAACCCCCGCCCTATCTGCTGGCCATCAAATACGTCCAATATGAACACGCTCGGCCAACCAAGTGTCGACATTGGTCCGTTGAAGGGCGCCAAATAGGGAAGTGGATCATCGAAGTACGAACGTGTCAGTGATGAAGCAGCGAGGTCCACATCCTCATCATCCTGCGCCTCGTCCTCCCGCACCTCCTCCTCCACCGCCTTCTCCTTCCCTTTCCCTTTCTCTTTACGGTCTCCGCCCAACGTACGCTTCATGAATGCGCACATATCTTGGACCGTCGCCTCCAAACGGGACAACTTCGCGTCGTGTGAATCCACCGTTCGAGCCAACCCGGTGTCGCTCGTCTCCAATCCGATGATCCTAGATTTGGCCACCCGAGAGCTCACCCCTCTTGTGCTCCCCTTGCGATCAGAGCCAAGCACTTGGCTGAGTGCATCTGTGGACAAAGATGCCTTGTCGGCATCAGACTGCGACTCATGCACTTCCTTAAGCTTTGCCTGAAACGACAAAAAGCACATGATTAGTAAAATAAGTAAACTAAAAAATTATAACGTAATTAACAAAAATTAAACTGTCGGATTACTTACAATTGTGGCCACGACGCTCGGGGACACCTCCTTGTCCTTTACCTTCTTCGTTCGAAGAGCCACATAAGTATCGAGCCTATGTGGCTTACCCCCTGGCCCACTCCCTACCCCCTGAAATAAAATAAAGTAAAGTAAAATTAGTATCGGCCCCGCAAAGTAAAATAATGAAGAATAATATATTTCTGTAGTTTTAGAAAAATTAAATCTTACCTGCATCCTATGCTCCACCTCGACGTAAGAGGTCCGACCGGAGTAGTGCACGTCCGTCTTTTTTGCCCGATTTTCCCTCCCCGATTGGCGAGATGCCAATTATCGATCCTCAATCTCATTATCAATGAACTTCTGCCATTATGCCAATGAGATCGGCTCCTTGGGGGGAACAGATTCACGCCATTGGATAATCGACTCTCGTGTTTTCCCAAAGTACCGTGCCCGCATATTTTTTTTCCACGACTTGAGTTGCTCCCTAATCTGCTCCAACACGAGATCGCGTAGCTTTGGATCCAAGTTGAATTGTTCCTGTCCAACAAATACAATGTTAGTTGCGAATAAATATAAATATAAATATGAAATTGAAATTGAAATTGAAATTGAAATATTCATATTCATATAAATATATTACCTGTAGTGCCGCCCAAACATCTAACTTGAGCTCATATGGCACCTCCTTCCAACTCATAAACCCCGGGCCGATGACCGTCTTTAGCAGAACGAGGGATCTCGCTAATATCTCCGATTTGTTCTCGACGGTAATCCAATATTTCCCATATTTGGGGAGCCTAGGGGCGGAAGAGCCCTCGTCGCCTCCACTACCACCGACCCCAGACGACATCATCATAAACAACAACATCATCTTCGCCTTAATATCTGAATGAGACATTTGCTGTAAAAAAATGTTATTAGTACAGATATAATATTTTCAATTTTAAGGACTATTTTCATCACTTAGTGTTCATCTAAGTTCTAGTATAACAAGTTCCCATAAAAATCTTTAATAAAATTCTCATATCTTCTTTCAATTTAAACACACACACAGTAGTGACTGTCTATTTAAAATAATCTCAATGTTAATTTCAGGTATTTAATTTCTACTATTGTTTTGTGCTTTTTATAAATCATACCCCACCCCCACCCACCCCCACCCCAACATGTTTACGGGCTTTCATCACCCGTCATAAATTTTTCAGTCCGTGACTTACTGGCCAGTTGTCTTGGGTCTTTTAGTTCCTTAACATTACTTTAAGAATTTTACTCAATCTAAATACCACATTTTCTTTCTTGTTATACACTTGAACATGTTTTGTTATTTAGTCCTTATTAATTTATCTTTGATGTATTACCAGCATCTTTACTTTTATAAACTTTATTTAATTTTCAATTTTAAGGACTATTTTCATCACTTAGTGTTTATCTAAGTTCTAGTATAACAAGTTCCCATAAAAATCTTTAATAAAGTATTATCACAAATATAAACTAAGAGTGATAAAATAACTTTGAGGCATATAAATTAATTGTGACAAAGTAAGATTATGGAAACCCCACTTTTCTTTCTATAACTCCTATTTTATTAAACTTTAAATATAATTAGGGGTGTATCGAAAGAAAAGTTAAATAGGAATAAAAACAACATTTTTAAAATATGAAGGGCTCACCAATTTGATCAAAATTTTCAACAACATAGACTAATTGATCTTTATTATAAAACAATTACTACAAATTTATGCGCATCGCCCGAATTCAAAAAGTAATTTAATGACTAAAGTAATACTTTTTTTAACTTTAGTTATTCACCACAAATCTTAAAAAATATTTTATTTTTCATGCTTTTAGCAACTTCGGATGCCATTTTAACCCTTATTGTAGTTTTTTAGTTTTCATGCTTTTATTTGATGGATATAAAGTCATGTGATTATTTCACCATATAAAGTCAACAAAAAACGCCATATATGGTTTTTTTCTCCATTAGTATAAGTATATAGCGATTATTTCACACTTAAATCACAAATTAAGTCGGCCTTCATTTTTTTATGAAATTTGTAGAAAATTACTTATTTATTTTGAATGAAAATAAATTGTTATCCAATATTTTTGGATATTATTTACATTTACATTTTTGGATATTATTTTTGGATATTATTTACATTTACAATTTTGGATATTATTTTTGGAAATTTATAGAAAATTACTTATTTATTTACATTTTTAACCCCTACCCCCACCCTGCCCCACCCCCTACCCCCACCCTGCCCCCACCCTACTCCCACCCTGCCTCAGCCCTACCCCACCCCCTACCCCCATCCTACCCCACCCTGCCCCACCCCCTACCCCCACCCTGCCCCACCCCCCACACACGCACACACACACGCACATATATACACACATACACACATATATATACACACAAACATATATATAATTGGAAGAGAGAGAGAGAGAGAGAGCAGCGTCGAGAGAGAGAGAGGGAGGGAACGACAGGAGGGAAAAAAGAAGGGGGAAAGGGTTTTTGCTGGAACCATTGTCACGGTCGTGTCAAGGTCATTGATCGTGATAATTATTTAAAGAATTGTCACGGTCAATGACCGTGACAAGTCCGTGACAAGTAAATTTGTCACGGCCTTGTCACAGTCATTGACCATGACAATTCTTTGTCACGATCGTGTCAAGGTCAATGACCGTGACATAAAACGCGTGTTTTTTGTCACGGTCAATGACCTTGACAAGGGTGGCCGGCTGAAAGGTGACAATTTTGTCATTTTGGTGTAGTGTTTTCTCACATGGTAAAAACCTTTCAAGGATAACCCATATCCTTCTTGCTACTGAAATGATGGCGAGATCTGTCTAGGAGAGATACAGAAACACTATGCCAATGGAATTCGATGGCAGCGTCAAAGCACGACAATAATTTTATTCCAATGATCACCTCGAAACCATCCATGTCCATGGGAATAAAGTCATATTTAGAATAAAATCTCCATCCATGACTACACGACTGTGACAGACCCGATCAAGATGTATACGACCTTCGACCAGAAGTCGTATGAAGATAGGAGGGTAAAATTAATCTACCTCTAAACAAAGATGAATGCTAAATAACTTGAGATAAATGAGTGTGATATGTCTAAATTAATTAATGACTTTACCCAACTTCTGAACGATAGAATCATACCTTCCATAATCAATGGATCACCAAAAGGATCTATAAACTGGCACATGGCAAGAGAGCGTCTAGGATTGAACATATTACTCTGACCAATGCGAACTTGACCTTGCCCGTGACTGCCCCAATCCTAGTTGGGATGTGAATCATCCACACTGTGACTCATTTGTTGATGATAACCAGATTTAAACTGCTGCTTGTGGGTGGCAACCGTGTAACTAGAACTCTTGCCAAGTACTTAATTGACAGAATACTGACTGCCCAGCTAGTTCCCATAAGCTCCCTGCGGGCAATCCCTCTTAAAATGTCCAGCGGACCCACATGCAAAAACACGTCCTTTTGTTAGGGTATATAAGGTTCTCATAGATGGTACACTGAGAAGATGATGAATCAACACCTATAGCGGCCTTAAACTTCACAAAGAAGCCTCGATCCTCATGCATAAACTTCTTACAACTACTACCTTGGAACCCACGGGTCTCTCGTCTTCTCATGGATGGTCTTATCGACCTTTGCCACTAGCTCAAGCTTAATGACTCTATTAACCATGGTCCTGAAATATGGAAGATCCAAACCAGCCATAATCAATCGAATGCTAAGATTAAGGCCCTTGATAAATAACAACATCTTCTTAGCCTCATCCTTCTGAACTACGTCCATATAGTTTGATAGTCTCTCAAACTCCACCTAATATTCATTGACAGACATATTTCCATGGATCAATTGAAGAGACTAATCCTTCTTAGAATCTTTAAATTCCTGAGGGAAATATCGGTCCAAAATTGCAACCCTAAACCTTCCAATTCTGTGGCCTCTATCACACTAGTTGAGTAACCACTCCACCAGTGCCAAGCCTGCTTGGTGAGTTGAAAGGTAGTTATCTTGACCTTATTCCCAGCTGGCACGTCAAGAATGTCTATCACCCTAGTGACCTCATCTATCCACTCCTCTGTTGCATCGGGGCCACCTGCCTCGTTAAAGGTCAGTAGGTTTAGCCTCCTAAACTCCTTTAAGATAGAGGCGAAAGTGTTGCTTTCAAAAGTCCCACTGCAGTTGGCCCGCTGCTACTGAGAAAGGGAGTCGACAATATGATGCACAACCGGTTCCGTGTGCCAGAGCTCGCTATTCCCAGATCCACTAGGGATAGTGTGACGTGTAGTCATCTACATAAGAAGGGAGAGTTCAATATAGCAATGGTAATGAAATGATGTAAAAATTACAATGAACATATAAAATGAACTAAGAAAGCATAAAACACTCGGTTACACACGAAGATCCTAATGCTCTGACACCATTTGTAATGCTCGACCTAGATTTGGGCTACCGCTGGGTTAACCCGAACCCGAATCAGGGTGTTAAGGGGGAGGTGAAAGCACAATTTTATTATTTAAGAAATCCTTTAATTTGCACCATTTTATAAGTAATGAATGTAATTAAATAGGTTTTAATTTAAGAAATAGGTTGCCACTTTATGTAGTTAAGTTAATTAGCAAGATTTATTTAGGAAAATTCCATTATATCCAATAATGCTAATAATAATGGAAGTAAATCATAAGTCCCCATATTATTACAACAAATGGCCCAAGGCTCGAATAAGAGATTGGTTTAAGCCCCATAAATTCAAATATCTCAAACACAATTTTTGAAATGCCATAGTAGAGCTCTAATGATGACTTGTACCCTTTGGGGTCTTACCAACATCCCTGCCAATGTCCCTACTAGAGGTGCCTGGAGGGGGGGGGGGGGGTAACATAAAAAATAGGGGTGAATTAATGCTTAGGAGAGTGGGAAATACTCAGCTATACATTTTTATAAGAAAATACTATACATATAACATTTATTTTAGCCCACACTTGTCAAAAATGTTATCATTGGTCGAGTATAAATACAACTACCTTGCATTTCCCACACTTGTCCATGTTATTACTACTTTTCACATACTTAGAGACCATTTAATCATCTTTATCCACTAGTCACTATTTTACTATTTCCATTAGGTTGTCTTTCTTACATTTTCTAGCACAACCCTATTATTTTATATTTTCCTCATTCCGTTATCAACATTATATTTTTTTCAAAATTTACCAAATTATGACGTACTTTAACATGATTCACACCATTGACTACGCTACCATATGCTCTAGCCAGTGATTTTGGGTCTTTCACCCCAGAGCTCCGGGTCATTTTAATTATTTTTTGGTTGCATCAGATTCCATATTTTTGTGTTTTAACATTTTATCAAATGTCCACATTATTCCACTGTGCTTATCATTCTTATGCTTCACATTTACGTTACGTACTGTTTAAATGTCGCTTTACCCATTTCATCCGTTTTTCAAGAAAATGATCGATAAGTTCAAATGAGAAAGTCTAACCACTAGGACTCTCTATTTGACCCAAAATTACTATTTTGCTACTTATTTTGCCAATACTTTGTGAAAAACACATTTATATTCTTATAACATATAAATTGTCAGTTTGTGTTCAAAAAACATACTTCATCAATTTTACTTCAAGAAAGTCACATGTTCTTCATATTTCTTAACAATAAATACATTTAATATTTTGAAGGGCATTTTTACCAAAATGCCCATTTAAGCCTTATGATCATATGTTGCTTAAACATCATTATTCCGTACTTTATCAATATTTTACAACATGTTTAGGGGATGAATCTTTCAACTTTCTTATTTAATCTTGAAACTCTTTTTAATCTTCATTTATCATGTTCAAATGTCCTCTACTATCATACTACAAGACTCTACACATGTAAGGATGGATTTCAACCTAGAAATCCCATAAATTTGAACCTATGTATGACATTAACATGAAATCATATTTTATATGAATTTTCAACATATTTCAAGATTAAAATGATACTTGTTCTTCAAAATCCTTTAGCATTTAGTTTTCTTTAAATACTTGCATTTTTATGAGAAAACTCTTAATAAACGTACTAGAAAATAACTTTGCTAAATTATCTACAGTCTAGCATGCATCCTAATATTTAGCTTAGGTTTTCATCTTGAAAACAGACTGAGAAAAACCCTACCTTGAATTTGAAGAGGAGAAACTAGGAAATGGTGACTTGAAAGCTCCTAAAGCTCCTAAAATTCAAAGAATGCTCTAACTCCTCTTGAATCCTCCAACAACAACTCTTCAACCCATCTTCTTTCCATGAAAAGGCTTGAAATCAATCTTACAATCTTGAAAATGGGCTTAATATTGTTAAGGATGAAGGTTTGAAGTTTGGGAATGGATGAACTAGGG
The DNA here is from genome assembly GCA_949130495.1 of Sambucus nigra. Classification (NCBI taxonomy): domain Eukaryota; kingdom Viridiplantae; phylum Streptophyta; class Magnoliopsida; order Dipsacales; family Adoxaceae; genus Sambucus; species Sambucus nigra. The sequence continues at coordinate 421,462,478 of OX422211.1, read as the reverse complement.
CTAGAAATGGAAGAGAGGACTTGGGAATATAGAGAGAGTGTGTGAAAATTCGATGGAAATGGAAATAATGAGTTCTCTCCACCCCTCACCTCTATTTATACCCAAAAGACCTTAAATACTTTAACATTTAGTTCACCAAAACATTGACCTACGTTTGATAAGATCCATTGGGATCTCGACAGCTTAACACATCTAAGAGTCCACATCGTGATAGCACAAAAATTCTGCAAATTTTTTGAATTTTCGCAGTCTCATTCCATTGGGATATAAGCACAAATATTTTAGCTTAAGATTTTTATTTGATTTATTTACACTTTTACATATTTATCATATCCCGTTACAAACCTACACGCACCGACACGTCGAACCGACCTCCAACATCTCCAAGATTGAAGACTCCTCTACATTATCAGAAGGTATAAAGGTTTTAGGAGTATGAAATATTTCATAAAGTAATTTGGGATATTTATTTTTTATTGAAAAATGTGACTTGATTGTTTAAAGTTTTTAAAATAATTTTTTTTAACTTTGTTCAAAAAGGATCATCATCTTGTTTGAATGACTTTGCATTCTCGTTAGAAGGGTCGTTTGATCTCTACATCAAACGAACATCCAACGAGGGTACAGTGTTTGGGTTCATTTGAAGCTCTTTACAAGATTTTTCTAATGAGTTAGTTGTTCATTTGAACGAACTTGTTTTTCATTTTAATGAGCTGCTATTCTCGTTCGAATGAGTTTCATCTTCGTTCGAACGAGCCGCTGCCCTATAATTTGTGCCTTGTTTATAAACACCTGTTTTGACTCCAAATTTCCTAAGACTTTTCCCAAAACATTTCTTGCATACTTGTTGCAAAAGTTTTCAAGTTTTGTGTTACTAAAACACTTTTTGATCCACACTCTACATCTCCAAATAGTTTTGTGAATCTTTTTGAAACCTTAGAAAGTTTTATATCCTTTCATATACCTTCTGGAAACGATTCTCTACGGCTGAACCTTGTGTCCCGAGGGATCACAGTAGAAGAAGGAAGGAAAATAAATCGGTGGACACTGAGGGTGGACCACCACCTGTGGATGACTCTGGACTTAGCCGCTTTCTTTAGATTTTTTTAAGACACTACACGCTATACTTATGGGTGTATCAAGTAGTCTATAAGTCGCTAGCCTTGTAAAACTTTCTAAAGTGATGATTAATGGGTTTTTCCCTGAAAAGGGATTTTTCCTTATTTGCCGTGTGATTGCCTATGTTATTTATCTGTTTTATCACTAAGATGCATGTTTAGGATAAAAAGATAAAATTTGGTAATTCGGGTTTTCCTCCAGAAATGTTTAATTGGGTTTTAAATTGAAAATTACAAAAATAGAATTTTTGTTAGTGACCATCCTTGTCGAGCACGTTTATTTTTGTAATCTCAAATTGGTATCAGAGCATTTTTACCCTACCAATTGGTATCACAGCGAGTTGCACTAATTTATCGTGTAGATCCTTGTTTAGTGCTGATTAGGGTGGTTATTTATCCTTCTCTGTTAGGGTTTGATTTTTTTTCTCACGATGGATAGCCATACTGAAAACTTGTCTCATTTGAATTTGAAGTTTGATAAAAGAATGAAAATTCTTAAAATGGAAAATTCTCATTTTAAAGCTATTTTGGAACTTTTGCTAACTGTTCACACTTAAAGAGATTTATTTGTTGAGAAAGTTGTGGACATGGACTGTGATTTTAATTTTTTTAGAATTGTCCAAAAAAGAAACTGATGATAGAGACCGATTTTTAGAGAGAATTTGAAGACTCTATATTTTTTAAGGTTTGTTTACGTGCCAATGAGGATAGTGATAAATTGATGTTAGATTTGAGGGAACAAGAGAAGGCTCCTAGGGATAAGTTTTCTTGCATTGAGGGGGAGCGAGATCGCCTTCTAGAAATGATTGAATATATGAAGAAGGAGTCCTAAAACGTAAAGAGTCTAATTTTTTGCTTGAGTCTAAAATGTTGAAGTTAAAAGTAAATTTAAAAAGCCAAGACCATTGGGTGTTTTAGAGGGTCAACTGAATCCAAGGATGTTAGAAAAGGTCAACCCATAGGTAATATTCCTCTTGTTTACACATGTTCGCATTGTGATAGGAAAGGTCACCTTAGGCGTTTTGTTATGATCTTGGAAGAAGTCCTAGGAAGTTAAATTCTATTGTTCCCTTGGTTCTCAAAACTCGACGAATTAAGTATACATCTATTTGGATCAGGAAGTCACTTTTAGAGGCACTAGATGTTAGACTAGTTGATTCTTGCATTATTACACATGATTCTTCACATGCTATATCTTATGGGTGATTTCTTGCATGATTTTATTTATCACACTCTAGTTATGCTTCGTGATATATGTTTGCTAGTGTTATGACATGTGTATCTTTTATATTATATCGTTTCTTTTATTGAGTAATATTAAAAAAAATACAAAAAAGATTTTATTTTGATAATTTTGCGTTTGAAAAATACAAAAGATTTTTTGTTTTTTGTATTTTAGTTTTACACATTTAGCATGTCATATTGGTGTGTTTGAATCATATTCACACCGTAATTTCCATGTGGCTAGTACATTTTCTGATGATTGTATATACTTAGATTGTTCTTAACCATATGTTCGTGGAGTTGTTTCGAACATGATTTGCTTAATGGATTTAACTTTATATATGCCTCCGCACACACAAGCACAAGCGTTTTGGATTTACTTCACACTTCTATTTGAGATTTAAGAGATGTTATCCCGTCAATTTTGTCATCTACCTATATTTGTGACTATCGGGGAGTTGAGCATGTAAGAACCATTTCCCCTGAGTTTATTTGATTATTTTAAAAAAATATGAGTGTGCATGGGAAAGGGCTGCGAAAGGAGCAGATCTCCTTTGCATGAAAACCACTATTGGCAAGAGCCCAATGCAAATATTAAAAGACAATATAAACAGAAAAATTGCCAAAAAGGTGCCAACTTAGTTTAATGATTAATCATTCAAAAAATAACTTCAAAAGAATTTAGAAATGAAAAAATGATATATGTTTACTTTTTGAGGGAATTTAGTTGAAGATCAAAGGGTTTGCACAATGAATCCTAGTTATATTTATTTTGTCATGAGTCTATTGATTTGTAGAATCATAAATAATCTAGACTTGTGTGCATTGTTCTAGTTTATTCATTAAGTTTAATTTTACTTGTCACTTGAGGCTAAAGCTTGGTTTGATAAAGTTTTGCGGTCAATTAGAACATCTTGAACATATTTCAGTGTTTCAGTTATAATTCGTTTGTATCTATTTCACTCCCATTCATTCCATCCCACATGTTTAGACACATTGATATTATGCTAATGTGTAAGGATTATGTGTTTTTGTGTCGAGTTTTATGGTTGTTTGTACTTAAATATTTGTGCCGAATTTTCTTTGATATATTTTGCATATATTATATAAGTATTGTGTTTTGACTCTTTACGAGTTACATTTAGTCCATGAATTACATATACTTTCTCAAAGTTTGGATTATTTGTGCTTGAGTTGTCGTGTTGTACTCTGTACGTTTTACACTTGAGAAAAATTTGAAAATTTTCAATTTTTTTTTGTGGAATTTGCCTTTGAGATTATCATTACATGTGCCTTGTTTACATCTCTATGTGATGATATGTTACTTCTTCTATGTGATGCTTTGTACTTCATGATTAGATTATATTCATTTGTCTATTTAGAAAAAAAAGGGCGAGAATTTTTTTTGAGGGAGATTTGATTTGATTTGATTATGAGTTTGATTTATGGGGGAGATTACTTTGTTGCTTTATGATTTTATTTTCTATTTCTCGATGCATCACGGGGTATTTGACTTGTTTAATGTGTGTAGGTATCTAAATGACGAACATATTACACTGCATGAAGACATATTTTACCAAAGAGAATAATAAGTGGAGATTGAAGACAATGTTACCTTAAGTTGTTCCATTTCTGGGGGTTTGGGAAGGGTATTAGGTCATTTTGTCATAAATGGGTATTTTTTGTAATTTGGGTTTCGGTTAGTTTTTACACAGGAATATCCAAAGGGAGAGATTTCTAAGTGAAAATATTTTTTCTTAGGCTTTTTATTTGTTTTATTTGTACTTTGACATATTTGGCGTTTCCCGTTACAAACTTTCAAGCATTAACACGTCGAGCCGACCTTTAACATCTCCATGATTTAAGACTCCTCTACATCTCAAGAAGGTATAAAGTTTTTAGGAGTGTGAAATTATTCATAAAGGTTTTTGGGATGTTTATTTTTATTGAAAAACGAGGCTTGATTTTTAAAGTTTTTAAAATAAAATTTTTATTTTTTGAACCTCATTTAAACGAGGTCATCATCTCGTTCAAATGACTTTGCATTTTCGTTAGAAGGGTCATTTGATCTCTACATCAAACGAACATCCAACGAGGGTACACTATTTGGGTCTATTTGAAGCTCATTTGAAGCTTGTTCTAAGGAAATAGTTGTTTCATTCGAACACCCTTGTTTTTTGTTCTAATGAGCTGCTATTCTCATTTGAACGAGTTTCATTTTCGTTTGAATGAGCCGCCGCTTCAAGATTTTTGTCACATTTATAAATACCTATTTTGACTCCAAATTTCGTAAGACTTTTGCCAAAATGTTTCCTGCATATCTGTAGAAAAAGTTTTCAAGTTTTTGTTACCAAAACACTTTTTGATTCACACTATACATCCCCAAATAGTTTTGTGAATATTTTTGAAACCCAAAGAAAGTTTTTTATCCTTGCATACACCTGTGGAGAGGATTCTCTACGACAAAAGATGACCCAAGGGATCATGCCAAAAGAAGGTTGAATGTTGAATCGATGGATATTGATGGTAGATCGCCACCTATGGACGACTCTAGACTGATCCATTTTATTTAGAAGTTTTGAAGGCACTGCGCATTATACTTATGGACGTATTAAGTAGTTTGTAAGTTTATAGTCTTGTAAAACTTTCTAAAGTGTTTATTAATAGGTTTTTCCCTGAAAAGGAATTTTTCCTTATTTTCCATGTGATTGCCTATTTTATCATCTAGATGCTTGTTTAGGATAAAAAGATAAAATTTGGTAAATCGGGTTTTCCTCCAGAAAGTTTTAATGGGGTTTAAAATTGATAAATACAAAAATATAATTTTTATTAGTTACTATCATTGTCGAGGAAGTTTATTTTTTTCATTCTCAAATTGGTGTCAGAGCACTTTTACCCAAAAATGAGAATAGACCTCGTTGGAATGACATTGAATCTCGTTCGAACGAGGGTTCCAATGAGAATCTAACGATGCTAGATATGCAAACAATTATTTTGCATTTGAAGGTCATTTGAAGTGTTGTTTGAATCAACCCGACTATCTTGTTCGAATAACGAATAACTTCATTCGAATGATCCTAAAACTTTCTTATATAAATTTTAGGCCATTCGATTCCATTTTAGTTTCACAAAGGACACAAGAATAATTCAAAATAGGAAATCATCCATTATATTAAATTCATGGCCAATAGTCATGCAAATTACATAAAAGGGGTACAATATCAAGCACTGTCATCACACACTCCAACATGATCAAGGTGAACCCTTAAGTCATGGTCCATCACCTAGGCATGGAACCAAACCATAAGTAAGTACTATAAATAAAAGGGGCCCCTAAAATAATCCATGATGAAGCAGAGGAGGTTGACAAGCTCGTGGCTTCTAACTTCATAAAAGAGTTTAAATATCCAGAGTGGCTCTCTAATGTAATACTTATGGCCAATGCCAATAAGATATGGAGGATGTTCATTAACTTCACTGGCCTCAATAAGGAATTCCATAAGGACTTTTACCCCTTCCTCGGATTTACACCTTTGTAAACTCCACAGCTGGGCAAAAGCTTATTTACTCGTGGATGCTTATTCAGGTACAACCAGATCAGGTTGGCCCCTGGCGATGAGAAAAAGACCTCATTCATCATAGATAAATGTACTTACTGCTATAAATTTATAACTTTCTAAATAAAAATGCTATTCCTGCTTATTTGAGTGTAATAAAATCCATTTTCAAAGGCCTCATTGGTAAGAACATGGAAGTATATGTTCACAACATGATGGTCAAGAGCTTGGAGTCCCAAATCAAAAGTTAGAACCTCAGGGAAATATTTTGGTGTCCTTCGAAGGAACCAAATGAGCCTTAACCTGAAGGAATGTTCTTTTGTGATGGCCAGTGGAAAGCTCCTTAGATTCATCATCACCAACTAGGGAATTAAAGAAAACCCATTGAAACTCTAAGACATAATGGATATGCAATATCTAAGAATAGTAAAGGAGGTCCAAAGCCTAGATGGAAGAGTTGTTGCCCTCTACTATTTTATCTTTAAAGCCATAAACAAGTGATTACCTTTATTCAAAGATTAAAATAAGGTATTTGAGTGAATTTATAAGGATGACGAAGCCTTTTAAAGACTCAAAAGGTTCTTAAGGTCCGCACTACTATCGCGGATGATTGTAGGGGAAACATTATACCAATACCTTACTGCCTCACCTAATATTGTTACTTACATTCTTATCAAGGAAGAATTTAAGGTGAGATACCATGTGTACTAAGTCAACTGAGCCCTTCATAGGGCTAAGGGCAAGTACCAAATAGAAGCTGGATTTTTACCTCATTATTAACATAGTGATAAAGTCCCTACCTCTAGTATCACTTCATCGTGGTTATGACTGACCATCCCCTCCAAAAGGTCGTCCACAAGATTGACACCTCAATAAGGCTTTTCGAGTGGTCCATAGAACTGGGTGAGTTCGGTTCTTTTATTGACCTTAAAGTGCTGTCAATGCACATGCATTGGCCGACTTTATTACAGAGCTCAGAAACCAGGAGGAAACAGAAGAAGAGCCAATGAGTTCTAGGGATAAGATCATCTTACCACCCAGAGCCTAAGAAACCCATGCTCTAACAAGTGGAATTCAACTCTCTTAACTGGGTACTACATGTAGATGGTTCTTCAAATAGCTTAGGTTTTGGTTCCAGACTCGACGTAGCCACACTAGAAGGAGGTATTATCTCTCTTAATCTCTATTTTAAATGAAAGACTCTAACAATAAAGCAAAATAGAAAGCCTTAACGAAAGAAAATGTCGGGCTATCCACCTAAAGGCTAAGCAGTTAAAGGACATTGACGACTCTCAGTTAATAGTTAACCAAGTCACATAAATCTATGAGGCCAAAGGCGATGAAATGGCAGGATACTTAGAAATTATCCAACTCCTCATCAGGAGGGTCCCCCGAGATGATAACTCAAATGAGGACCACCTTGAACAAGTGGGTCATCGGATGAAATAGATATCGAGGTCTCAATTATCTCCCTAGATCAACCAAGAATCACACAACCACGAGTCAAGACTGGTGAGGTTGATCTGAGCTGAGACTAGACTACTCCCATAAAATCCTACCTTAAAAATGGAAAAATATCCAAAGATAAACTCCAGGACATGAGCATATAGTGAATGGAATATATGTACCACCTAGAAAATGGAGTGTTGTACAAGCATGGATATTGTTCAGCACCTCAAAGATTCCTGATCCCATCAGAAGCAAGTTATGTCCTCAAGGACCTCTATAAAGGTTTCTGTACACACAGGCCTAAAGACCTTTGTTTACGAAGTCTTGAGGTAAGGATACTTTTGGACAACACTAGGAAATGAAGACAAGGAATTGGTGCAGTACTGTGATAAATGCCATAGGTTTTCTTTTATTTTCCAAAGCAAATAACATAGAAGATGGCCCCGATGCTAACTCCATGGCCCTTTGCTCAATGGGGAGTGGACTTAGTAAGACCTTTATTTCTTAGCAAAGGTTAATTTTTTTTTTGCATAGTAGCCATTAATTAATTCAAAAAATGGGAAGAGGCTAAAACCTTAACCAACACCAGCAAAAAGGAGACCACCAACTTCATCTGAAAGAACATCATCTGCAGGTTTAACCTACCTAAGGCCATCATCTAAGATATTGTCAATAAATTTGACAACATAACATTTGGGGAGTTCTTTGCAGGCTATGGAATAAGAAATCACTGCTCATACCAAGATGACTCATAGTTTAAGGAAATGGATAGAGATAGACAAGGGTCTATGGTTTGAAGAAATACTAAGAATTATGTGGGACTATAGGTCCATAGTTAGAGGCCCAGCGAGAAAGACTCCTTTCTCCTTAACCTTTATCACTGAGGTTTTGATCCCAACTGAGGTCGAAATACCCACGCAAAGACTATCTCAGTTTGAACCGAGGGCTAATGAATAAATTATGAAGGTATCTCGGGATGAGTTAGAAGAGAAAAAAGAGGTTATACTTATATGAATGTCAACCTACAAGAAGAAATTAACTTTATACTTCAACAAGAAAGTCCATCATAGGAAATTCAAGGTAGGAAACCTAATCTTAAGAGAGGTGACTCTCACAACTAGAAACCCCAATGAAAGGAAGTGAGGCCCCCAATTGGAAGGCCCATACGTGGTGACCAAGATTGCAAGACTTGAATGTTATTACTTCAAAGATATAGGGGGATAAGTAGTCACCTATACCTGGAATGTAGAGCATCTAAAAAAATACTATAAGTGACGCATTCAATGCCCAAATGAAATGAAACTTTTATTGCCCGTGATATGTTTTGGATAAGTATTCTTCAGGAACTATATAGATGTAAGCCACAATTCTAAAAAAAAATTAAGGTCTAAGGACCCAATATTAGAGTTGCGAGGATTTCAGCGTTAGATCAAAGCATAAACTAAGGTCTAAGGACCCAACATTAGAGTTTCAAAGATTTCAACCTTACTTAAGACTGATAGTCAAAGGTCTAAGGACCCAAAAAAGACTACAATCCTCATGTTTAAACAACCCAAAGATAATAGTCAAAGGTCTCTAGCCCTATAAAAGAATAAACGGATTATTGAGATTCTTTAATCCCCAAAGGGTAAGGTCTAAGGTGACATGAATAACCAATTTACTCACCTCACAATCCTTTATTTAGCATGGAGGTATACAGAAAAGTCCAAACATACCCCTCACATTTAGTTTTTGATAACATTTAAGAGAAAAACATTTGTTTTTGAAATTCTTTGGGCGGATAAGTGTTCAAATACAAAAATAATTGTCAGAAACTTCAGTTTTTAAAAAAAGAAAGAGCATAAGACTGTGTTCCGAAGTCTTACACCCTTATAATGACTTCAAGATTCCCAATTATAATTAAGATTAGAGGTCTCAGACCCTTATAAGGACTTCAGATTCCAAATTTTTTCAATACCAATGTCTGAGACCCTCATAAGGACATTAAAATTTCAAACTTACCTAATTTCAGAGGTCTTATAACCCTTTGTGGGACTTCAGGTTTAAATATCTCTAAATCCGAAGGTCTCACAACCCTTATAAGGATTTCAGGATTCAAACTTACCTAAGTTCAGAGGTCTTATGGCCTTTTGTGGGACTTCAGGTTACAATCTCTCTACAGTCGTAGGTCTCACAGTATTTATAAGGATTTAGAAATTCAAACTTACCTAAGTTCAACGGTATTATGACCCTTTGTGGGACTTCATGTTACAATACTTATAAATTAAAAGGTCTTACGACCCTTATAAGGATTTCCAAATTCTAATTTATCTACGTTCAGAGGTCTTATGACCCTTTGTGTGACTTTAGGTTATATTTTCACTTCATGTGGAGGTCTTAGGACCCTTATAAGAACTTCATGTTTCAAAAATTCAAGTCTACATTTTAAAGTCCAAGTTCTTAGGATGTTTTACAGAATTGTTCTTAAGTCCTTATAATTATGATCTTCCAGTCACATAAAAGCACATGCACAAAGCGTGTTAAGGTTCTAATGTTAACTCCCTACTATAAAGCCTTAGTCTTAACTTTAAAAAACTGCACAAATATAAGAAGTGGTATTAGGAACCCCAATTATACCTCAACAAGTTTTATTAACCAAGAAGTCTCGGGGGATAATGGTGTACTACATGCTGGGAAAACCTCAGACGAACTTCAAGCACTACCAAAAATTACTTAGCAAAACAAAAATCAAGGTACAAACTAAAGACTAAAGACTAAAGAATAACTCATTTACATCAAAAAATAACTTTAATTGAAGATGAAAGGAGGAGAAATTACATCAATGACCCTGTCCAATCAATAGTTCAAAGAAAAGAATTACATAAAAAACCAATTAAGGCATGGTATTTTGGGAATCCATAGGAGATTCAGTTGGTGACAAGGAAATAAAGGCAAAGGTATCTTCATTAAGCATTCTAGGGTTTCCTTCATCACCCGATATCTCCCTTGCCAAATTTAGGGTCCTCAACATATAGTCCGTAAACATCCATTCCAATAAATAGCCTTCGAACCTTGTCCTTGAAATCATTAAACCCAGATATATAGTTTTGAAAGAGATATTTTATGCATGGATCAGAACCAAGATATGCATCCATATTATTCGTCACGGTGGAGTCAATCTCCCCCTAAAGAGTGGAGTAAAGTAAGGAGACCCTTGCAGACTCTTTTCGAAGCTCCTGTCCCGTGGAGGTCAGATCCTCCTTTACAGTGGTGAGATTTTGGACCCATTGTTTTAGAAGTTTCACATAATTGTCATCATGAAAAATTTGTTATGCAACTATTAGAACTCAACCTTCTGACCTTGGGGAGTCTCCGCCACCTCAAAACTTTAACATGTCCAAAGGAATAGAGTTTCTCTACCTCAGCCAAATAGTACCTTCTCATAGACTTTAGGAATAACTATTTTGTATATTCTTGGCATCCATAAGTTTTTCTTTCTACAGGGCAATGATTTGAGACCTCGGAGCATCTTTTTCCTTCATAAGGATGTTTGCCTCCACCCTCAGATCATTGATGGTCTGGTCCAGTTGCATATGGTTAAGAGTCCAACCCTCCTCCATATCAACGTCCTTTTACCATTTCTTAATACAATAAAGGGCCTTAATAAGAAGAGCCTCAATCTAGTGTTGAGCCTATAAAAAGCCAAGGAAATATAAATACATAGTATGGAGGGTAAAAGGTAATCAAAAGAAAATAAGAGTGACTTTTAAAATACCTTGCCTAATAAGTGGGTCAGCTCGTAAGCATTGATAATTGTCTCCGTGGTCTTCAATTTTGTCACATCATCGGAGATTTTTGTATTAGACATCGAATGGAGGGAGGCCACCAGAGAAGCATAAGAACTCATCTCCTTAAGGTAAATAGGTTAAAATTACCTCTCATATACAGCTAACACATTGATAAAAGTTTTAACACCCTTCTTCAAGCCCCCCCCCCCCCCCCTCTTTAGGAAAAAAACACTTTCTCATTTCCTTTGGTCTTTGAGACCAGGGGTGCAAGTCCCTTGGAAAATAATAATGGCCTTGGGTTTCCCAAGGGTTCCACATGCCCCTAATAATTCTTGTAGAAATGGTAAATGGTTCGACCTCGGGACTAGAGGAACCCACCGATGTATAAAGCTTCAACTTCTTAGTGGTTAGGGACTTATTACCCTTAACAAGAATGGCCTAATTTGAGGTATCCTTAGTAAACTGCCTCATTCTCCTACTTTATTCTCATTTGTTTACTGTATCAAATAATCAAGACAAAGTTATCTATTAGAATAGTTAAAATGAACATAGAAAATCAGGGTAGAAGGCCATCCACTTACTTGGTCAATCTACTTCATCCTCGTAACCTAGAATAATGGACCCTTAAACGATTGGTTAAGTCTTAGCGTGGCCTTGAGGTTGATATTTTTCCTCACCAAAAGCCCTAAGGACCTCAAAAACACCCTTGTTAACACGTTTCCTCTTTTGAGGCACCACAAAAAGGGGCTCAGACATCAGTAATTCTCCTACCAAAAGCTTGGGGACGAAAGAAGAACTCCAAAAGTCACAAGATTATATTCATGCCCTATCCCACTATCAAAGAGGTGATTGACTGTGATGAATGCCTTAAAGGGGTAGAAGCCAGCTTCAAATCCTTCTCCATATCCTCCTTTTCCTACTCATATAGTTCAGTAACCGTTGCATAACAAAGTGAGAGGTTTAGTTAGGATCAAACAAAGGTAAGACCCAAGGATCAAATCCTAAACATAGAGGGGAATAAAATCTTAACCAAAGCTGAGGGAGTACACCAGAACGTGGGGAAACCCATTGACTCAATGGGGTAAGAGATATTCCTAGCACCATTTTCAAAGAAAAACTTTTCTCTCTAATTCTTAGGGATAATATGCCCATTCTTATAAAGACCACAACTTCCTTCAAGGAGATATATTTAAACATTTATCTTTGAGATTTCTCTGTTCTTGAACTCGATATAGGAAGAAAAATTGGGTTAGTGTCACATTTCGCTGATCACCAATATCCACCCTAAAGGATAGGGTTATGGCCATCAGTGATATTCAAGAATTCTTCACCATCTAGAAAGGAACATTTCTAATGTCTCTTAGAATTCTTGTCACCAGATCAAGTAGTGGGAATCTAGGTCCATATTCTAAGAAACATTTATTAGAGAAGACATGACGAGATACCAATTAGAAGGACCATTCGTTAGGTTTGGAGACCCTAATAACCACATAATGAGGTATCTGGGAAGTCTTGCTCATGGTCATCATGTCCTGATTAGTAATCCGCAAAGCATAGTGGGGGCCCCATATGTGAAAATGGGGTATGCTCCCCTAAGTAATCCCTCCTTTTCGATCAATGTAAGGTAAGTATAAGGGACAAATGAAGCAATGATCTTTGCACTAGAGATTTAAGAGGGGAAAACAATTGTATCAAACATCTTTAAAAAAGAGAAAATAAAAGGAAATAGGTTTTGAGTTGAAAGAGTGAATAGTTAAAAGCTATGGATCTCCAAAGGGGATTTTTTTATAGCCCCCCAAACCTAACGCTTCAGTCTATCCAGCTCCAAAAATAATGTCCCGTCAATGTTCTCAACCATTTTAATCCTCCTTCTCGATGCAATATGTATCTAATGAGAATTTTAATGATAAGTTATAGCCCGCATCATCATTTAATGCACTTAACAATCATCTTAAACCACGTGTATATACCATTCCCAACACTCCACCTCCCACCTGGCACCATCAGACCTCAAAAACTATTAATGCCATGCCATGACAGTCTAATCATCCTCTCTCAAAGAGTTATCCTATAAATAGAAAGCTTATACAAGGTGAATGTGGATCCAATCTCAAGGATTAAAAAAATTAAGGCATTGAAACAATCAGACTCATAAGACTGCTATTATACACAAGTGTTACCATATTATTTTACACCGATAAGCCACTGTTGTGAGTTTATACTTATATTTGGACCAATTCCATTATTCATAATCTTTTTACTTCTTGCTAGAGACCAAAATCATTACCCAGTCACCCTTAGAGAAGTCATTCAATTACGTTCTAAGGTTTACTATTGACAAAGGCTGCATGACCTTGGACTCTCTTGAGCAAAGCCCAAAAGGTCTTATAGACTATAATATATTATTTACTTTCTAATTTACAGTGAAATACCTTTGATAGTGAGCGTATGATCCTCATTTGAGGTCAGAACCTCTCTTATATTGACACTTATCTCCTCTTACCTGTTTAAGGTTTAGAGGGAAGCACCTCTGGGTCTGAAGTCACTTATGATTTTGACACTCATCAATAAATAACCTTATCATATTATTAAAATTGTCAAGTTTTATAAGAAAAGTATGAAATCTGTATACCTCTAATTAATTTTTGTTATTAAGATTAATTGAGACAAAAATTAATATTTAAAAGAATAAAAGGTAAGGACTTTAATGTTAACTTTCCCTTTGAAGAAATACACACCATTAAATTAAGAAATTGGTAAAAGAATCCCCTCTTAGGATGTAGCTGAATTTTCCCTCCAAGTGTCCCTTCAAAATTGCTCGAAAGTTGTCCCAAAATTTCCTCTAGAAAAATATATTTTTAGTTGGAATAAAATGATTTATTTTTAGGATTGAGAATATATAACTTTTGTAGAATTCGGTTGAGGTTTAAGGGTCATCTCGTGTACTATAATTAGTAGGGAGTAGTTTTTTTCTCTCTCCCTCTCTCTTTCTCTTTGTTGTAGAGAATGAGGAATGAGCTCAACGCTCATTGTTAAAAACAATTCCACTGCCTGAATATTTTTTTATAGTTTCATTAAATTTAATTTGTTATGAGACATTTTCTCTTTCTTTATTTAAATATCTAACTTAATTAAGCCTAATACTAAACTTTTCATCAAGTAATCTTTTAGTTGCCTCTTTACCCTTAGACTCATTCTATAGTTTTTCACGTGCTAACCACTTTTATTACTTTCAATAATTATGATTTAACACCTACTTCAATTTATTTATTGTTACACCCAAAATATGTCTACTGATAAGAATATGACACATGGCATGGAAGCCCATGTTGTCATAAAAAATATACTCAAGTACTGACAGAAGGCCATGACCTATACATAACCTAGTCGTAGACAACTCTCTATTTCCCCTCTATACATTCAAAACCACGATCTTTGCACAAACATGTCGTGTACATCATGATAAAGACATAAGAGGACCACAACTACGCTTTTAATAGGCCATAACCTTCCAGTCTCCACATCCATCAAAGCCTTGGCTTCAAAGCTCGACACATAATCAACAACCTATCAACCGTCCATCTTTTAGAAATATTCCATCTGAACAACACTTATACAGAATTCACGTGCACCATGCACATCACCCTCCCACCAACTACTATAAATAGAGGTCTTCACCTGTTCATTTGATGAGCAACATTTAGTCGGCGAAGCCTTGCCAAATTCTACCCAACACCTTTCTACACTGTAGTCCATAATCCAATCACTTGTTTCGGCACCTGAACCACTATCATCCATAACCTCCCTCATCCTAAGCTATAAAATTCGTCGCCTCATCTACAAAGAATCAGTATGTTATGAATTTATAAATTTCACTCCTCTTGCATGCCTCTAAGGACCCCAAAAACATGTACTATTACATGTAAATAGTGAGAATCAGGCTCCATAGTTGATGTAGGACCATTTCCATGAAAGACAAAATCTCGTGTTTATCCTTTTTTATCTCTCTTTTACTTTATTTCTATACTTTGACTATTTCTTATAAATTTAATGGCATGGTTTACCCTAGTAGATCCATTTTTTTACTATAATAGTTTGGCCCCATCTATGGGAAAAAAGATGTCTTACTGAGTTTCTCATAAATCGATCCATAATGCCTTATTTCATATATAAGGATCTCTGGATCTACATATTATGGGTGAGAATTTTTGTTTTAGGCCCATATTTTGTATATGAACCCATTAAGAGTGTCTTCATGTTTTCAGATCTATTATCTCAAATCGATATTGAGGTTGTTAGCTATATTCATCTACCCTAATGATGTTTTCATGTCCAAATCTTGCTAGGAAGCTTGAAAGACTATGACCTCTTAAGGATTGGTGACTAGGGATGCACATATTTAATGATTTCTCCACACTTAGGCATTTTTTGACATCTTATGACCTATACAATAGGAAATTGTTGCTAAACTTATGTTATTTTGCGCATAAGAACTTGTAATGCCTTGGATAAAAACCCCCAAAGACTTTTTAGTCCAATTATTGAGGTGTAAAATCACGTTTGGAATTTTTTTATTAGAATATACATTCTGCCCCTCGAGGATCGTAAATCAACCAGGATAGGTTAAGATTATTTTTACTAATGTTTTAGTTACTTGTTATCCTAAGGCAAGTATTCAACAAATTTTTCGCTAGATAGAACCATTCCAGAAGAAAATCTATTTCGATCATATTAAACCTGATGGAAAAAAACCTTGTAAAGGACAAAATCCATGGCCTCACCCCTTTTTTGTCTCAATAGGCCGCGGCCTTAATACAAATAGTTGCATCCCATTTTCACTTTCTTGCTCAATTTCTTACACCTCTTACTCTGTGGCTTTGATTTCTCTCTCTGTCCAGTTCGTCTCAGAGAAGATTTTCTAAAAGGATGAATAACCTGGAGAAGAATCATGGAAGGTATCTCAGGATCAAGCCCCCAAAAGACTGAGGACATAACCCATTTGATTAGATGCATCAACCATATATATGAGGGTCAGGGCTCTCTCCATGGCCAGATTGACCGCCTCAGACAGATAATTCTGATGATTGAGTCCACATCCTTCACCAACATGCTGATGGTTAAAGGCCTCAAGGAGAGGGTTGGGTCTGCAGCCTTTGAGAGGAAGACTACCGTAGAATCAATGAAAAGGACTAGGAAATGTGACGACCCCCCAGAAAAGCCATAAGAGGAGTTCACCCCTCTAAACTGCGACCTAGAGGATATTTTACCCAGCATCAAAGGAAATAACCTCCTTAAATGGCAAGGGAAGCTGAAGTCTCCTACTAGCAGGCGAGATAAAACCAAGTGGTGTGATTTACACAAGGAACAAGGTAATAATACCGTAAAGTGCCTAAACCTAAAAATTGAGATTGAGAGGCTTTCCAGACAAGAAATGGTGGAAAAATTCACAAATACTGTAGCCTTTAACTGAACAGAAAGGAACCCCAATCATTCAGAAGTTTTAAGTTTTATTTTATACTCTTAAAAATCATTCAATGCCACAACTTATATATCAATTATATATTCCAGAAGCATGCGCGCCCACACACACACACACACACACACACACACACACACACACACACATATATATATATATATATATATATATATATATATATATCAAATAAAAGTGATATTTTACTTTAATGTTGTCGTAAATCTTATTCAACAAGTTTAACGAGAAACCTACCGAAATCAAACCACTCATAAGAAGACTGCATCTAAGGAGGCAAAAATGCCCAATAACCCTGTCAACCGTCACGGAGTTGAAGCGCCCTCAAATTTTTGGTCATAAAGCATCAAAGTATGATGAGAGGGATGCAACCTTTTTGTTTCGGCATTTCTTAAAGAGGCATCCTTCCATGGCCTTTTAAGGAAATAAGGATGAGGTCGCGACCTCTAGAGCCAATAAGAATGCAATCGAGGCCTATCTTTAAGAAGAATTATCCATGAGAAGTGATTTGAGCAAGCATGGTTTCTGTCTCGATATTGTTTCACCAGATTGGAAAATTCGTCGAGCTCCTTCCATTGGGTGGCAAGGTAGATAAGAAGATAGTAAAATGTATCGCAACCTATCTTGGAAAGTTTACCAATCCTGGCACTGATTTCCTAGTTGGATTTTGTCCGTTGACTCATCGATTTTTAATTATGTGACCTTGCCTGTTGCAACTTAACCCAACCAATAATCCATAAGGCCCTCCGTGGTAGTTTCCATGCATTTTGTGACATATTTGGTCCCAAATAAAGAAATTTTGATAATATAAAACAACAACATACCAAAAATATAAATATTGGCTAAACTACTGCATAGGGGATGCGACATACTTTCAGACAACATGTCAGGCTGCCTAACGATGTGTCTCTCCCAAAAATTGACCCAAAATTGAGATTTCAACCCTAAGAACAGGAACAAAAAGGTCTTTCGGGATCCAATCTACGACATAATAGTCCTTATTTGCAAAATAGCATAAAATTGGCAGCGAAAATCCTACCGTATAAGAAATAAAGTTCCATGTGATGCCTTAAAGTATAGAGAAAGATGAAGATGGGTGCATCCCTTGTTAACTACCTACCTTTGTGAGTCCATGACCTATTGATCTTTTCTGCATAAACTAGGTGTGGTAACATCATCGGGGTAGGAAAACATGTTCTAAACCCTAGAAAAGAGCCTTAGAAAATAGATCGGAAAAAAGAAATCCCGCAAGGGGGAATATATGCAAAATATGGGTTTAATAACCAAAATTTCACCCATGGGATATTGACCTGTAGGTCCCCATGCATGAAATAAGGTGTTATGGACACGGTTTAAGAGGAAACTTGGTAGAACACCTCGTTTCCCACATAGGTCACCAAAAATGATGATGTTGAAAATTGGTCGATGAGAAATGACCATCCAATCAGAGCTATTTTAAGCATAATAAACTGTAAAAATCATAATAAAGTAAGAAAAGGGAGACATAGCACAAGATATAGAGTGGTTCGGTTATAAAATGAGCCTACATCTACTTTGGTATCCTCATTCTCATTATTTACCAGTACTATTGCAAGAGTTGGGTGCCTTTAAAGGCGTACAAAAGAAATAGAGAACTAAATGCATAAACATACGGTCTCCTGTGCTAAGCGGGATGTATCTTGTAGATAAAGGATGTAAAGGGACTACAGACCTTAGTAGTTCAGGTGACCTAAATAGACCTTAGTGGGATCTCAGATGATGTGAGAGAGAGAGTGATTGGAGAGATTAGCAGGGCTTTTCTGCCGAATATGTCTTGCTAAATGAGGAGGTAAGAACTTCTATTTATAACAGTTAAGGGAAGTGTCATGTTCATAAAACATGCAAGATATAGATAAGTGATCCCAAGATGGAATGTTTCTCGAAGGTAGACTGCTGACCAGAGGCATGCAAAAGTGGCCAAGTCTGTGGCATGATAGGCACTGCTAGTGATGTAGGTGCCCGCAACCTATTGGAGAGGAGGTTGTGGCCTCTTGAGGTGCTGAAATGAGGCTGATGTAGTGGCTTGTTTGAGCCTCAGGCAGTGGCACAATATTGGTAGTTCCACGACCATTGTACTAGTATTGGCCATATCAAACACTACATGGTCAACTAGAATGGACCTATGAGACCTACGTTTCCTATATACGTGCTCTAATACTAACTATGACACCTCATAAATTTAATAATTAAGTTTATCGAGTATATTTATTAAATACTATAGTTTGTAAAAATAATTTAAATATCATCATTAGCATGATTGAAACCAAATGATATGGCTAATTTAATAAGTGTGAAATAAGTAAATCCTAAAAAATAATAGTTAATAGGAAAAGATATCACCACCATATACTAAATAAACATAAATCGTAATACGTCAATACATAAAATCTCAAAACTGACATAATGAGTAAAACCTCCACATGGTAGTATCATAAATTCGATCAAACAACATAAAGAGAGTACGTACTACTCGAAATAGAATCATCACATCTCTCAAAGTGAAATGACATAAAGTGAAACAAGAATAAGATGACACTTACATCCTGATGGTGGTGATAAATTTGGGATGGAACTTGATATAGCAGGAAATGTGAATCTAAGATGGATAGTAACTATCACCTAAAAAGGGGGTTCAACAACAATGGTCAGACCATCGCAACCTACCATAGCTACGACACCCAATTGCAGTTATGCAAGTAAATAATAAATCTATGGTTTATAAATTTTATAATTCACATCGCATAAAGCACCTCATGAAAATAAAAAATTAAAATTTTCAAATCTAAATAAATTATTATTTAAGTCCGTGAACGTACCTAACATCCACGCCACTGGAGGTAACTAGATCCCAACCTTGCACTTGTAATAAAATAAACTACACAAAAATATAAATAAATCCCCATCACAAATAAAATTCATCCACCACCCTAGACACCCAGAACAACATCGATATCATTGTAATCCTATCTGGCCCCCAATCCCCTTTAGGGTCATCAAGATCCACGATACAGAATCCCACTGCCACCATAGACACCCAATCATCCAAGTCATAAACAATATCAACAAAGATGGACCCACACATAGGGTCATATAAAGAAGAAAATGTATCCCTTCTATGGATACAATTAAACATTTTTGTTAAAAGTTAGCTTTCTAAATCCCACAGGATTTGAATTGGATCAATTTTATAACACGAGTCCCGAATACACTCGGGTCTTTGCACATACTAAACTTAACCCTAAAAAGATTTTTAAAGAATTTTAAAATCAATTTTTCTATTTTATAAAACCCTAATTCTACTTTTTGTAATATAATTCTTATTGTTGTATTTATACATCCTATATCTATTCAATACTCAAATATTTTTTTTATTATATATTTCTTGGCTTAATAATTTTCCAGATTTTAAAAACAAGTTTTCTAGAATTTTTAAATGCGGATATAAACATTTAAAACGAATCAAAATTAAAAATCATTTTTGTTTCTGAATTAAATTCAACACATAAAAGAAACGACAACGTTGCATAATCTTGTGGCTCATTTGGTTTATGATCCATGCGATTGGTTTTGGACCAATTAGGAGCTAGTGTGTTGTCCACACAGTTTTATTACGCGTAAGCCTTAGGTTATGAATGATCAAATGCTAGATGTTTGGGGATGTTTTACCTTATTACCCTCCACAATGATGTGGTCTTTTACACATATACCCATACAGACCCTCTTTGTTTGAACTTATCGCCCTCCACACGAGCTTAATCATAAACAATTTTTCCACGTTGTTTTACACTCGTAACCCACAGTTGTGAGCTAATACTTATACTTGGAAATTATTCATAATCTTTTTACGTCATGCAAGATCCATAAATCACTACCTAGGCACCCTTATAGATGTCATTCAGTTACTCCCTAAGGTCAGTGCAAGACGTCAGACTCTCTTTGCCAAAGCCCAAGAGGTATCATAAACTAAAATACCTCATTTACTTTCTAATATACTAGTGCAACACCTTTGACAGTGGACATAGGACACTCATCTAAGGTCCGAACCACTTCAAACCTTTGTCGATTGTATTAAAACTTCTCTCCACTTACCCATCTATAGTCCAGAGGGGTGCATATGTGGTTTAAAGTAATTTTTTTTTTGATAACCTTGAACCTCCACACGAATGAGCCCTTTGGACTCCCTCGTGCAAGCTAAACAGGGGGGACACTGTGCATGACCACCTCACACACGAGCCCCACTTAAATACTGGCATACCCGTGAGGAATTGGACCCAAAGCCATACGGATAACCCACACCCCCCAGAGCCCGCCCTTACCACAGACTAGGTAACCGCTGGGGGGATTGAACTCGTGACCTATGGAAAACTGAGCGAAACCCTTAACACGAGCCCCTCCCTTTAAAGTAACTTATGATTTTAACACTCTTCATTTTGATGTCATTTGTGGGAACGATAAGTTTCACCTCTTAAAACACATATTTATTCCTTAAAGATGTTAACCAACACCTTTGTACGTCACCTTCACGCAGAAGCTCAATAAAATGATCTCTCCTTAGATCCATGAAGCAAAAATATATTGCAAAGGTTTAATCATGCTGAAGATTTGATGACAATACGCATTGATACGTGGGATCCAACCATATAAGTTCAGATCGGCGATGGCCTTGGCCCTTCCTTTAGATAAGAACTTGTTCGGTTCCTTAGGGAAAATAATGACGTCTCCTCTTGGAGTCACTTTGTAATGCTCCGAACCAGATTTGGGCTACCGTTGGGTCAACTCACACTCAAGCTAAGGTGTTAAAGGGGAGGGGGAAAGCCCAATTTTATTATTCAAGAAAATCTTTTAATTTGCACCATTTTGTAAGGAATGAATGTAACGAAACAAGTTTTAATTTAAGAAATAGGTTATCGCTTTATGTAGTTAAGTTAATTAGAAAGATTTATTTAGGAAAATTCCTTTATATCCAACAAGGATAATAATAATGGAAGTAAGACATAAATCCCTCTATTATTATAACAAATAGCCCAAGGCCCAAATAAAAGATTGTTTAAAGCGACATAACTTCAAATGTCTCAAGTACAATTATTTAAATGCCACGACAGAGCTCTAACGACGACTAGTACCCTTTAGGGTCATACCAACGTCCCTATCGGAGGTACCTGAGGGTGGGGATTTTAACATAAGAAGTAGTGGTGAACGAATGCTCTAGAAAGTGGGAAATACGACGCTATACAGTTTTATAAGAAAAACTATACATATAGTGTTTATTTTAGAAATTCTGAGAACATTATCATTTGACGAGTATAAATGCAACTACCATGCAATGAAACCCAAGCAATATGCTCATATCCAGGCTTGTCCATTTTATGCTAAATGTTCACATACTTAGAGACCATTAGTCATCTTTATCCACTACTCTCCATTTAACTATTTCATTAGGTTGTCTTTATTACATTTGCTAAGCACAACCTTATTTATTTATATTTCCATCATTCCGTTATCAACATTTTCTTTTTCTTGAAATTTACCAAACGAACTCCCACTTTAATAGGCTCCACAGGGCCGACTCTGCTACCATATGCTCTGGATTGTGATTTTGGGTCTTTCACCCCAGGGCTCCACGCCCTTCTTAATTCTTTCCCGGTTGCGTTCAAATCCATATTAATGTGTTTTTAACATTTTATGAAATGTCCAAATTATTACACCATTCTTATCATTCTTACAATTCACATTTACGATTCAAACCGTTTTAATTCCACTTTACTCTTTTCATCCATTTTTGCAAAAACGACCGATAAGGTCAAATATGGAAGTCTAGCCACCAGGGCCCTCTATTTTAAAATTTCCATTTTGTTAATACTTTGTTAAAAACACAATTATATTCTTATAACAACAAAGATTGTCATTTTGTGTTCGAAAGACATACTTCATAAATTCTAATTCAAGAAATTCCCTTTTTCTTCATATTTCCTAATAAGAAATACATTTGATATTTTGAAGGTTATTTTTACAAAAATGTCCATTTAAGCCTTATGATCATATGTTGTCTTAAACATCATTATTCCTTACTTTATCAACATTTTACAACATGTTTATGGGCTAATTTTCATACTTTCTTATTTAATCCTGAAACTCTTTTTAATCTTTATTTATCGTATTCAAATGTTCTCTACTATCATACTATAAGTTTCTACACATGTAAGGATGGATTTCAACCTAGAAATCCCATAAATAAGAACCTAAGCTTGACATTAACATGAATTCATATTTTATATGGATTTTCATCATATTTCTTTATTAAAATAATAATTGTTCTTAAAAATCCTTTCAAGTTTAGTTTTTTTTAAAAACATGCATTTTTCATGAGAAAACTTTAAATAAACATACTAGAAAATAACTTTTCAAGATTATCTATATTCTAGCATGCATCCTAACATGTAGCTTATCTTTTAAACTTGAAAACATAGTGAGGAAAACCCTACCTTGAATTTGAAGAGGAGAAACTAAAAAATGATGACTTGAAAGACCCTAAAACTCATAGAAAGTTCCATGAATTCCCCAACTCGGCTTGAAAGCTCAACAAACAACTCTTTAACCCAAGTTCTTCCTTGAATAAGGCTTGAAAGGGGTCTTATAAGATTTAAACTGGGATAAATATTATTAAGGATGAAGGTCTGAAGATTGGGAATCGATGAACTAGATATTGAAATGTAGGAGAGGACTTCGGAATACAGAGAGAGTGTGTAAAAATCTGATGGAAATGGAAAGAAATGGGTTCTATCCACCCCCACCTCTATTTAAGCCCCAAATACCTTAAACCCTTTAATATTTGGTCCACCAAAACATTGACACATGTTTTATCAACTCCATTGGGAGCATAATAGCTCAACCCATCCATGGGTCCACATCGTGACAACAAAAAAATTTAACATATTTTCTGAATTTCCACTGTCTCGTTCAAACGAGACTAGGCCTCATTTGAGCGGCATCAAATCTCATTTGATCAAAGGTTCCAATGAATATCTAATGAGCCTAGAAATGTAAACAATTATTTCTCATCTGAAGGTATTTTTAAGGGTTGTTGGAACGAACCAAGATATCTCGTTTGAATGACCAAGCTCTTCATTCGAATGACCCCCAAACTTTGTTATATAAATTTCAGGCCATTCGATTCAATTTTAATTGCATAAATGCCACAAGAATAATTCAAAATAGACAACCATCCATGATATTGAATTCATGGTCAATAGGCATGCAAATTACAGGAAAAAGGGTATAATCTTTGAAACGGGTGTCAGAGTATCCCATCCTTAGGAGATTTCAAAAAAGGTTGGCAAAGACTTTTGGGTGCTTCTCACGCATCTCTGACTCGCTCTCCCAAGTTGCACCATCTATACCTTGGAACTCCAAAATGACCTCCATTAACAGGATGACCCTGTTGTGCAAGACTCTATAGTTGCGGTCCAAGATGGACACATGTCGTGTAGGAAATTCAACATATTCCTCTAACTTGATGTGGTTCCAATTGATGGCATGCCGAGGATCTGGGACATACTTCTTCAGCATAAATACGTGGAACACACAATGAACGTGGATTAACTGAGGTGCTAGCTCCAAGCGGTACGATACATCTCTGATCCATTCCAGGATTTCAAAGGCACTAATATACTGGGGCGAGCTTACCTTTCTAGACAAACCGTTGATTGTCGGTTCTTGCTCTAACCTCAAATAACACATGGTCACCCACCTCAAACTTTAGAGGTATCCGTCGATTATTAGCATAATTTTTTTTCCGACTCTAAGTCGTTACAAGTCTCTGCTAAATCACCTGAAATTTATAGGACATGTCCCTAATCATTTTGAGTTTGTGAGATGCATCTCACCCACTTCTACCCTACAGACTGGAGAGCAGCATGGCCTCCTATAAAGGGCTTTGTAAGGATCCATATCAATGCTACCTTGGTAACTATTATCATAGGAAAACTCTCCCAAATGCATATTCTCCTCCCCACTGCCCTAGAAATCAAGTGCACAAGTCCTCAACATATCCTCTAGAATTTGAATGGTTCGCTCTAACTTCCCATCTGTCTTGAGATAGTAAGTTGTACTCTTGTTAAAATCGATACCCTGTTCTAACTAAATCTTCCCCCATAATTGAGACACAAACCGGGGATCCCATTCGAGATGATTGAGAGTGGGATGGCATAGAGATAAACTATCTCTCTAATAAAAAGCCTTGTTAATTTAGCCAAGCTATTCATGATCTTAATAAGGAAAAGTGAGCCGACATTGTAAGCTGATCCAATATAATCCAAAACGCATAATGACCATGTTTAGACCATGGTAAGGTTGTAAAAAGTCCATCGTAATGTTCCATTCTTCTACTGGTAATGGTTACAATAACCCTGTCGGCTTCTTGTGCTCTATCTTCACCTATTGGAACATATAGAACCTCAACACATACAATGCACATCACTCTTCATACTGGACCACTAGAAGTCTCTACATAGCTCCTTATACATCTTAGTGGCACCAAGATGTATGATGAAACATGAGTAATGGATCACCTCATCATGACACTTATTAATAACCGGAATAGTCAACTTTTCCTTATGCCACACACCCCTATCCTTGTCCATAATGAGAGTGTCAAACACCTCACTGCTTTGGATGAACTAATTGTAATGTGTGAACTCGGTATCCAAGTCTGAGCTTGCAATACCTTTTATTGTATGAGTTGTCCAGCTATCACTCCCCAAAGATATGCCTTGTCATAACCCTATTGTACATATAAGTCAAACTTATATAATTCGTCGAACATATTTGCTTGGTAACACTTCATTGCTACTAAAATGAGCCCAGACTTCTGACTAAGAGAATTCACTACCACATTGACGTTACTGGGATGATACTCTAAGGTAAAGTCTAGTCTTCCATTTCCTCTAGCGAAGATTTAGATCACACTGAGTGAAAATGTGTCACAGGATCTTATGATTCGTATACACCTCAAATCGTTCACCGTATTGGTGGTATCTCCAGATCTTTAGTACAAACACTACCGCAGCTAGCTCTAAGTCATGGGTGGCGTAGTTACTCTCATACACCTTTAATTGGCAGGATGCATAAGCAACTACCTGACCCCTTTGAATCAATACTAAGCCAAGCCCTGATTCGGAAGCATCACAGTACACGGTATAACCATTTCCTCCTTCTGGGTGGATAAGAATGGGCATCACAATCAACATGCCCTTGAACTTCTGAAAAAATGACTCGCAATCGTCTGACCATTCGAATCAAACATCCTTTTGCCTCAACAGAGTGAGAGGCAATGGGACCCTCGAGAAATCTTGCACAAATCTCCTATAGAAATTGGACAAACCCAGAATACTAAGCACCTCTATAACTATTTTTGTCCTATCCCAAATTAGAATGACCTAGACCTTGGATAGATTAATCAAAATTCTTCACTAGAAACTACATGGCCAAGGATCTTAACCTCGTTATCCAAAACTCGCATTTGCTAAACATGACGAATAACTTATTATCCTTGAGCACTTGTAGTGTAGTGCAAAGGTGCTCGTCATAGTGTCGTCATACAATGTCGAATAGAGATAAATATAATACGCAAAGACCACCACAAATCGATATCAGTATAGATGATATATACGGTTCATCAAATCCATGAACGTTGTTAGGGAATTCAACAAACCGAAAGGAATCATTAAGAACTCATAAAACCATACCGCGTTCAAAACGTTATCTTAGGAATGTCTTCCTCTTGACACACGATGGTACCCAAATCGGAGGTTAATATTTGAAAACCTTCCTGACCCTTGTAAGTGGTCGAACAAATCCTTGATATGGGGCATAGGGTACTTATTCTTCATGGTCACCCTATTCAGTTGTCTATAATCGGTACAAATCCATAAGGAGTTTTCTTTTTTCTTGGCGAAGAGTACTGGAGCTCCTCCAAGGTAATGCATTGGGATGAATGAACCCCTTGCTGGTCAACTCTTCTAATTAAGCCTTAAATTCTGTAATTCTTCTGGATCCATTCTGTGAGGTGGTATGAAGATAGGAGAGACACCCTAATGTACTTATATAGTAAAGTCCACCTCTCGATGTGGGGGTAAACCAGGAAGATCATCGGGGAACACATCAAGTAACACCCACACCATTGAATAGTACAATAACATCTGAGCAGGATACTCCTGAGCCACCATACTACTAAACCAATTGAAATACCATTTATTCTCTCCTTTAGTAGAAAACTTACAAGGATACCCACATACTTATCATTAATAAAATGATGGCGAGATCCTCTAGGAGAAACACAAAAATATTATGTCAATGGAATTAGATGGCAACGTCAAAGAAAGACAACCAATCCATACCAATGATCAAATCGAAACCATCCGCGTCCATGATAATAAAGTCATGTTCATAATAAAATCTCCATCCATGACTATGCAACTATGATAGACCCTATCAAGAATTATGATGCCTCCGATAGGAAGTCCTATGAAGATAAAAGAGTAAAACTGATCTACCTCTTAACCCATGCCGGATGCTAAAGGACTCGAGATAAATGAGTGTGAGATGTTTGAATCAAATAATGACTGTACCCAAGTGCTGAATAATAGGATCATACCTTCCATAACCGATTGATCACCAGAGGTAGCTATAAAAATGGACATGGCATAAGCGCATCTGGGGTTGAACCTACTATTATGGCCACTAGGCACCTAACTTTATCCCTGACTGCTTTGACCCTAGCTGGGATGTAAACTGTTTACACTATGCCCCGATGGTTCATGATAATTAGATTGAAACTACTGTTGTTGGGTGGGACCCATGTAACTAGAACTCTTTCCAGGTACATAATAGATAGTCTATTGAATGCCCTGCTAGTTCCCAGAAGCTCCTTGAGGGAAGTGCCTCTTTAAATGTCCGGTATACCCATACGCAAAACACGTACTTTCAATAGGGGATATAAGGTTTTGACAACTAGCACACTGGGAAGAAGATGAATCAACACCCATAGCGACCTTAAGCTTCACAAAAAAGCCTCGATCACCGCTCCTAAACTTCTTACTGCCACTGCCCTAGGAGCCTCTAGTGTCCCTCTTCTTCCCATAAATGGATTTGTTGAACTCTGCCTCTATTTTAACCTTGATGGATTTGTTAATTATGAACCTGAAGTTTAGCAGATCCAATCCATCCATAATCCGTCGGATGCTAAGGTTAAGGCCCCTGATAAATATCGACATCTTCTTAGCCTCATCTTTTTTAACATTGTCCAGATATTTGGACAGGCTCTCAAAACTTCACCTAATATTCGATGATAGACATGTTTCCATGGATTAATTAAAGGAACTCATCCTTCTTGGCATGTTTGAATGCCTGAGGAAAATATCGGTTCAGAAATGCAAACCTAAAACCTTCCTAGTCTGTTGCCTCTATCACATTGGCTCTGTACGCGCTCCACCAACACTAAGTTTGCTCGGTGAGTTGAAAGTTCACTATCTTGACCTTTTGCCTAGCTGGCAAATCAAGAATGTCAACCACCCATATAACCTCATCTAGCCACTCCTCTATGGGATCGGGGCCAGTTTCTGCATTAAAGGTCGGTGGATTCAGCCCACTGAACTCCTTTAAGATAGAGGCTAAAGTGGTTTTATTCAACCATCCCACTGTGGTTATCCCTCTGTTGATGCGAGAGGGAGTCGGTAAACTGATGCATTACTTGTTCCTTGTGACTGAACTCACTGTTCCTAAATCCACTAAAACCACTACGATATGTAGTCATCTACACAATAAAGGAGAGTTCAATATAACAACGACAATGAAACGATGTAAGAACTATAACTAACATATAAGGAAATTCACTAAGAAAGCGAAAGACACTCGGTCACACACGAGGATCCTAATGCTCTGATACCATTTGTAATGCCTAGCCTGGATTTGGCCTACTGTTGGTTCCATTCACACCCGTGTCAAGGTGTTAAGGGTGAGGGGGAAAGCCCAACTTTATTAATCAAGAAAATCCTTTAATTTGCACCATTTTATAAGGAACGAATGTAATTAAATAGGTTTTAACTTAAGAAATAGGCTGTCGCTTTATGTAGTTAAGTTAATTAGCAAGATTTACTTAGGAAAATTTTGTTAAATCCAATAATGATAATAATAATGGAAGTAAACCATAAATCTATGTATTATTACAACAAATGGCCCAAGGCCCGAATAAAAGATTAGTTTAAGTGCCATAAATTCAAATGTCTGAAACATAACTTTTGAAATGCCATGGTAGAGCTCTAAGACGACTAGTACCCTCTGGCCTCTTACCAACTCCCTTGCCAATATCCCTAACAGAGGTACCTAGGGGTGGGGGGTTTAACAGAAAAAGTAGGGATAATCGAATGGTCATAAGGGTGGGAAATACTAAGGTATATATTTTTATAAGAAAATATTATACATATAACTTTTATTTTAGCAATTTTGAAATGTTTTGACGAGGATAAACAAAACTACCATGCATCTCCCCCACGTGTCCATTTTATCCCAACTTTTCACATACTTAGAGACCATTTACTCATCTTTATCCACTAGTATCCATTTTACTATTTCCATTTGGTTTTCTTTCTCACAGTTTCTAAGCATAAACTTGTTTATTAATATTTCCTTCGTTCCATTATCAACATTATCTTTTTCTCGGATTTTACTAAATAACTGCGTACTTTAATGAGCTTCACACCATCGGTTACGCTACCATATGCTTTGGCCAGTGATTTTGGGTCTTTCACCCCAGTGCTCCAAGTCTTTCTTAGTTATTTTTTGGTTGCATTCGAGTCTATATTAATGTGTTTTAATATTTGTAACAAGTTTCCACATTATTCCACCACGCTTATCATTTTTATCGTTCACATTTATGTTTCAAACCGTTTTAATGCCGCTTTATTCATTTCATCCATTTTTCACAAAAATGACTGATAAAGTCAAATGAGGAAGTCCAACCACTAGGGCCCTTTAATTTACCCAAAATTATCATTTTGCCACTCATTTTATCAATTCTTTGTGAAAAACACATTTGCATTCTTATAATAACCTAAATTCTCATTTTGTGTTCAAAAAACATACTTCATCAATTTTACTTCAAGAAAGTCACTCTTTCTTCATATTTCTTAACAAGAAATACATTTGATGTTTTGAAGGACATTTTTACCAAAATTTACATTCAAGCCTTATGATCATATTTTGTCTTAAATATCATTATTACTCACTTTGTACATATTTTACAACATGTTTAGGGGATGAATTTTCCAACTTTTTTATTTAGACTTGAAACTCTTTTTAATTCTCATTTATCATGTTCAAATGTCCTCTACTATCATATTACAGGGTTCTACACATGTAAGGATGGATTTCAACCTAGAAATACCATAAATATGAACATTTGTATGACATTCACATCAAATAATATTTTGTATGCATTTTCATCACATTTCAAGATTAAAATGATACTTGTTCTTCAAAATCCTTTAATGTTTAGTTTTCTTTAAAAGCGTGCATTTTCATGAGAAAACTTTTCATAAACATACTAGAAAATAACTTTGCTAAATTATTGATATTCTAGCATGCATCCTCACTTGTAGCTTAGGTTTTAAACTTGAAAACATAGTGAGGAAAACCCTACCTTGAAATTAAAGAGGAGAAACTAAGAAATGATGACTTGAAGGCTCCTAAAACTCCGAGTATGCTTCAAGAATGATCCAACTCCTCTTAAAAGATCCATGAACAACTCTTTAACCCAACTTTTCCTATGACAAGGCTTGAAATCGTTCTGAGAAGCTTAAAATGGGCTAAATACTTTTAATGATGAAGGTTTGAAGCTTGCGGATGGATGAACTAAGGATGGAAATAGAGGAGATAATTTGGGAATATATAGAGTGTGTGAAAATTTAATGGTAGTAAGAAAAAATAGGTTCTCTCCACCCCCTCACCTCTTTTTATACCCCAAAGCCCTTAAACACTTTAACGCTTGGTACACCAAAACATTGACCCACGTTTGATCTGCTCTATTGGGAGCTTCACAGCTCAACCCATCTGAGTGTCCACATCATGTTAGAACAAAAATTCTACATACTTTTTGAATATTTGTAGTCTCATTCAAATAAAACCAGACCTCGTTCGAAGGACATTTGAATCTCGTTCAAACGTGGGTTCTAATGAGAATTTCACGAGGATGGAAATGCAAACAATTATTTCTCATTTGAAAGTCATTTTGAAGGGCTATTTGAACGAACCAACCTATCTCGTTTGAACAACCATAAAAATTTCTATTAGAAATTTCTCGTCATTCGATTCAATTTCATTTTGACAAAGGCCACAAGAATAATACAAAATAGATAATCATCCGTTATATTAAATTCATGTCCAATAGGCATGGAAATTAAAGGAAAGGGGTACAATCTCAAGAACTGGCATCACACACTCGGACATTATCAAGGTGAACCTGAAGTCATGGTTCATCACCTAAGCATGGACCCAAACCATAAGCCAGTTCAATAGAAGAAAAAAGGGGCCCGAAAATAATCCATAATGAAGTACAGGAGGTTAATAAGCACCTGACTTCTAACACCATTAGAGAGGTTACATATCCAGAGTGGCTCTCTAACATAATAGTTTTGACTAAAGACAACAAGATATGGATGATGTGTGTTAACTTCATTGACCTCAATAAGGCATTCCATAAGGACCGATACCCCCTGCCTCGAATTTATACCTTGGTAGACTTCACATTTGGACATGAGCTCCTTTACTAATGATGTTTATTTCGGGTACAAACAGATCAAGATAGCCCCTATTGATGAGGAAAAGACCTCGTTCATCACAAATAAATGCACTTATCATTATAAACTTATGACTTTAGGAATAAAAAATGCGGGTACAACTTATTAGACTGTGGTAAACTCCGTTTTAAATAAATCATTACTAAAACCAGGGAGGACTATGTTGATGACATGATGGTTAAGAGCTTAGAGTCCCATAACCAAAATTGAAACCTCAGGGAAACCTTTTGTTGTCCTTCGAAGGAACAAAATGAGCTTGAACCCGATGAAATGTACTTTTGAGGTGGCCGGTGGCAAGTTCCTTGGGTTCATGGTCATCCACTAGGGAATTAAAGCAAACCTAGATAAACTTCAAGACCTAATGGATATGTAATATCTAAGAAAAGTAAAGGAGGTCCAAAGCCTAGCTGAAAGAGTTGTTACCCTCAACGTTTTTGTCTCCAAAGCCGTAAACAAGTGCCTACCCTTCTTCAATGTTTTAAATAAGGCATTTGAGTGGATTCTAAAGGATAGCGAAGCCTTTTGGAGATTTAAAATATACTTAAGCTTCGCACCTACTGTCCCGAATGATTGTAGGGAAAACATTATACCAATACCTTACTGCCTCACCTACTACTATTAGATCCATTCTTATTAGGGAATAATTTTGGGTGCAATAACCTATGTATTATGTCAATTAATCCCTTTACGGGTCTTAGATCAAGTACCAAATAATAGAGAAGCTAGATATTAACCTCATTATCAACAGAATTATTGAGACTCTACTTCTAGTCCCACTTCATCATGGATATGATTGAGCAGCCCCTCCGATAGGTATTCCACAAGTTAGACACACAAATAAGGCTTTTGGAGTGGTCCAAAAAAGTAGGTAAGTTTGTCTTCAAGTGCTAACCTCGCAGTGTTGTCAAAGCACATGCATTGGCCGACTTCATTGCAGAGTTCAGTAATTAGGAGGAAATTGAAGATGTGCCAATGAGTTTTAGGGTTAATATCACCTCAGCACCCGCAGAGCCTAGGAAACTCGTGTTCTAACAACTGGAACTCAACTCTTCTACATGGTATTACACGTGGATGGTTCTTTATCTAACTTAGGTTATGGTTCCAGATTCAACCTAGCCACACCAGAAGGAGGTACTATCTATTTTTTTTTTCCATTTTAAATCAAATACTCTGACAATGAAGCAGAGTATAAAGACCTGGTGGAAGAAAAGTCTTGACTATATACCTAGAGGCTTTGTAGGTAGGGGAAATCATTGACTCTCAGTTGGTGGTTAACCAAGTCACATAAGTCTGTGAGTCAAAAGCGATACAATAAAAGAATACATGGAAATTATTCAACTCCTCATCAGGAGGATCACTAAGTTTGGCATCAAGAGGGCCCCCGAGATAATAACTCAAAGGAGGACCACCATAAACAAGTGGTATCGCCATCTGAAATAGATCCTCATCTCCTAGTTATCATCCCGGATCAATCAAGCATCACACAACTACTAGTCAACACTGGGGAGGTTGATTAGAGCCCAGACAAGACCACAACCATTAAATGTTATGCCAAAAATTGCAATATATCTTTAGAAGCCAACAGAGAAGATGTCCATGGCCCTTTTGCTAAATGGGGAGTGTACTTGGTAGGAACTTTATCTCTTAGCCAAGGTTAAATTTTTTTTTTTTGCATAGTAGCCATTCATTACTTCACAAAGTGGGTTGAGGCAAGAACCTTAGCCACCACCACTGAAAAAAAGACCACAAGTTTTATCTGAAGGAAAGTCTTCCTCAAGTTTAGCCTACCTAAGGCCACCAACTTAGATAATGTCAAGAAAGTTGAAAAACCAACATTTAGGGTGTTCTCCTTAGGCTATATCATAAGAATACACTACTTATCCCAAGGTCACCTACAATTTAAAGAGCATGATAGAGGAAGCCAAGTCTCAATGATTTGAATCACTACTACAATTATGTGGGCCTATAGGACCACATTTAGAGGCCTTATGGGAAATACTCCTTTCTTCTTGACCTTTATCACTGAGGTTGTGGTCCTAACTGAGGTCGAAATACCCAGATATAGATTATCATAGTTTGATCTGAGGGCTAATGAATAAATTCTGAAGGTATCTCGTGATGAGTTATAAGAGAAAAGGTAGGTTGAACTCGTATGGATGGTACCCTACAAGCATAAAATAGATTTGGACTTCAATAAGAAAGTCCATCGTATGGAATTCAAGGTGGGAGACCTAGTCTGAAGAGAGGTTACTCTCATAAGTAGAAACCCCAATAAAGGGAAGTGAGCCCCTAATGGGAAAGCCATACATGGTGACCAAGATTGCAAGACCTGGATGTTGTTACCTCAAAGATATAGTGGGTCTGAAGTCCCCCATACCTCGAATGTAAAGCATATAAAAATATTATCACTGATGTATTCAATGCCCAAGTGAGATGAGGATTTTATTGCCGATGATTTGTTCTGCATAAGTATTCTTTAGGAACTATACGGATTTAAGCCATGGCTCAAAAAACGATTAAGGTCGTATGAACCAAAAATTGAGTTTCAAGGACTTCAGACTTGGATCAAAGCTTAAGCAAAAGTCTAAGGGCCCATCATTAGAGTTGCAAGGATTTCAGTCTTGGTTCTAGGTTTAAGATAAGTTCTTAGAACCCAACTTTAAAGTTATAAGGATTTTAGCCTTGGATTAAGACTAATAGTCAAAGGTCTAAGGACCCAAAAAAGACCACAATCCTCATGTTTGAACACCCCAAAAAGCATAGCCAAAGGTCTCCAGACCCATAAAAGAAAAAATAGATTATTGAGATTCTCTAATCCTAAAAGGGTAAGGTCTAGGATCCATGAATGACCAATTTACTCACTTCAAAACCCTTTCTTTACCATGGATGTATACAAAAAAAGTACAAACCTTATACCCCTCATATTTAGTTTTTGAAAATATTTAACAGAAAAACTTTTGTTTTTGAAATTGCTTGGGGGGGATAAGTGTTCAAATACAAAAATAATTGTCTGAAACATATGGTTTTAGCAAACAAAGAGCATAAGACCCAAGTCCTGAAGTCTTAGACCCATACAAGGACTTCAATATAAGGATATTAAAATTTCCAACTTACCTAACTTCAAATTTATCCAGTACTTATCCAGTACAAATGTCTGAGACCCTCATAAGGACTTTATATTGCAAATTTATCCAGTACAAATGTCTGAGACCCTCATAAGGACATTAAAATTTCCAACTTACCTAACTTCAAAGGTCTTATGACCCTTTTGTGGGACTTCAGGTTAAAATCTCTCGTAATCTGATGGTCTCATGACCTTTGTAAGGATTTCAGAATTTAAACTTACATAAGTTCATAGGTCTTATAACCCTTTGTGGGACTTCAGGTTACAATCTCTCTACATCTATAGGTCTCACGACATTTATAAGGATTTCAAAATTCAAACATACCTAAGTTCAAAGGTCTTATTACCCTTTGCAGGACTTCATGTTACAATATTTCTAAATCCAAAGGTCTTCCGACCCTTATAAGGATTTACGAATTCTAAATTATCACATTCGGAGGTCTTATAACCCTTTGTGTAACTTTCGCTACATGTGAAGGTCTTAGGACCCTTATAAGGACTTAATGTTTCATAATTACAAGTTGAAATTTTAAAGTCCAAGGTGTTAGTATCTTTTATAGTATTGATCTTAAGTTCTTATAATTATGGTCTTCCAGTCGCACAAAAGCACATGCATAAAGCGTGCTAAGTCCTAATGCTTAACTCCTAACTACAAAGCCTTAGTCTTAAATTCAACAAACTTCAAAAATATAATAAGTTGTACTAGGAACCTCAATTTTACTTTAAAAAGTTTGTTTTACTATGAATTCTTAGGGGCTAATTGTGTACTACATGCTGGGAAAACCTCAGACAGACTTCAAGCACTACCAAAAATTACTTAGCAAAGCAAAAAGAAATGTACGAAGTAAAGAATAAAGAATAGCACATGTACATCCAAAAACTAATCTAATTGAATATGAAAGGATGAGATACATAGGTAAAGGTATCTTCCTTAATCCAGACAAGGCTAGGTATTTTTGGGATCCATGGGAGATTC
The DNA here is from genome assembly GCA_949130495.1 of Sambucus nigra. Classification (NCBI taxonomy): domain Eukaryota; kingdom Viridiplantae; phylum Streptophyta; class Magnoliopsida; order Dipsacales; family Adoxaceae; genus Sambucus; species Sambucus nigra. The sequence goes on along the minus strand of OX422211.1, from coordinate 421,426,881 downwards.
AGTTAGTGACAGAGAAATAGAGGTAAAGTTATCTTCCTTAGCCCTTCGGGGGTTTCCCTTCGCATTTGATATCTCATTTGCTAAATTTAAGGTCCTCGGCATATAGTCCATAAACATTCACTCCAATAAATAGCCTTCAAACCTCGTCTTTGCAATCACTAAATCTAGATTTGTAATTATGAAAGAGATATTTCATGCGTGGATTAAAATTAGGACATGCATCCACATTATTCTTGACGGTGGAGTCAATCTCTTACTAAAGAGTGGAGTAAATGAAGGAGACCCTGGCAGATTCTTTTTGAAGCTCCTGACCCCTGGAGGACAAATCCTTCTTCATAGCGATGAACTCTCAAATTCACTGTTTTAAAAGTTTCAACTCATTGTCATTATGAAAACATTTGTCATGCAAGAATTGAACCTCAACCTTCTGAACCCGAAGAGTCTCTGCCACCTCAAAAAATTCAATCTGTCTAAAGGCATGGAGTTTCACTACCTTTGCCAAAGAGTCCCTTTTGGTATCCATTAAGGAATAGCTATTTTTTATATTCTTGTCATCTAGAAGTTTTTCTTACTCCAAATCAATGATTTAAGACCTCAGGGCATCTTTCTCCTTTTTAAGGATTTCCCCTCCACCCTCAGATCATTGATGGTCTGATCAGTTCCATCCGAGTAAGGGTCCACCCCTCTTCCATATCAATGTCCTTTTATCATACTTAATACGATCAGGGGTATCAACAATAGGAGCCTTAGTCAGGTGTTGAGCCTATAAAAAGTTAAGGAAATATAAATACATAGTATGGAGGGTAATTGGTGAGTGAGAGAAAATAAGAGTGACATTTGAAAATACATGGCCCAATAAGTGGATTAGCTTCTGAGCATTGGCAAATGTCTCCCTAATCCTCAATTTTGCCACATCATTGAAGCTTTTTATATTAGATATTGAATAAAGGGCAACCACTAGAGAAGGATAAGAACTTACCTCCTCAAGATAAGGAGATTATAAATACCTCTCATGTGCAGCTAACCCCTTCGAATGAATTAAGGTTTCAACAGCCTTCTTCAAGTCCTTCCCCTCCTTCAGGAAAAAAACACTTTCTCATTTCCTTTGCTCTATAAGACTAGGAGCTACATGCACCTTGGAATAGAAGAATGGCCTTGGGTTTCCCCAGGGGTTCCACCTACCCCTAATAATGCTCTTAGAAAAGGTAAAGGATCCTCTTTAACCACCTTTTATAGTTCTACAAGGAGAACCCACAGACGTATCAAGCTTCAACTTCTTAGGGGTCAGGGACCTATTATCCTTAACAAGAATGACCATAATTGAGGTATCCTTAGTAAGACACCTCATTCTCCTCCTTTATTCTCATTTGATTATTGTATCAAGTAATCAAGGAAAACTTATCAATCAGAATAATTGAAATGAAAAAAAAAACCCGGGAAGGAGGCTAACCACTTACCTAGTGAATCTTCTTCATCCTTAGACTCTAGAAGAATGGACCCTTCAACCATTGGATGAGGATTAAATTTTCCCTAAGGTTTATCTTCTTCCTCACCAGAAGTCTCAAGGACCTCAAAAACCACTTTGGTAATAACTTTTATTTTGTGAGGCACCATAATAAGGGGCTCAAACCACAGTAGTTCCCCAACCACAAGCTTGGGGGAGGAAGAAGAACTCCTAAATTCACAAGTTTAGGCTCATGACCTATCCCACTATCAAAGAGGTACTTGATTGTGATGAAGGCCTCAAAGGGGGTAGAATGGAGCTGAAAATACTTATCCATATCCTCCTTCTCCTACTCATATGGCTCAGTAACTGTTGCATAACAAAGCAAGAGGATTAATAAGGATGAAACTAAGGTAATACCCAAGGATCAAATCCAAAACATAGAGGGGAATAGAATATTAACCAAAGCTGAGGGAGTACACCAGAAAGTGGGGCAACCAGTAGGCTCATCGGGGTAAGAGGTAGTCCTTGCACCATTGTTAATGAAAAAATTCTCTCTCTAATTCTAGGGAAAATATGACCATCCCTAAAAAGACCACAACTTCTTTTAAAGAGAAATAGTTAAACCATTTTTCTTTAGGATTTCTCTATTCTTGAACATAGTATAGCACGAAGAATTGGGTTAGTGTCATATCTCGCTGACTGCCAATGTCCTCCCCAAAGGATAGGGTTGCGGCATTAATGATCCCCAAGAATTGTCTACCAGCTGGAAAGGAGAAATTATAATGTCTTTTATAATTCTTGTCATAAGAATAGGTTGGGGCAATCTAGCTCCATGTTTTAAGAAGCATTCATTAAGGCAGACATGATGACGGACCAATTAGTAGAACCTTTTGTCAGGTTTGGAGGCCCTAAAAACCACAGAGTTAGGTATCTGGTAAGTCTTCCTAATGGTCAAAATGTCCTGATTAGTAATCTAAGAAGCGTAGTGGTCCTTATAAGTGAAAATGGGGTATGTCCCCCCATGTATTCCCTCCTCTTCGATCAATGTAAGGTAAGTATAAGGGACTAAGGCAGCAAGGAGCTTGCATCGGAGATTTGAGAAGGGAAAGAATTTATAGTAAGCATCTTTGACAAAGAGAAAATAAAAGGCAATTGTTTTTTACTCGAAAGATAGAAGAAATGTTATGCGAATGGTCAAAAGCCCTGGATCTCCTAAGGGGCTTCTTTATAGCCTACCAAACCTAACATGTCAGTCTATCGAACTCTTAAAATAATGTCACATCAATATTCTCAACCACTTTAATCATCCTTCCCGATGAAATATGGCTCTAACGATATTTTCAACGACAAGTTATAGCATTACCCATATCTTAAGTGAAAGGGATATGTGTTTCCCATTGAATATCTTGCAATGAGAAACAAGGGTATACTAATGATATCATATTCCAAAGTCACTTAAACACCAGACAGAGTAGTACTTGGCCCCCAAAACCTTTGCCACTATCAAGGATAGGTGTGACACCCCGCCTAATAAAATACCGGGTGATCAGTTCTATACCAAATTAAAACAGGAATCCCAGTTGGTTCATCCTTAGCATCACTGTCGAAAACTTTTTTTAAACTTACTAACCACCTAGTATTCCAAAAGCTGGTACCAATTTTAACTTTTTAATTAAACAAAAATAGTACATGCAGAAATAAATATGAACCATTCACACAACTGAATAAAACTCAATTGAATAATTAAATAAACAATTTTCTGAATAAACCATCCGCCACCAAAGTGAAATCCAATAGAGACATCCAACACCTGAATAAGTACATCTAAAAACTGTACTGAGAAGTCTGGGCGACAAGCCCTAAATAAAACTAAAACTGATACATGATTCCTACTCTAGGAAGAAATGAACGATGCGTTTAATCCAAACCCCTGCTAGCATCCACATATGCCGCAACTCCGTGTCCGTGGAATAGAATATCAATCCTGGCGTCCCTGTGGCTGGACACCTAAAAGGTTTTGAAAATAATTTTATAGCAAGGGTTAGAACCCAAAACATTTTGAAAATATTTAGCAAGTGAATTAACTGTAGTAATTTAAAATGCATGGATGCGCTTCATATTTAAGTTAGTGCCGCACTCCCTTGCGGACATTCTCACCCCTCCACTATTGTGCACACCTATCGGTTACCTTGACGCCCCCACCTAGTTGTTCTACCCCGTCCAACTAGTTCCTGGTATAACCTCCCCCTTGCCATACTACTCTAACCCGAGTACAATGATTCTTTAATTATAAGTTATCTCACAATTAACTTAATTAATTCCTTCTTAACTGGTAGCATATAACTGTGTCACAAGTTATATAAAGTAAATACATCACACACTGTATTATTACCCGCATATAATATTGAATACCATTATATACATACCTTTACTAGAACATCCACACATATAACATACGTATATCCATCCCTCCGAGTATACCCTCGCCGGATGATTCCCTCTAAAGTGCTATCTCACTAGGTGTGCTCACATAACCTAGTTACCCAAGTTGGATTCGCTCACCAACCTGGCCTAAAACATAAACGAAGTGGAGGCGGTAATATTCCTTCCCTGAAAGTGAGATAATCCCCTCACCCATATACCGGACGCTATGACCTGGGGATATACTCACCCTACTCCTCAAGCTAGGGGATTCACCCACATCGCGCAACCTCCCTTGATAGCACTAGAGTATATAAATTAAATAAATATCTAATCACTGATATTTAATAGCACACACAATACACACACACACACACACACACACACACACACACACACACACACACACACACACACACATATATATATATATATATATATATATATATACTATCACTACACCGTATATATATATACTATAAACCCAGGGTTTACCGTGTACTCACAACCCGTAACACTAGCCTAAAATTTCCTGAGTCTCTGGCCTGACTCAACTAAATAAATTTTCGCACTTATTAAATTATTATTGTCCCGAGTATGTGGTCCGACTCTAATATATATAATTCACACATTAATTAACTTATTATTTTCCCCGAGTCTATGGTCCGACTTTACTATAAATTAATGAACACACCTATTAATTTAATACCTTCCCGAGTCTGAAATCTGACTCTAATTTAATTAATTAACACATCAATTAATTTAATACTAATCCGAGTCTGTGGTCCGACTCTAATTTAATTAATTAACACACCTATTAATTTATTCAATACCAATCCGAGTCTGCAATCTGACTCTAATTTAATTAATCTCACATTAATTAATTTAATACTTTCCCGAGTCTACAGTCCGACTCTAATTTAATTAATTACGCATTAATTAATTTAATACTTGGTGTCGCCCAACCATTATACCCGGACTCGCTCACTTGGCCCGTAACTTACAATTTCCCGAGTCTATGTTCCGACTCTAAATTAATTTACTCTCTCAATAATTAATATAATACTTTGGTGTCACTTAACCAACATACCTGGACTTGCTCACTTGGTCCATTTTTACATCTCAGAATTTCATTCCCACATATTCGACCACAATGTGTCACACATTCATCTCCATCAAATTTCCCAATTATATTTACCTATAATTACCAACATACCCGGACTCGCCCGCTTGGTCCATAATTAAATTGAATATGTTTCACTCAAAATTCTCTCTTTAAGTCCCAACTCTTAACTTAGATTGCACATTCCTAACAGCTATCTTTTGAGACCCTAGATATTAATTTCTCTATAATTTTTCACCATTTAAAATTATACCCAAAATAAAAAAAGAAAACAAGGCAAGGTATTAAACTGCTCGACCTGCCAAGATTTTCCCATCGTCGATCGATCGATGGCCCCCGATCGATCGATCGATCCTTTTGTGGAAGCTCTTCTTCCCCCACTGAATTCCACCATTAACGAAAATTCAAGGTTTGTAAACCTTAATTTCAACCTCTAATCAGGTCATCCCATCACATAAACATTATTGAACCTTGATCTTATACATCATATACACCTTCTCGTATACAAATTTCTCAACTTATCTCACAATTTTCGAAATGGGTTTTTCCATAAATCTCCATTAACTTTGTTCTACAATGACAAATTCCAGATTTAAATTCCACCATTTTATAATCCGATTTCTCATTTAAATCAAATATTTATACTCAGAGATATATAATACACCTATTTCTTACTTTGAATCTCAGCCAAGTATTACATTAACAAAACGCCATTTTCACGCATTTATACCCAAAAACGAATTTCAGTTTACACATCACTAAAATATGAATTGGATATCATAAATCTGTCATTACAGAAAGTTAACCACTTGCCTGGAATTGTTCGTAGGGTCAGATTCCATTGGTGTAGAGAATGGTTGATGAAGAACACCCCAAATTAGTCCCTTATTTTTGCTCCAAAAGACCCCCAATTGACTTCTTGATTAGCTTCCTCTAATCCTCTCCCAAACCCTAGGTTTGGAATTTTCTATCTGCCGTTCCTACTCCCTTAATTAGGTTAAAAACACTTAATCCCATTTTTGGCCATATGGGCCTAATTAAGATGGCCCAAACCACTCCATGTGGGCCCGGCTATGCCCAAAAATACCCCGAGACCCAATTACTACCCTCGGGCACTCTTTTCTGACTATCTCGACCCATCCGGACTCAATCGCGCACTCATAATTGTCATCCGAAATAGTTTTTAACATTTCTAAACTTCGACCTCAAAATACGACACATGAGATTTTGAACAATTAAACTTAAAAGTCGCCAATTATAAATAATTCAGCTCACTCAAATAAATTCTCCAACTCATGAATTTAAGTTTCTCCAATTTAAATTTTTTTATAACTCCCAAAATAATTAAATATTAAATCCTCAAAATTACAGGGTGTTACAATAGGCTATGATATGGAGACAGATCTTAGTCATGAATCCTTCATAGGATAAATTTGAGTCACTCCAGCATACCTCCACAAGTAAGCTTATAGACCTTTTAACATGTGTTCCTCCAAGTCTGATTCCCAAAATAGACTGCAGTTTGAAGGACGATGGACTCCCCGCCACCATGGTCTACCACCCCCATAACATTCTAAGAATAATCTAAGACCAACCAATGGCATGCCATGACCTCGAAAGACCTCGAAAAATCTTCCTCAACTAGTCAAGAGACCAGGTAAAAATGTAAGATCATTATTCCATCTACAACCACTACAAAAATACACTTGCATTGAGTGTTACCATCATCCTTTAATGCACTTAATAATCACCTTACACCACCTGTAAAAACCGTTCCCAACACTCCACCTCCCACATGGCACCATCAAACCTCAAAAATGTTAAACCATGCTATGACAGTCTAATCATCCTCTATCCATGAGTTCTCCTATAAATAGAAAGATTATAAAAGGTTAATAGGGATCCAATCTCGAGCATTAAAAAAATTAAGGCAGTAAAACAATCAGACTCACAAGAGTCCTATTATACACAAGTGTTACCACATTGTTTTACATTAGTAACCCACTGTTGTGAGTTTATGCTTATATTTAGACTAGTACCATTGTTTATAATCTTTGTACATCTTGATAGAGACCAAAATCATTACCTAGTCACCCTTAGAGAAGTCATTCAATTACTTTCTAAGGTATACTATTGACAAAGGCTGCATAACCTTGGACTCTCTTGAGAAAAGGGTAAAAGGTCTCGTAGACTATAATATATAATTTACTTTCTAATATATAGTGAAATACCTTTGACAGTGGACGTATGACCCTCATCTTAGGTCAGAACCACTTTAAACCTTTGTCTCTTATATTGACACTCTCTCCTCTTACCTATTCGAGGTCTAGAAGGAAACACCCATGGGTCTGAAGTCACTTATGATTTTAACACTCATCAATAATTAACCTTATAATATTATTAAAATTATGAAGTTTTATAAGAAAAATATGAACCCTGTATATCCCCCTTTAATTTTAGTTATTAAAATTAATTCAGACCAAAATTACTATTTAAAAGAATAAAAGGTTAGGAGTTTAATGTTAACTCTCCTCTCGAAGAAATCCACACCATTTAAATAAGAAATTGGTAAAACAATCCCCTCTTGGGAATGTGACACCCCACTTATTTTAATCCAGAGTGGTCAGTCCATTATTAAATTAAACAAGAGTCATTAATGGTTTCATTCTTAGCATCACCGTAAAAAATCTTTTAATTACTAATCAACTATGTCAAATTAAGTTGGTGTCAAATTTTATCTTTTATTATGAACACATGCAGAGATGAATTAAATGAACTAAACCATACGCACATATATAGTCTAAACAATCACACGACAGATATATAAAATGAGACCGAATAAATCATCGAGATTTTCCAAGTACATAAACCAACCATAATAAGTAAAACTAAAATCGAAATACAATTCGATGCATAACTGAGTAAGAAAAATAGTCTGAAGGAAACATGCCCAAATGAACTGCTAAGGAAATCTTCTATCTTGAATGAATGAGATGAAGCATCTAAAGTAATCCCCAACAAGGCTCCACATTGCTGCAGCTACGTATCTCTGGATAGGATATCTAAGCTTGGTGTCCTTGTGGGTGGACATCTAAAAGGTTTGGAAAATATTTTTAACATGAGCCAGGTCCCAAGTAAAACATTTTGAAAATATTTTTCAAGTATTTAAATTAAAATTTAAATCAGTTATTTATTACACATGTAATGTCCACTTACACTCTCTTGAGATCCTAGCCTCTCAACTACTGTGCACACCTAATATATTTTACCTAACCAGTATTCTCTGCCCAACTAGATAAGGTATCTAATTACTCTCGATAAGTCTAGTTCCCTCGTATATCACCATACAACACAAAACCACGGTCTTAATAACAAATTTATTTATTCCCATTTTATTATTGAGTCTATCATTCAAGTTTCACTACTTAAACTCTTTTAGATATACTTCATCTATCAATTCTACTAATTCACATAAGTAGATATATCACACCACTATATATTCATCACACATATAATATTTACACTACTATAGCATCTCTAGAGTCGGCCCTCGTGATGCGGAATACGTTGCTATCAAGTCCATGTACCTCTTGTACTCAGTCAAGGACTATTGGTTCAGTATGTATCCTCGAACCCAAAATAAATTAACATAACAATGGAGGTTAAAATTTTTCTAAGACTTTGGGATACGCACATACCTAACGTACCCAAACGACATGTCAGTCCCATTAATACACGACACATAGTGGACCTCCCTAAGTTCCATGTTCTGGGGCAAAATCCAGACCTCACTAGAATTGTCAAGGTGGGATCTCCCTCTATGCGGAAACCTCGTGATAGAAGGAAGCATAGTTATGTTCACACACACAATCATATCTTATCTATAGGCATTCACACAACCTATTTACATATTTTATTTAGTTGGTATTTCACACCACCTAATTTCATCCATTCGTATGTAGTATATATCACTCGCATAGTCGACGTACCATTAATTTTAATTAAAATTCCAATTCATACAATTTTGAGTATCGCTCACTACTCTAAGGGTCCTAATTACCCATTACTTGATAAGTAGTTATTCTCATTGTATACTACTAGTCATAAGCATAGGTTCACTCATCACTCCGTGACCCATCTCGAATTTCATTCATACATTAATTATGGAACTTATCTCAATTTTTCCAATGCTTAACTCGTCTCAATTCATGTACACCTAATATCCACTTTAGGCCTACTATCATTTTTATATTTCCCTCTATAGTTTAAAAATATCCCAAAAGTACTCTCACGAATTATCCATAATTTTAGGGTTTGAAAAGGGAAATTTTCAATTCTTGGCAAAATTGAATCGATTTTCCCAATGGCCGAATCAATTCAAAAATTGTCAGGGGTCTTCTTCCTCATTTCGCTATTATGAATTTCAATAGTATCAAATTCCTCAAATTTTCAGGCTACAATCCCAAAGTCCCAATTAACATAACTAAATGTAACACCCCGTAATTTTGGAGACTTTGGAAATTTATTAAATTGGTGATTTAGGAATTTATTTAATTGGGAGAAATTACTTAATTGAGTGATTTATATTTAATTAATCAAGTTTACGTTTAATTTCACGCGTGCCGTATTTTGAGCTGAAATAAGAGAATTTTATAAAGTGTCTCGGATGGTGATTCTGAGGTCACGATTGGTTCCAAAAGGGTCAAAATAGTCAGAATAGTGTACCCGGGTGTATAGTTTGGGTCCCGGAATAATTTTAGACCAAACCGGCACTGTTTAAGGGTATTTCGATCATTTGGGAGTTTGGGGTTTAGAGAACTTCGAAAATTTCAAGTTTATATCTACCCATTAGATATAGGGGCTAGGGTTAACACAAGGAAAAGTAATGGAGGCCATATGAGAGGAAGAGGAGGAGAGAACCAAGCTTCCTACACCATTTTTGGCCCCAAATGCAACATAATCGAGATCGTAGCGAGGGGAGAACAACCACATTATCGCACAGACGAATTTCAGACCGGATATAGAGAGGAGTATTTAAATGGAAATTTATTTTAATCATGTTATAATACCCATGTAGAATAGGGTTTGATTTCATGTTCGAGGAATAACTAATATGGTTTTGGGTGGGTTCAATTCATGAATCGAGATATGGATACAAGTAGAGATATTCCTTTATGTTTATTACAAGAAATTAGGGGGATGTATAGTGGTGGAAGAACATAAAACCTAGGGTTTTTAGGATGAGGCGTTTAAATCCCTTCTTGATTAAATATTGTAAGGTTTTGATGTTATATTTAAGTTAGAAATCGCCCAAATGCATGTAGAAGTGGCTAGGGACACATGGTTTCAAGTTTGGTGGATAAATAGGAAAGTTATGTGGGCGTTAATGGTGAAAAATGCAAGTTCGTAAGGAAGAAGACGAAACTTCAGCACGTCGGACCGGTACGGTCTAAAAAAATGTAAAATTTACCTTTTAAGCCTAGAACCCCTAAATCGTTTTCAAAAATCTTTTGGGGCATTGTAAAAATATAATGAGGGGATTTATTATATTGTAGTGGGATTAGGTTAGGGCTTTGAATTAGTCTTATTGACAGGATTAAGACAAGGATTATATATGATGAAATTAAGTCGTAATTTATCGGAGAGAAATATAACGAATTACAAAAATTTCAAATGAATTAATAAGTAGATCAGTGCGGTAAATATTGATTCAACTACTGAAATTAATGAAGGGGTAACTAGTACCCTTAGAGTTGTGTGAATACTCAAATAAATACGATAGTGAGGTAAATCGTAAAGTAGTATGTACGGTGAGTATTCAGAGAAATATACCACGTAGGAGTATGAATAATTTGGTTGTCTGTATACCTATTGATTTAGTTATAGGTGGAATGAATACCTATTATATACTCGTTTAAATATGTTGAATGAGACATTCTGAACCAAGTTCGATGAGGCATTCTGAACCATGTTCGATAAGACATTCCGAACCATGTTCGAGGAGACATTCCGAACCAATTTCGATGAGACATATCAAACCAAGTTCGATGAGACATTCCAAACCAAGTTCGAGGCTACATTCTGAACTAATTGTCCTTAATATGTGATATGGGGACATTATAGTATAGTATGCAATTATAGTATGTATTGTGTGTAAAATATATACCACATGAATAATCGTACTTATGTATGATAGTAAGAAGACTACATGGTGTATATCTAAATGTGAATAATCTTAATTATGTGTGATAGTGAGAAGACTAAATAGTGTGTATCTAAATAGAGATTAATATACTTATGTGTGATAGTAGTGATATGAGATTATAAGTATCTAAAGAACGATTGAATCTACTAAGGTGTGAATAGTAAGAAGAGAGAAGGTGGGTTATCTAAAATAAAGTTTAAGTAGAGAAACTTAAATGGCAAAGCTTGAGCAATAACTTACATGAAATGGTAACTTGGGCTTAATAATAGCATAAGCATGATGTTAATTATATAGGGTATTCGGTAGCGTACTGTATGGGCGGTATGGGTAATTTAAGGAGAATCTTAACTAAGGATTTAATGGTGACTAAGAGTATTCGATAGCGTACTATATGGGGGGTACGGGTGAGCTAGACTAATTTGAGTTTTATTAGATACTTGAGACCTAGTAAGTTTGGGTAGTATGACTAGGTACGACATTAGGTGTGCACTATAGTTGAGAGCTGAGGAACTCAAGGGAGTGTTCGCAGCCTAACATGTGTATTTAATAACTAGTTATTTAAATTGAAATTCTTATTAAATATTTTCAAATGATTTTTACTTGGGCTCTGACCCGTTCTTGCAAAAAAATTTCCAAAACCTTTTAGGTGTCCAGCCGCAGGGACACCCAGCAAGTTGATCTGTCCCATGGATGCGTAGTTGTAGAAATTGTGGATGCTTGCAGGATTTGGACTTTGTCTCTTCGGTTATTTCATTCTAAGTGTAAGGTGTAGTTCAGTATTTCATTCGAGCGTGTCGCCCTCAATTAGACGTTATATCCAGATTTTTATGCTGGACTTTAATATTGTATATTTATGAACTCATGGTTTATTCAGTATTATTTTATTTCAATTATTACCCTGATGGTTTGTTCAGACTAGTTATTAATGATTGGATGGTTTGGTCGTTATATGCTTCAGCATGTTGCTTTTGTTTAAATAAAAAGGTAAAATTTGACACCGTCTCTTTGAATACTATGTGCTTAGTAATGTTTGAAAAGTTTTCGACAGTAATGATAAGAATGAACCAAATGGTAACATTATATTATTTTAATAAAGGCCTGATCATCTGGTATTTAATTAGGCGGGGTGTTATGTATGGTATTAGAGCATCAGGTTCTAGTGTCTTTAAGATCAGTTCGGATTTTCACATTTCAGCTATACGTTCTTTAATATAGAGCCTTATCATATGATTGTTGTATTCTCCTACGTATTGGAATTTACGTTCTCCTGCTATTAAGTATAGTTGATGTCATTCATATAGGAGTTCGATCGGCCTTCAGACACTGAACATTATAGGATGGCCAGTGAGGGTTGTTATAAGGGACTGTAGGAGGAGAGGCTCTACAAAAGCCATAGAGTATTTTAGGAACGGTGATCGCGATGGAAATCACCATGATAATTTTCCAGGAAAGGTGACAATAGGTTAATCACTCGGGGGTAGTAGTTTCCCCAAGCACTATTATAGATATTGGCGATATAATTTCAAACTCACCCATCGTAGTCGGTAAGGGGTGGGGGAGTTGGAAGGACTCTTACAAGGATTCGTCTATAAAGATTAGGTAAGAGAATAAGTGTGATAAGACAACAAAAGGAGATAATCCAACGGATATTGTGTAAGGTGGAATGCACTGACATCCATGGTTTAAAAATTTGGAGCAAATTTTTTTTGCTCATAGGAGTAGTATAAAGTGACGAGGTCCAGTCACCTCATATAAGAAGTATATGGAATTAAACGAGGAATTTGAGTACAATTTGATCGTTAGATCTTACATTTGCTATTTAGAAATAGATGCGAATGGAGTTTCAAAACTTATTAAGAATGAGCAAAATAGAGATCGATTGTGAAAGGGGAGATGACTTAGTGAACTTCGTACCCAAGGAAGGGAATACGGAGAAAATAAAGGGTCCCGTAAGTTGACAATGAACTCACAAATATAATACATGAGTGTGGATGGGAAATCTAGCTAGAATGACTAGTGTCGATATAGTCAAGGTCATATGGTTACAAGTTTACATCAACGCTTCCATGAGAAGCGATCCAAGGGGTTGGAGAATCTAGCCAAAGAGGAGTACTAGATCTAACAGTGTTTAGAAAATCACCATAGGAGGGTATACCCAGTAAGGGACCCATTTAAATGATTCAGGTAGATTGATGTCCTACAAAGAGATAGTGGAATCATTCAGGGACATCGAGGCCAACAACAAGTTCCATAAGGCTAGCGGAGCCAAAGAGACTACATGCGTAGAAATTAGAGAGAATACTACCAAGTTCGATAGAAACGACACCCCGATGTGGGCAGTGGGGTCAGAGATATGGAGAAGAAATAGTAAGGTGTCCTCTGCATAGAGAGTGGGCCCATTTATCTTGAATGTGTCCATAGTGAGAAAGTGACACTACTAAGACTGGTAAAGTAGATCATAATGGTACCAGTGGGGCATAGCAATCGCTAGACCAATAGGATTTTCAGCAGAGGAATTGGTCTAGGAAAATTAGGCCCATAGATTACCAAACCGAAAATGGTGGGTTCAGGCTGGACCAGTAAGGTCCTTAGCAGCAGTAACATCCCATTTCGTAGGGTCGTTAGGGCTAAGGGAACAATGGGAGAGGCTAGTAGGGCTAGGACCAGAGTCAGGGGAGTTCTCTAAAAATTATCTCGGTGTGGAGAGATAGGACACAAGAAGAAGAATTGCCCGAAGCGAGGCGGGGGAAACTACAGGATGAGATACTGGATATACAAAAATTACAGAAAATATAGAGTTATGATAGGGAACTCGATGATCGAGCAAGGTAGATGACATAGAGAGATGTCTTATGTGTGGAGAGTAAGAACACGTGTGTAGATCTTATATGCAGTAAATTATGGGGATAGGAACGGGGTGCCCAGAAGGGGAAACAATGATAAGAGGTTTTTGGTTCGATTAGGGCAAGGGTTCTATGTCCAGGAACCATTTGAACCGCTAGAGCTATTGGCAATTGAAAGTATGAGTTTTATCCTAGGGTGATTGGGATTTGTTTAGTGTGACAAAAGTGAGTCACAGTAGTTGGTTAATACTAAATTTGAATGGGAAATGATTTTAGTAGAGATGTCGTTAATATTAATATAGTGTGTATATATTTTTCCTCGAGTAACGGGGTTCTCGTTAGTTCCATCTGTAGTGGCGAAAGCGTGGACACTAAGAGGATGTCTTATATTATGTGATAGTTTTGCTCCTTTTAAGGGTTATGAAAGGGAGGATATTATTATCTTTTTTGTGACTGGATTACGAGAGTTGGAGCAGTAGTATACTGTAGGGTAAGACTATTGTAATTGCTATGCTAAGGTGAGAAATTTTGTTTCGCAAGTCATCATCTGGAAGAGGGTCAAGCCTGCATCTAGCCTAATTTTCTCATAGACTTCAGTAAGTATAGTTTACACGTTACATTTGATCACAATGAATGGGTACTTCACTGATATGATTCAAGGTATTTTGGGTTTACTATTGAGCAGAGAGATTTAGCTCATTGTGGTTTTCACACTCAGAATTTAGTGATAGCAGAAGCATCGTATGATGGGATTCCTTGAGAGACGTGGGTATAAATGATTTGATGTATTTGTCGAGAGACAGGATTTATGAGATCTTAGTTATGTGCTTTGGAACCCATGAATTTTGTTGATAATGCATTAAGAAAAGTTCTTTGAACTTAGTTGAGACGTTGAGGGATGGTAATGCATCGGTCTGAAATGTTAAATTATTGAACGTGTACAGAAAAACACCTTAAGATGAGAGCTAATAACAATATAGGGCCAGTTAGCGTGTATATATGTTTTAGTGTACATATACGTGAATATATATATGATACTCTGTTTCATAATAGACATATAAGAGTATGCTAGTATAGTTATTTGTAATCTTGATGAGTAGAGACGTTTTTTGACGTGATTCAGGGTAGACCGGCTTAATATCGAGCATAGAGATATAACTCGTGATTTATTCACGCTGAAAAACTAGTGATAGTAAAAGCGCCATTATGTATGCTGTCTTTGTAACATGGGAGTGGATGAGTGTACTTTTATGTAAAAAGACGGGAATTTAGGGGTACGCACAAGGGATTGAGGGCCTAACATATTTTGATGAACAATAATGTTAGGTAGTAGCGTATCGGAGGATGGGGGGCTTTGTTTCTATTTCTCTTGTGAGACGTCTCGCGCATGAAACTTTGTGCGACATTGGAAGGGGGGAAATGTTTGGCCATTAGGACATGGGTTTGTTACCTTGGGTATTGTTCGTTTATACAGTTATATCTGAGGGATAATAACTATGTTATATGTGCGGCTAGTAGAGCCAGGTAATGTTTGCACAGTTATGCACATGTATAGGGTGTATGGGTGCCCTGGGTAGTTGAATTATGTTAATATTATCCGTGATTACGGGATAGTAGAAAAGTATGTAGTGTTCTTATAAATGGATGATTTAGGTAGTGTAGAAACATTGGAGTACAAGACTTACCCGAATTTCGAGGACGAAATTCCATTGTAAGGGGGGAAGACAGTAACACCCCGTACTTTTGGAGAATATGGAAATTTATTAAATTGGTGCTTTAGTAGTTTATTTAATTAGGAGAAATTATTTAATTCGATGATTTAGATTTAATCCATTCAGTTTAAGTTTAATTTCACGCTTACCTTATTTGAGCTGAAATAAGTGAATTTTATAAAGTGACTTGAATGGGGATTTTAAGGTCACGATTGGTTCCGAAAAGGTCGAAATAGTCGAAATCTCGAGAAGATTTTAGTCCAAACTGGAACCATTTAAGGGAATTTCAATCATTCGGTTGTTTAGGGTTTAGAGAACTCCAAAAATTGCAAGTTTATATGTGCCCATTAGAGAGAGGGGCTAGAGTTAACACAAAGCAAAAGGAAGGGAGGCCATATGAGAGGAAGAGGAGGAGAGAACCAAGCTTCCTACACCATTTTCGACCCAAATGCAACGGTATCGAGATTGAAGTGAGGGGAGATCAACCATATCATCACACAAATGAATTTCAGACCTGCTATAGAGAGGCAAGTATTTAGATGGCAATTTATTTTAAGCATGTTATAATAACCACGTAGAATAGGGTTTGTGTAATACCCCATACTTTTGGAGATTTGAGAATATCTAAATTACATAAATGGGTGTAATTTGGAGATTTGAGAAATTTCTCTGAATAATGATTTTTGGGGGTTACGAGGGTTAGATGATTTTCGATGTGTGTTATATTTACTTTTGGGACTAAGTAAATAAGTCATTTTTTTTAATTACATGCCGTAGTGGGATAAAGCGACAAAGGGTAATATTTTAATCGGAAAAATCATTTTGATTTGTGTTGGGTTTAATTAGTTAATTTTAGTTAAGTGACTCGGACGGAGATTTTGAGTATGCGGTTGGTTTCAGAATGGCCAATATAGTCAGAATAGAGTATCTGGGAGTAGTGTTTGGGTTTCGAGAATTTTTTGACCAATAAGGACTCGTAATTGAGTACACGAGTCATTTTTGGGTTTATAAGGGTTAAACCCTTATTTCTCTCTATATAAGGCACGAGATAGTGGGAGAAAGAAAGAAAAGAAAGAAAATAAAGAAGATAAGAGAGGAAGGAGGAGAGGGAGGAGAAAAAGGATTTCCAGGCCAAACTCCACAAGATTCGACTCGTGGTCGTCGAATTTTTTCCACGAGGCAAGTGTTTATTTGCTTTATTTAATTTAGTGTGTATATCTCATATTATAGTTGGTAGAGACAAACTATATAGATTTTTGGGATGGGTTTTCGTGAATCAAAACGGGTTTTTCTGAAGTTTGATGGATAAACCTAGTATAGTATACAATTTGAGAAACTTAGAAATTAATTGAAATTGATGGTGGGTTTTTGGTTCTAGGATCTCTAGAGCCCATTTTATATGTAAATATGTCGTTGGTTGAGGATGGGATAAGAGATAAAAAGGTCGGGGTTTGTTAATGTTTGAAACAGAGTCTTCGGAGAAGACAATGCCCTGTTCGATCGATCGATCGACTGCCAGGGGTCGATCGATCGACCCTACAGTTATTTTGGAAATTTCATTTTGTGTTGTATTAATGGGATAAATTACCAAATAAATTAATCATAGCTTATTTATTTCAGGAAATAAATACCCAACTAAGGGAATTCATACCTAGTCAATTAAGGGAGTTAAATTTGGGGCTAGGAGGGCGGAAAATTGTGCGGCACTTAATGAGTAATTTTGAAGAAAAATAAATTGTGGAGATAGACAATTGGGGTTCCCAAATATAGAGTGGGGACTTCTAAATTATTATTGGAGTGAGATGTATACCTTGGGTTAATTGAGAAAAATCCAGGACTTACTAATTTAAGGGTGTTCAGGACGAGTAACACTCGTGGTAATATTTTTACGGGCGATTATATATATTATGCGTGTTAAAAAATATTTATATACTGCCTATATGTTTGAGTAAATTCTATGATGTGATTAGGATGGAATTAAGGATAGAGGCTAGAGATTTTGAGCGGCTATCCGGTGTCGATTGACGGTTATTATTATAGGTAATGCGATACCTAAGGTACTAAAATATGTTGAGAGTATACTTATTTAATTATTCTGAATTGGTATATTTGGGAGTATATATAAATACTTAAAAATGATTAAGGTTAGAGTTATATATTAAGTAAGAGAATACTTATAAGTTTAGTATTGTAAGTGTGCGAACACTTAGATAATATTACGAATGGGAACATTCGGGGTTATTGGCTATCGTTATGAGAGTTTCGCAATTATAGCCATATGTATTGAGAAGTGATATAGATTATATATACGATGTTGTTACAATATATATAATATGAAACGGAAATACATATATATATGTGTGCGATTGGTATATTTGTATCTTAGAGGCTGGTTCCACGGGCTTTCCTTTGGTGTAGGGTTAGAACAGCCAGATTATATATTTTCTCTAGTGCGATCCGAGGAGGTTGCACGATGTGGGTGAATCTCCTGGCTTGAGGAACAAGGAGTGTATATCCCCAGGTCATCTCATCCCGCGTACGAGTGCGATGTGTGTACTCCACTTGCAGAGGGAATATGATCGCCTCCACCGTTGGGTATTTTTACCATGACCATGAGTGAGTCTGGCTTGGTACCGTGGTTGAGTGAGTAAACCCAGATTCGGAGAGGCACTATGAGACTGCATCCTCGAGTTATAGCTCAGAGGGATGGTTATCATACTTGTGATTGTGATAGGTATAATTATACTTGTTGCGTATAGTATATTGATTGTATATGAAGATGAGATATCATATAAAGTAAGTGTGTATAAAATGAAAAGAATGAATGAGAGTTATTCCCCTTCCAGTAGATTTATATCCGGATTTATATGAATATGAATCATAGGTTCTAGTGAGAACCATATATATATATATATATATATATATATATATATATATATATATATATATATATATATATATATATATATATATATATATATATATATACGTTAAGTGCTGAGGGCCTGATGGATCTCGACAATCAACATTACCAGGTAGTAGTGTATCGGGGGGGGGGGGGTTCCTTGTTTGGATTTCGATTCGTGAGACACCCCATGAACGAACGTAGGATAGTGTTGGGAATGGGGAGAAGTTTAGCCCTTAGTACTCGGGTTTATGGGGATTTTCAGAGATGGGGTGAAACGGATTAGTTAGGCTGGGTAGCTTAACTAGGTCGTTTAAAAGGTACGCGATAGGTGTGCACTATTAGAAGAGGGGTGAGGGGTATCTCATGAGAGTGCGATACCAATTTAAATATGAGATAAATCATATTTTAAAAAGATAGCATTTATGCACTTGGTAAAATATTTTCACAACATGGGCTCTGACCCGTTTTGTCTATTTTCCCTCTCTTGCTATATATATATATATATGAGAGGAGGGTGTTTTACTATTCCGAAAAATCAACGATTGAGAGGGAATTTTTGGGGACGATCTAATGGTTTGGGATTGTGCCACGTAGGATTGTACCCATTGTGACGTGGCAAATGAAGAAAAAAACCCTTTACCCTCGACATACAACCCGTCTTCCTATCATTCCCTCCCCACCCCAACCCCTTTACCATCGACGAACAAACCCTCTCTAAAGAAACCCTACCCGCCGTCACCCTTCATCGACGCCCTACGCCTCTCACCTCTGCCACTCTTCGCCACTTCGCCGATTCGTGGCCCCACACAAACACGGACGCACACACCCCGACCTCCTTTCATTACCTCCCCAACCCCTTTATGCTTTTTAGGGTTTTGTGCATTTCAAGGTTCAATCCCGCCGATGCCTTACTTCGTCTCCAGATCCAAATCAGGTAAACATTCTCTCTCTCTCTCTCTCTCTGTATTCGATTGAGATTATGTGGGGTTTCTACTCATGTCCATTGTGGTTTCAACCCTAATCTTTGGTTGGGAATCATGGGGTTTCGAAATTTGAATTTTGGGTTTTCTTGGTTTCGATTTGAGCTTACATTAAACACATTTCAACTGTGGGTTTGGTTTGGGCTCACATTACACATTATAGATTAATATTTGGCTGGGAATCATGGGTCTTGACAACATTTTTTAACATTTTTTTTGCAGATCCAATTATATCCATTTTCTTTACATATCCACATCAAGTAAACCTTCTCTCTCTCTCTCTCTCTCTCTCTCTCTCTCTCTCTCTCTCCAATTAAGAGTTTGTGATTTTTTTGTTCAAATTAAAGTTTTATAAACCCTAATCTTTAGTTGGGGCTTTGACCATATAGATGGGATTTCGAAATTGAATTTTTGGGCTTTCTTGAAATTTATTGTTCTAAAATAACTACTCCAATTAGGCACCTATAAATTTCTTTTTTCAACTATATTTTGTACAATCACAAATATATGGGGTTTTAAAGGCTTCTCTTCTATTTGGGGATTTGAATTGATTCAAGTATAGGTTTATAATTAGTTAAGTTGATTCATGCAACTATTATTTGGGGGTTTTAATTGATTCATGTAATTTTCTTAATTAGTTCACTCTCACTTTTTGATGTATGTGTAGGTTTTTTGAAGATTATGTTGGACTTCATTGGGCTTTTGTTATGTATGTGTAGGTTTTTTTAAGGTTATGTTAGAATATTTTGATTTTTTTTGTGGTATTGCTAGAATTTGAGGTAGTGGTAAAAATACACTCGACAACTGATGTGTTTCTTGGGAATTTTCCGTTTTTCGAGTCTTATTAAGGTCAGTGTTAGAAAATTTAAAGATTGGCAACATGGTCAGGGACCATTGCACATTTTTAATTGGGGGAAATTTAACTCTGCCCTGCCCACACCCACTGATGCTCACACATTGATTGCGTATATCGTAGTTACATTTTTTCCCTTCATCTCATTTACTCATACATGCATTTCTATCCTTTGTTTCAAATGGAATCAAAGACCAAAGTTGCGTTGATTTAAGTTTTTTTTTTAGATCAATTGTATTTCTTATAATATACTTATTCTATGGTTTTGATGTAGATCACTACTAAAAGAAAGGGCTTGCAAACATTATGTATATGTTGGCATTAAAATGTTTTTGTACATAGCTGTAATTCCATTTTATCCAAGTTGTTGGGAAGTTCAGGCTATAAATAATTACTAATTTGCATTATGTTTTATGATTCAAGTTCAATTAGAAAAAAAATTTGCAGTTGTAGCAATGTAGTACCTTTTGGGATCCTTTCCTTTTTTACTAATATAAAAAATGACATTTAGTGTTAACAATGTAGTGTCTTAAAACTTTCTTCTCTCCATACATACGATTCTATTTTTTCTTATAACACTAACTTTGTCTACTGATTTGAACCACATGGCTACTTTCAACCTTCTTTAGAAATATGCATTGGGAGTTAATGTTACAAGGGGTATCAATGTAGAAGTTCAAAACCGAGTATCCAACAAATAAGTGGATATGAGAGTCTTCCAGCAGTAGCCGATGCGGTCTTTAATCAGTAGCCGATGTGCTTATGACATTGGTATGTTTGAATTTATTTTAGAACTGTATTTTAGAAATTCTTTGTTCTTGGGGAGTGAAGCATGTCAGCTCCTATATATAAAGAAATACTAATTCTAGATGGTTTTTCAATCAGGTTTATATTGATTTTGATCTTGATTGTGTTTTTATACTATTTATATGAACGCTTCTTAACTATTGGTCATTAATTATGCCTTATTGGATTTGTTGGATATGTAGATTGCGAAAAATGAATCAAAGATGAGGACACCTTATTAGAGATGCCACTTAGTCTCTGTGTTTTCTACATGATTTATATTGTCGAGGCATATGCCCATACAATATAACCATTTACAATATTTGAATATCTTTTTGGAACTCGCAAGACTTTCATATCTTATGCTCATATAGATCCAAATCGTTTTTGCTTCTTCGACTTCTTGAGAACAATTCGGCCACTCCTGAGCTCAACCCAACTATTTTATCTCGGCGTGACTTCTCTTTTTCTTTTATGATTGATGTGGGTGGGCATAAGCGCTTGCATCTTCCTCCACCTCACGCACACATTGGAAGGTAGAAGCCCTGCCCAGCATCCCCAACTTGGCCCTTCATAGCCATGCTGTATACAAGAGTCCCTGTATTGTGCTTGATATAGTTGGCATGATTGGGTTTACTGTAACTATATAGCAGCAACTAAACCTACAATTTTAGGAAATTAGAGTAAAATTCCATCCAAACACAGATCCTATCATTCTCTCCCTTTTCCTTTCAACCCCAAAAAACCCTACCAGCAGCCATCCTCCACAATGGATGGGTTCCTTGCGTTGAGGTTGAAAAAACTTGAGGTCCAGCTGAGAGCTATGATGACTTCACTGCATCTATGCCTAAGAATGATTGTCAAAGACTTTGATTTTGTGACTTCTGATCTGAGAACTGCCAATAGGGCAAGATCTTCGTTATTGCATGGTCTCCTTTGGTGTCCCATATTCGAGCCAAGATGATGTATGTCGCATCGAAGCAAAGGTTTTGAAGGGAGCTGCAGGGCATCTGTTATAATATTTAAGCCACTTACGCTACCGAGATTGATCTCGAGGTGATCAAAGAGCGTTCTAACTAAGCCTCCTATTCCCTTCTGCATAATGGGTGTTTTCGTTCAACCAAAATTATCACGGCTCAATTTCAATCCAAAAAAAGAATGAAACTTGCTTCAACCAATTACTGTTGTTTGATTAAATGCTTAACTCAGTATTTGGTAAGTTGATACAACTTTTTTTCTTAGATTTGTGTTGGACCCTTTCAAACTTGAAGCATAATAAGTGAAATATTTTGTTTGAGGGAAGATTTTCATATTTGGTTTGCACATAGGTTCTATTTCGTATTTGGTTTATGAGGGAAGATCATTTTATTATTTTCAGAATATAAATATTGCAAGTAATGAACTAATTTTAGTTGTTTATAATATACACAAGTTTTTGCAGTGCTGATCACGATGGATATGAAGAAAAATGATAATTACTTCAACATACGAACATATGATTTTCGTAGAGGTAACTTTCTTCCTTTAAATATATTTGGAAACTTTCTAATACTTTGTTTAGATTTCCAGTTTTTATGCACCTTTCCTCCCTCATGCTTCATCTTTGAATCTGGTTTGTCTTTAGATTTATAAGGTTTATTGGTGGCGACATATTTGAGGAAAAGAAATACCAAATAAGGATCAAACTGAATGTCAACATCCGAAACCTATCCTACTTGATACTGGTGAAATGGATAGGCCATACAAATGTGTGTTGGTGAAATGGATAGGCCATACAAATGTGTGGTGAGTTGCTATATTATTGCAACTTTCTTAAAGTTATTCTTTCATACGGTCCAAATTGGAAATTTTTTTTGATCTCAATACTCAAAAACATGTATAACTCCTGAATTTTCGATTGTACTGCTACTAATTTTTCATTGGTGCCAACCTGGGATTCAGAGGGTAGAAACTATATTACCTCGCACATCATTTTGTTACGGTGAACATGAATAAGAATCTTCTATTTCACATCGTCAATTTCCAGAATGAAAAGAAAAGAATGGTAATCTAAGGAAACATAATATGTGTTGACATATTCATGGACATAGATCAATTTAACAAATGATACGAAGTTATCCAACCTAATTGAAGGTGATACAACCGATACCCCTGACTTTTTGGAGTTATACAACTGATATCCCTGACTTTTTGGGAGTTATACAACTGATACCTCTGACTTTTTGGAGTTATCCAACCTAATTGGAGTTATACATATATCATATATGCAAGGATATATGCATATATCTGCATATATGCTGCATATATGCAGATATGCAACCTGCATATATGCACATATCTGCATAGATGCAAGTTATCTGCATATATGCACATATCGGCATATATGCAGCTTGCATATATGCAAGTTATCTGCATATATGTAGAGATGTGCATATATGCAGCTTGCATATATGCATATATCCTGCATATATGCAAGTTATCTGCATATATGCAGATATGTGCATATATGCAGCTTGCATATATGCATATATCAGCATATATGCATATATGCTTGCACAATAGATCATTTGTTTCTCTCCTTAAATTAGGATGCACAATAGAAGATCTAATAAGATGATTTATCTTTGTCAGGTTGTGTTCTTTTGAGAATGGCGAAGAAGCTGGGGAGGGATTCTAAACCAAATCAAATGTATATGAAGGGCTTTCAATGTATTCAGTTCGTCATCACGAAACCAAATCTGGTGAGGTTTTTATGCAAATTAATCAACTTCGTTAGTAATCAGGTGTTTTGTGCAAAACACATTATGAAGAGTGTGAATGAAGGGAAAAAAAGCTCCCAATGCGTCCACTTACAAGCAGCAGCGTGCGATTTACTCTGCTTGGATTTGGAATCGATTCTTACATTATTCTGAAGAGCTTGGTACCTTAATTTATATGCATATATGCAAGCATATATGCATATATCTGCATATATGCGGATAACTTGCATATATGCATATATCTTCATATATGCAAGTTATCTGCATATCTGCAGATATCTGCAGATATATGCATATATGCTTGCACAATAGATCATTTGTTTCTCTCCTTAAATTAGGATGCACAATAGAAGATCTAATAAGATGATTTATCTTTGTCAGGTTGTGTTCTTTTGAGAATGGAGAAGAAGCTGGGGAGGGATTCTAAACCAAATCAAATGTATATGAAGGGCTTCCAATGTATTCAGTTCGTCATCACGAAACCAAATCTGGTGAGGTTTTTATGCAAATTAATCAACTTCATTAGTAATCAGGTGTTATTATACTTACTTTAAGTTGTTTGTTAGAGTCAAAATGATGTGCACGGATGCTTTTAGGCGTGAAGTTTGATATTGTTTTGAAATAAGGTCAATTGGCGTAAGTATAATTTTACTTCTTACAATATTTTTTTGTTTTAGAAATTTTGAAATGGTTTACACTTTTTCCGTAATAGATGATGACATATTGGCTAAACAAAATAAAATATTATTTAAGCATTTGGGGGGAATGAAATTTTTACTGTTTCGCAATTACGTACTTTAAAATTTTTGTCGTTTCGAGATTACTTCCTTTGTAAATTTTTCCAGTGCCTTTCAATAATATAACATTGGCATGTTTTTGATAGTGATATCGATAGGAATGTGTTGGCAGATCATACGAAATGCATTCTACTTGAAATTGAATAATATAAAATGGGCATGTTTAGCGATTATGAAATGTCCTTTTGTGAAGAAAACATTTGATAATTAGTGATTGTATATTAACTTGATTTTTCTTATCAAAGAGTTGATTTATATTGCACGTAGTTCAAAACTTGCTCAGCTTCCTTTACAATTTTGAGCTCCCTTTTCTCCCGTGGCAGGAGTTCTTGGCTGATGTAGCAACTCGGCTTCTTAAAGACCTCAGTTATGAAGTAAGTGCTCTCAGTTTATAAAAAGATGTTCAAGTTCTTCCATATTATTATAACATCTGCATACTAAATAAATTTTCACTCCCAAATTCTTCACATTTCCCCCCCCAAAACACTACATTATTGAGTCACTTCTAATTTATCCATTTTTCTGCATATAATACACAACACGTCATATGCTTTCAATTTGATTCTTTTTTCACTAGCATTTTTTTTAAAGTTCTTACTTTTGACTTTTGGTTTAAATGCAGAGCTAAAGTACTCTAAAAACATCAGGAGAACGAGTGGAACGCTGAGGAAAATCATTAGTTTGAAAGAAGGGACAAATATGTTGGATGGGGGTATTGTGACAACCAAGATGAAGTATTTATTAGATGAACTTGGACTTTTTATATGTTGTTGATGAAATTTAACTTTTGAGATCATTAAATATTGTTGGATTTGTTGTTACCCAAAGGGGGCTCTGTCCAATTTTTTTAAAACTTTGACACTTTGTTTATTTGAGGCACGATGTGAGTTCAGTTGATGAATATTATATATTTCATGTTATATGTGTGAGTTTGTGTGATGAATTTAGATTATTTGAATGGTGTTGGACAATTTGTTATTTGTTAAGCAGGTTAGATAGGCCTATAAACAAGGGGGATTATGGCCAATTTTTTTAAAATTACATTTTATTTTGTTTTGTTGGGGAACAATATTTTTGTTATTTTACAATTACGTATTTTCAAAATTTCGTCGTTTCACGATTATGTACTTTTGAAATTTTCGCCCTGCCTTCAGGCACGGGCATTTCGCTAGTATATATATATATACTAGGGTGTACCCGTGCCAATGGCACGGTGATAAAATTACTCCCGATGATTTTTTGTTATGGCACACTCGTACTTAGGTATGGTAAAATACTAATTAAATTTTGTATTATTTAATAACGACATTACACACATTTTGAGGGATCTATCCTTTACATCTCGATATGGAAGCTTTCTTGACGCATTTAACGCTTCCCATTAAGCAAATACTCTTACAATGAGTTTGAATCCAACACGGAGAAATTTGGATCCCCTATACCTTTCGTTTGTCTACTCCGATCACTTTACCTTTTAGATAGGAACACGAATAACTTATATGGCTATGAGTAAGAGAAGAGGCATGATGCATGACCTATTGAGAAAATAATAATAAATTTTCATCAATATCTCTAAATATTGTAAAAAAACATGTACCAAGAGTACCACGAAGGAGTTTTACATCCAAACATATAATTTAGAACATTTTTTATGTTAATAATGACAACTGCAACGTCAAGCCAAATTAGATAGAAAAAATCGTAATGGTAAGGTTCAACATTGACCCATTTTTTATTTAAGATTTGACCATTTTATTTATTTCAACCATCACAAAATGTCATTTCAATTGGTTGTGGAGATATATCCTACTATTATCAAAGAAGTACAAAAAC
The DNA here is from genome assembly GCA_949130495.1 of Sambucus nigra. Classification (NCBI taxonomy): domain Eukaryota; kingdom Viridiplantae; phylum Streptophyta; class Magnoliopsida; order Dipsacales; family Adoxaceae; genus Sambucus; species Sambucus nigra. The sequence goes on along the minus strand of OX422211.1, from coordinate 421,400,214 downwards.
TGATTCTCAAGAGATAACTCCAGTTTTACATTTTTTGTTGCGCAAAAGAATCAATTAGTATATTTACCATTACACATATAACACAAAGGAAAGTGAATTTGGGTATGAGCCCAAAAAAGAAGGGACATATACCAAAAAGTCCCTCGAATAATTTTTAATACACATTTAATCCAAACCTTTTTATTTTGTTCGAAAAAATCCTTCACCACATAATAACCCTCAATGTGTGTCGATGGCGCGAACCTTTTAAAATAAGAAAATAGTTATTAAATGAGTGTTTGAGAAACTTTTTAGAACAAAATAAAAAGATTTGACCTAAATGTGTATTAAATATGTTGGAGGGACTTTTTAATAATTGATCCAAAGAAATATGGGTATTCCAAGTAAAATAATTACAAATCAATCCTCTTACTTAAATTATTTATAGGTGACATTTTTCTATACCATTCATGATGTGGGTTTTAAACATTAAACACATTGTTAAATTAGTTGAATCCTTATAAAAGACTTTATACATTTTTTCTTGGGACCCGCATATTGCTATTGAAGAAGTGAGTTAACATATTGAAAATGCATTGAACAGTTGGCATCTGAGCCAGCTCATTAGCCCCCTTGCGCCCTGGATTTGTTAGAAAAGCATAGACATTCTTGGGCCACGCGCCTTCTATTTCACTATCTCAGAGATAGTGAACTGCTCAAAGATTTTAACACTTCATTTTAACCTAAAATTCAGTTTCCATTTTCCTTATTGAACTTCTTTTAAGTTCTCTTAATATAAAACTTTTAACGATCAATTTTTTCTTTAATAACTATCTTATAATAATTTATTAATTCAGTCCAATTTTTTTAATGTGATTTTCAGATTATTGAAATCTTCTATTTATTACAAATCTCAATCTTATGTTCTTTAAATAAAATCAGAAAATAATTTTCTTTTAATATTTAATCTTACTGGTTATTTTCTGTACAAAAATTGTTAATAGCTTACTTTGGACATCTCTCTCTCTCTTAGACTGATATGGCTAATATGGCAGTAAATGCAATTCCTTAATGGCAGCATAAGTCCTTAAACCCACCCAATATATATTCAAATAACATCCCAAACTTCACACACCACAAAAAAACTTGATGTTTCATTTAAGTGAAGGTAATACATATTAAAATCTCTTAATCTTTGGCCGATGCTGCCAACCATGTCTTCTATCAATCTTTTGAAACAAATGGGATATCAGAGTTTTGAGAGAACATGGACACATATATCCAAACTACATCTAATTACATGGATATTTGTATGCATTAGACTCAAACACTAATCCTCATCCAACTGAGAGAGATAGATTATTAGCACTCACAGAGAATGCCTAAAACACCATGTTTGATCAAACTTGTTTTACCAGTTATTACGTATTCTCATCTTACCGGTCAAGTCCACACCCAACAGATAAACAACTCGTTGAATCATCTAAACTTGTTCTGATATGTCTACTAACACATGATAAAATGATAATAAAGTGAAAAAATAACAATACTAAATTTATGATCTATGTGTGTGTGTGTGTGTGTGTGAGAGAGAGAGAGAGAGAGAGAGAGAGAGAGAGAGAGAGATTGAAAAACTCACTAATTTGAAAGAAAAGTAGGAAATGCCTATGAAGTATATTCTAATTAACTCACTGATTTTATGTTCCAAGAAAAGGGAAAAAATAGAGAGATGTCAAATAAAAAAATCAAAGCAACAAAAATCCCTTATTTAAAGTAGGAGATCAGAATTACCTATAAAATTCGATCATCAAACAATGATAATAAACCCCCAAAGAAATCAACAAACATGCACTAAGTCAAGCAATATGAAACAATCTACAAAGTTTTAAGCTCCCAAATAAAAGTATTTAACCCAAATCTCAGATTAATTAACCCCAAAAAAGTAACACCCTAAATCTAAGTATTCAACCCAAAAGCCAGAAAACCCCATAACTGAAACTCCCAAACTCCCACAACTCAAACTCCTAAATCAAAGTATTAAGAAATGAAACTAAAAATCCTAGATTTCAAAAGCCAAAAGTTAAAGATGTTGTGAGACTAATCAGTACCTCTCTAGTTCCTCTAGGAGACAACCGCCTCTTGGGTGAGATTTAACTCTGAGTGTACCTTATGTTGTGAAACCGAAAAAATAAAACATATTACAGTAAAAAAAATTCAAAACGCAAAATATATTGAGAGAGGGAGAGAGAGAGAGAGAGAGAGAGAGAGAGAGAGAGAGAGAGAGAGAGATAATATGGAGCCCGTGTGAGTTCCTTCATTGTGACAGATATAATAGTCGGAGGGAGAGGAAGATGAGAGGGAGCAGGTGAGAGAATAAAACCTTTACCATTTCTTTTGCTATTTGAATTTGGTTGCCAAGGTTGATTGGCAATATGATGGAAGATAAGTTGTAAAGATATTCGGATGAGTTTACGTGTGGCAGGTGGTATTGGGCCACAAAATAGAGTAGGTTCAATCACTTTAGTGAGAGGTACCTTATCTCTAATGGAACTCTTTGTGCAGAGAAATGTACTATCAACAATGAAAATATGGACTACAAAGTTAAATTTGAATTTCGAAACAAAATTATCCACATGATTGAGCGGCTGTCAAGTTTTGAGAAAAAGAAAAAAAACTCCACGTGTAACATTTTTAAACCATTAGATTCAAAACTCTTACATTCAAAACTCCTATATTTTTAAAACATGTGTAATGTTATTATATAGATAGATACAAAACCTTTTTGTATAGGTTTTGTGTACAAAGACTTATATGATGTGGAAAAAAACTCCTCATCCTTTATATATATATATATATATATATATATATATATTAGGTGTCCAGACACAGGGATGCCTGGATGATGATTCCATCGAGTCAAACATTTGTTGTTGTAGCTGTGTATGCATGCAAGTTTACTGTAGACGCTTCCATACTTGTAATCCAGATAGGAGGTTCTGTAAAAACATTCGGGCCGATAGACCAACTGTATTTATTTATTCTTTATCGCCTTTTAGTGCAACATTTTATTGGGTTGTATTATGTTGAACCGAGTGTTCGGTTATTTTATTTCATTTCAGTTCTGTATATATATTATGTGAATGTTTTATTTAAATGGTTTGATTAAAAAGATTAGTGAAATAAAATTTTGACCCCAGTCTAGTAGGTTATTAGTAATTAAGTTGGTTTTCGACAGTGATGCTGAGAATGAACCATATGAGACTCTCATTTTAATTTGGTATAGGATTGATCACCCGGTATTTTATTAGGCGGGGTATCACAGATGGTATTAGAGCATCAGGTTCTAGTGTCCTTAGGAATCTGAGCGAATGTACTACACTTTTAGCGTTGCTCTCAATTTTATATAGAGCCTTATGATTCGGATCGTTGATTCCTTGTGAGATTTCGTTCTCCTGCCATTATATAAGATTATAGTAAATATTTTGCACGCTCGTTTGAGATTTGTGTGTTGATCGTTGAAGGATGACCCCAGAAGACCATTTCAAGGATAGCAGGAGGTGGGGCTAAGTTGGAGCTATAGGTTGGAGTCGGGGACAAGAGTTGCAGTCGAGGTCACTCCCCTTTGTGTCATTGTCAAGGATTTACTGCAATGATTACTAAAGTATAGTAGTTATAATTATTCACGTACCACTGTAGTAGAGAGCGGTGCTAAAGTTGAATTACCCAGTGAAGTTAAATTGAAAAAAAGTTTAAAAGAGTCTTTGATAAGGAGCATACGTTTAAGTTAAGTTATATGGAGTCAGTAACGTGATTCAGCATAAGTAGAAGGCTCAGAAGCTTTGGCTTAGGGGTATGGAAATACCCAGATGTGAAAATTTGAGGAAAACTTTTCACTCATGGGAGCAATATTTAAATGGTGGGAACGGTGGTCACCATGTTTGAGGGAGCAAGATGTTTTTCTCATAAAGGGATCTTACGGATGGTTTTAATTGCGAGTTCCCATGACTTAGCAGGAATGACAAGAATGCAGTTTTGAATTATTCACATAAGGATCGGTCAGAGGCCAACAGTGAATTACGAGTGATATGGAGAAGTGAAAATTGTACCGAAGTAAGGTAGGTACGATGAAGAGAGAGTCCTTCAGAAGAATGATAGGATCACTAGAAAATGTTCCTAACACTTATGGAGACTTTGTGTTCGAGGAACCCCATTAGTGGACATCCATCCGGGGGAATGTATTGAAATAAGGCAATTGAGGACGGTAGTAAGTTTCCTTTTAGTCGGAGGTGTTGAGGGAACTATAAAGATGATTGTCAGGATCAAGGCTAGAGAGTCCAAGATACTGATACCCTTAACAGGGTCAGGAAGGCCAGAGATGGGGATGGGGTGATGTGGAGTCTTGAACCACACGGTTAGTCCTTTACTAGTAGGACTTAAAGGACAAGAGTAGGGTGCCTAGATGAGGCATTGATTAAATTAGTTTTTGGTTCAGTTAGGGCAAGTGTACCATGTTCGGGAATCAATTGGAGTGGCCAGGGTGATGGCAAGAATGCTATTATGAGTTTCACCTCGAATGAAAAAGGTATACTTTGTGTGGAAAGATTGAGTCATAGTATTTTATTTTCCCTAGATTCATGTGTGATTCGAGTTTACTGGAAGTATCGGTAACAATATATAGCGTGTGTCTATAAGCTTTTCCGCGGTAGCGGGGTTCTATTTTTGATTTGTATCCAATTTGTACTACTCATTTTGTGTGTGTTATACGAATATAGTACTACTGTAAGTGTAATGTATTTGTGGATTATTAGAGCGATAGCAGGCTAATGATTGCAAGACTATCGTATCCGCAGTTCCAGGGTGGAACGGGCTGTCGTTGCGATATCTAACCCGGATATAGGTTGAGCTCGCCTTTACTACACGTTTAAATGGAACTTCGGTGAGTAGATGTTTCACTAGCATGACTTTAGTGCATGGGAACCTTATAGATATGATCTAAGGTATGCAAGATTTATTATTTTACACATTTTTTGCTGACATATCTCCACGATCGACAAAGTTAAGCAATAGTGTATATGAGGTGGTCCGTTGTTTTGATTTCGCTTACGAGACACTCCAGGCATGAACCTTAACGACGTCGGGAGTGGAGAGATGTTACGGGATACAAGGATATTGGTTTTGACGATAAGTTACCTAGTGTGGATAAAACACTATAAACTGAGACTCGTGTGATGATTGTATGCTTATGGAGGTAGAAGTACTATGGAAAAGCACTGAAATGTTGCTCTCACGGCAAGTAAGTAGGTGAGGTAAGGTTAATGAAATTGATCTAAATCTTGTAGCTAGGCCTTGATGAAAAGGCAAATTTTGGAGGTAGTATGTTTTGGGTATGATGTTCGTAACACTTTCGTAGGGAGTAGGCACCCCGATTAGTTAAACTTTCCATTTCACCAATATGGAAGGACATAGTGGTAGAAGTACGTTAGTAGGTTAGCAAGGTAGGATTTAGAACGTCCCGCTGGTGTGCCCTAGGCCGTTATATCTCGACGACGGACGATGAGAGGAAGTAGTGTAACGGGAGGGTTCCTTATTTGGATTTCGCTTTGAGAGACGTCCCACGCATGAAACCGAGCGAATTTTGAAAGTTGACAAAGGTCTTGGGCACTAGGGACATAGTTAGTGTAGTATTCATCTTATGTGTGTAGGAAACACATTGATCGTAAAGTTATTAAGAGGTAAGGCCAGTAGGACTAGTGGAGCTGATATAGGAAGATTGTTGTGAGTTAACCACAAGAAAATTAGTGGGCTAAACTTGAGAAGGATTGGATTTCTAGGTATAGGAAGAATTGAATTTTGAATTTTTGGGTTAGGAAAACCCATGTGTTAGTACGATACGTGGCTCCAGTAAAAGACTTGCAGCAGCACCGACTGAATGCATCAAGAGAATAATAAAGGGTCGTCAAGGTTAAGCTCCCCCAATCATAAAGGCAAATGTCTGAGAACACATTGAAGAATGGAAAAAAGGAAATTAGGCCCATCGTTTAGAGAGAGAGTGTTACGTGTCGGACGTTTACAATGGTTGTGCAAATAGGCATGGGTTAAAAGGTGTATGGGTACCTTGGTAAGTTGATTTTATATATCGCACGAAATAGAAGAGACGTAGTATAAAGCTGAAGATTATGATGTGAGGTAGTTATGAATGAGATTGGAGATTGGTGAATGGAATGTCGTATGGAGTAAGCAGGAATCCAATTATATCGGTGCAATAAGAGGTAGTACGCCCAAGATAAACAATGAGAATGACGGGATTACTCAAACTTTAGTGTAATTTCCTTTTGAGGGAAATTCAATGTCCTGTTGTGGATGAGTGGACGCTTGGAGTATCGAATCTCCGATAGGATCAATAAGTTAGAGCGGTGGTTATAGGCTCGTTCTGTGTGATTATAGAAGCACTAGGTGCGATGTAACATGATAGTCAACCTTACGACCGAGATAGTGTCGTAGAATATTGAGATTTAGTTAAGCTCGTGCGTTATAGTATAAACCTTGAGATAGGGGGTAGCAACCCGTGAACGAGGATATGGTAGGGTAACATTTGGATAAGTACCTTTCGACTTGTTTGTGTAAGATGAAATGTGATTAGTGATCCTAAGTGAGTGGTACCGGTCGTATCTGAATTTCGAGGATGAAATTCCGTTGTAGGGGGGGGGGGGGAGAATGTAATACCCCGCACTTTTATGAATATTTAAATTACACAAATGGGTGTAATTTGTACATTTGAATAATTTCTCTGAATAATAATTTTTGGAGTTTACGAGGGTTAGATGATTTCTGATGTGTGTTATATTTACTTTTGGGACTAAGTAAATAAGTCATATTTTTTTAATTATAGGTTGTAGTGGGATAAAGCCACAAAGGATAATATTTTAATCGAAAAACCTGTATTGAGATGTGTAGAGTTTAATTAGTGAATTGCAGTTAAGTGACTTGGATGGAGATTTCGAGTGTGCAGTTGGTTTCAGAATGACCGAGATAGTCAGAATAGAGTATCCAGGAGTAGTATTTGGGTTCCGGGAATTTTTGGACCAATAGGGACTCGTAATTGAGTAAACGAGTCATTTTCGGGTTTATGAGGGACACAACCTTATTTATCTCTATATAAGGCACTAGAGAGTGGGATAAAGGGAAAAAAAGAGATCAAAGAAAGAGGATAAGAGAGGAAGGAGGAGAGGGAGGAGAAAAAGGATTTTCGGGCCAAACTCCGCAGGATTCGACTCGAGGTCGTCGGATTTTATCCACGAGTCAATTGCTTACTTTCTTTATTTAATTTAGTGTGTATATCTCATATTATATTTGGTAGAGACAAACTATAAAGATTTTCGTTATGGGTTTTCGTGAATCAAAACGGGTTTTTCTAAAGTTTAACGGATAAACCCAATTTAGTATACAATTTGAGAAACTTAGAAATTAATTGAAATTGATGGTGGGTTTTTGGTTCTAGGTTGTTTATAACCCTCTTTATATGTAAATATGTTGTTGGTTGAGGATGGGAGAATAGATAAAAATCTTGGGGTTTGTTAATGGCCGAAACAGAGTCTTCAGAGAACATAATTCCCTATTCGATCGATCGATCGACTGCCAGGGGTCGATCGATCGATCGTACAGTTATTTTGACAATTTCGGCTTGTGTTGTATTAATGGGATAAATTCCCAAATAAATTAATCCTAGATTATTTATTGGAGGAAATAAATACCTAACTAAGGGAATTCATACCTAGCCAATTAAGGGAGTAAAATGTGGGGTTAGAATGGTGCAAAATTGTGCGGCACTTAATGAGTAATTTTGAGGAAAAATAAATTGTGGAGACAGACAATTGGGGTTCCAAAAAATAGAGTGGGGACTTCTAAATTATTATTGGAGTGAGATGTATACCTTGGGTTAATTGAGAAAAATCCAGGACTTACTAATTTAAGGGTGTTCGGGACGAGTAACACTCGTGGTAATATTTTTACGGGCGATTATATATATTATGTGTGTCAAAAAATATTTATATACCACCTATATGTTTGACTAAATCCAAGGATGTGAGTAGTATGGAATTAAGGATAGAGGGTAGAGATTTTGAGCGGCTGTCCGGTGTCGGTTGACGACTATTATTATAGGTAATGCGATACCTATGGTACTAAAATAAGTTGAGAGTATACTTATTTAATTATTCTGAATTGGTATATTTGGGAGTATATATAAATCTTTAAAAGTGATTAAGGTGAGTGTTATATATTAAGTAAGAGAATAATTATAAGTTTTGTATTGTAAGTGTGCGAATACTTAGATACTTTTACGAATGGGAACATTCAGGGTTATTGGCTATCGCTATGAGAGTTTGGCAATTATAGCCATATATATTGAGAAGTGATATAGATTATATATAAAATGTTGTTACAGTATATATAATATGATACAAAAATACATATATATCTGTGTGTGATTGGTATATTTGTATCTTAGAGGCTGGTTCCACGGGCTTTCCTTTGGCGTAGGGTTGGAACACCCAGATTATATATTTTCTCTAGTGCGATCTGGGGCCCTGGCTTGAGGAGCAGGGAGATTATATCCCCAGGTCATCTTGTCCCTCGTACGAGTGGGATGTGTGTACTCCACTTGCAGAGGGAATAGGATCGCCTCCACGTATGTGTATTTTTACCATGACCATAAGTGAGTCTGTCTTTGTATCGTGGTTGAGTGAGTAAACCCGAATTCGAATAGGAACTATGAGACTACATCCTCAAGTTATAGTTCAGAGGGATGGTTATTATACTTATGATTGTGGTAGGTATAATTATACTTGTTGCGTATAGTATATTACTTGTATATGAAGATGAGATATCATATAAAGTAAGCATGTATAAAATGAAAAGAATGAATAAGAGTTATTCCCCTTCCGGTAGATTTATATTCGAATTTATATGAATATGAATCATAGGTTCTAGTGAGAACCATATATATATATATATATGAGTTTATATATATACGTTAAGTGTTGAGGGCCTGATGGATCTCGAAAATGAACATTGCCAGGTAGTAGTGTATCGGCGGGGGGAGGGTTCGTTGTTTGGATTTCGCTTCGTGAGACACCCCACGCACAAACGTAGCGCAGTGATGGGAATGGGGAGAAGTTTATCCCTTAGTACTCGAGTTTATGGGGATTTTTAGAGATGGGGTGAAACGGATTAGTTAGGCTGGGTAGCTTAACTTGGTCATTTAAAAGGTACGCGATAGGTGTGAACTATTAGAAGAGGGGTGATGGGTATCTCATGAGAGTGCGATACCAAATTAAATATGAGATAAATCATATTTTAAAAAGATAGCATTTATGTACTTGCTAAAATATTTTCACAACTCGGGCTCTAACCCGTTTTCTCTATTTTCCCTCTCTTGCTATATATATATATATATATATATATATATATATATATATATATATATATATATATATATATATATATATTTGGTTTCCAGATAGAGGGACATGGATATGATGATTCTTTCGAGTCAGACATTTGCTGCAGCAGCTGTGGATGCATGCAGGTTTACTTTAAATGCTTCCATCCTTGTAATTTAGATAGGAGGTACTGTAGAAACATTCGAGCCGATAGCCCAATTGTATTTATTTATTCTTTTATCGTCTTTTAGTGCGACATTTGAATGGGTCGTATTATGTTGAATCAAGTGTTCGGTTGTTTTATTTCATTTCAGTTCTGTATATATATTGTGAGAATGCTTTATTTGAATGGTTTGATTAAAAATATTAGTTAAATAAAATTTTGATGCCAGCCTGATAGGTTATTAGTAATTAAATTTGTTTTCGATAGTGATGCTGAGAATGAACCATATGAGACTCTCGTTTTAATTTGGTATCGGATTGATCACCCGGTGTTTTATTAGGCGGGGCGTCACAGTTTGGTTTCTTGTTCTTGGAAGAATTAATATGGTTTTGGGTTGGTTTAATTCATGAATTGAGATAGGAATGCATGCAAAGATATTCCTTTATGTTTATCACACGAAATCAGAGTTTTATCATGATTAAGATGAATTAAATCTAGGTTTCTTGATGTATAATGGTGGAAGAACATAAAACCTAGGTTTTTGAGGATTAAATGTTTAAATACCTCTTGAGTAAAGATTGTACGATTTTGACGTTATATTTACGTTAGAAATCGTCCTAATGCAGAAGTGGTTAGAGAAAATTGGTTTCAAGTTTGTTGGAGAAACAGGAAAGTTATGTGGGTGCTAATGGTAAAAAATGCAAGTTCGTAATGAAGAAGACGAACCTTCAGAACGTCAGATGGGTTTAATCTAGAGTATGACCGGTTCGGTCCAGAAATATGTAAATTTTCCCTTTTAACCCTAGAACCCCTAAATCGTTTTCGAAAAACTTTTGGGGCTTTGTTAAAACATATTAAGGGATTTAATATATTGTAGTGGGCCTAGGTTAGGGTTGTGAATTAGTCTTACTGAGAGGAATAAGACAAGGATTATATGGGATGAAATTATGTCGTATCTTATCGGAGAGAAATATAATGAATTACGAAAATTTCAAATGAATTAATAAGTAGAGTAGTGGGGTAAATATTGATACAACTACTGAAATTAATGAAGGGGTAACTAGGACCCTTAGAGTTGTGTGAATACTCAAATAAATACGATAGTGAGGTAAATCGTAAAGTAGTATGTACAGTGAGTATTCGCGAGAAATATACCATGTACGAGTACAAAAAATTATGTTGTGTTTATAATATTGATTTAATTATAGGTGGAATGAATACCTATTATATACTTGTTTAAATATGTTCGATGAGACATTCTGAACCAAGTTCGATGAGACATTCCGAACCATGTTCGATGAGACATTCCGAACCATGTCTGAGGAGACATTCCGAACCAATTTCGATGAGACATTCCAAACAAATTTCGATGAGACATTCCGAACCAAGTTCTAGAGGACATTCCGAACCAAGTTCGAGAGGACATTCCGAACTAATAGTCCTTAATGTGTGATGCGGGGACATTATAGTATAGTATGCACTTATAGTGTATATTATGTGTAAAATATATATTGCATGAAAAATCTTACTTATGTGTGATAGTAAGAAGACTAGATGGCGTATATCTAAACATTAATATCTTACTGATGTGTCATAGTAAGAAGACTAGACAGTGTGTATCTAAACAAAGATTAATCTACTTATGTGTGATAGTAGTGAGACTGGATTGTATGAATCTAAAGAACGATTGAATCTACTAAGATGTGAGCAGTAGGAAAAGAGATAGCGAGTATCTAAAATAACGTTTAAGTAGACAAACTTAAATGGTAAATCTTGAGCAATTACTTACGTGAAATAGGAACTTGGGTTTAATAATAACATAAGCGAGATCTTAATTATATAGAATATTCGGTAGCATACTGTATGGTCGATACGGGTAAGTAAAGGAGAATCTTAATAGAGGATTTAATGGTGACTAAGGGTATTCGGTAGCGTACTATATGGGAGGTACGGGTGAGCTAGACTCATTTGAGGTTTATTAGATACTTGAGACCTAGTTAGTATGGGTAGTATGACTAGGTGGGACGTTAGATGAGAGGTGAGGAACTCAAGGGAGTGTTCGCGGCCTAACATGTGTATCTAATAACTGGTTATTTAAATTATAATTTAAATTCTTGCTAAATATTTTGAAATGATTTTTACGTAGGCTCTGAGCCGTACTTGGGAAATGATTTCCAAAACCTTTTAGTTGTCTATCGACAGGGACAAAAGACAGGATGATCTGTTCCAGGGATGCATAGCTGTAGCACTTGTTCATGCTTGCAGGATTTGGAATTTATCGCTTCAGTTATTTCATTCCTAGTGTAGGGTGTAGTTCCGTATTTCATTCGGTCGTTTCGACCTCAGTTATTTCATTTCAGTTAGACATTATTTCCAGATTTTTATGTTGGCCTTATATATTGTATATTTTTGAACTGATGGTTTATTCTGTATTATTTTATTTTAGTTATTGCTCCGATGGTTTATTCAGATTAGTTATTAATGCTTGGATGGTTTGGTTGTTATATTTTTCAGCATGTTGCTTTTGTTTAAATAAATGGTAAAATTTGACACCGGCTCTTTGAATACTAGGTGATTAGTAAAGTTTAAAAAGTTTTCAAAAGTGATGCTAAGAATGAACTAAATGGGAATCTTGTTTTAATTTAATAAAGGCCTAATCACCCGGTATTTAATTAGGCGGGGTATCACACTAAACCTCAAATATACATAAAGGGATTGTTTCTAATGTAAATCATGTATGAAATCCATACAATTTCAACCAATATCTGATTAAAATCTCCATTAATCATTCAACCCTACAATTTTGTGTTCTTCACATGAATTTGTCAAAAATCTGGATTTATCCCATGATCTTATTCCCCGAACTCTTGATTTCATTTTAGTTATATACTTGGATTCATTCTACGTGCAATAATATTCCCAATTATGAGTTTTGTTCATCAAATCACAAGAGTAACATCAATTAGCCTCAATTCAAAGACCCTACTCTACATGGGTATTATAACTCTTAAAAGTTTGCAAGATAAATACTTGCCTTATATAAGATTGATATGATTTCGTGTTCTTGATGGTGATTCCCTTATAACCCACACTCCAACTATGATAGTAATTCAAGAACAAGGTTGAAATCTCCAAGAACTCTCTCTTAAGCCCCAAGAATGCTCTCACTTTCTTCTCTAATGGCCTCCAATTATTTTCTCTCTCTTCAGCCCCAAGAATGCTCTCCCTTTCTTCTCTAATGGCCTTCAATTATTTTATATTCCTCTTACCCTAGTCTCTCACAACTACAATTTTATATAAACTTTGGAAATTCGTAGCTCTCTTTACCCTAGGTTGCCAAATGGCCAAAATGCCCTCTCGTAGTGTCGGTATGGTCTAAAACTTTATCGGGACCCAAACTATACACCTGAGTATACTATTTCGACCCTTCTGAACTTAACCATGACCTTAAAATCATCATATGAGTTACTCACAAATAATTTCCTATCTCAAACTCATTTAGTCCACACATGACGCCCGGTTGAGATAAAATACTGCTACATCACTATCACTCGTCAAATATGTAGTTACTATTCACTTAGTAATTTTATTCGATAAACATTAATAATTTCTCTCCGATTAATAATTTAATAAATCCATAACATTTATTTTCCATTAAACTAGGCCACGCGTTGTAATACCCCATAATTTTATTGATTTTTAATTGTGGGATTAATTGAATTAGTTATGAGAAATTTACTTAAAATTAATCTGGATTTAAATAAATATTAACTAGAGAGAAGAGGGTTACTATTTATTGATGCTAATCATATTCAATATTACTGAGTGAATAAAGTAATATGTGATTATGAATTTACTAAAATTGTCGCGAGTAGAAAATACAACAATTTCGATAATTAAGTCGGGACGCGCGTGTCATTCGTGTCAGGACTCAATTTTATGGAATAAAAAGGTAATTTATTTTTAAGTCATCCAAATGGTCATTTAGAGTGCGCCAAAGTGTCCGGAAGGGTCAAAATAGTCAGAAAAGTCTACTTGGCGATTTAGTTTGGGTGCCGGAGCACTTTTAGGCCATACTGGCACCCCCGGAGGGGTAATTTAGTTATTTGCATGTTTCAGGGAATTAAACCAGCGAATTTTAGAGGTTATATCAGATGAGGAGTTGTTTCTTCAAGGGTTAGAAGTTACCATATTCATAAAATCCATTAGAGGAGGAAGGAACCACCCCCAAGGCTAGAACCACCTATCCTACACCAATTGCACCACCGAGACCACCGTTACGTCGATCGGAAAGAGAGCATCGCCCCCATACCATCTTCTTCAACGGATCAGAACTTGCATTAAAGGCAAGTGTTTTATCTTGCAAATATTCAGTGCATATACTATCCATGGTAGTTTAGATTGAAAGAAATAACCATAAATAATTGATATTTCATAAATTTGGGGAATTGAATCATAACTATGGGTAGGTTTTGCATGTATATGAATTTCTGGAATCATTGGAAAAATGAAATTATAACCTAAGTGTTAGAAATCATGAATTAAATCTGATAATTACGATATTCATGAATACAATTTGAGGAACTAGGGTTCTTATGAAATATTCATGAATTAATCCAAGAAATCGATGCCCCATGCTGATTTTATGATTCTTATAAGTTAGAACTTGTGTATTTATGTTAGCACAACATTTAGTATGATTGATTAGGACTTTGGGATGACTAAATTGAGGATTTGAGGTTGAAATTGGTAGAAACCCGTAAGAAACACATATGCATATTTTCCATACATGTACGAACGAATTGATTCGGACTAGGCTAAATCGATTCGGCTGCCCGAAACTGTTTTTCCTTACCCTTTTTGTTTAAAATTTTTGGGAGATGTTCGGGATTTAATTGTGGACTTTAATTTTAAACATATTGAAGAGTATTTGGGAATACCAGTAGACCTAGATTGTAATTTGGGTTTAGTTTCATGATAAGGACTTAAGGGCTAAACTTAATTAGGTTTAAACGAGGGAAATACCTAAATCGGAGACTAATTCAAATCCCGAAAATCCAAAGGATATGATGACTTAGACCAGTAGGGTAAAAGAGAGTTACATACTGATATTATGTTAGGAAATGAAGGAGACACTTTGAGTGGCGAGAATTACTCGGGAGCGTATGACGAGAGCAGTAATATATTTCATTAAAACATAGGATATTCATGAGATGGATATACTACGTATAAAACATATGCTATAGGATGTGCATACACCTATATTAAAGATAGAGATTTATGTACTAAGGTTGTGTGAATACCTAATGTATAATTGATTGATTGTGTGTATGACATACTTACCATACTTACTATCATGGGTGGTCTTAGAAAGGGGACAATCTTATCTTGACGAGCCTTCGGGGGGATTTTAGATTGGTGCCTCAGAACATAGGTCTGGGAAAGACTTATCGATGAGCTAATAAGTTTGCGATGGTGTGGGTGCGTAGGTATGTACGTATCTCATAGGTCTGGGAACTATTTTCGCCTCTAATATGTGTGATTTGTATTGATACGATTCCAAAGTGATTCAGAACTCGTAATCCTTATGTACAGAATGTACCAGGATTTGATAGCAGAGTATGTACGCACCTTAGGTTTAGCCTTTTGGGGTGTCTTATTAGTAGATATATATGATAGTGATTTATATATTTACACTTGTGATTATTCTATTGTGTTTCTTAGTATATGATAAAGATTACAACATCTCATATTAATCAAGAATGTAAAAACTTGAATGAGTAATGATATACTTAAATAAGATTTAATTAATATTAAAGATGCAAGTTGTATTATTCGGGTAATACGTGTGGGCATAATGAGTTAGGCATTATAGTAAGAGACTCGATTTAAATTAGCTGAGTTGGATTACGTAATAAGGATGGGTTAGGATCTTACATTAGGCGTGCACATTAGTTGAGAGGTGAGAATCCCAAGTGAGGGTACGTGGAACTAATTTGTATATAATATTCACTGTTTAATGCATTTTAAACACTTGCTGATTTTAATATATTTTCAACTCGGGCTCTGACCCGTTTTCCTCCAAATCTATTTTGTTTTTGTAACAAACCTTTACGTGCCTAGCCACAGGGATGCCAAGCATAGGAGTTATATCAGTTGACGTGCAATAGTTTCTGTTGAAGTTACAGGACCTCGGTACTAGACGCCTACACACCTATGTTTGATTCTTCCAGAGTTATTTACTCCAGTCGGGCATGTTGCCCATCATTATTCAGATGTATCCAGAGATACAGATTGCATACATTTATTTATATTTCAGTTGTTGGGTTTTATTTCATTTCAGACTATTGCATTTGGGATTTAGACTAGAAATGTTTATTCTAGACGCAGTTATTTCTTTATGACAATTTCTTGCTATGGGATTGTTTATTGGATGGTGAATGTTTAGTTAATTTTTTAAATTGTTGAATATTAATTTGAAAGATTAAAAGTTCTTTTTGGCACTAGCTTAATAAGCTATTAGGTGGTTAATAAAGTAAATATTTTTGATAGTGATGCTAAGAATGAACCAACCGGAAATTCTGATTTAATTTAATAAATGATTGATCACCCGGTATATAATTGAGCGGGGTGTCAAACGCGTGTAATTTAATTTAACCCAGTTAATTAAATTTTAATTTCTCAAAAATACGGGTTGTTGTAGGGAAGTAGTTGAATTTGACCTCCAAGAGTCCCTTCAAAATTTGTCAAAAGTTGTCCCAAAAACTCATTTAGAAAAATATTTTTTTTGGCTAGAATGAAAAGATATTCTTTTAGGATTGATAATATATAATTTTTGTAGAATTTGGTTAAGGTTTACGGGTCGACCCGTGTACTATAATTGGGAGGGAGCAGGGTTTTTTCTCTCTCTCTTTGTTATAGACAATGAAGAATGAGCTTAACTCTCGTCGTTAAAAACAAGTCCATTGCCTGAATATTTTTTTTTATATTTTCTTCAAAACTTATTTTTTTGTGAGTCATTTTCTCCTTCTTTCTTTATTTATTTAACTTAATTAACCTTAACCCTAAACCTTTCATGAACTAATCTTTTAGTTGCCTCTTTACCCTTAGCCTCATTTTATAATTTCTCACATGCCAACCTCTTCACTTACTTTATAAAATTATAATTTAATAGTTACTTATTTATTTATTATTATACCTAAAATATGTCTATCAATAAACATATGACATGTGGCATGGAAGCCCATGTAGGCATAAAAAAGATATAATAAGGTATTAACGAAAGGTCATGACTTGTACATAACCCAGTCGCAGACAACACTCCATTTCCTCTCTAAACATTCAAGACCATGACCTTTGCACAAATAGGCCTAGGACATCATGACACGTCCATCAGAGGGCCATAGCTACACTTTTAATAGGCCATAACCTCCCAGTCTCCACGTCCCTCGTGCCTTGGCCACCGCATACCCTAACATGTAATCAACAACCTACCAACTGCCATCTTTTAGAAACATCACATCTCAACAAAACTTATTCACAATTCACGTGCACAATGCATGTACCCTCCTACCAACTACTATAAATAGAGTCTTGACCTACTCATTTGATGAGCAAAATTTAAGTAGCAAAGACTTGCCAAATTTTGTCCAAAATATCTCTACACCAGAGTCCATAATTCGATCACTTGCTTCGGCACCTGAACCACAGTCGTCTGCGGTATCCCTCAGCCTAGGCTGTAGAGTTCGTAGCCTAATCTACATAGAATCAGTACGTTATGAATTTATCCTATTTCTCTCCTCTTGTATGCCTCCAAGGGCCTCGAAACTTGTACTATTATAGGTGTACAATGAGAATCAGGATCCATAGTTGATGTAGGCCCATTCCATGCCCGATAAAATCTCACATTTATACTTCTTTACCTCTCTTTTACTTTATTTCTCTACTTTGACCATTGTGTACGAATTTATTGGATGGTTTACCCTCACAGATCCATTTTTTTACTACAATAATTTTGCGCTATCTGTGGGAAAAAGGTGTCCTACAGAGTTTCTCATAAATCGGTCCATCATGCCTTATTTTATCCATAAGGACCTCCAGATCTACATTTTATCGGTGAGATTTTGGTGGTTAGTCCCATATTTTGTATATGAACTCATTAGGGTGTCTGCATATTTTCTGATTTATTTTCTCAAATCGATATTGAGGTTTTTGGCTAGATTCATCTACCTCAATGATGTTTCCATGTCCAAAACTTGCTAAGAAACTTGACAGACTATTGCCTATTAAGGATTGGTGACTAGGATGCACATATTTAATTCTTTCTTCGCATTTAGGCATTTTCTCATACACTATTACCTATACAATAGGAACTTCATGCTAAACTTACGTTATTTGGCGCATATGAACTTCTAACGCCTTTAATAAACACCCCAAAGACTTTTTAGTCCAATTCTTAAGGTGTAAAATCACATTTGGGAAAATTGTGATTAAAATATACATTCTACCCCTCCTATCTACAGCCTGTCCATGCTGGCATGTTACAGGTTGCGGCCTCCAGTTAACAACTTTGGCTAATTTTTCTATTTTGGCATATTTAATAGTTCTGATCAAATAATTTCTTTCTTTTAGATCAAAGATGCCAATAAATTCTTAAAAGCACATGTAACATGTTTTAAGGATTATGGTTTGGGTTAAATCAGAAAAAGAAAGGTGATAGAATTGAAAACTAATGATTCCACAGGCAAAATCTGATAAGGCTGTTCCTTTGAGGATCATTAATAGCCTAGAATATGTTAAATTGCTTTTTTACTAACTTTTTAGTTACTTCTCGTCTAAGATCATATATTCAAAAAATTGTCCACTAGATAGAACCATCCCATTAGAAAACCGTTTTCTATCATATTAAACGTGATGGAGAAAATCCTTGTAAAAGACAAAAACCATGGCCTCACCCTTATTGTCTTAATTGGCCATGACCTCAATGCAAATGGCTACCTACCATTATTACTTTCTTGCTAAATTTTGGACAATTATTACTCTGTGACTTGGATTTCTCAATTCATTTAGTTCATCTCAGAGAAGATTTTATAAAGGGAATAATAACCTAGAGATGAATCAGGGAAGGTAGCTCATGATCTAGCCCTTGGTAGAGTGAGGATGATGAGATGCATTAACCATTTGTATGTGGGCCAGGCCTCTCTTCATGGCCAGATTGACCTCCTCAGACAAAGAATTTAGATGCTTGAATCCCCAACCTTCACTAACACACTGAATTTTGAGGACCTTAAGGAGAGGGCTGGGTCCACAGACTTTGAGAGGATGATTGAAGTAGAATCAATGAAAAGGAATAGGAAGTCTGACGACCTCCTAAAAAATCCATAATATGTGTTCAGACCTCAAAATTGTGACCTAGAGGATATTTTAGCTAGAATAAAAAAAACTCCTCAAATGGACAGGGATGAGGAATTCTCCATCTCGCTGGCGAGATAAAATGTGACACCTCGCCTATTTTTATCTCGGCTGATAAATCCTTTATCAAAATAAAGCAGGATTCTCAGGATGGATCATTCTCAGCATCACTATTGAAAATGGATTTAATAACTAATAACTTATTAGGCTCGGTGTCAAATTTTAAACTTCTAATCTTTTTAACTATAACACGTAATAAATCCAACCACACAATTAATGTACACATTAATTGAAGTAAATAAAACAATGGATGGTAATTGTCGATAAAACATTCATTACAGCCAAATCGATTATATGAAAATGAAAAATGCGACAAATGAAATAATGACAACAGTTGGGCAACATGAACGAATATAACTCACAATACCTCCTATCTAGATTATAAAAATGTAAGCGTCTAAAACAATTCTTGTCAGCATCCATAGCTACTGTACCAACGTCTGACTTAACGGAATTTTGATCCAGGCGTCCCTGTGTCTTGACACCTAAAAGATTTTTAAAATTTTTGAAAATGGGTCTGAGAAAAACATATTAAAAATATTTAGCAAGTGTTTAAAATAATTTAATATTTAGAAAATGATATTCTCCATATTAAACTAGTGTCGCACTCACATGAGATACCCCTCACCTCGCATCTAATAGAGCACACCTAACGCATGTATTTTAAACACCCTAGTTACACTTCCCCGCCTAACTAGCACCTCACCAAAACCTCAAAATCACCAATATGCTATCTCATACCCTGCGTTTATAATATTCTAAGCTTTCTCTTGAGCTTATGCATTATAATTTCTCACTTATAATTTATTCATTCATTATGAATAACTTCCACTAGTTACTATGCACTATTCTCATTTTAGTGTCATTAGTCTCGTATATAATTTTCTCATCTCTATATACGAAGCTCACATTTTATTCCGAATTTTATTTTCCCATATGCCACAATTTATTTCCCACATTATTCATTATTTGTCATATACATATATATACTAGGGTATGCCCGTGACTGAAGGCAAGCTGATAGTCATAAAAAGGTAAAAACAATCGTTTGCTAAGAAAACAAAATGCAATTTCAAACACATTAGTCATATTCTTATTTGTTTATATGACTAACCACCCTGCTTAACAAATAACAAACAATCTAACAATGTTCAAATAGTTTAAATTCATCACTCGAATTAACAAAATGTGAATTCTAAAAGAATAGGCATAGTCTCCTTTGTATTGGACTATCCACCCTTGTTAAGGGGTAACAAATCAATCATTAGCAGTCAAAGATTTGTGCTTTCAATACCTAAACATGTCCACACATTATATTAAATGCTCTTGACCAAAATCTTTATTTCAAGGTCTTAATTTTAATTGGTATTTTGAATTTGACCAAGTAAATAAATCATTTGTGGACATAAACAATTACAGGATTACCTGGTAATTAATATTAAACAATATTTTTCCTTTTAAAAAATACACAATCTTCACTATCTTACTCTTAACACCCGTTATTTTTTTAAAACTTTACCCCTGTTATTTGACCTATACTAAATTTGATTGCGGTTCCAAGTAGTTTATTTCTAAAAAAAATGCTGATGAAAAATCAAAGGAAAAAAATATCAATCAAATCCCTCATGGTGTCAATTCAATTTTTCTCTAACTCAGTAAACAAAGTTTTTAAATGCCATTATGATTATTAGTTATAACATTATTTTAGTCTAATTATTTTTAACATTTGTAATGGAGCTCCTTATGTTAAAACAAATTCTCTCTAAACATTACTACATCTTAATCACATAGTAGAGAGAACCCCGTGAAGTTCTTGGAATAGCCACCAATCTTCACAAAGTATTACAAAGTATTAACACATACATGTGGCATTTTATAAGTTGAATCCAAATAAAGTGATCTAGCAACCATATTAATAAAAGCAAAAAAATAAATACAGACCAAGCGTACAACCCACCGCTCAAACAACCATTAGAAATAAGACACGTTAACAATGTAGGGCACATCAAAACCAAAACCAAAAACAAACATAGATTATATCCTCAATAAACCAAAGAAATTGTAGGAGAGAGCGAATGAAGAAACGAACCCCATTGAAACTCATAAATTAAATGAGAAAAAAAAAATGAAACCCGATTGGGTTTCTTTATTGTTTCTCAGCTAGAATTTAACGTGGGAGGGGGGAATACCCCCTCACATGGTGAGATTTTGTGGCCAGGTAGAATCGCAGTGGTGGTGCTGCTGTTGCTGTTTTGGTGAGATTTTGGTTGCAGACTTGCAGTGGTGGTTGTTTTGTGGTGGTTCCACCTCGATGACTGCCGAAGAAATCAACGTGGGAGCTGTGTGTGTGGTGTGGTGTCCTATGATCCAAAAACAGAGGTTGAACATGGGAGTTGTGTGTGTGGTGTTGGTATATGTGTTAAAAGAAATTAAGATGGGTCAAGAAGGTTTTGCTGTGTGTGGTGGTGGTGGTCTATGTGCGGTGTTGGATTAGTGTTGTGTCGTCTTTGTTGTTTTGGTGGTGGTGGTGGTCTATGTGCGGTGTTGGATTAGTGTTGTGTGGTCGTTGCTGTTTTGGTGGTGGTGGTGGTGGTCTGTGTGCGGTGTGTGTGGGTCGTTGTTGTTTTGGTGGTCATTGTGGTTTTGGTGGTCGTGGATGTGTGTGGTCTGTGTGTGATGGTTTGTGTGCGGTGTGTGTGGTCATTTCTATTTGGGTGGTTGTGCGTGTGGTCGTTATTGTTTTGGTGGTTCAGTGTGTGGTGGTCTGTGATCGTGTTGCTGTTGCTGTTTTGCTTGTGGGGTGTGTCCGTTGGTGTGAACAACCCAAAGAAAAACATTAATGAAAGAACCCAATACAAAATGGTGATTATAAAATTTGATAAAAAAACATTAATATTAAAACACCTGAGTGTGGAGAGCTATGAGGGAGATGAAAAGACCCACTCTGCAAACCTTCAAAGGCGTTAAGCAAATGGAGATTTTTTTTTACCTTAAGCCTGATGAGTGTGGAGCTCAGACAGAGTAGATAGTTCTGGTGAGTGTGGAAAAAGAATAAAATAGTAGACCCTTAATTTAAATAATAAGAATAACTACAAATCACATGTTTCGAGACCCATAATTTGTCAGTGCATTTAATTGCCACTAACCACCCCATACCTCTACCCTGTACTGGTAGCCAGAACATAAAATTTTTGAGCGGGATAATGAAATTTGGGGTTTCATCACGACCATTCATTTATTAGAGTCGGTTAAAAGAGGGGGAAAATACCATTATACCCTTATTTTTGAATTTTGAAGACAGGGGGAAAAGAAACTAAACTCTATTAAAAGAGGAAAAAATCAAAATTTTCAAGGACAAAATAGGAAGTATAAAAAAATTCATCGTGTGACATCATTAAGTAAGCTTATGACATACATAAGTTTCCTACTTTATTATATATATATATATATATATATATATATACACACACACACACACACATACACACACAGACACACAATATATATATATATATACTATACACATCAAGTATATCCATACTTATATATCACACACTATATAAGTATAATAACCATCCCTTAGAGATATAACTCAATGGACGCAGTCTCTAGAATGCTATCATCTTCCAGGGAATATGCACCTCAACCTGGGAACCAACAGTCGGAATCTCATACTGACCTGATAAAATATAACACAAATGTATGGGAACCGGCCATAGTTCCTCGCCTGAAAGTGAGACGAATCATACCCAAGATGTCTCGCCCATGATAAAGTGCCACACTGCATAAAAACTGGACGATCTGACCTAGGGACTATACTCTCCCTTCATTCACTAACCAGGGGATTCACCCACATCGCGCAATTTCCCATGATAGCATTAGAGGGGTATGTTCCACACAAATATATCATTCACACATAGATATATTTATAATCATATCATATATATACTTATCTCTATACCCATATATATCAAATCTGGCTATTCCTGCCTATCTCATTGGCATTAGCCTAAAATCTTGAATATACCAATTCATATTCATTTATAAGTATGCACACAACTTATTTTAATCCCATAAGTATTCTAACTTATAATAAAAATATCTCATTAATTTCTTCCGAATAATAGTGTGACACCCCGCCTAATAAAACAGGAGTCTCCTTTGGTTCATTCCTAACATCACTGTCGAAAACTTTTTAAAACTTACTAACCACCTAGTATTCAAAAAGATGGTGCCAAATTTTATCTTTATTATTCCAAACAAAAAAAGTGCAGAAATAAAAATAATACATCTAATGCTGAAAGAATCAATAATCACATAGATTTAAAAATCTTGCCGAATAAACCATCGGCGAAAACCAAGATAAACCAAACTAACAGAATAATAAATTCCACGCGATATGAAATGAAGTAACTGAATAAACTATGAGCGACATGCTTGAGATAGGCTGGAATCATACTCATATACTAGAAATAGAATGAGATAAGCGTCTATTAAAATCCTGCAACATCCACATATGCTGCAGCAGCGATTCCCTGGAATGAAATCCAGTCTGGCATCCCTATGGCTGGATACCTAAAAGGTTTTGAAAATATTTGATAGCATGGGTTAGAACCCAAAACGTTTTGAAAATATTTATCAAGTGATTAACATAACAGCAATTAAAAAATGCATGAATGCGCTTCATATTTAAGTTAGTGTCACACTCTCTTGAGGACATACTCACGCCTCAACTAATGTGCACAACTAACGCTTTCTTTATCTCCCACCTGGTCCTCTACCCCGAAACTAGATACTTGATATCACTCATGTCAACCACTCTACTCATTCCCGAGTATTTTTAATGCATGAGATATAAGTTATTTATCACATTAACTTAATTAATCATCTTTCCTTGAAATCCATATAACATTCACTAGTTATATAAGTAATACCATTTCCTCCATGTATTAAATTACTCGTATATAATTATTTATCCCATTATATACATAAAACCACATTACAACATTCACACCTTTTTTGAATATACATATATAACTCATATGTAATTAATGCAATTCACTTCCTGTATTTAATCACCCGTATATAACTATTTATCCCATTGTATACGTAGAACCATATTACAACATTCACACATATGTTGAATATATATATAGCCCATCCTCCCGAGTAATAACTCATCGGATGTAATCTCTAAAGTTCTATCACACTAGGTGTGCTCACATAACCTAGTTACCCCATGTCGGAATCGCTCACCAACTAGGCCCAAAATATAAACATAGTGGAAGCGGTCATATTCCTTCCTTGAAAGTGAGATAAGCCCCTCACCCATATAACGGACGCTACGACCTAAGGATATACTCGCCCTACTCCTCAAGCAATGGGATTCACCCACTTCGCACAACCTCCCTTGATAGCACTAGAGTACATAAATTAAATAAATATCTAGTCATTGATATTTAATAGCACACAATATATATATATATATATATATATATATATATATATATATATATATATATATATATATATATATATATGTACAGTCCTGCTCTTATGCGGACTAGTCTGCATTTTAAGAATGCGGACCGGACATGTGTCACCTGGCGGTGACCCAGCAAAGAGAGAGAGAGTGTACCTATAATTTTGGCGATAAATTCTAGGTGCACAGTTAGGTGACACATGTTCGATCCGCATTCTTAAAATGCGGACTAGTCCGCACAAGAGCATTATTTTATATATATATATATATACTATCACTGCGCCGTATATATATATATATAACAAATAGTTCCCGGCACTACCCTGCACAAAAATCCATAGCACTAGCCTATAATTTTCCCCGAGTCTCTGGACCGACTCTAATTTAATTAATTTACACATTAATTAATATAATAATTTCCTGAGTCTATAGTCCGACTCTAATTTAATTAATTCACACATTAATTAATTTATTACCTTGGTGTTACCCAACCCATACACCCAGGCTTGCTCATTTGGCCCAAAATTTAATATTACCCGAGTCTATATCCCGATTCCAAATTAATTAATTTCTCTCCATAATTAATTCACAGCCTTGGAGTCGCTCAACCAATATGCGGACCCACTCACTTGAATCCGTATCAAATTATTTTGGAATCGAGTTCCTCAAATTTATCCATAAAGTGCCCCACATAAATCCTCCATAATCATAATTACTTTCCCCATAATTGTTAGGAATGTGTGGCTCAGATTTATTTATCACTAAATAAAACATAGAAATTAACCTTCAAATTTATTTCCCCTCTATATATAAAACTGGGCGAACTACCAAAAATTTGGGACCCTCGATCGATCGACTCCCCTGGGTCGATCGATCGATCGAGCAGGTCACTTTATTCTCCGATTCTATTTTTAGCCATTAAAGAACCTTAAGCATTTCTCCCCTTTTTCCAGCAATTCATCGAACATTATTAACATCAACCCCTTATGATATTAGGTACTAAATATACTAGAGAGTACAAATCATAAATCAATATGACTAAATCTCAAGTTCACATATTCGGGTACTTTTCTGGGTTTAAATCGGTCAGTTTTAATTACCACACCAAAGTCAGAAATTAGTCAACAAATTCCTACTGGATTTAACATATGATTCAGATCTCTCATTATAGAACCACATAACACAATCAATTCCACTTTTAATTTCATCGAAGTGTATCAATCACCGAAAACCTAATTTCACATGAATACCCACCCAAAAAATGAATTTTAGATTCACTCACAAAAATATGAATTGATTATCTCAAATTTAAAATCACTACAAGTTAACCACTTGCCTCTAATTTTTTGTAGAGTCTGATCCGTTGAGGTAGAGGAAGGTGTGACAACCCGCCTAATAAAATATCGGGCGATCACTCCTATATCAAATTCAAACAGGAGTCGCATATGGATCATTCTTAGCATCGCTATCAAAAAACCAATTTAATTAATAATAACCTATTAGGCTCGCGTCAAAATTTTTACTTAACATATATTTTTAAACAACTATACAATATAAACATTCACACAGTTTATATAAATGAAACTGGAAAGAGGTAGAATAACCGAACACTCGGTTCAAATATAATGCAACCAAATTGAATGCCACGCTAACAGGCGATAAAAGAATAAATAAAAAAAATTGGTCTTTCGGCCCGAGAGTAACTATAATGTTTCCTATCTAGATTTCAAGAATAGAAGCGTCTAAATCAAACCTGCATGCATCCACAACTGCTGCAGCATACGTCTGACTCGAAAGGATCATCATCCAGGCGTCCCTGTGTCTGGACACCTATATATGTATACAATACAGAGCAAGAGGGGAAAAATATAGAAACGGGTCAGAGCCCGAGTTGTGAAAATATTTAGCAAGTGCATAAATGATTTATTTTAAAAATATGTTTTATCTCATATTTAAATTGGTATTGCACTCTCATGAGATACCCCTCACCTCTCTTCTAATAGTGCACACCTAGCGCATCCCTCTAAACATCCTAGTCAAGTTATGCTGCCTAACTACTCCATCACCCCCAACTCTAGAAATCCAAAACAACCCAAGTACTAAGGGCTCAACTTCTCCCTAGTCTCAACACTATGCGTAATTCGTGCGTGGGGTGTCTCGCAAAGAGAAATTCAAATAAGGAACCCCCCCGATATACTACTACTTGGCAAGGTAGATCGTCGAGATCCATTAGACCCTCAATACACGAAAGATATATTTATATATACACCACATAAGAAATCCCAATATTGGAGAACTAAGGGTTAAACTGCTCCCCAGTCTCAACACTAAGCCATGTACGTGCGTGGGGTGTCTCGCAAAGAGAAATCCACACAAGGAACCCCCCCGATACACTACTACTTGGCAAGGTAGATCGTCTAAATCCATTAGACCCTCAGTACACGAAAGATATATTTATATATACACCATATAAGTAATCCCAATATTAGAGAACTAAGGGTTAAACTTCTCCCCAGTCTCAACACTAAGCCATGTTCGTGCGTGGGGTGTCTCGCAAAGCGAAATCCAAACAAGGAACCCCCCGATACACTACTACTTGGCAAGGTCGATCGTCGAGATCCATTAAACCCTCAGTACTCAATTTATACATATATAATCATATAATTATATACATTTTCATAATCATCTTTTATATACGGATCATGTTAGACTTCCGGATATATCTCTCGGAATGAGAATTCATTCTTTTTCATTTCATATTCATTTTATCTATTTACTCTCATAGAGATATAATATCTTGTTCTCATACACAAGTAATGTACTATCACACAAGTACCATAACCATCCCAACGAGCTATAACTCGAGGATGCAGTCTCATTATGCCGATCCAAAATCTGGGTTTTCTCACTAAACCACGATACCAATCCAGACTCCATCAATGGACATGGTAAACAAATACACGACGGTGGAGGCGGTCATATTCCCCCAACAAGTGGAGTTACACACATCTCACTCGAATGCGGGACGATAATGACCTGGGGACTATACTCTCCCTGCTCCTCTACCCAGGGTATTCACCCATATCGCGCAACGTCCCTGGATCGCAGAAGAGAAAATATATACTCTGGTTGTTCCGACCCTATACCAAAGGAAAGCCCGTGGAAACCAGCCTCTAAATACACATTTACCAATCACAAACAGATACATGTGTATTTGTATCATATAATATATATACTTTAATCACATAGTATATATATATATATATATATATATATTATATATTGCTCCTCGAATATATACAAGTGGCCATAATTGCCAATCACATAATAATATTTAAGTATTCTCTCTCTTAAATATTACTCACACCTTACTCACTATTTAAGGACTTGTACATAAACCCGAATGTACCAATTCATACTAATAATAGCATTTAAGTAACCGTACACTCATGATACTAAACCCAAAGGTATTCCCTCACTTGATAATTAACTTGTAAGTTATTCGCGCATAAAGATTTTCATACAATCTAATCCCAAAGATATAAATCTCTAGAAATCGTTTCCTAGGATTTCCCAAGATGTATTCAACTCACATACATTCAAATACATAAATACCTATACACAATGGTAGCAGAACTCTCTCTCACAATTTTTTTCGTCCCAAACGTTAACTATGTTCGTTCCCCGGGTTATGTCTTACATCAATCCAAGGCCTTCTCTCTTTAATCTAAAGGTTTACTTACCCTCAAAACCATCATTCCGGAGTCCCGATATCATAATTAGGATCCCCCATGTAAAACCGCAAATTGAAATTTAACACCCCATACTCTTTAGGGGAGAAAAATGGCAAATCTGACCAAAGAGAATCGATTCTCCCCAATTGCGAATTGATTCGGGTGGGCGAATCGATTCGTCCCCCAATCCGAATCAATTCGAAAAGTGTTCTGCAAGCAGGTCCTTAATGGCGAATCGATTCGGTCTAAATCCGAATCGATTCGGCCCAAGACAGCCTTACAGATCCCCTTAGGCGAATCAATTCAGCCTAGACCTTAATCGATTCGGCCTGTTCGAGGGGCACCGGTTGGGCGATTTTTCAATCTCCAAAATACCCAAATATCAACCCAACACCATTTTAATGGTTTCTAATCACAACCAACAACCCTATTAACATCCTAACACTGATTTACAACTAATTCTTCCATAAATTTGTGGTATTAAACCATTTCTCTTAGGTTTTGATCCTTAAGATCATAGAAACCCTAGTTTTGACATTTCTTCCATTTTAATTTAATTAAACACTCAATTAGCAAGGTTTTATCACTAGAAATCATTAAGAGTTTACATTACATCAATACGTAAACTCATATCCAAAATTTCCCAAATTTATTTTAAGGGTTCTAACCCAAAATCATATAGTTTACCAACTATAATATGAAATGAATGCACAAAATGAAATAAAGCAAGTATACACTTTCCTAGAGGATGAAATACGACGACCTCGAGTCGAATCCGACGGAGTTTGGCCGGAATCCCCCATTTTCTCTTCTTTTCTCCTCTTCCTTTCTTCCTTTTCTTTCTCTTCCTCTCTCTCTCGTGACTTATAAGAAAGAAATAAAGGCTTGTCCCTTATAAACCCAAAAATGACTCGTTTGCTCAATTACGAGTCCCCACAATCCAAAAATTCTCGAAACCCATTTTCGACACCCGGATACTCAATTCTGACTATCTCAGCCATTCCGAGACTGATCACGCACTCGAAATCTCCATCTGAGGCACTTGACCGCAAGTCACAAATTAAACCCACAACATCTCAATGCGGGTTTTCCCATTAAAACAGTATCCTCTGTCGCTTTACCTAGCTGCGACATATTATTAAAATACTCTAGTTCATTTACTTAATCCCAAAAGTAAATATAACACCCATCGAAAATCATTAAATCCTTGAAAACGTCAAAAATTACTATTCACGATAATTTCTTAAATTACCAATTTGCACTTAATTATTAAATTTAATTTGCAATAAAAGTGTGGGTTATTACATACTTCCCCCCTTACAACGGAATTTCGTCCTCGAAATTCAGATATAACCCATACTACCAACACTAACCTAGGATCGTGAAAAACTCCACATCCTAATACCTCAAAGTGGAATGGTACAACCTAATAACTCTTAACCGTGTACTCAAATAAGCACTCACCTTTATCAAGGTTTATACTATCCTATACTACCATCTCGTCATAATTTGCAACTCTATATACTACATTCCTTCCATCTCAGGCGGTATATAAAACTATCTCACTAAGGTGACTATACACCCTTTTTAACCCGTGCACATCTGCACATCCATTGTGAACGTCCAGCACGTCACACTCTCTCTAAGCAATGGGCCTTACTTCCTAGGCATAATACTCATATATGGGTCTTCCCAACCCGCAAAATCCCATTCTACTCAAGGTGAATCAACCAATCTTTTTATATCGGCGCCCCTAACTCCACTGGCCTCACTGCTAAAAAATTCTAAGATCAAAGCGTTCCTACCTAAGGAAAGAGTACTATCCTAAATTGTGTCCCTGGTACCTAAGACCTTTCTCAACTCCCAACATTTGCACGGTTTCATGCGTGGGACATCTCGTAGAGCGAAATCCAGACAAGGAACCCTCCCGTTACACTACTCCCTCGCATCATTGGTCGCCGAGATATAACGGCCTAAGGCACACTAGTGGGACCTCCTAATTCTTACCTCACTAACCTAATAACGCATTTCTACTCTTCTATTCTTCCACCTAGGTGAACAGGAAAGTCTAACTAATCGAGGTGCCAACTCTCTACAAATGCGTTACAAACATCATACCCAAAGCATACTTCTTAAAAAATTTACCCTTTTCATTCAGGCCTGGATATACTCCTCAAATCAATTTCTATAAGTCCTACTTCACCCACCCATTTGTGGTGAGAGGACCACTTTATTGCTCTCCCATAGCACAATATTTCCATAAGCATACCATTATCATACGGCTCATAGTCTATATTGTTTCCTCCACACTATATGACTTATCCACAAAACCAACATCCTCGTATCCTATAACATCTCTCCACTCCCAACATCATTAAGGTTCATGCGTGGAGCGTCTCACCGGTGAAATCTAAACAAGGAACCCCTCCAATACACTACTACTTAATTTTGTCGGTCGTGGAGATCCGTTAACTTCAAATATGTAACCGGGATAACCCTATCCCCTCTTTCAACGAAATGTGGTCTGAACTCCTATCTCTATCCAGGAGCCACACCTCTAAGCGCTCGTACTAACACTCAGTCCTTGCGCAATCAATAATGAGCTCAAATCCACAGCTCCACAATTAACCCTGCATACCTTAAATCACACCTATAATATCGCCATACACTTGAATCATGATGATGAAACTTCTACTCACAGAAGCTTCATCCGTACATATAATAAAGGCAAACTCAACCTGTATGCAGGTGAGATATCGCAATAACAACCCGTTCCACCCTGGAACTGTAGACACGATAGTCTTGCCACCATTAGCCTGCTATCGCTTCGAACAACGAATATCATATTTTACTCAAAATCATACCATACTCATATAACATCCACACAAAACGAGTTATACCAATCTGATATACATTTAATATACTAACATCCTCTCTTCATAAGGAATGAAGAAAATAGATTCCCGCTATCGTGGCAAAGCACTGTGACACCCCGCCTAATTAAATACCGGGTGATCAATCCTTTATTAAATTATAACCAAGGTGAACGATTGGTTCATTCTTAGCATCACTATCGCAAAAAATAACTTTTCCAATTAAACACCCTAAATAATTAAGCTAAGTCAGAAAACCATTTTAAGACATAAATTTCCAAATTTAATTTAAAAACTAACATTTAAGACCTTTCATAATCCATAGTTTAAGAATCACCCAACCACTATACTGGAACATATAATCCAAGCAATTTAAGCATCCAACAAATAAATTCCAACTTAAAACTTCAAAGGAAAAACATCCTGACATTAACAATCCCAAAGTATAAATACTGGAAATAAATGAGTCACAACCTCTTATAACACCAACTGAATAATGGAAAAGGGCGACACATGCCCAACTGGATAAAATAAAACTATAAGTGGAATCAATAATGAGATCGTCTAAGCAAGAGGTCTGCAACTCCCACCTAAGCTGCAACACGTTCCTTCCAAAGGATCCTATGTAAGACGCCCCTGTGGCTGGGCACCTGTAATATATACATATATATACAAGAGAGAAGAGAAAATAGGAAACGGGTCAGATCCCGATTGTAAAACAGTTTAAAATTAGTTTAGCAAGTATTTAAAATGCTTACTCGCTAATGCAACAATCATATTAGTGCGACACTCTCTTGAGAAATTCTCACCTCTCTTCTAATGTGCACACCTACCACACTACTACCCCCAACAATTTAGCTTATCTTAAGTTACTCACAAGATTTCATGCCGATAATTTCTAGTGTCAAGAAAATTAATTTTATTTAAAAGCAAAGTCCTCACATAAGCCTCATTTGATTATAAAGTTTCTCAGTATCGCCTCAAACTTTTCAAACACTTATATCCAAGTTGAAATAATTATTCGTTATTTACCTACCTTTAGCCACAGTAGATAGTTCCCAAATTTCAAGTTTATATATATATACATATATACTATCAACACCCCACATAAAATTTATGGTGCGGGCATAATCTGCTATCAAGTCCCCGTATCACTCGTACTAAGTGATATACTAGTTCGGAATCACTCTCGAACTGTATTAACACAAAACACATACAAATTGAGGTGAAGCAAACTTCCAAGTCACTAAGAGGTTAGCACATACCCTCACATCTTTTAGGACCGTCTGACTATCGATCTGATAGCCTGTACCAAGGATTCCTATGTTCTAGGGTACAAGTCAATATCCCCCATAAAGGTCCCATCGAGATAAGACTGTCCCAGCGCGATAACCTCAGTGATAGCAAGTAGCGCGGGCATGATTTTTACACATATATAGTATATGCATTAACACAGTCATATATGTAAACTACCATTCCCATTTCAAATTTAGGTACCCCCACGACCCATACTAATGATATTTATTCTTATTGCACATTACTAGATTATCCCATATAATGGTTCGTCTCTTTTATTCTTATTTATGGGATTATTCCGACTTATTTCGTAACACTCGTGAAATCCTATCTTCATAAGTGTAATTTCAGTAGGTACTCTTTTATTTTAACGACGTAACTTCCTTACGGGTCTCACCCTTTAAACACATGTTCCCACTATTTCTTAAGTGTAATTTACTCCCCGTTAACTCTAACTTAGTCTTACTTGAAATGCTCCATTTTTATCAAGTCCTACTGGTCCTCTTTATCTCCTAACATGTTTTAATAAGAATGTCCAAAGATTACTACTCATTTAAATTGAAGTCAACCATTTAAAAAGGGAAGTATGAGTCTGCCAGGAGGGGTCGATCGATCTATGGCAGGGGCTCGATCGATCGATCGATGTTCTTAGGTCGATCGATCGATCAAGCAGTTATGGCGATACTGCAGAAATACCAGTTACGGGAATCTTCTTCCCAAATCATCCAAACCAACAGATTTGACTTCCAAACTCCCAACAATTTATACTACAAGTGTTATATCCTCAATTAATTGATATTCTACGTAAGACATGCGAATTTTCATCATGTATAACGAATTAAAAGGGGCACAATCCATAAAAATATCAAGAACCCTAATATTTTCTTTATTTAGTTTCTTCCCATTCCTTTCCCAGATTTTGTACTCCTAATTTAATGAAATTTTGTGGTTCAATCTCTACATGTGAATTTGATTTCCAGAATACGTCTTTTACCTATACATCATGCAAATTTGAGTCTCCAAAATAGGTTTTTCTTTCACAAAAACTAGTCCTAATCAACCCTAGACTAATATCATTGAAGCATTAACTGAAATAGAGCAAGATAGATACTTGCCTGGGAATTCTTGGCTCATGTTTGTGGAAAATTTGGTGTGGTTGTGATCCTCGTTGCGCGATCTAATGTTTGGCGGCAACGGCGGTGCAAACGGTGGAGTTCCTACCCTAGAACCCCTTGGAAAGCTTCTCCTCTTCCTCTCCAATGGACGTATTTAGTTTATGGTTATTATAACCCTAGAAGATGACTCCTATTATCTGATATACTCTTAGAAATTTCGTGGGTTTCCATACCCAAAAATGTAAAATGTCTAAAACACCCTCCCGGGATGTTAATTAGGCCTAAAAACGCCTCGAGACCCAAACTAAACCCCCGGGTACATTATTTTGCCTATCTCGACCCTTCCAAACACATTGACGCACTCAAAATGACCATATGGGTGACTTATAATTTATTCACTTTTAATAATTCGAATTTAATCCCGACACGACACAAGCGCGTCACGATAAATTTCCAAAATTATCAAATTAGATTCTCGTGATAATTTTACTAAATTCAATTACACCACTTACTTTACCCATAAAATAACTTACTACAAAATTCCAATAATTACTAACTCTCATCACGCTAGTAAGTATTTAAATGTTTTTTCGGATTAATATTAAATTAATATCTCTAATTAAATTTAATAAATCCCCAAAATTAAAAGTAATAAAAATACAGGGTATTACATACTTCCCCCTAATAACGAAATTTCGTCCCGAAATTCAAAAAAGTAAGGTATACCTGGTAAGAATAACTCTGGGTACTTCTCACGCATGTTTGCCTCACGCTCCCAAGTGGACTCCTCTACATTATGATGTTCCCACTGGACCCGTACAAGTGGGACTACTTTCGACCTCAATCTCCTTTCGCTATGGTCTAGAATCGCTATTGGTCTCTCCTCGTAAGAGCTATCACGATTTAAGTAAATCTCCTCAATCACGATGTGGGTGTGGGCCATGTCATCCCGAAGGTATCGTCTCAACGACGAGATGTGGAATACATCGTGAATGCGGTGTAAATGCTCTGGCAGTCCCAATCGATATGTACCAGCCCAATCCTCTCGATAATGGGAAATGGTCCCACGTACCTCGGGGCCAGTTTAATTTTCTTCCCAAACCTCATCACTCCTTTCATAGGAGATACACGTAGTAATACTTGATCCCCCACATTAAATTCTCGAAAGAATTGTTTTGCATCGGCGTAGCTTTTCTCCCTGTCCTGTGCTACCCGAATGTGACTCCTGATAATCTCAATCCTAGCGAAGGTTTCCTGAATCACCTATGGTCCGAGCAACTTTGTTGTCCCCCACCTCTAACCAAAAAGTGGGAGAACGACAAGGCCTGCTATATAATGCCTCAAATGGAGCCATTCCAATCGTGAACTGATAAGAGTTATTATAAGCAAACTCTACTAGTGGGAGATGTGGCTCCTAACCTCCCCCAAAATCAAGGACACACATACGTAGCATATCTTCCAACATCTAGTTTGTACGATCTGTTTGTCCATCTGTCTGTGGGTGATAAGATGAACTCAACCTCAACTCTGTACCCATGGCCTCCTGAAAACTCTCCCAGAAACGCGACACGAAAATCTTGTCTCTATCTGACACAATATCCAGGGGCACCCCATGTAGTCTAACAATCTCAGTAATGAACAACTGAGCATACTAGCCCATGGTATAGTCTTTTCGTACTGGCAGAAAATGGGCCACCTTGGTCAAACGGTCCATAATCACCCAGATGGAGTCGTGGCCCCGCTGTGATGTAGGCAACCCCAGTAATAAAATCCATGGAAATACTCTCCTACTTCCATGTGGGTATTTACAACGGCTGAAGCAACCCCGACGGTTTCTGGTGGTCTACCTTTACCATCTGGAAAGTAGAACACTTGGAAACGAACTCAGCAATTTCCTTTTTCATCCCACCCCACTAGTATTTCCGCCTTATATCCTGGTACATCTTATCTCCCCCAGGATGCACCATAAATCGGGACCCGTGAGACTGGGTCATCACTGCATGACGTAAGTTTGCTCCTTCTGGGACCACCAATCTCCCATAAACCCCAAACATCCATCTAAACTAACAAAATAGGATTCATCACCCTCAGCTAAAAGCCGTACAATCTGCTCCTGGAAAAATGGGTCTGCTGTCTGTGCCTGTATTACCCTCGTAACAATCTCTGGTGTCACTATCATGACAGATATAAAGGAACGGGCTACCGCATCCTGGTGACCCAACTCTTTCCACTTTACTTTCCAGACGTCCGCTACATCGTCTACCGATCTACGACTCAACGCATCAGCAAATACGTTGGCCTTCCCCAGATGGTACTGTATGTCGAATTGATAGTCCTTCACAAACTCTAACCACCTGCGCTGATGCATATTCAGCTCTCGCTGAGTGAATAGGTACTGCAGTGACTTGTGGTCTATGAACAAGCGGAACTTCTCCCCCAATAAATAATGTCTCCATATCCTCAATGCGAAGACGACCGCTGCTAGCTCTAGGTCATGAGTATGGTAATTTCTCTCGTGTGGTTTAAGCTTGCGGGAGGCAAAAGAGATAGCCTTCTCCTCCTGATGAAGTACTCCCCCAAGTCCCCGTAAGGAGGCGTCGGTGTAAACTAAATACTCCACTACCGGCTTGGGTAGCGCAAGAACCACTACCAAAGTCAGCTTTTCTTTCAGCTCATCGAAAGCTAATTGACAAAGATCGTCCCAAACATATGGTACCCCCTTGCGAGTCAGGTTCATCAATGGACTCTCTAGCTTGGAGAAACCTCGGATGAATCTCCTGTAGTACCCGGCTAACCCCAAGAAACTACGCACTTCCATTGGTGTCGTGGGATGTACCCACTCCCTCACTACGGACACTTTACTCAGGTCAACTGCTATCCCCAGTTCAGAAACAACATGTCCCAAGAATTGCACTTCCCGTAACCAGAATCCGCACTTCTCGTACTTAGCATACAACTGATGCTCTCGTAGAGTCTGAAGAACCTGTCTCAAGTGCTCAGCATGCTCTTCCTTAGTGTGTGAATGTATCAGGATGACATCTATGAAGACGATGACAAACTGATCCAAGAACTCTGTGAACACCCAGTTCATCAAGTCCATGAATGTGGCTTGAGCATTTATGAGTCCAAATGGCATCACTCTGAACTTGTAGGACCCATGTCTCGTCAAGAAAGTAGTCTTTGAAACATCCTGCTCCCTAATACGTAGCTGCTGGTATCGTGACCTCAAATCTATCTTCGAAAAGAAGGTTGCGCCCCTCAGATGGTCGAACAGATCATCGATTCGAGGCAATGGATATTCCACACATATCCTCAGTGAACCATCTCTCTTTTTCACAAACAAAACTGGAGCGCCCCAAGGTGAGATACTCCTACGAATGAAGCCCTAACCTAACAGCTTCCCTATATGGTCTCGTAACTCTTGCATTTCCGCCGGCTCCATACGGTATGGATCGTGTGCTATCGATCGAGTATCTGGTAACAAATCTATGATAAAATCCATCTCTTGACTGGGGGGTAGGCCTGGTATCTCCTGAAATACATCATAATACTCACGAACAACTGGGATCGAGTCTAAGGGAATCACGACCTCCTTAGAGGTATCCTCCTCTATGTAATACAAATGTGCGGTAGAGCCTCCCTCTGGGTGAGGCATCGCCACCACAAACATCTCCTGCCCCGGAATGGCAAAGACAATACTCCCACCGAAATAATCTATCATGGCTCTGTATGCTGCGAGCCAATCCATGCCAATGATAACGTCGTGCTCATGAATATCTAAGACTAACATATTTGCTGGTAAGATTAAGCTACCAATATCTACTACCATGCCTCGACATATAAAGAAAATTAACGATCCATTTCCCAGTGGTGAGTCTACACATGTCACAGTTCTCTCTGCTGTGGCTAATAATCCTAAGGCCTTCACAAAATGAGTAGCTATAAAATAGTGTGTCGCCCCAGTATCAAATAAAACTCGACCCCTAGTACCATGGATAGGAAACATACCCTCAATCACGGGTGGCGCCTGTGGAGCTGCTTCTTGGTGGATGTTATAGACACGTCCATACTATAACTACCCCTGCTGCACTAGAGCTGCTGGGATGGATGGTAAGGCTGGTGCCTGAGCTAGCACTAGGAGGGCGGCTGAAAAAAGTGGCCTCTGCGGCTCATTACGGGCACCCTGCTGCTGTAAGGCCCTATCTCCCTCTGGACAATCATGGCGCATATGGCCATTTTTACCACACCCGAAGCATCAACCCCTAAAATTTCCTCCCCTCTGTCCCTGCTGATTATGGCCCTGCTGGCCGTTACCACCCCGCCATTGGCCCTGCTGAAAACGCTGTTGGCCCTGATGGCCCTGCTGCTGACCCTGCGACTGAAGATGTTGGCCCTACTGGCCCTGTTAATTAGACTGGCCCTGCCTAAATCCCTCAAATCCCTGCCTGGAGTCACCTGATTGGAACCGCTTGGTAGTGTCCCCCTGATGGGAACTCTGCTCATGCTAACGAGTCTTCCCCTGGGATGTCGATGCTCCACTAGTACCACTACCCCTGTCCTGCCCTGTTGACTTGACTCTCCTGCTCGCTTGCTTCCCTGCATATGGAAGCGGTGATCCTGGCAGTGTAACAAAGAAGCATTGAGTACATCCGTGTAGGTACTTAGTGACAGATTGCCTATGAGGTGTTGACGGATCCTGCAGGCCAACCCATCCACAAACAATAATATCTTCTTTCCCTCAGTGGGTGCCTCATCTGGCACTATAGTGAGAAGTCTAGTGAACTCCTCCTCATACTCAGCAACATTTGTATTCTCATGTTTCAGATTTAGTAATTTCTGCCTCATCTCAGTCTGCAAGATGGATAGAAAGTATTTGCTATCAAACCGCGCCCAGAATGACTGAATAGTGATAATATCCCTCTCCTCCAAGGTGGTGGTGGATTCCCACCAATACAAAGCGGCCCCCACTAGCTTGAAGGAAGCCAACAGCTGTTTCTGCACGTCCGTGCACTTGTATATGCGCAGATGCCTATGGATATCCTTCTTCCATTGGCTGGCTACAATGATATCTGAACTACCCGCAAACTCTGGGGGATGCGCCTTCTTGAAGGCATCCCTAACTCGCTCCCATGAAGATGGAAGCTATGTTGGTACTAGCGCCACTGCCTGAACCTGGGGTGGAGCCTGTTGTACTACCGCTAGCGCGACATTCACCGCCTGAGCAATGATAGTGACTACCTCAGTTGCGTTCATTGTTCCCTGAGCTGGAGCTACTGGCTGCTCGGCTTGGGCACGCCGATCCTTGGTTGCACGTCTCGGAGGCATCTGAAAGGTAAAGAAATTTTAGTAGTCTACAGTTATTATCAAATCTCAAATAGCTGAACACGTAAGCGTAAAAGCAACAATACAACAATCCTAAAAATAGGGCTCTATAGGAAGAACGCTAAGCTGAAAGAGAAGTAAGCCGTACAGATCCTAAAGGACACTAGAACCTGCTGCTCTAATACCACCTGTGACACCCCGCCTAATTAAATACCGGGTGATCAGTCCTTTATTAAATTATAACCAAGGTGAACGGTTGGTTCATTCTTAGCATCACTGTCACAAAAAATAACTTTTCCAGTTATACACCCTAAATAATTAAGCTAAGTGACAAAACCATTTTAAGACATAAATTTCCATATTTAATTTAAAAACCAACATGTAAGACCTTTCATAATCCATAGTTTAAGAATCACCCAACCACTATACTGAAACATATAATCCAAGCAATTTAAGCATCCAACAAATAAATTCCAACTTAAAACTTCAAAGGAAAAATATCTTGAGAGTAACAATCCCAAAGTATAAATATTGGAAATAAATGAGTCACAATCTCTGATAAAACCAACTGAATAATGGAAAAGGGCGACACATGCCCAACTAGATAAAATAAAACTAGATGTGGAATCAATAATGAGATCGTCGAAGCAAGAGGTCTGCAACTCCCACCTAAGCTGCAGCACATTCCTTCCAAATGATCCTATGTAAGACGACCCTGTGGATGGGCACCTGTAATATATACATATATATACAAGAGAGAAGATAAAATAGGAAACGGGTCAGAGCCTGGTTGTAAAACAGTTTAAAATTAGTTTAGCAAGGATTTAAAATGTTACTGGCTAATGCAACAATCATATTAGTGCGGCACTCTCTTGAGAAATTCTCACCTCTCTTCTAATGTGCACACCTACCGCACTACTACCCCCAACAGTTTAGCTTATCTTAAGTTACTCACAAGATTTCATGCCGACAATTTTTAGTGTTAAGAAAATTAATTTTATTTAAAAGCAAAGTCCTCACATAAGCCTCATTTGATTATAAAGTTTGTCAGTATCACCTTAAACTTTTCAAACACTTATATCCAAGTTGAAATAATTATTCATTATTTACCTACCTTTAGCCACAGTAGATAGTTCCCAAATTTCAAGTTTACATATATATATATATATATATATATATATATATATATATATATATATATATATATATATATATATATATGCTATCGGCACTCCACATAAAATTTATGGTGTGGGCATACTCTGCTGTCAAGTCCCCGTATCACTCGTACTAAGGGAAATACTAGTTCGGAATCACTCTCGAACTGTATTAACACAAAACACATACAAATTGAGGCAAATCATAGTTCCAAGTCACTAAAAGGTCAGCACATACCCTCACGTCTCTTAGGACTGTCTGACTATCGATCTGATAGCCTGTACCAAGGATTCCTATGTTCTAGGGTACAAGTCAATATGCCCCTTAAAGGTCCCATTGAGATAAGACTGTCCCAGCACGGTAACCTCAGTGATAGCAAGTAGCACGTGCTTGATTTTTACACGTATATAATATATGCATAAACACAGTCATATATGTATACTACCATTCCCATTTCAAATTTAGGTACACCCCTGACCCATACTTATGATATTTATTCTTATTGCACGTTACTAGATTATCCCGTATAATTGTTCGTCTCTTTTATTCTTATTTATGGGATTATTCTGACTTATTTCGTAACACTCATGAAATCCTATCTTCATTAGTGTAATTTCAGTAGGTACTCTTTTATTTTAACGACGTAACTTACTTACGGGTCTCACCCTTTAAACACATGTTCCCACTATTTCTTAAGTGTAATTTACTCCCTGTTAACCCTAATTTAGTCTTACTTGAAATGCTCCATTTTTATCAAGTCCTACTAGTCCTCTTTATCTCCCAAAATGTTTTTATAAGAATGTCCAAAGATTACTACTCATTTAAATTGAAGTCAACCATTTAAAAAGGGAAGTATGAGTCTGCCAGGAGGGGTCGATCTATCTATGGCAGGGGCTCGATCGATCGATCCATTAATCGATCGCTGCTCTTAGGTCGATCGATCGATCAAGCAGTTATGGCGAAACTGCAGAAATACCAGTTACGGTGAATCTTCTACCAAAATCATCCAAACTAACATATTTGACTTCCAAACTCCCAACAATTTATACTACAAGTGTTATATCCTCAATTAATTGATATTCTACGTAAGTCATGCGAATTTTCATCATGTATAACGAATTAAAAGGGGCACAATCCATAAAAATATCAAGAACCCTAATATTTTATTTGTTTAGTTTCTTCCCATTCCTTTCCTAGATTTTATACTCCTAATTTAATGAAATTTCATGGTTCAACCTCTACACGTGAATTTGAGTTCCAGAATACGTCTTTTACCTATACATCATGCAAATTCGAGTCTCTAAAATAGGATTTTCTTTCAAAAAAACTAGTCCTAATCAACCCTAGACTAATATCATTGAAGCATCAACTAAAATAGAGAAAGATAGATACTTGCCTGGGAATTCTTGGCTCAGATTTGTGGAAAATTTGGTGTCGTTGTGATCCTCGTTGCGTGATCTAAAGTTTGACGGCGACGTGGTGGAAACGGTGGAGTTCTTGGCCTAGAACACCTTGGAAAGCTTCTCCTCTTCCTCTCCAATGGCCGTCTTTCGTTTATGGTTATTCTAACCCTAGAAGATGACTCCTATTATCTGATATACTCTTAGAAATTTCGTGTGTTTCCATGCCCGAAAATGTAAAATGTCTAAAACGGCCTCCCGGGATGTTAATTAGGCCTAAAAATGCCCCGAGACCCAAACTAAACCCCCGGGTACATTATTTTGACTATCTCGACCCTTCCAAACACATTGACGCACTCAAAATGACCATACGGGTGACTTATAATATATTGACATTTAATAATTTGAATTTAATCCCGACACGACATAAGCGCGTCCCGATAAATTTCCAAAATTATCAAATTAGATTCTCATGATAATTTTACTAAATTTTATTACACCACTTAATTTACCCATAAAATAACTTACAACAAAATTCCAATAATTACTAACTCTCATCACGCTAGTAAGTATTTAAATGTTTTTCCGGATTGATATTAAATTAATATCTCTAATTAAATTTAATAAATCCCCAAAATTAAAAGTCATAAAAATATGGGGTATTACAAACACATAAATATATACTACATAACATTATCGATACTATTTATAAACTCGTATCACTCACGAATCTACGGCTTATAAAAAACTGTGACTCAATCTCGTCACATAGAACATATCTCCTTCAATTTCGGTGAAACTCATAACAACAACTTCGCCCTAGCGACTCCAAATGGTTCTCGGACTTAAAATTTCTTTAATCAATGCCCCATCTGGGCACCTTACTCTTACCCTTTAACTCCCACTAGGCAATGACTAACCGTATGGTTCTACATCGCACATTACATCATTCCCCATCTCGGGTCACCCTGACCCTTTTAAGGTTATCAGTATCTTGGACTCCATAGCCGCGATCCTGACAATCACTTCACTAGTTCCCCTTAACTTCTTCATGAAAAGGAAACTCCACCACTCCTTGCCTCCTACTACCCGCATCATGGCCTTCCTTGGTCACTCATCCTCGATCAACACATGAACCTCGAACGAGCGTGCAAAATTTTTACTCTAATTTTATAATATGGCACGAGAATGAAATCTTACAAGAGGAATTCAATAATCCTAATCATAAGGATCTACAACAATCAAGAGCAACGCTGAAAGCGTAGTACGTCCGTACAGATTTCAAAGGACACTAGAACCTGATGCTCTGATACCATCTGTGATAACCCGCCTAATAAAATACTGGGTGATCACTCCTATATCAAATTAAAATAGGAGTCGCATATGGATCATTCTCGGCATCACTGCCGAAAAACCAATTTAATTACTAATAACCTATTTGGCTAGCGTCAAAATCTTTACTTAACTAATCTTTTTAAACAACTATACAATATAAACACTCACACAGTTTATATAAATGAAACTGGAAAGAGGTAGAATAACCGAACACTCGATTCAAATATAATGCAACCAAATTGAATGCCACGCTAACAGGCGATAAAAGAATAAATAAAAAAAATTGGGCTTTCGGCCCGAGAGTAACTATAATGCTTCCTATCTAGATTTCAAGAATAGAAGCGTCTAAATCAAACCTGCATGCATCCACAACTGCTACAGCATACGTCTGACTCGAAAGGATCATCATCCAGGCGT
This sequence comes from Sambucus nigra, assembly GCA_949130495.1. NCBI lineage: Eukaryota > Viridiplantae > Streptophyta > Magnoliopsida > Dipsacales > Adoxaceae > Sambucus > Sambucus nigra. The sequence continues at coordinate 421,357,029 of OX422211.1, read as the reverse complement.
CCCTGTGTCTGGACACCTATATATGTATACAATACAGAGCAAGAGGGGAAAAATATAGAAAAGGGTCAGAGCCCGAGTTGTGAAAATATTTAGCAAGTGCATAAATGATTTATTTTAAAAATATGTTTTATCTCATATTTAAATTGGTATTGCACTCCCATGAGATACCCCTCACCTCTCTTCTAATAGTGCACACCTAGCGCATCCCTCTAAACATCCTAGTCAAGTTATGCTGCCTAACTACTCCATCACCCCCAACTCTAGAAATCCAAAACAACCCAAGTACTAAGGGCTCAACTTCTCCCTAGTCTCAACACTATGCGTAATTCGTGCGGGGGGTGTCTCGCAAAGAGAAATTCAAATAAGGAACCCCCCCGATACACTACTACTTGGCAAGGTAGATCGTCGAGATCCATTAGACCCTCAATACACGAATGATATATTTATATATACACCATATAAGAAATCCCAATATTGGAGAACTAAAGGTTAAACTGCTCCCCAGTCTCAACACTAAGCCATGTACGTGCGTGGGGTGTCTCGCAAAGAGAAATTCACACAAGGAACCCCCCCAATACACTACTACTTGGCAAGGTCTATCGTCTAAATCCATTAGACCCTCAGTACACGAAAGATATATTTATATATACACCATATAAGAAATCCCAATATTAGAGCACTAAGGGTTAAACTTCTCCCCAGTCTCAAAACTAAGCCATATTCGTTCGTGGGGTGTCTCGCAAAGCGAAATCCAAATAAGGAACCCCCCCAATACACTACTACTTGGCAAGGTCGATCGTCGAGATCAATTAGACCATCAGTGCACAATTTATACATATATACTCATATAATTATATCCATTTTCATACTCATCTTTTATATACGGATCATGTTACAATTATGGATATATCTCCCGAAATGAGAATTCATTCCTTTTCATTTCATATTCATTTTGTCTCTTTACTCTCATAGAGATATAATATCTTGTTCTCATACACAAGTAATGTACTATCACACAAGTACCATAACCATCCCAACGAGCTATAACTAGAGGATGCGGTCTCATAGTGCCCATCAAAAATCCGATTTTTCTCACAAAACCACGATACCAAGCTAGACTCCATCAATGGATATGGTAAACAAATACACAACGGTGGAGGCGGTCATGTTCCCCCTGGAAGTGGAGTTACACACATCTCACTCAAACGCGAGACGATAATGACCTGGGGACTATACTGTTCCTGCTCCTCGAGCCAGGGGACTCACCCACATCGCGCAACCTCCTTGGATCGCACTAGTGAAAATATATACTCTGGCTGTTCCAACCTTATACCAAAGGAAAGCCCGTGGAAACCAGCCTTTAAATACACATATACCAATCACATACAGATACATATGTATTTACATCATATAATATATATACTTTAATCACATAGTATATATAAATATTATATATTGCTCCTTGAATATATATAAATGGCCATAATTGCCGATCACATAATAATATTAAAGTATTCTCTCTCGTAAATATTACTCACACCTTACTCACTATTTAAGGACTTATACATAAACCCGAATGTACCAATTCATACTAATAATAGAATTTAAGTAATCGCACACTCGTGATACTAAACCCAAAGGTATTCCCTCACTTGATAATTAACTTGTACGTTATTCATGCTTAAAGATTTTCATACAATCAAACCCCAAATATATAAATCCCTATAAATCTCTTCGTAGGATTTACCAAGATGTATTCAACTCACATACATTCAAATACATAAATACCTATACACGATGGTAGCAGAACTCTCTCTCAAATTTTGTTCATCCCGAACGTTAACTATGTTCGTTCCCCGGATTTTTGCTTACACCAATCCAAGGCCTTCTCTATTTCATCTAAAGGTTTACTTACCCTCAAAACCATCATTTAGGAGTCCCGATATCGTAATTAGGATCCCCCATATAAAACCCCAAATTGCAATTTAACTTCCCATACTCTTAAGGGGAGAAAACTGGCAAATCTGACCAAAGAGAATCGATTCGCCCCAATTGCGAATCGATTCGGCCCCCAATCCGAATCGATTCGGAAAGTGTTCTGCAAGCAGGTCCATAATGGCGAATCGATTCGGTCTAAATCCGAATCGATTCGGCCCAAGACAACCATACAGATCCCTGAGGCGAATTGATTCTGCCTGTTCGAGGGGCACTGTTTGGGTGATTTTTCAATCTCCAAAATACCCAAATATCAACCCAACTCCATTTTAATGGTTTCTAATCGCAATCAGCAACCCTATTAACATCCTAACACTGATTTACAACTAAATCTTCCATAAATTTTTCGTATTAAACCATTTCTTTTAGGTTTTGATCCTTAAGATCATAGAAACCCTAGTTTTGAGATTTCTTCCATTTTAATTTAATTATACACACCATTAACATGGTTTTATCACTAGAAATCATTAAGAGTTTACATTACATCAATATGTAAAATCATATCCAAATTTTCCCAAATTTATTTTAAGGGTTCTAACCCAAAATCATATAGTTTACCAACTATAATATGAAATAAATGCACAAAATGAAATAAAGCAAGTATACACTTGCCTGGATGATGAAATCCGACGACCTGAGTCGAATCCGGTGGAGTGTGGCCTAAATCCCCCATTTTCTCCTCCTCCTTTCTTTCTCTCTTTCTTTCTTCTTTCTTTTATTTCTCTTCCTCTCTCTCTCTTGTGACTTATAAGAAAGAAATAAGGGCTTGTCCCTTATAAACCCAAAAATGACTCGTTTACTCAATTATGAGTCCCCACAATCTAAAAATTCCCGAAACCCAATTTTGACACTCGGATACTCAATCAAGACTATCTCGGCCATTCCGAGACTCATCGCGCACTCGAAATCTCCATTTGACGCACTTGACCGCAACTCACTAATTTAACCCACAACATCTCAATGCGGGTTTTCCCATTAAAACAGTATCCTCTGTCGCTTTACCTTGCTGCGAAATATTATTAAAATACTCCGGTTCAATTACTTAATCCCAAAAGTAAATATAAAACCTATCGAAAATCATTAAATCCTTGAAAACTTCAAAAATTACTATTCATAATAATTTCTTAAATTCCCAATTTGCACTTAATTATTAAATTTAATTTGTCATAAAAGTGCGGGTTATTACATACTTCCCCCCCTTACAACGGAATTTCATCCTCAAAATTCATATATAACCCATACTACCAACACTAACCTAGGATCGTGAATCACTCCACATCCTAATACCTCAAAGTGGAATGTTACTACCCAATAACTCTTAACCGTGTACTCAAATAAGCACTCACCTCTATTAAGGTTTATACTATCCTATACTACCATCTCGGCATAATCTTCAACTCTATATACTACATTCCTTCCATCTCAGGTGGTATATAAAACTAACTCACTAAGGTGCCCATACACCCTTTTTAACCCGTGCACATCAGCACATCCATTGTGAACGTCCGATATGTAACACTCTCTCTAAACAATGGGCCTTACTTACTCGGCATAATACTCATATATGGGTCTTCCCAACCCGCAAAATCCCATTCTACTCAAGGTGAACCAACCAATCTTTTTATATCGGCACCCCTAACTCCACTGGCCTCACTGCCAAAAAATTCTAAGATCGAAGCGTTCCTACCTACGGAAAGAGTACTATCCTAAATTGTGTCCCTGGTGCCTAAGACATTTCTTAACTCCCAACATTTTGCTCGGTTTCATGCGTGGGATGTCTCGTAGAGTGAAATCCAGACAAGGAACCCTCCCGTTACACTACTCCCTCGCATCATCGATCACCGAGATATAACGGCCTAAGGCACACTAGTGGGACCTCCTAATTCTTACCTCACTAACCTATTAACGCATTTCTACTCTTTTATCCTTCCACCTAGGTGAACAGGAAAGTCTAACTAATCGAGGCGCCAACTCTCTACAAACGCGTTACAAACATCATACCGAAAGCATACTTCTTCAAATATTTTCCCTTTTCATTAAGGCCTGGCTATACTCCTCAAATCAATTTCTCTAAGTCCTACTTCACCCACCCACTTGTGGTTAGAGGACCACTTTAGCGCTCTTCCATAGCATAATATTTCCATAAGAATACCATTATCATACGGCTCATAGTCTATAGTGTTTCCTCCACACTATATGACTTATCCACAAAACCAACATCCTCACATCCTATAACATCTCTCCACTTCCGATGTTGTTAAGGTTCATGCATGGAGCGTCTCATATGCGAAATCCAAGCAAGGAACCCCTCCAAAACACTACTACTTAACTTTGTCGGTCGTGGAGGTCGGTTAACTTCAAATATGCAACCGGGATAACCCTATCCCCTCTTTCAACGAAATGTGGTCTGAACTCCTATCTCTATCCAGGAGCCACACCTCTAAGCGCTCGCACTAACACTCAGTCCTTGCGCAATCAATAATGAGCTCAAATCCACAGCTTAACAATTAACCCTTCATACCTTAAATCACACCTATGAGGTCACCATACACTTGAATCATGATTATGAAACATCTACTCACAGAAGCTCCATTCATACATATAATAAAGGCGAACTCAACTTGTATCCAGGTGAGATATCGCAACAACAACCCGTTCCACCCTGGAACTGTGGACACGATAGTCTTGTCATCATTAGCCTGTTATCGTTCCAAACAACGAATATCATATTTTACTCAAAATCATACCATACTCATATAACACCCACACAAAACGAGTAATACCAATATGATATACATTTAATATACTAACACCCGCTCTTCATAGCAAATGAAGAAAATAGATTCCCACTATCGTGGCAAAACACATAAATATATACTACATAACGTTATCGATACTATTTGTAAACTCGTATCACACACAAATCTAGGGCTAATAAAACACTGTGACTCAATCTCATCACACAGAACATATCTCCTTCAATTTCGGTGAAACTCATAACAACAACTTCCCCGTACCGACTCCAAACAGTTCTCGGACTTAATACACTTGTCGTAACTGAACCAAAAATTTCTTTAATCAACACCCCATCTGGGCACCCTACTCTTTCCCTTTAACTCCCACTGGGAAATGACTAACCGTATGGTTCTAGACCACACATTACATAATTCCCCATCTCGGGTCACCCTGACCCTTTTAAGGTTATCAGTATCTTGGACACCATAGTCGCGATCCTGACAATCACTTTAATAGTTACCCTTAACTTCTTCATGAAAAGGAAACTCCACCACTCCCTGCCTCCTGCTGCCCTCATCATGGCCTTCCTTGGCCAATCATCCTCAATCAACACACGAACCTCGAACGAGCGCGCAAAAGATTTACTATAATTTTATAATATGGCACGAGAACGAAATCTCACAAGAGGAATTCAATAATCCTAATCATAAGGCTCTACAACAATCAAGAGCAATGCTAAAAGCGTAGTACGTCCACACAGATTCCTAAGGACACTAGAACCTGATGCTCTGATACCATCTGTGACAACCCTCCTAATAAAATACCGGGCGATCACTCCTATATCAAATTAAAATAGGAGTCATATATGGATCATTCTTATCATCACTGTCGAAAAACCAATTTAATTACTAATAACATATTAGGCTGGCGTAAAAAATTTTACTTAACTAATCTTTTTAAACAACTATACAATATAAACATTCACACAATTTATATAAATGAAATTGGAAAGAGGTAGAATAACCGAACACTCGGTTCAAATATAATACAACCAAATCGAATGCCGCGCTAAAAGGCGAAAAAAGAATAAATAAAAAAAATTGGGCTTTCGGCCCGAGAGTAACTACAATGCTTCCTATCTAGATTGCAAGAATAGAAGCGTCTAAATCAAACCTGCATGCATCCATAGCTGCTGCAGCAGACGTCTGACTCGAAAGGATCATCATCCAGGCGTCCCTGTGTCTAGACACCTATATATATACAATATAGAGCAAGAGGGGAAAAATATAGACATGGGTCAGAGCCCGAGTTGTGAAAATATTTAGCAAGTGCATAAATGCTTTATTTTAAAAATATGTTTTATCTCATATTTAAATTGGTATCGTACTCCCATGAGATACCCCTCACCTCTCTTCTAATAGTGCACACCTAGAGCATCCCTCTAAACATCCTAGTCAAGTTATTCTGCCTAAATGCTCCATCACCCCCAACTCTAGAAATCCTAAACAACCCAAGTACTAAGGGCTCAACTTCACCCTAGTCTCAACACTATGCCAAATTCGTGCGTGGGGTGTCTCGCAAGGCGAAATCCAAACAAGGAACCCCCCCTGATACACTACTACTTGGCAAGGTCGATCGCCCAGATCCATTAGACCCTGAGTACACTAAAGATATATTTATATATACACCATATACGAAATACCAATATTAGAGCAGTAAGGGTTAAACTTCTCCACAGTCTCAACACTAAGCCATGTTCGTGCGTGGGGTGTCTCGCAAAGCGAAATCCAAACAAGGAACCCCCCCGATACACTACTACTTGGTAAGGTCGATCGACGAGATCCATTAGACCCGCAGTACATGAAAGATATATTTATATATACACCATATAAGAAATCCCAACATTAGAGCACTAAGGGTTAAACTTCTCCCCAGTCTCAACACTAAGCCATGTTCGTGCGTGGGGTGTCTCGTAAAGCGAAATCCAAATAAGGAACCCCTCCGATACACTACTACTTGGCAAGGTCGATCGTCGAGATCCATTTAACCCTCAGTACTCCATTTATACATATATACTCATATAATTATATCCATTTTCATACTCATCTTTTATATACGGATCATGTTACACTTCTTGATATATCTCCCGAAATGAGAATTCATTCTTTTTCATTTCATATTCATTTTATCTCTTTACTGTCATAGAGATATAATATCTTGTTCTCATACACACGTAATGTACTATCACGCAAGTACCATAACCATCCCAATGAGCTATAACTCGAGGATGCGGTCTCATAGTGCCGATCCAAAATTTGGGTTTTCTCACTAAACCACGGTACCAAGCCAGACTCCATCAATGAACATGGTAAACAAATACATAACGATGGAGGCGGTCATGTTCCCCCTACAAGTGGAGTTACACACATCTCACTCGAATGCAGGACGATAATGACCTGGGGACTACACTCTCCCTGCTCCTCGAGCCAGGAGATTCACCCACATCGCGCAACCTCCTTGATCGCACTAGAGAAAATATATACTCTGGTTGTTCCAACCCTATACCAAAGGAAAGGCCGTGGAAACCAGCCTTTAAATACACATATACCAATAACATACAGATACATATGTATTTGTATCATATAATATATATACTTTAATCACATAGTTTAATATATTATATATTGCTCCTCGAATATATATAAATGGCCATACTTGCCAATCACATAATAATATTTAAGTATTCTGTCTCTTAAATATTACTCACACCTTACTCACTATTTAAGGACTTGTACATAAACCCGAATGTACCAATTCATACTAATAATAGCATTCAAGTAATCGCACACTCACGATACTAAACCCAAAGGTATTCCCTCACTTGATAATTAACTAGTACATTATTCGCGCTTAAATATTTTCATACAATCTAATCCCAAAGATATATCCCAAGAAATCTCTTCCTAGTATTTACCAAGATGTATTCAACTCACATACATTCAAATACATAAATACCTATACACGATGGTAGTAGAACTCTCTCTCTTAAATTTTGTTCGTTCTGAACGTTAACTATGTTCGTTACCCGGATTATGGCTTACACCAATCCAAGGCCTTCTCTATTTCATCTAAAGGTTTACTTACCCTCAAAACCATCATTTAGGAGTCCCGATATCGTAATTAGGATCCCCCATATAAAACCCCACATTGTAATTTAACTCCCCATACTCTTAAGGGGCGAAAACTGGCAAATCTGACCAAAGCGAATCGATTCGCCCTAATTGCGAATCGATTCGGGTGGGCGAATTGATTCGGCCCCCAATCCGAATCGATTCGAAAAGTGTTCTACAAGCAGGTCCTTAATGTCGAATCAATTCGGTCTAAATCCGAATTGATTCGGCCTAAGACATCCTTACAGATCCCCTTAGGCGAATCGATTCGGCCTAGACCTGAATCGATTCGTCCTGTTCGAGGGGCACTGTTTGGGAGATTTTTCAATCTCCAAAATACCAAAATATCAACCCAACTCCATTTTAATGGTTTTTAATCACAACCAACAACCCTATTAACATCCTAACACTGATTTACAACTAATTCTTCCATAAATTTGTGGTATTAAACCATTTCTCTTAGGTTTTGATCCTTAAGATCATAGAAACCCTAGTTTAGACATTTCTTCCATTTCATTTAATTATACACTCCATTAACATGGTTTTATCACTATAAATCATTAAGAGTTTACATTACATCAATATGTAAACTCATATCCAAATTTACCCAAATTTATTTTAAGGGTTCTAATCCAAAATCATATAGTTTACCAACTATAATATGAAATAAATGTACAAAATGAAATAGAGTAAGTATACACTTGCCTGGAGGATGAAATCCGACGACCTCGAGTCGAATCCGGCGGAGTTTGGCCGGAATCCCCCATTTTCTCTTCATTTCTCCTCCTCCTTTCTTTCGCTCTTTCTTGTTTCTTTCTTTTCTTTCTCTTCCTCTCTCTCTCTCGTGACTTATAAGAAAGAAATAAGGGCTTGTCCCTTATAAACCCAAAAATGACTCGTTTACTAAATTACGAGTCCCTACAATCCAAAAATTCTCGAAACCCAATTTCGACACCCGGATACTCAATTCTGATTATCTCGGCCATTCCGAGACTCATCGCGCACTCGAAATCTCCATCCGAGGCACTTGACCACAACTCACTAATTTAACCCACAACATCTCAATGCGGGTTTTCCCATTAAAACAGTATCATCTATCGCTTTAACCAGTTGCGACATATTATTAAAATACTCTAGTTCATTTACTTAATCCCAAAAGTAAATATTACACCCATCGAAAATCATTAAATCCTCGAAAACCTCAAAAATTACTATTCACGATAATTTCTTAAATTCCCAATTTGCACTTAATTATTAAATTTAATTTGCCATAAAAGTGCGGGTTATTACAGAAGGTTTGACGAAGAACGCCCAAATCCCTTTCTTGATTTGTCTTCAAAAGCTCCCCAAATTTCTCTCAATTTGCTTCCTCATTTTCTCTCTCAAAGCCCTAGGTTTGGAGTATGATTTCTGCCATTCAATACTCTAAGACATAGTTTCATTATACCAAATCCCGTTTTTACCCTAATGGGCCAAGCCTAAATGACCTGAACACTCCTGTGTGGGCCCAATTATGCCTAAAAAGTCCCGTGACCCATTTACTACCTCCTAGTACACTTTTCTGACCATCTCAGCCCATCGGGACTCAATAGTGCACTCACAATCGACATCCGAATTAATTTATCAAAATCCTTATCTCACACCCAAATTAGTCTATACCGACTCCCGACTAAGATAAATAAATGTCACGTCATTAATACACGTTATGACGTAATTAAACTATTACTATTCACTTAGTAATTAAATTTCCCCAAATATTAACCATTACACTCCGATTAATATTTAAATAAATATTACCATAATTAATTCAATCAAATTACGACACACAAGTAATTTAAAATTTTCCCGAATTAATTAAATAATAGATGCACATAAATATGGGGTCCTACAAATAGCTTATCACGTCTAGCTAGTATTCTAATATTCATCCTTCTCGCACATTTATATTTACTCACTTATATTATCGGTACATACATTCTACATGCATAAATGTATATATACCCGCCGAAATCATATTCCTCGTGTGTCGTTTGTTCTAAACACTCCTAAAATTTATCACCCGAATCTTATTCCCGCTAACCCGAGGTTTATATGCCACTCATTAGATCTTTTAGGGGACCTCACCCTTTATTTGGGGTCCCCTATTATTTATCTCCAAAAGGAATTCTTTTCCCATCCTTTTAGTCCAAGAAAAAATATCCCAAAATTAATAGCCATAATCGAACCGAACCTCTCACCATAAAACGAACTGATCTAGTTATGACATAACGAACCGAACTGATAGCCCCAAAAATGAACCGATCTGGTGACCCAAAAACAAACCGAACCCGTTACCCATAAGACGAACCAGTCCGGCGATCTGATCAGTTCGGGAGTTCACCTCTCTCTTCAAACTATGAAATTTGTGGTTTTTACGCTCACCAACCATTACTATAAACATCTACACACTTAGATATACCCAACGCACAATTTATGCTTGGGATTGATCAAGTTAATTAAGATTTAAACCCCATATTAATTAAACCCTAGTTTTTATTCAATCCTTCAAATTTCTCACCAAAAATTTACACCATTAACATGGATTTTAACCCTGATTTCATATGGAGTTGTTATCACCTCAATTTTCATGAAATCCTTTCCAAAAACACATTTTAATTCAAAAATACCAAATCCCAAATTCATATTATTTTCACCAACTACAATATGAATAATAAACACATATAAATAATTGAAGCAAGTTAAACACTTGCCTCGTTGGATAAATCCGACGACCTCGTGCCGGAATCCGTCGGAGCTTGGTCAAAAATCTCCTCTTCTTCTTCCTTTCTTTCCTTCTCTTTTTTTTTTTTATTTTCTTTCTTTCTCTCATGACCTTATAAGAGAGAAATAAGGGTTATCACCTTATTAAACCCAAAATTGACTCATATACTCATATGCGAGTCCCTACTGGTGCAAAAAATCATCGGAACCCAAACACTACATTCGAGTACTCTATTTTGACTATTTCAGCCCATCTGAGACCAAACGTGCACTCGAAATCCCCATCCGAGTAACTTATAAAAAATTCACCTTTTTAAATCCAATACAGCTCCACACGTATTTTCCAAATAAAATATTATTACTTATCGCTTTTCCCAATCGCAACTTAATATAAAATAATTCAACTTCATTTACTTATTCCTATAAGTAAATGTAACACACGTCAATATTAATCTGTCACTCGTCAATTAATATTTCTTCCTTCACTTTAAATTCTCAAATTAATAAATTACACTCACTTATGTAATTTAAATGTCCATAAAAGTATAGGGTATTACATAAAACTAAGTGGTGTGATTTATACAAAGAACACGGTCATAATACCGTCAAGTGCCCAAGCCTAAAGATTGAGACCAAGAGGCCTGCGAGACAAGGAATGTTGCAAAAATTCACAAATACTACAGCCTCTAACCGAACAGAAAGGAACCGTAGCCTTTCAGGTGTTTTGAGTTTTATTTTATACTCTTAAAGTCACTGTAATGCGATAACTTTTATATCAATTTTATATTTCGTAAGAATATATATATATTAATGAAAATTTATATTTTCCTTTAGTGTCAATGCAAATTGTTGTTCAACAAGTTTAACGAGAAACCTAGCAGCGTTCAAACCAGTCATAAGAAGACTGCATCTAGGAAGGCAAAAATGTCCAATAACCCTGTCAACGGCCAAGGAGGCTGAAGCACCCTCAAATCTTGGTCATAAAAAAATCTTCATCTAGGAGGTGGAAAATGTCTTACAGAGTTGTAAGGAACAAATCTTATCTGACAGCTAGGAAAGAATAAAACCTAAGTTAAGAAATCAGAGTTAGTCCACATTGAGAACTCAACTGGGAAGATTCTTACGCTAGTGATTCTGGTAGGATTGTCTATGATGATGGTTCCCTGATTAGAGTGAGTATTATATCAAATATTGGGTGCCTACTCTTAAATAGCAGAGGATGGCCTTGGTTGGCTTCTTATACCCCACATAGCCTTGGTTGGCTTCTTATTATGCCATATAGCCTTGGGTGTCTCCTAATACCCCATATAGCCTTAGATTGATCCTAATACTACCCCAAAAGATTAAAATATTTAAAAAGATTGAAGATCTTGGCAGCAATGGAAGGCATTAGATGTTAAGATATTATCCTTACGATTATAGCCATCAAGAACCATCACGACCAAAGCCTAGGGGGCCTCTGTACACCTCAAGTCCGTAGAGTATCCTCTAAAAAGTGTGCATGTACCCTTCAATTCTACGGAGTGTCACCTAAATCCATTGGATATGTTTGCATTATAAGGTTATAGCCATAATTTAAATCGAGATCACACTTGCAAAACATGTCATTCTAAGCATTGAGTGTCCGTTGTACCAATCAAGTCTCCGAAATGTAATCAAAAGTCACAATCCCTAAGAGACTGCTGGATTTAAATTACCGTGGTAGTAATGTAAATACTGTGGAGTATGAACACATTATCTAAAGTAGGAATTTCATTAAAAATACTGCATCCATGATCAAGCAAGCCAGTTGAAACTAAATTGGGTTCAATATATAAGACTATAACTCTATATAAGTTGAAATCCCTAAAGGAAAATATAAAGGGATGGTTTAAAAAACAAAACGTAATTTTTATTTTTTCCAAATTAATTATAAAACTTAAACAAAATTAATGCAAGTAAAACTTTGCACTAATTTTAAACTAAGCTGTTGTGAAAAAGGAAATTAATCGATTTTATCTTTATCCTAAAGCATTCATCTAGGTGATAGTAAGATAAAATAAATCAATCACACAATATGCTAATGTACGAGGAAAATCTACAATGGAAAAAATCTCAAACGGCCCACCCATGTAAATTTACTATGATAAGGTTTTACAAAAGTTGACAGATGACTTACTCAATGACTTGACGCCCTTACAAGCCTTGACGTGTCTACTCTCTTCAACCTATCCTCCACATTGGAAATATAGGAATCCACCCACACAAGTTGCATAACATGTGAGTCCACACACGCCTCTGTACCCACCGATCCAGGCTCACCAACCGTCTAGAAATATGGAATACGGATGCACCGCTTGTTCATCGCAACACCACGACACGGATTCCATCCATCATGCATAAACAAAAAATATTATACAGAGTCTACCACAAGAAACGATTCTCAATCAAGATGAAGAGAATAATCTTCTTGGTGTCAACAAACATTGATCTGCAAGCATATAGAATGATAAAATTTATATCTTAAACACTTTAGGTGTAACTAGGGTTTCGAATCTTTTGGATATGTATAGGAAAACATTTTTCACCAAAATTATCTTAAAAAATAAATGTTTGAACCCCTATATATAGAAAACACGTTTTTAGAGGTGGAAAATTTGTTGGGAAATCTCGTTTGAATGAAAACAAGACCTCGATTAAACAAAAATGCAAACTCATTTGAACAAACAAATAATCTCATTCAAACTAGATTTGAATGATATTCTTTCTGTAAACACAAAAATATCATTTGAAGTTCGTTTAAACGAACTACTAAACTTGTTCGAACGAAACCCATATAGTCGTTCGAACGAATTTTAAATAAAAAATATTTTCTTTTAAAATCTTTTAAAAACTGCACCAAACATTTTTATAAAAGCAAAACACATAAAATAAAATTTTCAAGGATCAAAATTCATAAGCATTCATACCTGAGAGATCCTCGAAAACAAGAAGATGAAATGTGGAACGAAAGACGACATGATATGAAACCTCTAAAGTTGTGTTGCCACTTCTTCAATCAAACACGTCATAGGCTTGAAAGGTCACCAACAAAAAAACCTAACCTATGGCTCAAAATGTTTTACCCCGAATTAAGACAATACATACAAATTTACTCAATTTGAAATTTATCTTTATAAATGTCGCCATTTGGCTATTACGAGACAAAATTAAAAATAAAATATCGTACGGACTGTCAAGGTCTCTAAAAGTCTCAATTCCCAACCCTAAAAGGATAAAGTGCAGATGCACTACAAACACATTCTCTTACTAGCTTTACTTAATTGAAAGCACTATCGCGTGATGCAAATATGCACACTTAAACACATATTCAAATGCAACTTGAACAATATAAACATGATAAGAATAAACTTCTCCTATGTCTAAAAATCCTTACATAGGTAAGATCGATAAATATCTCCTTCTAGCACTAAAGTGAAAGATACCATTTCTCCCCCCTTTTTGTTCACGAATAGATAAAGTAAGAATGCATAATAAACAATTTCTTCCCTATAAACCATTTCTCCCTCTAAATGTGAGAACACACGATACCAACATAAATTAAGGAAGAAGGAATAATACCATGTAGTTGTGTAAAGTGCAATAAAACACAACATGGAAATGCAAGAACAAATAATTCAAATAATGATCAAATAATACCGATATTAATGCAAATATGATACCAACTTGAATACATAGTAAATCATAGGATACTAATGTAAACAAGCAACAATATAGACAAATATGATAATATAGCATGACATTTTGATTCGAAGATAAAGCATGTTACAAACATGCATTAAATGCCAATGCAAAGACTCAAAAACAAATGATACCCCCCAACACACACACACACACACACACACACACACACACACACATATATATATATATATATATATATATATGCAAAATATACCAATGACACAAGCACATATATAGGTATAAACACCACAAAGCACATAAGATTTACACACTAGTATAGTATTGATGTGTCTAAACATTTGGGATGGAATGAATGGGCATGAACTAGAAATGAAAAAATATCACCCAATCACTTAAAAATTTCCAACGAGTTCTATTTGACCATGAAACTTTATCAAACTAAGATTTAGCCTTGAGTGACAGATAAAATGAACTCAATGAACAAACAAGTACAATGCATACAAGCCTAGAATTGTGATTATTATACGAATCAATAGCATCATGGCATGATAAGAAAAAATAGATTTCATTGTTTCAAACCCGTTCATATTGAACTATAACACTCTCAAGAGCTAAACAAATATCATATATTTTTTCACTCAATTATTTTCAAAGTACCATTTTTTAAAATCAAACAAACACACTTGTTGGCCTTTTAGTCTTTTCGATTTGCCTCTCATTTTTTAGGCTCTCGCCAATGGTGGCTATCCTATAAAGGAGATTTTCTACTTTAATAACCCTTTCTCGTACATCCTCATATTTTCAATATAAACCAGCATACTCATGGGCAATGGTTCATACATGCACGAATCCCCTATAGTCAATAGATATATAGACGACAAGACTGATGTATAACATCTAAAATATAACAAGTGAAGTTAAAATTAAAAAATGCTCATCCACGTGTATGTGCAGACATATACAAAGTGACACCATTAAGCAATTCATGGTCAAACAATTCTATTCATGCATGATTAAGAACAATCTCAGCATTCAATGTCATAATCAAATGTCCTAGCCACATGGAATAAAGTTGTTCAAACACAATAATATGCCACAAAAAACGTGTAAAACTAAACTAAACATAAACAAAAAATCTTTTGGAGTTTTTAAACATTTTTCAAAATGATACCAGTTTTAATAAAACTCAAAACACAAACAAAATCTTTTATATTTTTAATGAGACCCAATAAATGAAAAAATCAAAATACAAAAGACTCAAACTACATACAACTTGAAGACATATATATCATGACATACAAACGCTAGTGTACGAAAATTATGCAAGCAATCACCCATAAGATTTAGCATGCGAGGATTTATTTTCAAGCATGCAAGAATTAATTATTCTATCATTTAGTGCCTCAAAAACCAATTTCCTAACTTAAATAGATGAAAGCCTAATGCATTGTTAGGAATGTTAGACTTTAACTTCCCAGGGCCTTTTTTAGATCGTAGAAAATGCATAAGGTGACCTTTCCTAATGCAATGTGTTCACGTGTAGACGCGCCGAGTAATGGGGCCTTTAGGTTGACCATTTCTAACACTCTAGGCTATGGTTAACCCTCTAAAATAAGCAATGGTCTTGTCTTTAGCAGAGGAAGAATTCTTGTAATTTAAACTGGTACCAACACTATTTGAGTCTCTTAGATCATCTTATACCTTCAAACCCTTGGCCCAAGAAAAACTTTAGACTCCACAAATCGTAAGGACTCCGTCTTCAAATTTTTAATCATTCCTAGAAGGTTGTCTCACTCCCCCCAATGCAATCATACTTATCCCTAAGAGTCTTCTCACGTGCCATTAAATATTTTAACAATTTATCATTAACCTCAATGGCACATATATCAATCCTAGAAATTTTAGAGTTCTCTAATTTTCCCCTAAAAACTGGACTCTATCATCACTTTCTTTCCTGGACACTTCTAAAGTTTTATATCATGATTCATGTCCACAGGCTTCTCACTTATGATATCTCTTTGAGTTTGAACATTTTGTAAAATTTAAAATTCATATTTAAAAAAAAATTAGTAGGATTTTAATTCTTTTGAAAAGTCCATATTCACAAGAGCTAATGTTTTAGCAAGGTTATGCATCTTATTATACTCATCTTGGATATCAAATTTAGTGTGACAACCCGAATATAATTATAATAAATTATGTTTAAATCATGATTATATTATGAGATATTGATAATATGTTATTAGTATATATAATGTTAAGTCATTATATTTACTCTAATCCTAGCGTCATAAAGCATGAAATACTGAATTAGTTACAAATGTGAAATTTTGAAGTTTTCGATAGGAATGTTCATGTTTAAGACTAGTTTTGACCTTTATGACCTAACAATTGACTTGAGGTGAAAAATAGACATTTGTATATATATGAGATAGGTTTGTAACACAGTAAACGGTTCATCGAACGGATATCCGAGTAGGAAGATATTGTCTCTTTATAAACAAGGGGTAAGGTAGTCATTTAGGCTTAATGATATTTTGTTTTATATAATGCCACATGCTATATTTTGATTGAACCAAGGGGGGGTGACCTTATGCCGACTTATAACCCTTTAATTAATCTCTTACTTCAGCATATTTCTACCATGGAAGAGTTTTAACCTAAGTAAAGAGAGTTTTGAAGTTTAGGAAGAAAGTGTAAGGAGAAATTGGAGAAAAATTCTGTAATACCCCGTATTTTTATGCTATATTAATTTGGGTATTTATTAAATTTAATGTGAGTTAATTATTTAGTAAAAATCCGGAAATTAATTATGTTATAATTATTAACGTGACGAGAGTTAGTAATTATGAAAAATTTGTTGAATATTACTAATGAGCAAAGTAATATATAATATTGGTTCTATTAAATGTCACGAGAGAATAGAATGACAATCATGGAAATTTGGGTCGGGACGCACCCGTGTCGCGTCGGGACTAAATAGTGAAAAATAAAAGTGAATATTTTATAAGTCATTCGTATGGTCGTTTTGAGTGTGCCAACGCATCCATAAGGGTCGAGATAGTCAGAAAAGTGTACCCGGGGATTTAGTTTGGGTCTCGGGGCGTTTTTAGGCCTAATTAGTACCCTGGGAGGGCGTTTTGGACATTTCACAATTATGGGTAATTAAACCCACGAAATTCTTAGGGTTATATCAGATGCCTAAGGTTGTCTTCTAGGGTTAGAACAACCAAAGTCAAGTGACGGCCATAGGAGAGGGAAGAAGAGAGCTTCCAAGGCAATGCAAGGCCCAAAAGTCATCTGTTTGCACCGCCACCACCACCAACGCGTAGATCGCGCAACGGGATACACAACCACACCAAAAACATCTGCAAATCAGAACACCAAAAATCCCAGGCAAGTGTTTATCTTGCTTATTTCTTTGGTGCATCTTTCATATTAGTGTAGGAGTAATTAGAATGAGTTTTTATGGAAGAAACCTAAGATATGAGTTAGGAAAATGCATGTAGTGATGAATAAATTGATAATTCTGGAAACCCTTGCCATGTAGAGGAATTACCCACGAAATTATGATGTTTACAAGAAGGAAATTTCTGGAAATACTTGTTAGAACCATGTTTAAGAGAATTCTAGGGTTCTTGATAATTATAATAATTTTTGGTTGGTTAATCCATGTATAATGATAGAATTCCTCATGCGTCACGTTGGAAATAGCTAGTAGGATGATATAATGTTGGTAGTACAATTTTTGAGACGTTTGGGATTGAAAAATATGGATTCGGATGAAGAAATGTGTTAGAACCCGTAACTGCAATTCTGCAGAAATCGAAATACATGCTTGATCGATCGATCGAGCCCCAGACCTCGATCGATCGACCCCTCTTGGCAGACTCCTATTTCCTTTTTAAATGAGTTAAATTCAATTTATTGTGAGATAATTCTTGGGCATCCTTAATAAAATGTTTTGGGAGATAGGGAAGACCAGTAGGACATGTGAATTGATTTTGGGACCCTTGATGTCGGGCAAAGATTGTATTTTGGGATAATTACATAAGGGTCGGTGAATTTATGATTTAAAGAGAGAGACACGTAAGAGAGTTACTTTGGGACAAATGTGTATACCTACTGAATTTTATACCTGGGAGGATAGAATTCATGAGCGTTATGTAGTAAGTGGAAAAGTTCCTCAAATTAAAGTAAGATGTGAATGGTTATACGTGATAACTAAATAATGAGAAATAAATATAAATGTCGTAATTATGGGAAGTGAGAATATACCCATTACTAATATGTTAATATTAGTATAGTTATATGATTGTGTATGCATATACTATCTATGTGTGAAAAACATACCCACGCTACTTGCTATCCCTGAGGTTGCCGCGCTGGGATGATCTTATCCTGTGTTGCCTTATGGGGGATATTGACTCGTACCCTAGGAGATAGATATCCTTAGTACAGGCTATCGATTTGATAGTTCAGACGGTCCTAAGAGACGCGGGTATGTGCCATCCTCTTAGAGACTTGGAATCTATGCTTCACCTCAATATTGTTATGTATGTGTTAATACAATTCGAGAGTGATTCCGAATTTGTATTCCCCTTAATACGAGTGATACGGGGTTTGGATAGTAGAGTATGCCTGCACCATAGTTTTTATTTGGGGTGCTGTTATGTTATATATATATTTTATGAGTAGTTAATATATATATATGAAATTCTGAAATCTGGAACTGCCTACTGTGATTTGATATGTAGGACATGGTTGATGACTCAAATTGTAAATACTTGTTTTGAGAAAGTATAATATGACACTGGAAAACTTTATTGATTTATAAAGTTAAAATGAGAACTTTGATTACTAATTGAAATATTCTTTTCAAACAATGGAATCGTTAAATTTTGAATCCAGCGAATAATCTAAAATAAGTTAAACTATTGGGAAATGATAGCATGATATATGATGAGTTGGACCACTGGGAAGGTTAGTCCGATAGGTGTGCACATTAGAAGAGAGGTGAGAATTTCTCAAGAGAGTGTCGCACTAATATGTTGTTGCATTGGCCTGTATCAATTTAAATACTTGCTAAACAATTTTTAAATCATATACACTATCAGGCTCTGACTCATTTCTCTCTCTCTCTCTCTCTCTCTCTCTCTCTCTCTCTCTCTCTCTCTCTCTCTCTCTTGTATATATATGTATGTACTACAGGTGCTCAACCACAGGGGCGTCTGGCGTAGGATCCCTTGGAAGGAACGTGCTGAAGCTTAGGTGGGAGTTGCAGGCCACTTGCTTAGACGATTTCATTTACTTGATTCCACTCCTATGATTCTCAGTTATTGGGGCATGTGTCGCCCTTTCCACTATTTATCTGTTCTGTTGGGACATTTGTATTTCAGTTATTTCTAGTACTGTTACTTTGGGATTTATTCAGCATGTATGATTTACATTAAGTTTTAAATGTTGGGATTTTGGGTGTTGAATGTTTAAAGTAATTGGATTATGTTCCAGGATAATTGTTGTATGATTCTTACTTATTGAAAATGTGGTTAATAATTAAATAAATAAGTTTTTCTTTAAAAATACAATTTGGGTAGAAAGGTTAAAAAAATGGTTTTGACACTTAGCTTAATTAATTAGGGTGTTACTTTGGAAAAAGTTATTTTTACGACAGTGATTCTAAGAATGAGCCAACTGTTCACCTTGATTTTAATTTAATAAAGGAGTGAT
This sequence comes from Sambucus nigra, assembly GCA_949130495.1. Classification (NCBI taxonomy): domain Eukaryota; kingdom Viridiplantae; phylum Streptophyta; class Magnoliopsida; order Dipsacales; family Adoxaceae; genus Sambucus; species Sambucus nigra. Next base: position 421,336,954 of record OX422211.1, on the reverse strand, counting down.
CGCCCGGTATTTAATTAGGCGGGGTGTCACAAATTCATAGAAAATTACATAAAGGCCCCTAAGGTAATTCCATCCATAAATCTTGTTTGATTTTTTTGTATTGCTGATTTAAATGATAGAAATAATCATTTGTTTACTGAAATTCCATGTCTTGATGTTCACTCATGGATAGATGCATGTTTAAGCAAACTTGAATGTGTAAACCCTTGAAATTGCTTTGTTTAGAAACCTTGTGTATTCAAACTATCATATGTTTTTGTATACATACGGAAATTGATTTATTCCAATTGGAAATTAAAATAGACTCATATATGTATATCATATCCTAAAATCAAGTAAAAATACCAAGAAATGAATCTTGGGTGATGGTTTGAAGCTCGGATATGAAATCTGCACCAAAAGAGTAAATATGCATACCATGTGTTTGATGTTTTACTTGACATAGCAAATGAACTCTGAAAGTTATGAAATTTTAACCATATATTATTTAATATGTTTTCTAAAATTGAGTGAAATATCATAGAAAGTTATGATGTATAAAAATTATGAAAATTCTTGGAAGATGACTGAATGATAGAGGAGCCTATAGGTCATATTTTCTATGTAGTAAAGAAATGGGCATATCTTGCCCTAGGAAACTTGGAATGATGTGTCGTCTTTTGTGTTCAAAACCTAATATGATAAGGATTAGATTACCAAGAAGAATTAAAGTAGTTTTGGACTGTAATTTGAATATGTTAGATATAAGAACCTGAGTCTAGATGGGACTTCATTTATAATGAGTGATTTGAATTCAATCATATGATGCGTATGAATTGAGTTATGTGGAAGAACCACTTGCAATCATCGATAGGAAAGAACAAATATTGAGATCAAAAGTGATCCCACTTGTGAAGGTTATGTGGAGAAGGCATTCCATGGAAGAATCTACATGGGATAGTGAGGATAGCATGAAGATGCGTTATCCGTATTTGTTTTGATTCAGACAACCAAGGTATGTCAATTTCGGGGACGAAATTTCCTAATAGGGGGAGAATTGTGAGAACCCGAATATAATTATGATAAATTATGTTTAAATCATGATTATCTTATGTGATATGGATAATATTTTATTAGTATATATAATGTTAAGTCATTATTTAGTCTAATCCTAGCGTCATAAAGCATGAAATATTGAATTAGTTACAAATGTGAAATTTTGAAGTTTTCGATAGGAATGTTCATGTTTAAGACTGGTTTTGACCTTTATGACCTAACAATTGACTTGAGGTGAAAAATAGACATTTGTAGATATATGAGATAGGTTTGTAACAAAAAAAACGGTTCATCGAATGGACATCTGAGTAGGAAGATATTATCTTTCTATAAACAGGGGGTAAAGTAGTAATTTAGGCTTAAATGATATTTTGTTTTATATAATGCCACATGTTATATTTTGATTGGACCAAGGGGGGGTGACCTTATGCCGAATTATAACCCTTTAATTAAGCTCTTCATTCATCATATTTCAGCCATGGAAGAGTTTTAACCTAAGTAAAGAGAGTTTCGAAGTTTAGGAAGTAAGTATGAGGAGAAATTGGAGAAAAATTCATAGAAAATTACATAAAAGCCCCTAAGGTAATTCCATTCATAAATCTTGTATGATTTTTTTGTATTGATGATTTAAATGATATAAATAATCATTTTTTTACTGAAATTCCATGTCTTGATGTGTACTTATGGATAGATGCATGTTTAAGCAAACTTGAATGTGTAAACCCTTGAAATTGCTTTGTTTGGAAACCTTATGTATTCAAACTATCATATCTTTTTTTATGCTTACTGAAATTGATTGATTCAAATTGTAAATTAAAATAGGATCATATATGTATATCATATCCTAAAATCAAGTAAAAATACAAAGAAATGAATCTTGGGTGATGGTTTGAAGTTCGGATATGAAATCAGCACCAAAAGAGTAAATATGCATACCATTTGTTTGATGTTTTCCTTGACATAGAAAATGAACTCTGAAAATTATGAAATTTTAACCTTGTATTATTATATATGTTTTATAAAATTGGGTAAAATATCATAGAAAGTTATGATGTATAAAAATTAAGAAAATTCTTGGAAGATGACTGAATGATAGAGGAGCCTATAGGGACGATTTGCTATGTAGTAAAGAAATGGGCATATCTTGCCCTAGGAAACTTGGAATGATGTGTCGTGTTTTGTGTTGGAAACCTAATATGATAAGGATTGGATTACCAATAAGAATTAAAGTAGTTTTGGGCTGTAATTTGAATATGTTAGATATCAGAACCTGAGTCTAGATGGGACTTCATTTATAATGAATGATTTGAATTGAATCATATGATGCTTATGAATTGAGTTATGTTGAAGTTATTCTTTGGACTATTAATATTCTTATGATGATACTAATATTTTAAGAATGATAGGAAGGGAATAAGAGATGATTGAACAAGTACCGGATAACGGCAAGGGAAAAGCTAGTTAAACTGTCAAGGTGAGTGTACTTATGATTGTCTCATATATGCAGATATATGAATATAGATCAAAAAGAAGGATTTGTTTGAATACTTCGGTATTCAGGATTTGTTTGGATATTAAAATATCCAGGATTTGTTTTGGTCTTATGATCCAGGATTGGAATTGGACAAAGATCCAATGATTTGATTTGTCTTATGACAAGGATTTGTTGGAACTCATGTTCCAAGATTTGTTATTGCCAATGGGCAGAATTATTTGGATCTTATGATCCAGGATTTGTTGTTGCCAATGGGCAGGATTATTTGGATTTTATATCTAAATATTCGATATAGAAATGTTATTTCATTGTAGGGAAGGAGTACCTCACTAGGCTTAATACTCACGGTTTATATTTTAATAATTTCGGGTTTGTATGCTGCCAGCTAGGATACTATATGACTGGTAACTTTGAGAGTTGCACCGTTGGAAGAGCTGGGGTTTAAACATGGGGATTTTACCAATGTCACACTGAAGATTTTAATATACTCACACATTGTATATATTGAGTTAGCATGGATTGAGTTGATCATAGTTAATCATTGTATTGTATAATCTCTAATTATGATTCTAATGTTGACCTCGTTATGGCACAAGAACAATATTATGTTCATTATGAAGAAAAATATTGAAAATGAATTCAATTTCCAATGGGATCAAGATTATGATCCAATTATTCTAATAACAAATGATTAGTATGGATATTGGGTTTGGGGTGTGACAATTAGTGGTATCAGAGCGTGGTTGTTAATTCTGGACGTGTGTGACGATTATATGGTAGTTATTGAGTTGATTTAATATTTATGAATTGTTTATGTACTAACCAATAGTTTAGTATTATAAACTATTTATGGTTGTTGTTAGAACTTTGTTGTATTACAGATAATTCCAGATGGACCTGGGAATGGACAACATAGAGAAGAGGGAGTAGCTTCTCGTACAAACAATACTGAAGAAGAGCAGAGTGTTGTTGGAAGGGCCAGAGAGAATGAACAACCTACAAAGATTCAGATAATGGCACATGCAATGATGAGGATGGCATAGCAATAAGAAAGAAATATGGCGCAAATGGCAGAACAACAAGCTAGATATCTAGAATCAAAGAATGTGGCCAGGATTAAGAAAGAGGCAAGGAAGGAAATGAAAGATTCCATACATGAGAAGTTTTTGATGTTAAATCCTCCAAAATATTCAGGGTCAGTTGAACCTACAGAAGATGAGATGTGGGTCAGAAATCTAGAAACTATCTTTGCAGTTATGAAGGTTCCAGATAACCAGAAAGTGAATCTAGTTGTGTTTAAGCTGAAAGGAGAGGCCAAATATTGGTGGGAAGCCAACAACCATTTGGTGCCCAGGATGGAAGGTACTGATGTTATTACTTGGGCTGAATTTATTAAAGCTTTGTATGTTAAGTATTTCCCTAAAGTTTATAGGATGGAGAAGCTGAGGGAATTTATAAATTTGACCAAAGGGAAAATGTCCGTGAGGGAGTATGAGGCTAAATTTACTGCTTTGTCTCGATTTACTATTAAATATGTGGAGAATGAAGAAGATAAATATAGTAAGTTTAAAGATGGATTGATTTGGCCTATTCATAATAGAGTGTCCACTTATGAGTTAGAAGATTATGCTTCTCTGGTAAACAAAGCCACGATAGCAGAAAGGTAAATGAACTAAGAGGTGGCGAGTAGAGAGAGTTTTAAGAAAAGTAGATTCGACGCACATCACTCTAAGGGAGGTGAGGGTGGAAGTATTAAGATGGAACCTCATAAATTTCAGAGAGGTGGTGGAGATAGTGGTAAAGGTCAGGGGAGATTTGGTAGAGATACCAGGGGTGGAGGATCTTTTGGTTCAGTCAGAAAGTCAAGGAGAGGTGAGGCCCCAATAGGAGGTGTTACATGTATCTTTTGTAAAGAGGAAGGGCATTATAAATCTGAGTGTCCTAAGCTTAAGGGATTGGAATGCTACCATTGTCATCAAGTGGGGCATATTAAGAAGAATTATTTGCAGTTGGCAGAGACTCCAGCAGCACATAGTGAAGTAACAAGTAGAATGTTATCTGTAGGAAGTGCAGTGAAAAGTATGGGCAGAGGACAAGCTAGTAGTTCTAGGGCAGGTGGACGAGTTTTTACAATGAAATAAGCCCAGATTACTCCAGATATGGTGACAGGTACACTTTTCGTTACTGATAGAAGTGCTTATGTTTTGATTGATCCTAGTTCCACACATTCTTTTGTGTCCTATGCTTTTGTTATATACCTGAATAGACCATGTACTTGTTTAGATGTGGGGTTGGGTATTTATATGCCTATGGGGGATATGGTTGTAGCTGAATATGCTTTTCGTGATTGTGTTTTGACTATGGGGTCTAGAGATACAGTTATAGATCTACTTCCATTGGATATTTATGATTTTGATATAATTCTGGGAATGTATTGGTTGTCTAAATATCATGCATCTATGAATTGTTTCTGTAAGGAAGTTGTTTTTAATATGCCTAGTGAGCCTGAATTTAAATTTGTGGGGGAAAGGAAAATTATTCCCAGTTGTATCATTTCTGCTATTCAGATGAGGAAATTATTGAGTAAGGGTTATGAGGGTTTTATTGCATATGTTCTTGACACTAGGAACGTGGATTTACAATTAGTCAATGTTCCTATTGTACGAGATTTTCCAGAAGTGTTTCCTAGTGAGTTGTCGGGGTTACCCCCAGAGAGAGAAGTTGAATTTAGTATTGAATTGGCACCGGGGACAACCCCTATTTCTATGGCACCCTATAGAATGTCACCTATTGAATTGAAAGAACTAAAGATCCAATTGAAGGATTTACTTGATAGGGGGTTTATATAACCCAGTGTATCTCCATGGGGTGCACCAGTTTTATTTGTGAAAAAGAAAGATGGTACTATGCGTTTGTGTATTGATTATAGGCAACTGAATCAAGCTACAATGAAGAAAAAATATCCTTTACCTCGTATAGATGATTTGTTTGATCAGTTACAGGGTGCTAAAAGTGTTTTCAAAGATAGACTTGCGATCAGGGTATCATCAGTTGAGGGTGAAGGAGAGTGATATTTCTAAAACTGCTTTTCGTACTCGGTGTGGTCATTTTGAATTTCTGGTGATGCCTTTTGGGGTGACTAATGCTCCAGTTGTATTTGTGGATCTTATGAACCGGGTACTTCATCCTTTTGTTGATTCATTTGTGATAGTTTTTATTGATGATATTCTGATTTATTCGCGTGATATGGTTGAACATGAAAAGCATCTCATAACTATTTTGAATCTGTTGAAAGATAAGAAGTTTTATGCTAAGTTTAGCAAGTTTGAATTTTGGCTATCACAAGTCGTATTTTTAAGCCATGTTATTTCTGGAGATGGTTTATGTGTTGATCCTAAAAAGGTAGAGGCTATTGTAAAATGGGAAAGGCCCAATAATGTGACTGAGGTGAGGAGTTTTCTGGGTTTAGCTGGGTATTATAGAAGGTTTATTAAGGGATTTTCTTCGATTGCCTTGCCGATGACTAAACTAACCCGAAAAGATGTTAAGTTTGAATGGAATTTTGATTGCGAAAATAGTTTTGATGAATTGAAGAAGAGGTTGGTAACTGCACCCATTCTTACTATTCCACATGGTGGAGATGGTTTCGTTATTTATACCGACGCTTCACACCAGCGGTTGGGTTGTGTTTTTATGCAGCATGATAAAGTTATTGGTTATGCTTCTAGGCAATTGTGTACACATGAACATAATTATCCTACACATGATTTGGAACTTGCTGCTATTGTCTTTGCTTTGAAATTATGGCGTCATTATCTATATGGTGAGGTATGTGAAATTTTTACTGACCATGAAAGCCTTAAGTATTTATTTACTCAAAAGGAGTTGAATTTGAGGCAGAGACGGTGGATGGAGTTAATTAAAGATTATGATTGTACAATTCACTACCACCCAGGGAAGGCAAATGTAGTTGCAGATGCTCTGAGTAGAAAGGCTTCGGGCAGTATATCTTATATTCGGTGCGCTAGAGTTTCCCACATCATGGAGTTGAGATTGATGGGAGTCGAATTGAAGCTAGCCGATGGGGACAGGTTCTTTGATCATGTAAGCGTGAGGCCTTTGTTAGCTACTCGTATTCGTGATTTGCAAAGTCAAGATCCTTTTCTTGAGAAGAAACGACAAGATGTCCGAGATGGTAAGTCTGAAGATGTTTGTATTGTGAATGATGACACTTTATTGTATAAGCAGCAGTTATGCGTGCCTAATGTGTGTGGATTGAAAGAGGAAATTTTAGATGAGGCTCATAATTCCATTTATACTATGCATCCTGGTAGTACTAAAATGTATAGGGATTTAAAGGAGCATTATTGGTGGAATAATATGAAGAAGGAAATAGCTGATTTTGTTGCTAGGTACCTTATATGTCAGCAAGTGAAAGTGGAGCATCAAAAGCCTACTGGTCTGCTTCAGCCATTGCCAATACTAGAATGAAAATGGGATCATGTAACGATGGATTTTGTGGTTGGGCGTCCTCGATCTCAGAAGGGGTCAGATTCTATTTGGGTAGTGGTGGATAGATTGGCGAAGTCCGCTCATTTTCTAGCAGTCAAGACTACGTATACAGTTGATAGGTATGCTAGATTGTATAGAGCATCGATATCTATTATTTCTGATAGGGACCCTACTTTTACATCCAGATTTTGGGATATCTTGAAGTGTGCTATGGGTACTAACTTGAAGTTTAGTATGGCTTTTCATCCTCAGACAGATGGGCAGTCTGAAAGGACAATACAGATTTTGGAAGATATGCTTAGAGCTTGTGTGCTTGATTTTAAAGGAAATTGGGATGAATATTTGCCTTTGATAGAATTTGCATATAACAATAGTTTTCAATCTACTATTGGTATGGAACCATACGAAGCGTTTTATGGTAGACGGTGTCGTACACCCGTATGCTGGGGTGAAGTTGGTGAAAGGAAGATAGAGGGTCCAGAGTTGATTGAAGTCACCACTGAAAAAGTGAAGATTATTCAAGATAGAATGAGAACGGCTCAAAGAAGACAAAAGAGTTATGCGGATAAGCAACGGAAAGATTTATAATTTTAGAAGGGGGATTACGTGTTTCTTCGGATATCTCCATGGAAAGGAGTTATGAGGTTTGGAAAGAAAAGTAAATTAAGTCAACGCTACATTGGACCTTATGAAATTCTTAAAAAAGTCGGGATGGTTGTCTACAAGCTAACGTTACCACAGGAGTTAGATCGATTACATGATGTTTTCCATGTTTCTATGTTGAGAAAGTATGTAGCGGATCCTTCACATGTATTGGTGGAACAACCTATTGCATTGAAAGAAGATTTGAGCTATGTGGAAGAACCACTTGCAATCATCGATAGGAAAGAACAAATATTAAGATCAAAAGCGATCCCACTTTTGAAGGTTATGTGGAGAAGGCATTCCATGGAAGAATCTACATGGGATAGTGAGGATAGCATGAAGATGCATTATCCGTATTTCTTTGATTCAGACAACCAAGGTATGTCAATTTCGAGGACGAAATTTCCTAATAGGGGGAGAATTGTGAGAACCCGAATATAATTATGATAAATTATGTTTAAATCATGAGTAGATTATGTGATATGGATAATATTTTATTAGTATATATAATGTTAAGTCATTATATTTAGTCTAATCCTAGCGTCATAAAGCATGAAATATTGAATTAGTTACAAATGTGAAATTTTGAAGTTTTCGATAGGAATGTTCATGTTTAAGACTAGTTTTGACCTTTATGACCTAACAATTGACTTGAGGTGAAAAATAGACATTTGTAGATATATGAGATAGGTTTGTAACACAACAAACGGTTCATCGAATGGACATCCGAGTAGGAAGATATTATCTTTTTATAAACAGGGGGTAAAGTAGTAATTTAGTCTTAAATGATATTTTGTTTCATATAATGCCACATGTTATATTTTGATTGGACCAAGGGGGGTGACCTTATGCCTACTTATAACCCTTTAATTAAGCTCTTCCTTCATCATATTTCAGCCATGGAAGAGTTTTAACCTAAGTAAAGAGAGTTTCGAAGTTTAGGAAGAAAGTATGAGGAGAAATTGGAGAAAAATTCATAGAAAATTACATAAAAGACCCTAAGGTAATTCCATCCATAAATCTTGTATGACTTTTTTGTATTGATGATTTAAATGATATAAATAATCATTTTTTACTGAAATTCCACGTCTTTATGTGTACTTATGGATAGATGCATGTTTAAGCAAACTTGAATGTGTAAACCCTTGAAATTGCTTTGTTTGGAAACCTTGTGTATTCAAACTATCATATCTTTTTTTATGCTTACTGAAATTGATTGATTAAAATTGTAAATTAAAATAGGATCATATATGTATATCATATCCTAAAATCAAGTACAAATACCATGAAATGAATCTTGGGTGATGGTTTAAAGTTCGGATATGAAATCAGCACCAAAAGAGTAAATATGCATACCATTTGTTTGATGTTTTGCTTGACATAGCAAATGAACTCTGAAAATTATGAAATTTTAACCTTGTATTATTATATATGTTTTATAAAATTGGGTAAAATATCATAGAAAGTTATGATGTATAAAAATTATGAAAATTCTTGGAAGATGACTGAATGATAGAGGAGCCTCTAGGAACGATTTGCTATGTAGTAAAGAAATGGGCATATCTTGCCCTAGGAAACTTGGAATGATGTGTCGTGTTTTGTGTTGGAAACCTAATATGATAAGGATTGGATTACCAATAAGAATTGAAGTAGTTTTGGGCTGTAATTTGAATATGTTAGATATCAGAACCTGAGTCTAGATGGGACTTCATTTATAATGAATGATTTGAATTGAATCATATGATGCTTATGAATTGAGTTATGTTGAAGTTATTCTTTGGACTATTAATATTCTTATGATGATACTAATATTTTAAGAATGATAGGAAGGGAATAAGAGATGATTGAACAAGTACCGGATAACGGCAAGGGAAAAGCTAGGTAAACTGTCATGGTGAGTGTACTTATGATTGTCTCATATATGCAGATATATGAATATAGCTCTAAGACAAGGATTTGTTTGAATACTTGTTCATGAATAGACAATGTAAGAATGAATAATAAATAATTTCTTCCCCATAAACCATTTCTCCCCCTAAATTTGAGAACATGTGATACCAAGAGAAATTAAGGAAGAAGGAATAATATCATAAAGTGGTGTATAGTGTAACAAAACACAACATGGAAATGCAAGATAAAATAATACAAACAATGATAAAAAAATACCGATATTGATGCAAATGTTATTTCAACCTGAATACATAATAAATCATAGGATACCAATGTAAACAAGCAACAATAGAGACCAATATGATCATATAGAAAGCCAATTTGATTCAAAGATAATGCATATGAAAAACATGGATTAAATGCAAATGCAAAGACTTAAAAACAAATTATACCATATATATATATATATATATATATATATATATATATACCAAATATACCAATGATACACGGGCACATTTATATAGGTATAAACACTACAAAACTGTCGCAAAACACATACTATTTTTACACCAACATAGTATCAATATGTCTAAACATGTGGGATGAAATTCATGGGCATGAAGTAGAAATAAAAGAAATATGACCCAATCACTCAAAAATGTCCAAGGAGTCCTATTTGATCGTAAGATTATATCAAACTAAGATTTAACCTTAAGTGACACATAAAGTGAACTCAATGAATAAACAAAAACAATGCATATAAGCCTAGAATTTTCATTATTCTACAAATCAATAGTGCCGTAACATGATAACCGTAACTAGGATTCATTGTGAAAACCCGTTGATCTTGAATTATAACACCCACAAAAGCTAAACAGATATCATATATTTTTTCACTCATTTCTTTTAAAAAAACCATGTTTGAAAACCAAACAATCAAACTTGTTGGCCTTCAATCCTTTCTATATGCCTATCATATTTAGGCATTTTCCAATGGTGACTTTTTGGTAAATGAGATATTCTCCTTTCATAGCCCTTTCCCGTGCTCCCTCATATTTTCAATAAAAATCATCATACTCACGGGCAACGGTTCTTACATGAACAAATCTCTCATTGTCAACATATATGTAGATGATAAGATTGATGAGATAACATCTCACTTAGCTAAAATATAACATGTGAAGTTAAAATTCCAAAAGGCTTATGCATGTGTGTGTAGAGGCATATACAAATTGAATCCATCAAGAAAATCAAGGTCGAACAACTCTATGCAAGCATGATTAAGAACAAATTAAGCAATCAACGTAATTATCCAATGTCCTGGACACATGGAAATATGGAATGAAGTGGATTCAAACACACTAATATACCACACAAAATGTGTAAAACTAAATTACACATAAACCAAAAATCTTTTTATGTTTTCAAATATTTTTTAAAATGGTACCACTTAATTAAAAACAACTCAAAGACAATTATTTTTTCAATAACATCCAATAACTGGCAAAATTAAAATTCAAAAGACTCAAATCACATACAACTGGCAGACACATATATCATGAAGTACAAATGCTAGTGTATGCAAAACATGCAAGCAATCAACTATAAAATCTAGCATGTGAAGAGTCATGTGCAAGCATGCAAAATCATCTAGTATGACATTTAGTGCCTCCAAAAAAAAAATTCTTAACCTAAATAAATGAATAATTATGGCTTCAGGTTTTAGGAACCATGGGGACACTAGACTACAACTTCCTAGGGTCTTTACAAAAGATTATAGCAAAAATTCTTAAGGTGATATTTCCTACCACGGGATGTGCACTTGTAGATGCGACGAGGAACGTGATATTCGGGTTTACCTTTTCTAACACCATGGGTTGTGGTTGACCCTCTAAAACAAACGATGGTCTTACCTTTAGTAGTGGATGAATTTGAGTAATCAAACCTAGTACCAACACTACTTGAGTCTCTTAGATCATCTTTTAACTTAAAACCCCTATAGTAAAGCAAAAATTTGGACTCCTCAAATGATATGGACTCCTTCTTAAAATTTTCAATCATTCCTAAAAGGTTATCTCGCTCCCCCCAATGTAAGCGTACTTGTTACTAAGTGTCTTCTCTCGTGTCCTTAAATATTTTAATTATTTATCCTTAACATTAATCGCATGTACATCAATCCTAGAAATTTTAGAGTCTTCGAATTCTTTTTCTAAAAAAGGGATTCTATTGTCAAACTCTTTCTTCGACACTTATAAAGTTTTAAATCCTGATTGACACCCATGAGCTTCTCACGTAAGATATCTCTCTAAGTCTGAACATTTTGCTAAAATTAAATTTCATCTTTAAAACATAAAATTTTCTTTTTTAAGAATTTTTATTCTTTTGCAAACATTAAATTCACAAGAGCTAATATTTTAGCGCGATTATAAAGATTATTATACTCATCTAAAATATCAAAGTCATCATCGTGAAAAAATGCAGTGGACAAATTAACACTATGATGTGTCATCGAGAGAAAACAAACAACAAATACAAGAGATATAGACAAACCGACCACCCTAGACATCACAAAATAAGGATCTACATAATAACTTAGTGTTTTGTCTCTGATACAAGTTGAAATCCTTAAAGGTAGATACAAAGGGAAAGTTTAAATAACAAAAGTTAGTTTATAATTTTTACAAATTAAATATACAGCTTACACAAAATTAACCCGGTTAAAACCTTGCATCAATTTTAAACGAAGTTGTTGTGATAAAAAAGATTAACTAGTTTTATCTTCATCCTAAAGCATGCATCTAGACGATAGCAGGATAAAATGTAATAATCACACAATAGGCCCATGTACTAGGAAAACCCACAATGGGAAAAACCTCAGATGGCCTAGCCACACAAATTCACAATGATAAGGTTTTATAGAAGTTGAGAGATGACTTACTCAACGACTCGATGCCCTCACAAGCCTTGACGCATCTTCAATCTTCAACCTCTCCTCTATAGCAATATTGCAGGAATCCACCCTCCTAATTTGTCATAAACATATGAGTCTAGACATGCTTCAGTTTCCACCAATCTAGGGTTAGCAACTGTCTACGAATATGGAACATAAATGAACTACTTCTTCACTGCAACACCACAACATGGAGTTCACTGTGTAAATAGAAAATAGTGTACATAGTCCACCTCACGAAGCAATTATCAATCAAGATGAAGAGAATAAATTTCTTAGTGCCCACCAAGTAAGATCTGAAAGTATATAGAATGATGAAACTTGAATGTTAAATACTTTGGGTTTAACAAGGGTTGAGGATCTTTTGGATATGTATAGGAAAATATTTTTTGCCAAAAATCTCTCTAAAAACAAATGCCTTAACTATTTTATGTAGATAACACAATTTTTGAGGTGGCACATTTTTCAAGAAATTTATTTGAATAAAAATAGCACCTCATCCGAACGAAACTACAAACTCTTTCAAACCAACTCAAAACTTATTCAAACAAACAACTAATCTTGATTGAAACTGCTTCGAACAATATTCTTTCTATAAAAAGAAAAATATTTGTTTACATTCGTTCAAATGACTTTATTGGTTTCGACTGAACAAGTTTAGCCGTTCATTGAAACAAACACCAAACAACATTTTATTTTTCTATTAAAATCTTTTAAAAGCATCTCCAGACATTTATATTAAAAACACCCAAAATAAATTCCAGGGATCAAAATTCATAAGTACTCATACCCGAGAGATCCTCAGAAACAGGAAGATGAAACGTGGCATGAAACACGACATGATATGCAATCTATAAAGCTTTGCCACCACGTTTTCAAACAAACACGTCATTGGCTTAAAAGTTCAACAACATAAAGCCTAACCTCTAACTCAAAATGTTTTGCCGGAAATTAAGCCAATACATACAAATTGACTCAATTAGAAATTTATCCTTACAAATCTCCCCCTTGGCTATACTAGGACAAAACCAAAAATGAAAAATCCTATGGGTTGTCAATCTCTTTAAAAGTCTCAATCCCCAAACCCAAAAAAGGAAAAAGTACATATGCTCGACAGACATATACTTTTAGTAACTTTGATCGCTTTGAGACTTTACCGCATGTTGCAAACCTGCACACTTAAACAAACATTCGAATCCAACTTCAATATATAACCATATAAAAAGCATAAGAATAAACCCCCCATGTCAAACAATCCCTACATACGTAAGACGTCTCCTCCTAAGATAAAGATCTCCTCCTAACACTAAAGTGAAAGATACCATTTCTTCCCCCTTTTGTTCATGAATACACAAAGTAAGAATGCATAATAAATAATTTCGTCCCCTTAATCCATTTCTCCCCCTGAATGTGAGAACATGTGATCATAAGAGAAATTAATGAAAAAGGAATAATATCGTGAAGTAGTGTAAAGTGCAACAAAACACAACATGGCACGGGTAATCCAAACAATGATAAAATAATACCAATATTGATGCAAATAAGATACCTACCTGAATACACAATAAAGTATAGGATACCAATGTAATCAAGAAATAATAAAGACCAATATGATCATATAACATGCCAATTTGATCCAAAGATACATCACGTGGAAAACACGGATTAAATGCAAATGCAAAGACTTAAAAATAAAACGATACCATATGTATAAATGTGAAAAATATACTAATGACACACACACACACACACACACACACACACACAGAGATATTTAGGTATACATCTAACAAAAATGACACAAAACACATAAAATTTACACACTAGCATAGTATTGATATGTGACAACCCACCTATTTTAATACTGGGTGGCCAATCTTCTACTAAAATAAGACACAAATCTCAGTATGCTTCATTCTCAGCATCACTATTGCACAACCGCATAATACGAATAATATCAATCAAACCAAACAACAATATGAATGTAATAATCCTCTTCCATAGATATAAAGTGTGAACCAAATAAACCATTTATCACTATATAAAACATCCATTGAGTAACTGAATAAGAAAGTGAGTACTGAAATGTAAAAGTCCAATAGTAAAATAAAAACCTGTACGTCACGCGCAACACGCCCAACTGTAAACTGAAATGACCGATCCTATCTAGATAAAATTGATTGAGTCATCTAAGAAATAATGTAGTATCCATAGCTACTGCACGGAAAGAATGAATCCAACCCGTCTATCCCAAGTAGTGTTGTTTCACACCTAGGGTGTAAAATGGAAAAATATGGAAAAACAAAATCCAACGGGTAAAATCTGGAAGACAAGAAAATATTTTCCAAATAGATAATTGTTTCAAATTAATTAAAACAGTAGTGTATTACTTTCAAGATTAATTGGTCACACTCACGTGAGATAAAGCCTCGCCTATCAACTATTGTGAACATCTAACACGTTCATTTTATTATCCTAATCAAACTACCCGATCTAAATAGGGCATATAACCACTATTGAAGTCCAATCGCACTAATACTCTCTATTAGCTAAGTACAACTGCCTTAACTAGGTACTTGTTCATAAATAATATTATAGTGACACACTTGTTGTAAATAAATATTCATGTCGTAACATAACAAAGCTACACTCGTGCTATAAATAGATTTATATATATATATATATATATATATATATATATATATATATATATATATATATATGTATATCATTTTCTATATATGTATAACCATATCCCTAAAGCTTGAACCTCACGAATGCATTCCTTATGTGCTATCCTGCCCTAGGCATCATGCCTCACATCGAGCCACCATGTCAAAATCTTACCATCGATCCCAAATGAATCCACATACAATGGAAGCGGTCATAAACATAAATCCGTGGGTGACAACCATACCACATTGTGACGAACCGAACTCGAATCCAACACCTATCTTCACACATGGATAGTGGCCATGCAACAAAACTATGACCATGCGAATCAAACCAACATATGTTAGTCAACACCTGGGTGGAGTGCCCACTTTGCGCAACCTCCTATTATAGCACTCATGTGTAGGTATGTTTAAATAAAATAAGTAGCATTCACATATTCACACACACACACACACACATATATATATATATACACATCTCTCTAATATGTATGTATATCATAAGCACCGAACTCGTACGCATATTCCACTGCGTCCGGTCCACCCTATCTCGATGTTCACCCAACTTCCCCATTAATTATTTAATTAGTGCCTTACCCTAGTTATTATTATATTCCTATTAATAAATAATGACATAAAACTATTTTTAGTTAAATATTCTCGCACTTGGATAACCTCCCACATACTTTCTTGGGTTCATAAAAATTCTCGAAACATTTCCATAATCAAAACTCGACCCTACCTAAGGGTAGTTCAAATATAGACCAATATCATTCGAATGAAAACGACATCTCTTTTGAGAGGTTCGATATATATATATATATATATATATATATATATATATATATATATATCATTTTCTATATATGTATAACCATATCCCTAAAGCTTGAACCTCACGAATGCATTCCTTGTGTGCTATCCGGCCCTAGGCATCATGCCTCACATCGAGCCACCATGTCAAAATCTTACCATCGATCCCAAATGAAACCACATACAATGGAAGCGGTCATAAACATAAATCTGTGGGTGACAACCATACGACATTGTGACGAACCGAACTCGAATCCAACACCTATCTTCACACATGGATAGTGGCCATGCGACAAAACTATGACCATGCGAATCAAACCAACATATGTTAGTCAACACCTGGGTGGAGTGCCCACTTTGCGCAACCTCCTATTATATCACTCCTGTGTAGGTATGTTTAAATAAAATAAGTAGCATTGACACACACACACACACACACACACACACACACACACACACACATACACACACACACACACACACACATATATATATATACATCTCTCTAACATGTATGTATATCATAAGCACCGAACTCGTACGCATATCCCACTACGTCCGGTCCACCCTATCCTGAAGTTCACCCAACTTCCCCATTAAGTATTTAATTAGTGCCTTACCCTAGTTATTATTATATTCCTATTAATAAATAACGACATAAAACTATTTTTAGTTATATATTCTCTCACTTGGATAACCTCCCACATACTCGCTTGGGTTCATAAAAATTCTCGAAACATTTCCATAATCAAAACTCGACCCTACGTAAGGGTAGTTCAAATATAAACCAATATCATTCGAATGAAAACGACATCTCTTTTGAGAGGTTCGAACTAGATTACAGAACTCAGGTCCAAAGCGTTTTTCATAGGTGAGATTCATCCCCAACAATTCAAGTTCGTTTCTAGGGTTCTTTCTACCAAAATTTAAAGAATCGTAACCCAATTATATTCAAGAAAACATGATTCGATACTTATATAATCAATCCTCACATGGTAATTCCCCATAAACGTAAGATCAAGATCCCTTATCGAATTGATTTATCAAGATCCAATGTTTTTATCGAAGTTTTACATCTTCTTCCTTTAAATCCCAGAATTTTATTTCTAATTATAACTATAATCAGTCTCAATAATTAATTTGATTTATATTCTCAATTTGTTACCATTTAAATTACAACATCCATTAATCAAGATTCCATCTTTCATGCTTTAAGTTTCTAATTTCTCCTTCAATCTACCAAAATAGTTAACTATAGTGAAATTGAGACATAAAGCAAGTAACTACTTACCTTGATGGATTAGAATCTGAAGTTCTCTTCGAATTGGATGTTGGATTAAGTCCTTTTTCCTTTCCTCTCTAATCCTCTTCTTCTTTTCTCTCTTCTCTCTCTCTCTCTCTCTCTCTCTCTCTCTCTCTCTCTCAATCTCTTGTGTAGAATATGAAAGGAGGGCTGATATCCACCTTCCTAAACTCGTAAATATTCTTCCAATAAACCTAATCCCATTTTTATTCTCAGCCCTAAGTATAAAATGACCCTCCTACCCTTACACGGGTCTGTTTATGTCTAAAAGCCTTCGGAACCCAAATACAGCACCCGGTACCTATTCCGGATTATTTCGACCCTTCCCGAATAACCAATGTACTCGAAAAGCTCATCCAAGTCACCCAACTCCAAATACACTAACATCTACTAAAACGGGCCTGACACGTGCGTACCTTACGCATCGCCCATAAATTATACTGATCCACTGACATAAGACTCTAGCGACATATGTCAATAAACCATCGTTACAACTCATACGTGATATATAACAAATCACATAACTATTTACTTATCAGAGACACGTAAATAGTAATTATAATAAATATTAATCCTTTATCTCGCCAATTAATATTTACCAAACATTCAATTTAATTTCCTCAATTACAATAATAACATAAAGCACACGAAAATTAATTAATAAAAGTGTGGGGTATTACATTCTTCCCTTCTAATAACAAAATATTGTCCTTAAAATTCGAATGTACATGCCACAAAGAGCTCTGAATACTTTTCCCACATATCATCTTCCCTCTCCCACATTGACTCGGTACCATTGTGATGTCCCCAATGTATACACACACTAAGGTACCACCTTTGACCGAAGATTACGCTCGCCACGGTCCAAAATGGAAATAGGTCTCTACTCATATGAGATATTTGGCTGCAAGTGAATCTTCTCTAACAGTATGTGCCAATAAGTAACATTCACCCTGAGATAATTCTTCAACAACGAACATAGAACACGTCGTGAACCCACTACAAATCCACTGGCAAGGTGAGAATATATGCAACTGGCCTAACCCTCTTGATAATGGTAAAAGGCCCCACATACCTCAGCATATCATCCAACATCTTATTCACCTTATTCGTCTGCCCGTCGATCTGAGGGTGGTAGGTCATGCTTAAATGCAACTATGTTCCCATTGCCTCTTGAAAACTCTTGCAAAAGTGGGACACAAAAATATTTCCCTGATCTGAAATAATGTTAAGAGGCATCCTGTGCGACCTTATAATGTCACCTATGGACAACTATGCATACTACCCCATTGTATAATCCAATCGAACTAGCAAGAAATGGGATGCCTTGGTCAACTGATCCATAATGACCCAGATGGTATTGTGACCCTGTTGTGATGTGATGACCCTATGATCAAATCCATCGAAATACTCTCCCACTTCCTATCCAATGGATATAGAACCCGAACTGGTCTCTAGTGATCATCTTTCAAATATTACAAGTGGTGCACCAGGAGATAAACTTTTCTATTTACCGCTTCATCACAGCCTACTAATATTGTCCCCTCATATCCTTGTCCATCTTATCTCCTATGGGATGTACCAAAAACCATGACCCCTATGCGTTCTGCATAACTCTGCACCGTAGGTCCTCCTCATTTGGAACAATCAACCTCCCATTAAAGCGTTAGCCACCCTCAGAACTTACTGAGTAAGACTTCGCTCCCCTATTAATAATTGTTGAATCCTTTTTGTGACAAGACAGATCCCTTGCCTGTTCCATCATGACCCTTGGGATGATATCAGGTTTGATCGTGATCACTACTAATTACGCTTGGACTACCCCATTTTCCTGACGAAGCTTTGCTCACTTCGCCTTCCACACTATTACTAACTGCCCTTTCGACATACGACTCAATGCATCTTCCACTACGTTAGCCTTCCTCGAATGATACTGAATGTCAAAATGATAATCCTTAAAGAACTCAATCCACCTACACTATTTCATATTCAATTCCTTCTACAAGAAAATACACGGAAGTGACTTATGGGCCCTAAACGACTGGAACTTCTCCCCAGAAGATAGTGCCTCTAAATCCTCAATGAAAATACGATTGTTGTTAATTCCAAGTCATGATTGGGATAGTTCTTCTCACGGGTCTTAATCTTGTGAGATGCAAAAGCTATGTCCAACTCATCCTGCAATAGAACTCTCCGAAGTCCGTGCAAGGATGCATCAGTAAAATAAAGTACCCCACTCCTCCCCAGCCAATGTGAGCACTGGCACTGAAATTAATTTGTTCTTTGGCTCATCGAAAGATAATGGGTAATGGCCATCCCATGCAAAAGTCACTACTTTACAAGACAAATTCACTAAGGGACCCACAATCTTTGAAATTCCTCTAATGAATCGATGGTAGTACCCTACTAACCCCAGAAAACTACGTATCTCTATCAGTGTCATGGGATGGCCCCACTCCCTCACCACTAGAACCTTACTCAGATCACCATAAATACCTTTCTCAAAGACAATATAACCCAAGAATTGCACCTCCTGTAACTAGAATCAACATTTCTCAAACTTATCATACAACTAATGGTCTCGTAAAGTTTGAAGGACTGTATGCAAGTACTCTACTTGCTCGCCCTCTATTCGAGAATAAATTAATATTTCGTCTATAAACACAATGATAAACTGATGCAAGAAGTCTCTGAATACCATGTTAATGAGATCCAAGTTGTATCGAGATTGATTTGCATTATGGATTCAACTTTGTATATTCCTATGCACACACATCTACAACCTAATTGGATTTTAACTTCACTATGCATATTTGAGCTATGTGAGGTGTTCTCTCATCAATCCTATCATCTACATATTTTGAGACTATGGGATATTTGTTAATGTAAGAACCGTTGCCCGTGAGTTTATTTGTTTAGCATTTAGAAAATATGAGTGAGCATGGGAAAAGGCTACGAAAGACAAAGTCTTTGCATGATTTTTTTTTCCAAATACAACATACAATACCATACATAATATGTGAGAAATATATAAAATGAAATTTAGCACACATATATAGGTATAAATGACCATAAAACATGACACAAAAACATAAGCTTTAGAGACTAGCATAATATAGATATGTCTAAACACATGGAATGGAATGGATGGGCCTGAACTAGATACATATGAATTATAACCCAACTACTGAAATACGTTCAAGAAGTTCTCAATTGACCATAAAACCTTACCAAACTAAGATTTAGCCTCAAGTGACAAATAAAGTTGAACTTCATAAAAAAATAAGAACAATGCACACAAGATTAGAATATTGATGATTTTACTAATTAATAACATCATGACAAAATAAACATGACTATGATTCATTGTGCAAAACCATTGGTCTTAAACTAAATCTCCATCAAATGATAAACAATCACAATTTTTATACACATATTTCTTTTGAAATATCTAGAAAATAAATAAACTAAGTATATTAAAACCTTATAAACCCACCAACACCATTGTTGGGCAAAGTTATGAATTATGAAGGAGTTGTTAGAGGATTGTTTTTTTAGAGAAGTAGAAGAAGACATTCATGGAGATTGAAAGAGATTTTTGGAGCATTCAAGGAGACAAGCTTAGTGGAACTAGGCAACCTCTTTAAGGCCACCTTATGAGGTGGGGGGTTTCCATTTTCTTATACATTCATCCGTCCATATTTGGAGATTCTTTTAGGTGGGAAAAACTGTACTCTTGTTAAGTTTAAGATTATTCTATATTGCAATATATGAGTTAAATATGCAAGAGTTCATAAGAGTAGAATTTTTTCATGTTTAGTTAGTCGTTACTTATGATTTCTAAATAGCTTTGAAGATTTAAGAAATGGGTTCTCATGGGTTTGAGAAAAGATCATGGCTTTGAAGAAAATCTTGTGTTTTAACATTTAATAAAATAAAACGTTTTCAAATAAATAATTGCATTGACAAGCTATTTCTGTATAAATCTTGAAGATTTGTGTCAAAAATAAAGATTTGTGAAAATAGACATTTAAGCATTTTTTTCAAGAACAAATGTCTTTTTAGTCTTGAAAATCTTGGATTTACTAATGTTATCAAATTTCATGTGATAATCATGTGTGAGACTCACTTTTATGGATCTCTAGCCTTTAAATCCACCTCTTCATATGTATAAACTTATAGTAAGTTAATGGCGAGCATATGAATATGTTGAAGAAGGATTAAAATGAGTTTTAACTTGAATAAGAATGGTGGAAATTTTAGCCCTTAAAGTCTGTTAATAAGTGTGGAAAATGTGTTAAGTATGTTTTTAACACTACAAGTTTTGAAAAAGGAAAATTGGTGTTTTTTTGTAAAGTAGTCTTTAAAATTCCAAATGACTTCTTTGATAAAAAAAGAAATGAAATAAAAAGGTTTCAAGATTGAGAAGTGTGTTACTCCAAAGTGTTAAAGAAGTTTAAATGAACATTCAAGAAGTTAATGTGTGTGACTTAATAATTTTTTTGGAAAAATAAACTTGTGAAAAGGGAGGAAAATACAAGTTCGGAAATAAATAGGTAAAATGGTAATTTTACGTAATGTGGAACATTTTTATAAAATAATAATATTGGGAAAGCTGTTACACAAAATGGTCTTAAATTGGAGTGAATTTATGAAAGAATTTAACGTAAATGGGTAAAGGACATGAAATTGTGATTTTCTAAAGTTTAGCATAAATATGGGGAAGTAGTCCCGAGTTTAGGATTAGGTCGGTGAAAGTTGAATAATGTGGACAAAATTAGTGTTAAAACACATGATAAAGGAAGCTCAGAAGAATCGGGAAAATTAATAAGGTCCTGAGGCCCTAGGGTTAAAGACTCAAATCATTAGTTGGAGCATATGGTAGCATATCAGGCAGTGTAGATCACGTTAATGTATGCGATTATGCGATAAATTTCGAGAAAAAGAAAATGAGAAAAGTGAAGCATGATAAAAATATTGGTTGTACTGAGAATATAAGAACTGACGACCTAACGTGAAATGAAATTGGTAAATGTTACAATTAAAAAGATAATGCGAACAAGAAATATGAGAAATTAACTAATGTCCATGTGAAGTGAAAGGTTTTAAAATGGAAAACTAAGATTTTCTAACACGAAGCGTGCATGTATTTAAAGGTAATTTTAAGGAAAATACTAAAGTGGATTTGGTATGAATAGGATATTTTTATAAATGAAGTGTTTTTCCTAAATAAATGATATTTTGTTTAAGTATTTAATTAGGTGCGTTAAATTGGGAAAAGGATGATAAATTACATAATAAGGGGCAAGAAGGATCCTTTTATAAGATTAGTGCGATTTAATCAACTTAAGTAATATTTTTAGAATAAAAATGGATCCATGCATTAATACATGTATGTGTATAAATATATGGTAATTGCATGTGCACGTAGGAGGTAAGTTATAGAGTCTCTTTTCTGCCATTTAATTCTATATTGCATTTTTGTATTTTCCACTGGGAATTCGGGTCATTCCCTTTCCTTTGTTATGGAAAGTTGTACGTAATTCCATATTTTGAGAGTTTTAAACATGTAAGTGTTCTTTTTTATTTTATGTTAGTAACTCTGAATGCTTGGATTCCAAGGATGCTTCCCACGGGTCCAACACATAGATTGATATGAATTGTAATCGCATGCTAAACAAGTGAAATATTAATCAAATAAAACTAGACATTATTTAGGTTGCCTCATTTCACTTCACACCTAATGTTTAGGTCAGACCAGGTTGACCCACGAGTAAGAGATAATCTGAGTTAGGGCATTACAGTCAGGACCATCGCGATTTTCAAAGGGTAAGGGTGAGAAGATTCCCAATGAAGACTCATTTAGACTGTAGGGCAAGATAAATAGAGGCATAACATGCTGTAAGTAACCTAAGAAGCCTCAGTCAAGAGATCAGCCTCATGAGAGGCATACAGATTATAATAATTGTAATCGATAAAGCTACCAGGGCCAAGGACAACAGTCTCATTAGGGACAATAGATTAGAAGACAACAAGGCTCATAAGGATAATAATAGTAAAAATTTCAGTTTAATGAAAATTATTTCACCTATGGTGAGGCTGGACATATAGCTCAGTGGTGCCCTAATGGGCAATCATGGCACATAGGAGAAAGGAGGTCAGCGTGGGTATCAAGCACCTTAGGGTTAGCGTGAGCAGTATCTATCGTATTATTAGTTACAGTGTTAGTGGTATCATTACAACCAACCTATACTCATGGGCTACAACCATTATAACATGGATGTGTCGACAACATCGCTTCTAGGGATGCAGAGACACCAGACCAGGTAATTGAAGGTATATTTTCTATTTTGGGGCAAGTAGGATGCATTTAGTGCGATATCGGTGTATCAAATAATTTTTCTAGTAGTATGTTTTCTTGGTCTTTATGGATGGTAGATTTAGCATCAAATATTTTATTACATGTTGATTTACCCTCGGGAAGAGGATCTCCTATTCATTTAGTATGTAAAGGTATAGGGGTGGATTTTGGTAGACTTTGATTTGTAGATGACTTACTTATTTTATATACGTATGAGTATGAGGTTATCTTAGGCATGAATTGGTCAGATACTTATCATGCTTATATGGATTATGTTGGAGTTCCATCATCTTTGCAATTCTGGTGTAGGCGATGTACTTGGTTAAGATGTCACGCCTAGAGGGAGGGTTGAGAACGCAATTGTATAACATTGAGGTAGACACTTGTAAGAAAGTCTACCAATATCCCCCCTTTGAACTTATTTGCAGTTGCTAATCATTTTTCTAGCGTGTTACAAGAGATAATGGTATTTGTACCGAGTACAAAGATAGAGTTTATAATTGACTTATCTCCAGGCACTAGATCGATAGATCGAGAACCTAATAGTATGGCTTCATTGGAGATGATAGAGTTGAGAGAGTAGATTCTATAATTATTTGGACATGGATTTATTTGGAGGAATATTATTCCTTGGGGATTTGTGGTCCTTTTCATGAAAAGGGGGATGGATCGTTCATAATTTATATTCATTATCGGGAGTTAAACAAAGTCACCATATATAATAAGTATACATTACCCCATATTGACGACTTGTTCGACTAGTTGAGGGGTGCTTTCTACTTTCAAAGATTAATTTGAGGTTGGGTACCATTAGATGAGGAGTTGGAGAAGGATGTTTTAAAAATAGCAATTGTGATAAGATATTTGTCATATGAGTTTATGGTTATGCCATCTAGGATAATTAATCGACCAAAAATTTCTATGGACTTGATTAATCGAGTGCTCAGGGAGTTCTTGCATCAGTTTGTCATTGTGTTCATAGATGACATCTTGATTTTTATCGGACTACAGAGGAGCATGCTCAACATTTGTGGATGGTCGATTTATCATCATATATTTTATTTCATGTATATTAACCCCTGGGTAAAGGATTGCTTATCCATTTCATACGCCAAGGGATATGAGTGGACATTAGTAGACTTCGATTTGTAGATGGATTAATTATTTTATATATGTCTGAGTATGAAGTTATCCTTTGGATGGATTGGTTAGCTACTTATTTTTCCCATGTGGATAGTTTTGGGAGGCCCATTATCTTTTCAATTATAGGTAAGGAAATGTAATTGGATATGATATCATGCCCGGAGAGAGGGTCGAGCACTCATTTGTATCATATTCAGAATCACACTTTTGAGGGATTCAATGTGTCTTTGGAATTTATTTTGGTTATTAGAGAGTTTCGTGTGTTTTTTGGATATTTCAAGGTTGTCACTGAGCATAGAGATCGAGTTTGTGATTGACTTAGCTCTGGGCACTAGACAGATAGCCCGAGCACCTTGTGATATAGCACTATTGGAGATATTCCTAATCATACCACCACCGGTGCATTTTCATTGATTACTATAAACTCAATGTTGGAAAAAAGAAAGACCACTTCCCCTTATCATTCATTGACCAAATGCTCAAGGGGGTTTTGGTTCACCCATTTTACTATTTTTAAATGGTTATTCGATCTATAACCAGATAGAGGTAGACGTGCTTGACCAAGAAAATACTACCTTTACATGTTGTTTAGGCACTTTTGCCTACAAAAGGATGCCATTTGGATTATGTAATACACTCGTGACCTTTTAAAGGTGCATGCTAAGTCTTTTAGTGACATGGTTGAGAGAGACCTTGAGGTTTTTATGGATTATTTTAGCATTTTTGGCACCTCTTTTGACTAATGTCTTACTACTCTTGAGAAGGTGCTTGGCCGATGTGTGGAAAAGAACTTATTACTAAATTAGAAGAAATGCCATTTCATGGTTATTGAAGAAGTAGTTTTAGGCCACAATGTATCATTTAAGGTAATAAAAGTGGATAGGGAAAAAATTAACATTATTGTCGAACTTCCCCCGCCCAAGTCACTAAAATACATGCGCTCATTTTTAGGCCACACAAGATTCTATCGTAGTTTTACTAAGGATTGTTCCTCTATAGCTAGGCCTTCAGGTAACTTACTTGTTAAGGATGGCCTATTTGAGAAGAGCGTAGTGTGGTAAGAGGAATTTGATAAATTGAATACCGTGCTCGTCACTACTCCCATCATGCAAGCTATGGATTGGACCCTTTCATTCGAGTTAATTTGTTACGTGAGTGACTATGCGGTAGAGGTTGTTTTAGGCCAAAGGAGAAATAAGAAGGCCCATATCATATAATGTGCTAACTGGACTTTAACTGAACCCCAATTAAACTACTCCTCTATGGATAAAGAGTTGCTAGCGGTAGTGTTCTCCCGTAACAAATTCCATTCATATATTATTGGGTGACCCATTATATGCTTTTCCGACCACCAGCACTAAAATACCTCCTTCCCAAGAAGGATGCAAAGCCACGCCTCATTAGGTGGATCTCGCTACTCCAAGAATATTACCTTTCCATCAAAGATATGAATGGAGTAGAAAACATCGTAGCTGGCCATTTGTCTAGGCTCTCGTCTGACGTGCCTCAAGTTCCCTAGATAAGTATTTTTCCGATGAGCAAATTTTTGTTACTTCCTCTCTACCTTCCTTTGCGAACATTCTGAATTATCAAGTGATGGGGGTCATTTCTTCATATTGGAGACCATAAAAGAAATGGAAGTTTTTCAATTGGTCACACATGTTATTTTATGATGATCCCTTGATATTTAAGTATTCTGCTAACCAAATAATCCAGAAGTGTGTATCGTACAATGAGATTCAAAGTGTTGATAGCTTTATCATTTGGAAGCGTGTGTTGGTCACTTTTCAATGAAGAAGACGACCACAAACATTATATTATACAGTCTCTATTGTCCCACTATCTTAGGGGATATAAACGTATATTTTCTATCTAGCGAGAGATGTTGAATGATGGGCTCTATTACTAGAAAAGATATGATGACATTGACCCCTATTCTTACTATTGACATGTTTGACTGTTATGGCATCGACTTCATGGGACGCTTTCCTCCCTCTTTTGGTTTTCTCTACATCCTTGTTGTGGTAGACTGTGTGTCTGAATGGGTAGAGGCAATAGTTACATGCACGAATGAAATTAAGGGGGTGGTAAAGTTCATTCATGAGCATATACTTTCTCATTTAGATGCTCTTAAAGCCATCATCAGTGACAATAGAATGAACTTTTGTAATAGTTCATTTAAGAAGTTAATGTGTAAGTATGGAGTTTTCCATAGGGTTGGGACAACTTACCACCCACAAATGAATGGACAATCCGAGCTAGCAAATCGAGAGAGAAAAAAATTCTCGAAAAGGACATTGATCCCAATTACCGGGATTGGTCGATTCAATTACTCAATGCGTTATGGGCTTACTCGACTGATTACAAGAACCCCCTCGGGATGTCCCTATTCCTCTTTTTGTATTGGAAACCTTTCCACCTTCTTTTCGATTTAGAACACAAGGTGCTTTGGGAAATCAAGAGGTTGAACCTTAACTTGGATAAAGCCGGTGAAATATGAAAGATCCAATAAAATAAGTTAGAAGAGATATGCAACGATGCCTATGAGAGCACCCACATTACAAAATAACGAATGAAACTTTCCAATTATCGAAACATAAATCGCAAAAAGTTTTATTCGGGTAAAAAAGAGCTCCTTTACAACTCACGTTTACACTTGTTTCCCAAAAAGTTACGGTCAATATGGTCCGGACCGTTTGTTTTGAAGGATATGTTCCCACACGGTGCAATAAAAGAGGAAGATCTAAAGGATGGAACACGTTCAAAACAAATGGAGAACGCCTAGGGCGATATCAAGAGGCATGCATTGGGGAAGTGGAGACAATTTTATCATCGGTCCCCATGTACAGTTATGAGTAGGTTTCAGAGAGAGGTCGTCGCATCCCCGACATGTATCGGTTGAGTATTAGTTGTATAGTTGAGTTGTGTGAGTGCGTCGTGTGTTTAGGAGTCTATCGTGTGCGTTTAGCGAGAGAGGAGTTTTTTCGATTTTCAAGACCCGTCTCGAGAGGGACCAATGAGTCTGTGGTGATTTTGATGATTTTTGATATGTTGAACCCCAGGATACTTTTAGGAAACACTCCATCCATGCCCGAGGGAGCCTGAAATTTATGAGGAAAATGAGAAAACACGAAAACAAAATCTATTCAGAAAATCAAACCCTCAGTAAGGTGTTTGCCCTGAAAACCTAACACTGAGAGGAAGAGGTTTGAAAATTTTAGTCCTGGATTTCGAACCGTGCCACTGGAGCGAACCAATTCTCTTTTCTAAGTGGGAAATTTGAATTTTTCCTTTTGTTTCCTCCTTTCCCTCCCAACCCTTCACCTTCCCTCCACCCAAAAATGATTCCCCCTCCTCAAAACTTGAAAATTAACCCCAAAACACTGAGTCAAGCTTTAGACCTTTTTATTCTCCCAGACCCATCCATTTTCTACTAAAATAACCTTTCATTTCCCCACCTTTTCCCACCTATATATACCCCACCCCTCCACCATTCATACTCAAACCTTTGAAACCCTCTCATTCCTTAAAATTATCTATGCAGGGGGGGGATTGAAGGTAATCTGGAGATTAGAGATAATCCCCCATTAACAACAGTGTTTGGGATTAAGACAGAGTGGCTGCTCAGCGTGGTAGTTCAGTGTGGCAGCTCAGCGTGGTAGTTTAACGTGGCAGTTCAGCGTGGCAGCTCATACTTTAGCTTGTTGTGTTACTTAGTCATATTGTATCTTGATCAACTGCAAGATTGGAGATAGCCCTATATGGACTTCTTGGTAGATGGAGTAGTGCCAGTAGGTAAAGAAAATGCTACAAAGATAAGGAGGCGAGCAGCGAGGTACTTCATGCAGGATGGGCGGTTGTACCGATGAGGATATCATGATAGGCCCCAAAGGTGCATAATAGTAGAAGAGGCCGAAGAGGTATTAAAGCAAGCTCATAATCCACGTCACATTGGGGGAGCCAAACTTTACCACCAACTAATGACCTTGGGTTATTACTGGCCTTCGATGGAGAAAGACTCAACCGATTTCATTAGAAAGTGCAAAGATTTCCAGTTACACGGAAATATGATCCACGCGCCTTCAGTGGACCTACACTCTTTGTCTATAGCATTCCCATTCCACACTTGGGCTTTCGATCTAGTAGGAGCCATCAACCCTTCGTCACGGGGAAAGATATGGATTTTATTAGCCACAGAATGTTTCACGAAATGGGCAGAGGCCATACTGCTGAAGAGGGCCTCCGCGGGGGTAGTAGCTTGATTCATGAAGGAACACATTACTTGCCACTTTGGTATCCCGAAGGTGTTTTTGTCGGATAATGGTACTCCTTTTATGAACAGCGACATGCGCTTGATAACGAAAAAGTATTCCGTTATCCAAGCCATTCTCCCTGGTGTTCAGGGAAGAAGCTGTGTTGCCAGTGGAACTCGAGGTACCTTCAGCTCACTACAACCTACGAAGCGCTATGCTCCCACACAGTCACCATGTGTAACTCGAAGCATTGGAAGAACATAGGGATAATTCCGCAAGTCACTTCAAGATATATAGAGAGCACTTATCCAGATCCTATGACCAACTGGTAAGGCCAAGGAAGTTCAAAGAAGGAGACTTGGTCCTGAAAGCATGCACGAGGCACATAAGAGGTTTGTCGTTACCAAAGTTCGAGGTTAACTAAGAAGGGCCTTATATCGTTCGAGCAACTCATAATTCGGGCTACTACGAGATATCTAAGATATAGGATGATGTGACCTTCAAATTGAACAATAAGTGGATGAAGATTTATTACGTCTGAATGTATGTTCTGTCATTCATGTTCAATGACTTATTTCTTTGTTGTTGCTAAACTATAAATGTACGCTTCAAGGCAATTGGGCTTGTCCATTTAATATAGGCACAAGTAAAATTCAGAAGGCATATGCTAGATCAATATTTTATTTTTTCAAGTCCACTGATTGACTCATTTATTAAATTTGAGCTAATTAGTATCGATGGCTAAGCATAGTTCGAAATCAATTAAACAATATATATAAGGGAAGCACCAAGGTTGACAATGTTTCTTTATTCCAAATAAACGATATCATTTATGGTTACAACCAAGTTAACAAATTCAAAAGTTTCAACAAAAATGGTAAGAACAAACAAAAGAAACATCAGATAAGGGTGCTAGGGATCGTCCATAATGAAACAAATATTCTCTGAGCCAAATAGCCGGTGGTGATGTGGGGGGAGATTCTGCTCAAGTTGGCTCTATTCTGCGACAAGGTCAGCTAGTTTCTTCTGGCGACTTTTTGGGCCTGGTAGATGGTCTCTAGCTCCTTCTCTTTTTTAATCAACTGTGCCTCTGCACGAGAAACTTCCTCGAGAGCCTCTTGAGCTGTTTGCTCAACCACTAGCAACTGCGACTCCAAACCCACAAGTTCTTCAAAGACAGCCACCTGCTCGCGATGGGAATTCTGGAGGCGGTCATAAACTCTAGGAAGATCACTCTTTTGGAAACTCTGCAACACCTCCACCAGAAACGTTAGGGAAAAACCATCATTGCTTAATGCGTTAACCCATCCCAATAAAGTTTTGACAGTATCAGGGATAAGAGACATAAATGGGGTGCTGAGAATGTCGTCTAACACCATGGCGAGCCCGGACAACCGACCAACCATCATTCTAGGAAGGGGATGCAAACTTTGAGTAGTAAAGGTCAAAGGAAAGAGAGCTAACAATTGCTCGATCAACAAATGGGAACCCTCAGTGAGAACGGAGGGGAAGTTGGCAAAAGTTTGTTGCACAACCACCTCGGGGATGCCTCAGGTGGATGAACACTGAAAATGCTATCACTAGCGGATGGTCATAGAGTGTGCGAGGAACTATCACTGGCTTGCACTTGAGGAACACGGGGTGCAGAGGTATCACCAAGAACATGAACCCTGCACAAAGAAGCATTTGAAGCTATTATTCGTGCTTGAACAGACTCCTTAACAACATGCTCCACTTCGAGTCCATGAGCTGCTAATTCATCGACCTCCACCTGAAATGCAGTAAATAGTTGAAGTTAGAAATAGAGATAAAGGAAATCATGAAAAATTACATATCCTAACTCAGAGATTTATGACTATAAGACTAGGCCCGCCTGACCCTCGATTATGGGAGATTTATGCCTATAAGACTAGGCCCGCCTGATCCTCGGTTATGGGAGATTTATGCCTATAAGACTAGACCTTCCTGACCCTTGGTTATAGGAGATTTATGCCTATAAGACTAGGCCCTCCTGATCATCGGTTATGGGATATTTATAACTATAAGACTAGGCCTGTCTGACCCTCGGTTATGGGAGATTTATGTCTATAGGACTAGTTCCGCCTGACCCTCGGTTATGGGAGATTTATGCCTATAAGACTAGGCCCTCCTGACCTTCTATTATGGAATATTTATGACTAAGACTAGGCCCTCCTAACCCTCGGTTATGGGAGATTTATGCCTATAAGACTAGGCCCGCCTAACCCTCGGTCATGGGAGATTTTATGCCTATAAGACTAGGCCCGCCTGACCATTGGTTACGGGAAATTTAGGACTTAAAGTTAATATATCTATATACAGAAGATAAATAGAATAGAGGAGATGGCCGAGGATGTTGCTCCTCAGCAAACTCGCCCGTGACCATCTGAACCACGTCCTCCTTTTTAACCACCCCGGGGGCCAACAATGGGGGATGACTTTGAGGGGAAATTACATTCTCCCCAACCTCAGCTACCTGCTCCTGCCTATCCCCCACTGTCTCAACAACATGTTCTTATTCACCTTCTCCTTGGGCAACAACAGTTGGATCAACACCTTCAGGGTTCGAGATTGAAGGCCCGAATAATGTAACAAGCATTTGATCGTTCGAAGGGGGAGGCACCATAAGGACGATTGAAACAGGCGTGAGAGCCTTAAGAAGGAAAGGAAAGCGGAAATTAAATCAGAACAATCAGTAGAAGCAGTGAAAGGGGGAGATCAGTGCAGAAAAAAGTAAAGATTTACCAAAGTCATCGAAGTCACAGCAATAACAGGTACTGAGATGGCTTCAACAACTTTGGCTGAAGGCACACCTCTCTCAAGGACAGCCTACTCGCGTAAAAAATAAGGGTCAGGGGAATAGCCACCACTATATGAAGTATTAGATACAACTACCCCTAGGGGAAATGGTTGACTACCTGAGAAGAAGTAGGGGAAGCTGCATCGAGAGGGAGATTCTCCTTAACACCATCACGCACATTAGCCTGCCCACCAACCTGAACATAAGAAAAAGGGAAAATTACAACAAATTGGGGGGCATCAACATAAGAAAGATTGAATAACAGGAGGGCACCCAGAGTAAGAGATGTAAGAAATTTGCCTCTTCTTCCATCACATCCTCAATGATCTCATAGTCTTGGGGGGGCGAGGTAGGTTTTGAGGAAGAAACCATTACCCTCAACCTACGCCTACGCACTAAGGAAGTCTCCTCATCTTCTTCAGCTTACTCTTCCTCATATTCTTGTTCTTATTCCTCATTATCTCCTTCCTCATCATCATCATCACCTTCACCAACATCTCCACCAGACAAATGCTCCTCAATAATCTCCTCCTCACTGGATCCTCTTGACTCCTCCATCGCAAGCTTTAGGGGTGTAACTACTTTCCTCTTTTTTTTACCCTCTGCATATTGAGGGTAATGAGAAAATCCACAAGCAGACATCTCGCCTGATATGAAAACCTGGTATTCCTCACTAAAATTCTCCCAAGTCTGGCGAACACGCTCTACCATCTAACTCACAGCCTTGGAAATCTTTGGGTTAGGAGAAGAAACTAATGGAGGTTGAGGAGAAGGTTTAAGATTATTTAAGGGCGCCTTTCGGGTGGACCTAACTGCTGTACCAGTGGAAGCAGCGCGAGGAAACTCGATCCTTCCAACTTGCCTCGAAGGACCAGGGGCAACGTCGGTCGAAAGAATGGAAGATTGAGTGCCTCTCTTTCTCTTTACAACTTCCTGATCCACAGGCGCCGGGGGAGGCAGTTTAGGAGGAACAATGGTATTGGCTGTGCGGAGGGGGAAAACAGATGATTGGGTGGTGCAGTTTGTCAAACCCAACTCAATGAGTGGAAATCTTTCAACCTCAGGATAACGGGGCTCCTTGAGAAGATTAGTTTGGAAATTGACCAATTGGTTCTCCCAAAACACATTGATGAACATTGCCAATCTCCCTCCTCGATCTCCATTGCTCGGGATCATAGGGTTAGCAGGATAATGGGTACACAGACTAACAACAATAGACATAAGGAAGTTTGAACAAGAAAATGAGAAGTCAGTGGGCTTCTTTCTGGTAAAATGGCTTAACAAGGGAGCCCCTTGATCATAGCCAAACTGCATTGCGACCCTGTGGGGGCTATAAACAGAATAAAATGATGACCACTCGGTATATGAAGGCAAATAGGAAGGGATCAGTAATAGGGGGACACAGTGCTTTGGGAAATTTCTGGCCAAGGCTTCTTCAATAGGAGCAACGGGGCGCTTCTCTTCACCAAAGAAATGGTTGGTAAAAAATTGGCTTACCCCAACATAAGGGAGAGGGTTGAAATGCTCAGCACGGTCAATAAGAGCTAA
This sequence comes from Sambucus nigra, assembly GCA_949130495.1. Lineage (NCBI taxonomy): Eukaryota > Viridiplantae > Streptophyta > Magnoliopsida > Dipsacales > Adoxaceae > Sambucus > Sambucus nigra. The sequence goes on along the minus strand of OX422211.1, from coordinate 421,303,510 downwards.
CAGAGGCTTTTTCACGCTCTTGTTCTTCCAATAGAAAATACAGGGGACTATCACATCTTGTGAACTTGGGAAATGGACAGCGGGGGCATAATCCTTTAAATGGGTATAAAGGAATGCTGTCAAAAGAATACTTTTGGCATAGTTAGACACATCAAACCTACCAATGCTTCGAATGGAGTCTACAAACACCCGATCTAACCAAGTGTACAGAGATCCAAGAACAATATCTGGGAGGGGGATCTTTACACCGCAGGCTATTCGAACGGTCAGATTGATTAGGTCCTTATGAGGGAAGTCATGGGGCTTACCCAGAAGATATACCTTCGACAATATCACCCATATGTACCCCATCATCTCAACTTTATATTAGTATCCCTTCCCAGTGGGAGGCTGATCGAAGATTTCTTTCCCTCACGAGTTCTCCCTAGAAGCCTCGCGGGCTCTGATGACTGCCTTCTCTTTAATAAAGTAAAAATAGCAGATGACCTCCGAGTAGGTGCACTTGTTGTAAGTGACCATGCAATCCTTCACCGCGTCCTCTCACTTATTCCTCAAAGTTTTCTCTTCTCTAAAAATGGCCTCCTCAAAGAAGGTTTCAAAGGTAACAGTAAACTCTCCCCAAGCAACCACGATGGTGTGTGACTAATGGATCCACCGTAACACCAACAGTTGTAAGGCAGTGTTATTCTTGGCCAAAGTGAGGTCACCCAACCATAGAGAACAAGACAAACCTACGAGGGCCCGTTGAACCGAGTACTTGGCGTGGATATACTCCGTCCAAGGACCCAACCCATCACTAGCACCAGAAGACACCTCAAATTCCACCTTGGAGTAGGGGAAATCACCGCACTCTATACGAAAATAGGTGACAGTGGAAGTAGGAATATAAGAAAAGTCCTCATCATCTTCACCTTCGTCCATTAATAAGTTTGGCTCCTCAATTGGTACGAGAGCATCGGGAAACTGTTTGGCCGTAGCCCAGAAATGATCGTCCTCTCCAAAGTAAGGGGCACGAAGATATGGTGCCCATTGAGCCTGACGTTCCTGGTAGCAGAACAGGCACTTTCGATAGAAATAGTTCTTTTGATCGGTGCCATATCAGACGAGAGAAGATAGGATGGAAGATACTTGAAGAAAGCTTGAAGAAGGAAAGAATGCCTTTGCCAAACTCTCATAGAAAATCTTGAACTCAGAAAAGTTAAACCCAAAGGCGAGTCTTCATAAAAATGCATCCCCTTTTATAGGGGCAACACGAATTTCAAAAGATGTCAACAAAGGTGACGTTTGGAAAATAGTAATGATAGCGTTTTAGAATTATGTGATCGACATGTTGGATAAATGCGCGTGATTGCAGAAGACTAAAGGTTTCTATGATGTTGATTCGAGAAATGACACATCGAATAGTCACATTATCTTCACATGCCCACCCTGGAGTTGTCACATGTGACGTACTAAAATGTAAACGGCAATAGAATTTAATGAAGCATGCCTGGGGGTCTTGTCAACCTTGGGGAACGAAGAGCTTTGGGGGAAATTTAAAAAAAACTCTTCATTATCCCCAAGAAGGAAAATCACAGATAAACGAAAGTTTCGTACATATATTTCTTCATGTAGATAAACAAATATCTCTATAAAGGGGAAAATATAGAGGGGTGTTCCCCCACACGGATGATTAACTTAGCCAAGTGAACCGATCAACTACAGGGAAAGATGCCCCACAAACACACTTCAAAGTTCCTCCATGCAAGTAGCTCGTAGGACCCACCTCAAAGTCTCCTCAAAAGTAAATGGATCACAACACTTTACCTCGAAGAGCCTCCAACTGACCTGGCTCGAAAGACTTGGCTCGTTGGGCATTAACTAAGCTTCAAGTTCCTTCCTTGTCTTTATTGTGCCCAGAGTGCTTGTTCTTTCTCCCTCCGACCATGCTATCTGTTGGTCCCAGTTCATTTATTGCGTTTATACAATGCCGCCCATGTCAATATGATCTTAAGTGTAACTTTGAATAATTACATCATTTTTTCTCTAATTCACCTGTGGCTCTAAAAACGGGCTCCATATCTAATGGTGTTGGTCCCGATCTTGATAAGGGGTTACGCCTCACTTAATACTAATAATATTTGAAGAACCCACATCTTACATTCATATTGTATCTTTTGTTCATACTGACCACGAGCTATAACGATTGTAATGATGTAACGATTATAATGGCATTTAGCGTGAGGTCGAGCGATACTCACGAGAAACCAGGCTTGGCAGGGCCTGGGAGAGCTTTCATGCTCTATCGAACAACCTCGTCGTGGAAACTTCAGAGGGACTTGGTTTGGATGATTAACAAGTGAGGCACTATTGGGGCTTTTCCTGACCATCTTAGATGCACCTGGTAAAACACCAAGAGACCCTGACCGTGGAACCTCGTGCAGAGCAGCCTTGAGTTCCATCGAGCGTTGAGTTTTGAACCAAACAATGCCTACTCAATGTCACATCTACTTCATGTGATGTCACTAACTAGCTAGGCAATGTCAAATCTGCACTTGAGTAAACCACTGTGGTATTTGTGGCAGTCAGATAGTTGGTAAGCCACCTCTTTGACGACAGCCTCCTAACACATAGTGGTTTGGCAAATGGCATGTCTTGGCATTTAATGTTCATGATATGGGGCTAACTAGTGCATCAGGCATTTAATGTTTGTGACGTAAAGTGTGAGGGATGTCTTTCATAGTTATGAATGACCGAGTCACCTCGGGAGTGGTGTGGGAGCTATTTAAGAGCCCCAACCACCTCTGAGGAAGGTTAGTTCTTTTTGAGAGTTTAAAAGTTAATATTAGAGATAATATATACATCAGGAAAAGAGATTTATGTTACAAACCAGAGAGTTTACTCACCCACCATTGTTATTTATTACGAATCTTTAAATAATTGACAGAGATCTTTGAGGGTGGTTGGGGTGTTTGGCTGCCTGCCAAGGTGTATCTAGGACGCTTACTTCTCTCTTCCTCTAAAGGAGTTACTTCTGAGTTCGTTATTATCTTCTGAGTTATACAAGAGATATTTGTGAGTTCAAACTGAGTTTATCTTCACTAAGTTATGTTTGCAGGTCTTGTAAGCGTGGTTAGTTAACTTATCATTACTGTACTAAAAAAAGGGGTTACGCCTCCATCTAATCTAAACTACCCTCTTACATTTGTCGACTCTGCTGGGGAGGCATTCTTCTAAGCAAGGAATATGGTGCAGGATAATGGTAACCAAAGGATAAACTTTGATGACATTCAACGGAATGAAGAATAGGCCGCAATAGACCTGGAAGCAACTACAGAGGGGGTCCCTCGGGATGGTCCCCCACGAGTGGAGATACCACCAGTCCAAACGTCAAAGGGCGTGTCAGGCATAACGCATGCCTCCACGAGTGCAAAATTGGGAGAAGCATAAGTGGAACTTCTTATGAGCAAGTTATACGAGTTCTTATAGACTCCTCTTGCCTCAACGGTATTGGGAGTGTTCAATACAAACTCTGTCACAACACCAGGGGTAGTCCCGATGGTCCCACTAAGAGCAGTTCTTGCGGGTACTGCTCTAGACATAACTACACCCATTTACGTCCCAACGATGGGGACATCAGTCGTGGCACCCATCTCTATCTCAATGATGGTCACGTCATCAGCTACGATCGTTCCACCCACGGTTCCTCCAACCGTTCCCTCAACGGTGTCAACTATGGAAGAGATGAGGAAGGAGATGCAAAAAGAGATGTTGAAATTCATGCAAGCTTCCTCATAATCTTCCGGTGAGGTAGCTTTTATTTATGATGACTTTCGGACGCCATACCCCTAGGAATATAACGATGAGCCTTATCCTAAGGACTATATTCCTCCTATCTTTGAGAAGTATACGGGAAAAGGGGGAATCCAAGGCTGCACATTAAGCATTTCATTGAACACTTGGGGGCCCATTTCAACAACAAGAACCTTAAATTGAGGTAGTTTTCAAAATACTTGATGGATAAAGCCTACACCTGGTATTCCCACTTAGCTCCGAAGAGTGTCTCCACATGGGAGGAGATGCATGTGCTGTTCATCCATAAGTTCTTTCTGGAAGAAGATGAGTTCACACTGACCCAACTAGGAAGAGATAAGAAAAGAGTAGGAGAAGACGTGGTAGCATACGCCCGAAGGTTCAGGGAAAGGTCCCTCGATGTGAGGGAAGAAGCCAAGTAATCCAAGCTGTTGCATATTTATGCGAAAGGCATACTCCCTGAGTACATCTGCCATCTTATCAATGAGACGCGCGATGTGACTTTTGTGGCGTTCATCAATGAAGCAAGGAAAATCTTGCTGGTGTACGACCAAACCCTATGGTGGTGCCCATGATGTTCAGATAGCCGATACAACCTGTAGGAGGAAGATCCCACCCCCCACGGGTGGGATATGCCGAAGGAGCAGACGAGGGGAAACAAGAGAAGAAGGATAACAAGAGGAAGTTCGAAAGAGATCGAGAAGACCCACCTTGCACAATCGAAGAAGCTATGAGTTACTATAAAAAATGTTGTTGGGGGGAACGGTGTATAAACCTAAATGTATCCCCACCGAGGAACTAGGTGTGGCAATAAGGGCGGATCCGAAGTATTTCCAGATCCATCGGAAGATCTAACATCCAACTGGAAGTTGCTTCAGGTTGAGAAAGATCATTAAAAAATATGTGAAAGATGAGACCTTGCAAATCCCACCACACAATGTCAACAAAAACCCACTTCCATCACACGGGGCCAATATGGTTGTGGCTTATTATGAGGAAGAAGACGAAGGAGCAAGAAGATAGGCAAGGGAGATGTAAGGGTTTGAGGAAATGTTGGAAGGTTGTACCAGAGGGATGGAAAACGTGGTATTAGCCTATGACGCGGCAAGTGCTAGGGATGTCGAGGAGGCCTACAATATTGAAGGTGAAGAGGTTGATCCAGCCTTCGAGTATTGTGATGTTTCGAGATCTGCAAAGTTTACCTGGTTCTTCGACCAGGTGGGGATGCCCAAAGAAAGCAGATTGGAAATAACTCAGGCAATTCAGGATATCGCAAGGAAAAATGCAGTTCCATCTCTGAAATGGAGGGGGCCAATGGCAAGGATGGTGAGAAAGTTTTTGTTCGAAATCACATTCAGTGATGTAGACAGGGCTGTGAGGTTTCCTCATAATAGGGCATTATATGTAAAAACCAGTATTAACGGAGTCAACTTTGTAAGGTCACTCATGGATAGGGGTGCCTCGATAAACATCATGCCAACTAGGTCCTTCCACACAACCAATATTCCCGAAGAGAGGTTGGTACCAATGCCTTTGGTGATCTCTGCTTATGATAACCAGTGTTCCAAATCCATCGTATATGTGAACATGGGGATTGTAATGGGAAATTTGAGTTCTCATGATAAATTCCATGTAATAAAAAGTGCAAATTCCTACCACTTGTTAATAGGAAGGGTGTGGATGAATAACTAGGGTCTAGTTCATTCGACGTATGTGGACGCATCATTCTACACAGAGTTGGAGGAGGACGTGAGAGTCCTAACTAAGTGAGTGGAAGGAGCATGGGTTCCCTCAATCAAGGAAATAATGAGAACTGTGAATGGTCAAAAGGGAGAGATGATGGGCAACAAAGGAGAAATAGAAGAGGCCCACCACGTGGTTCTCGAGCCTATGAGATCTTAAAGCAACAGAAAGACACGACGAGGCCCATAATGGATCCAATGGAGTGTGAGGTCCAACGACAAAGCATGCTGAGTCATTTTTCAAGGGAAAGAGTTTCCAAGGATTCTAGGGAAAATAAGAGGAAGGCAATTGCAACTGCTAGCAGATAGTGCAAGAAGATGGTTACTGAAGAGGGAAAGGTGGTATATCAGTTATAACGGTGTGAACAGGAAGCCGAAGAAGCTATGAAAGAGATGGATGAGGAGGATGACCCGATATATGAATGTTTTCTGGTGGATCAATAAGGGTAATGGATGGTGATAAATAACTCCAACATACAAGAGTTCGTGGAGGATGTCGTTAAAAAACCAGATTACATGGAAGATCAACTAAAGACGTAGGTACAGGAATTCGAGTAGCTGAACATGGCGAAGGAAGGAGAGGACCCAAGTCCCATTTTCATCTCGAAGGGTCTTGGCGGAGAGAAACGGGGGGCCTTCATTGAGTTGATTTGGGAATTTATGGACATCTTTGCGTGGAAGTACACATAAATAGAAGGGCTAGATGAATAAGTAAGCTGTCACAAGTTGATTGTGATGGCTTCAGCCATCACAGTCAAATAAATAATAAAAATGTACAAGCCTGAGTTGGACCTAAAAATTCAGGAGGAGGTCCAACGTCTGTTGACGGTAGGGTTCATCAAACCAATACATCACCCTCTTTAGCTATCTAGCATCATTCTAGTAGGAAAAAAGACAATAATTAAATCAGGATCTGTGTGGACTTTAGAGACTTAAATAGGGATTGCCCCAAATATGAGTTCCCTCTACCTTCCATTGATAGATTGATAGATACAACGGCTGGACATGAGATGTACATCTTCATGGATGGGTATGTGAGGTACAACTAAATTAAGGTGGATCCCACAGATGCGGAGAAGACATAATTCAGAACTCCATTGGGCAACTTCATGTATAAAGTAATGCCATTTGGACTGAAGAATGTAGGGGCAACGTACTAAAGAATGATGACGGCCATTTTCCATAATTTCTTCCATAAGTTCATGGAGTTCTATGTGGATTATTTAGTCATCAAGTCGAAGAAGGAAGAGTTCCATGAAGATGATCTCAAAAAGGTATTCGTCAGGTGCGAGAAGTATAAGTTGAAGATGAATCCGCTGAAATGCGTCTTCAGGGTCACTAGTGGGAAATTATTGGGTTTTGTGGTGGATCGGCAAGGGGTGAAGATGGACCAGGACAAGAAAAGAGCAATCTTAGAGATGCCAAGTCCAAGAACGGTGAAGTAACTAAAGAGTTTCCTCGGTAAGATTTCCTACCTTAGGAGATTTGTCCCGGGGTTAGCTGAGACAACACACACTTTAATGCAACTGCTGTAAAAGAACACAAAGTTAAAATGGGAGTTAGCTCACCAGGAGTCTCTTACCAGGTTGAAGAAGTTACTCGTTTCACCATAAACCATGATTCCTCCAAAAGCAGGAATACCGTTGCAGTTGTACCTCACATCCACCACGAGGTCCATTAGAGCTCTACTGGCTCAAGAAGTGGATGGACAAGATCGACCAGTATACTATCTCAGTAGAATCATACATAGGCCAGAGGTCGGGTATAGTAGTTTGTAAAGATATTATTTAGCCCTAGTATTTGTAGAACAAAAACTTAAACATTATATGCTATCTTTTACAATTTACATTCTAACAAGATATGATCCCATTAAGTTTTTATTGGTAAGAACTATATTGATTGGTAGGGTAGCTAGGTGGTTCCTCATCCTCTGAGAGTATGATTTGATGTGCGTGGTCCCTCGCGCAATTAAGATCCAAGCATACGGAGACCTCTTGGCAATCATCCCCTCTGGGACATTGAGCCACCTAGAGAAAGCATTACAGAGGATGATTTACAGGCCAACCACTTAGACGCGAGCGAGGGAGAATGGACAATACAGTTCGATGGATCTTCGGTAGAAAATAAAGGAGGATCAGGGGTTATTCTTTCAAAAGGAGCTGAAGAAATTTATCTCTCCTACAAGCTAGATTTCCATTGCTCCATCAATGAAACAGAGTATGAAGCATTGGTACTAGGGTTGCTGAGGCCCTTCGAAGGGGAATTCGTTCACTCTGCATCAAGGGTGATTCAAAGTTGGTGATCCAGGAAGTGAATGGGGAATATGCACTGAAGCACCTCAGTTTGGACCCTTATAGAATGATCATTAAAAGGCTTCTCAACCAATTCCAATGGACAAAGATCAGGAGGCTTCCCAGAACAATGAATCACCATCTAGATGCCTATGCCACTATTGCCCAGAAGATGATTATGAAGGAAGATTCAACTACGGTGGTGATCCAATGGAGAACAAGTCCCTCTATTGTACAGTCAATCCTACCAATGGAAGATATTTATGACTGGAGGGGAGTGATTAAGAAGCAACTGGAGTTTAGATAAGGAAAGATTGAGCTGAGGGAGGTATCTAAATATTTTACAAAATAGGGAAACCTCTACTACAAGAACGCTGGAGGACGGCTGTCAAGATGAATCGGTCCAAAATAAGCAGAACGAAGGTTAAAAAGACAAATGAAGAGCACTGTAAAACAACTGAAATCCCTCTTTACAGAAGAATTGAAAGAGAGGGATACTTCTGGCCAAGGATGAAGCAAGACGCAGCAGAGCTACAACGAAAGTGTGATAAGTGATATCTTTTCTTCGAGGAAACTGAGTTTTATCTCGGTAAAGATCAACCATATTGGAGGCATCCCTATATAAATTTCATAAACGATGGAGTTGTCCCAATAGAAAATATTGACACTATGGGACTCAAGAGAAGGGCCCCAAGGTTCTATATTCAAGGGGGAAAGTTGTATCGAGGAGGGTACTTTAATAGGCCATTATGTTTCATCACGAAGGAAGAGGCAGCCGAAGTACTAAAAAAAGCTCATTACCCAGCTTATATAGGAAGGGAAAAGTTGTACGATCAGTTAATGATGTTTTGTCATTATTGGCCAAGGATGGATAAAGACTCCACAGAGTTTGTTCGAAAGTATAAACCTTTCGAGCTTCATGGAAATATGATTCATGCCCCATCGGTGGACCTACATTCCCTAAAAACTTCGTATCCTTCCCACACTTGGGCGCTTGATCCGGTAGGGGAAATACACCCTTCTTCAAGAGAGAAGATTTGGATACTAGTGGCAACGGAGTGATTTACAAAGTGGGCTGAAGAGATACCATTGAGAAGACCAACTGCGGGAGTAGTAGACAACTTTGTCAGGGAGTATATCATTTGTCATTTCAGGATTCCAAAAGTTATTCTCTCTGATAACAGAACTACATTCACTAACTCAGAAGTAACAATGATGATGGACAAATACTCTATCATTCATCATACCTCGACGGTGGCATAGCCAAAGGGGAACGAATAAGTTGAGGGAACCAACAAGATATTGGTCAGAATTCTGGGAAAAATGATGGAGGATTTTCTAAGATCGTGGGATAAAAAAATCCCAGCTGTGTTATGGGCCTATCTCATGATGAAGAGTAAGCCTACAGGGTACACCCCGTTCTCCCTCATTTTTTGGGCTAAAGTAATCCTCCCAGCGGAGTTGAAAGTTCCCTTAGCCCGATATTCCTTGCGAAGTTGTATGCTCCCTCAGAACAAACATGTACAATTAGAAGCATTGGACAACCATAGAGATAATGTGATGCAACACTTCCAAATTGACAGGAAGCAGCTTTCAAGAGCGTATGACAACTTAGTGAGACTAAGGAAGTTCATGGAGGGAGACCTTGTTTTAAAGGAAGCAATAAGGCACATTAGGGGTCTTCCTCTGTCTAAGTTTACAGCGAATTGGGAGGGATCTTTCATTGTAAATGAGGCTCACGATTCAGGTTATTGCTTAATTTCTAAGATGGAACAAGATAAACTGTTTAAGATTAACAATAAATGGTTGAAGGCTTATCATGTACGAGTAATGAACTTGGGATCACCGTTGTATCTAGTGGTTTTGTTATGAATATACAAGTCGTCGTTCCTAAAAAAAATGTCTTTTATTGTAATCTGAATGAAGATGAAAAATGGCAGAATTTTGTAACTTGTGTAAAGCATTCACAACACAACGAAGGGGCATATAATATACAACACTTTTTCTTTTCATTCATAAACGTTGGGACATTACAAAATTGGAAGCTATTGCCTAAGAATTACATAAGTAAAAACCTACGCAAATGAAAAAATTATTTTCACTGGCCCAAGAGGAACCACAGGTCTAGAGCAGCAAAAAAGTCTGCAGGCAACCACGAAGCTACCAGGCATGACCATTCGACGTTAATAGAAACATCCAACCTAGTTTGAACTTGTGCCCGCTCGATAAGGAGCTCCTACCATTCTATCTTTTCCACACGAAGTGTTTCTTTAAGGTCCTCTATCTTCTTATCAGCAACCTCTAATAGGGATGCTAGCTCGGCCAGTCTAGCTCCCTCAGTTCGTTGGGCCTCTCGATGTTGTACCAATAACTCCCCCTGGCCTTCCAACTGTTGGCTTTTTAGAGTTTTCAAATTTCTAATCAACCATTTGAATTGGAAGCCATCTTTTCCCAACTCCTTTAAATTTCCCATAAATTGATTGAGAAGGGGCATAGTGACATTGGAAGTTGGGGTGATAACCAAATCCATTACAACCATGGCCATTCCTTGAAGTCCGAGGCTCATCACTGGAATATTCGAACGAAGACAATCAACACTGAAAGTCTCAGGATGATGGATGGCAATTTGTTCAATAAGTAAATGGTGGATGGCAAACATCTGAGGAGAACGTTGAAGGACTATGAGGCAGAACTCACGGGGAGCTAAGGTAGGTAGAGGAAGCTCACAACCAGACTCGCGATCAGCTGCAGTACCCATCATGGAACCCTGGTCGTTAGGACTAGAATCTCATGGAATAATTGGTTCCCGATGGGGCAAAGAAGTATGCGAAGGGATTGGGGGGGGGGGGACCTCTCTCTAGCTTGAAGAGACTCGCTAGCAACCTGAGAATGGTTAAAACAGGTAATGAGTATGATAAATATTAACAAGTGTTTATCATTGTTAAGTCACCGTTATTGGTGGAGTTTGACGAAAATCTTAACAAGTGGTTGTCATTATTATGTCACCATTACGGGTGTCACCATTAGAGGTGGATGTTGCGAAAAAAATCTTAATAAGTGTTTATCATTGTTAAGTCACCGTTATTGGTGGTGTTTGACGAAAATCTTAACAAGTGGTTGTCATTGTTAAGTCACCGTTATGGGGTCACAATTAGAGGTGGATGTTACAAAACAAATCTTAACAAGTGTTTATCATTGTTAAGTCACCGTTATTGGTGGAGTTTGATGAAAATATTAACAAGTGGTTGTCATTGTTAAGTCACCGTTATGGGTGTCACCGTTAGAGGTGGATGTTACAAAACAAATCTTAACAAGTGGTTTTCATTGTTAAGTGACCGTTACCAGTGGAGTTTGAATGTTTGAAAAATAGATTCTTCTAGATTATACAGTGCCAAGTAAAGGACAAACAACGATAAAGGAAGAGAAAATAGAGAAATACCTCAGCAATAATTGGAGACATAATGGGAGCCGCCATGGAAGCTGTAATGGGTAGAAGGAAAAGTTGTCTCCTCAAAAGCCCCCATAGAACCCCTAATGGTGGGAAACTCAATATGTACTGAAGCTCATTTGCCAATAAAAGGTACCAAGGCCAACATGGGAGTGGTATCTCTTGGAGAAGGTGTTTGACCTCCGAGGGATGCTCCAATGGTAGTAAATGCAGAAGAACCACCACAATGGGCAGAAAAATCAATGTTGGCCTTAGGGATAGGAAGACCACCAAACAAAGCTGGTGGGACAAGATCTGGAGAAAACTGCAAAAATAAAGCTAAGTGTTAGAAATGGGGAATAAATAGAGAAGAAAGAAGAAATACCTCTAAGTTTTACTTACCTTAGTTATGGTACTGAAGAGGGAATTTGTAGTTATGGGTCTCGTAAACACAGCGGGAAGAAGGATGTTTGCTAATAAGGACGTCATTTTGACCTAAGGCATCCCAATAGATTAAAGTTCAGTGTGGTAAACCGGAAAAAGGGGTGGAAGAGAGAAAATACGTGAAACCTAACAGTCATTGAGAATGTGTTACCTCGGGAGAACTTTCTGTAGCTGGAACGATGGGCAGAAGAACCTCGGGCTGAGGTGATAATTCAGAAGAAGCTAGGGGAGTTGTCTCTCATTGAGAAGAGATTACCACGGACTTAACGAAATCACCCCCCATTGCAGCATCCTTCGCATGTTGTGAGGACAAACGACGAGAGTAAGTAACCCGGTCATAGGTAACGGGGAGGAATTACATCGGTCTAAGAGGAACCAAAACGTCCCCCCACGAAAGGACTCACGAGGGGGGCTAGACCTTTCTTCTTCAACCTCCTTCACCAAAGTTGTTAAAAGTTAGACAGATGCAGTTCATTTTAAAAAATGGGAGTAATAACAACAACACACATGCATACATCAGATCGAGAGGGAGAATGTGAGGATATCACCATCGGCAAAGAAGGAGGGGAGGCAACGGTAGGGGGAGATGGGATGGGATGTACATCTGTAGCTTGTTTCTTCTGGGACTTAGTACCCAGTGTCGTTTTCCTTACACGTGCAGCACCAGCACTTTAAGGAACCCTTGAGATCTTCCTCCTCTTTGACCCTAGTTCCGTTGGATCAACTAAGATAGTAGGGAAGGCAGTAGCAGGAGGAATGACGAGAGCGTATCGTCAAAACTCAACATTTGTTCGCTCAACCTCAGCCTAAATTTTCCTTCTCAACTCCTCACTCAATTCTGCAAGCATGGGAGGAGGAACGGAGGTGATGGGGAACGCTTCCAAAGGAGGTTGAGATTGAGTTTGGGACTTAGTCTTTGAGGAAGTCCCAGATTTGGACCTCCTAGTTTTTTTGGCCGACGATTAGGAACATACTTCACCAGAGGATGCTTTGGTTCAAACCCCTTCACTAGAAATACCTCCAGAAGTGGCAGCCTATTTGGGCATTGGGGATTTTTTAGATTTTGGGGTCACAACGAGAATCATGGAGTAATGTGGAGAAATCTCAGTGGGAGGATCCTTGGGGATTTTTCTTAGAGGTAACTTGATCCTAAGAATGAAATTACCTTTCAGCCCTATCTCTACGGCAAAAAACAAAAGAATTGGGGGATACACGGGAGACCCCTGAATGAACTCATGAATTTGAGCCAGCTGTCTCGGCCAGTACTTTGTTGCAAATAGGGGGTCACATACCCTTATCTGTTGATGACTGGAATGGTGACTCGCCCATCCAATGTGGAACTTACTTCCCACGCAGCAATAGACGAGAACAAGTAATATGCCTCGCTAAAAGAAACTTTAGGGTGAGATAACTAGAAAACTGGGCAAGGAACCCCCTGATCGAAACCGAATTGATGGCTACATCAATTTGGTATTGTAATGCTCACTGGTGTATCCCCACTCGGTGTAGGAAGGTAGGTACCCTAGTGAGAACAGAAGGACCACAACTAGCGAAGGGTCTTTAACAATGAGGTTCAAAGTAGTTAATTAAACCCTTGCTTCATGTTCGAAAAAATCCCAAGTACGGAGGAAGATCTCCTGTCCGTAAGGCCTCATCACAAAACTCCCAGGTTCATCAATAACAGGAATTAACTCCTTGAGACTCTGTTTCTTATGGAAAACATATGAGCGAGGGGGCAAAACAGTTTCCCCAGAAGGAGGATGACTAGCCATGGCCACTATCGCAGGGAAATGAACATAGAGGAATCTTGTCAAAATTATGGCATTTGCAAAATTGGCTAAGTTATAACGGCCAAGGGATCGTTTCATGTCCTAGAGGGAGCTTAAGACCCCTGGCCAAACGGATCGATATGTTGATAAGATCCCTCCGAGGCTGATCGTTTGGTTTCCCAGGCAAAAGAAAGCGAGAAAGGACTACAAGAATATAAGCTGCCAATTCCAGGGATGTGTCTTTACTTGGGACATCTTTAGGAGAAAAACCTTTAGAAGGATCTCGAAAGAAGTAGTTTATGAGCGGAGTGAAAGTGTCTTTATTGGAAGTACCTATTCACCTTCGGTATATACGATCCAACTCCAAACGGGTAGCAGCCGCTTCGGCATCTAATGCTTCATCGGTATAAGTCACATCCCCTGTAGGCTCAAGACCTAGAAGTTCATAAACATCTTCTAGTGTCATGATAAACTCTCCCCACACAGCTATAAAAGTATGAGTTGGAACGTTCCAGCGAGAAGCCAAGACTGAAAGAGAAATATTTTTTTTTACAAGGTGAACTCGCCAAACCGTTTAGCCCTATGCAACCCTACTTTGGTGAGAGTCATGGCATGGGTGCTCTGTATATGTGCATTCCAAGCAGCAAAATTAGCAGGGGAACCTCCAGGCCCCTCGAAATCAATATGGGACCAAGGGAGGTCACCTCGTTCAAGACAAAAATGCAGACTTCCCTCTGAGGGAAGGAAGCCCTATTCAGTTGAATCTTCATCCTCATCCCCAAGAAGCAAAGCATCATACTTAGCATTGAAAGTGTAGGTCTTGCAGAAACCATAAAAGTCATCACCCTTGCCAAAGATGGGAGACTGGTGGTAAAAATTTAGTTGCGCTTGACGAGCAACATCCAAGGTGGTGGCGCTAGGGGTGGCAGCGGCAACAAAGGTGGTAGAGGTAGAGCTTGGCTGAGTAGCGACGGTGGTAGCCTTAGAGACACTTGAAGAAGCCATAATAAGTGGTGATGAAAGAAACACCTTGGTAAGGAAGGGATAGGGACAAAAATGGAGGAGTACAGCTACAGGTGGAGGTGTAAGAGACGTTGGGAAGAAGGAAATTAGGTAAAAACTTGACAATAATGGCACTGTGAAGATTTTCTCTCTCTAAGAATGATAGGAGTTCAAGACAACGAAGGCAAAGTAAGGCAAAAATGGTTAAGTGTTTGAATTATAGCCGTTTAAATTTCTGGGTTCGCCTTTCGAGTTTCCCACCACCACATATGCAAAGCCGCCAATAATCATTTCAAACAGACACATGGCACTTCAGGAAGTGTCCTGACAGTTGAAAAGACAGCTCCACGTCATTAATGAATAAATGTATGGAGAATAGAAAGGGTTTTCTTCATAAGCAAGTTTGAGTTTTGGCGCCAGAATTTTTGTCAAACATATCCAATAACCCCCAATGAGGAAGTTGCCCCAACAGTTTGAAAAGGCTATGACGTCCCCTCGCCACAAGTCCAAACATTGTTTAAATATGACTTAGCTACATCGAGGAGAATTTTTCTGCTTTTTCGAACATGACGAAATGACGGAGCAACAGAGCCAAATGAAGTAGTACCTTCAAATAGGGAGAATTTCCTAACAAAAAGTTTACAAAGTAGAATTTCAGTTCCCCAGAGTTAAAACGGGTGTTTGGGAAAGTTAGCGGGTCTATCGAGAGAATTTCAAATAGTCAAGCCAGAACGGTTGAAGCTCAGTGATAGGCAAAAGTTGTGATGTTCCTTCGCCAAAGCGCCAGTAATTCGCAGCGCTTTGACCTAGGTACATCGAGGAGAATTTTTTGTTTCCCTAAAAGTGTTAACCTGTAATACCCCGTAATTTTTATGATATTTATTTATGGGATTAATTGAATTAAATGTGTATCAATTGGGAATTAATCCGGATAAAAATACTAGCGAGATGCGAGTTGGTATTTGATTTTAATGACTATATATGGCTATATATGAATTTTGAATTATTAAATTTGTCGTGAGATTGATATACGACAATTTGGGAAATTTTGTTGAGACGCGTGTGACAGTCGCGTCAGGAATATTATTATTTAATTAAAAAGTGAATTTTATTTCTATTAACCGTATGGTCATTTTGAGTGCGCCAATGCGTCCGGAAGGGTCGAGATAGTCAGAAAACACTAGCCGGGGGTTTAGTTTGGTTCCCGGGGCATTTTTAGGCCATGCCGGTAACGTATAAGGGTAGTTTGGTAATTTTGAATTTTTGGGAATTAAAACCAACGAAAATTAGGAATTAAATCTAACTTGGTAATTACCCACTAAACCCACTAACTACACCTTATGACCTTATGGGCTACGGAGGTTACTAGAATTAGTTCCAAGAGTTCCCTAAGGCAAACCCTAGCCACCATTGTCACCTTGGAGAAGAAGAGCTTGTAGAGAGAGGAGAATTCTGCAGAGAGAGAGAGAGAAACTCATCAATTCGTCATCAAATTCAGAGATATATCAAAGGAAGTGGTTTAACTTCATTTATTACAAAGAATGTTTCTTCCATGCGTAGGAAATTGACAAAATTTGTATTGTTCTTGGGAGTTTGATAAAAACCCGTTAATTGGAATTAGAACTTTATATTTTGATGAAAGTAGTGCATGTAGAATTGTGTTAGGAGGATTATTCTAATGGAAATACACCTTGTTCATAACAAAAATGGATTTAATTATGCCCATTGGTGACTTTAAAATTTTAGGGTTCATGTTCATATGATTTGGGGATAAATGAAGGGATTTGATGATTCAATGATGTTTAGGAAGAATTGGCCCTATTTAATTGTTTAATTATGACCTATGATTGGTTGGTATGGATTAGAAACCTTAAAATAATGTTGGGATGAATTTTATATGAGATTAGAGATGAAGAAAGTTGGAAAAATGAGAAAAGGAAGTTCTGGGCTCGAAACTGGCCTCTCGTTAGAAGACCTACCCAGGTCGTTCGAACGAGCTTCTAACGAGTTGACAGTTTGCCTTCTAATGAGAGGGATGTTCGTTCGATGCCTTTCGTTCGAATGAGATCTCGTTAGATACCCAGTTCGTTCGAACGAACTCTCGTTCGAACAACCTCGTTCGAACGAGACTTCTAACGAGCTGACAGTTTAGGCTTTTTGGCCTGTTTTGATTTCGCGTGTCCCGTAACCTTGTTTAATTGTAGAGATACCATTCCCTTGATGATAAATTGGTATAGTTGAGATATTTAGGATATAATGAGGAGTAAAACATAGAAGGGTGACTTGAACCATTGGAAATTATGGATTAAGACGTGAGTGCCTATTACGACGTGAGGACAATTGACGGCTTAAATAATTATATTAACTGGAAATATGTAATTGTGTGACATTATAAGTCGTTACGAGAATGAGAAGTGTACCACAAATAAATTATGGTGATTACTAAGATGTGTGCATACTTAGTATATGTATGTGATTTTATGTGTATGACATACCTACCATACTTGCAATCACGGGAGGTTTACGTTCTCTTAGGGCCCTCTAATCCTTGTGTTGCCCGGATTTAGATTGGTACCTCGAGAACATAGGTCAGAGAAGGACTTATTGGGATGTTAATAAGTCTGCTGATCGTGGGAGCGTAGGTATGTGCGTGACCCATGTGATGTGACTGTGTTCGCCTCCATTGTTTGTGATTTTCTATTATCTGAGAACGATTCCTGAGAGATTCGGAATGCGTGATCCTCATGTACGTGATGTACCGGGATGGATAGCAGAGTATGTGTGCAGCGCAGCTTAGTCTCGGGTGCTTGTATTGTATATTTATGACGTGAATAATATACACTTAAATAATGGGAACTTTCATGTTGGTATTGTTAAAATAATTATGTAATGTTTTGAGAAAACATAACGGGTTAACCGGTAGTGAATTGTATTGCTAATACTTGAGAATCTGAGTTAAGTATAGCCGCTATTATATTAATAACACTAGAATGTATAATGGGAATTGAGTAGTAAGGAGTAGAAGTTATTACGGTTTGGATAGTTATGTATGTCACTTAGATGGGTACGGTACGTTAGGGGTGCACAATTAGACGAGAGGTGAGTACTTCATGTGAGTGCACGTCCTAACATGTATTTTGCATTCATTGTTTTAATGTTATTAAAAAACTTGCTGTTTTTAAAATGATTTACACTTTCGGGCTCTGACCCATTTGCTTTCAAATCTATTTTTGTAAAAAGCATTTTAGGTGCCCAGCCACAAGGACACCATGCTTAGGATTCTCATTCAGGTGACGAGCTGTAGCTGTTTGTGAAAGTTATAGGACCTTGCTAGTAGACGCTTCTTTCATCTTGACTCCATATTCAGGATTCATCAGTTGTAGGGCATGTTGCCCATTTCTATTAGAGACATTTCCTATTTAAGATTTTCAGACTTTTGGCATGTAATTAATTCAGGATACCTTGTTTTATTTAGTTCAGTTGTGGGATTGTTGTGAGGAGTTTTTCCTCCGGACTTATTATTATGTCTTTGATTATTCTATTGTTTCGTTATGGTGAATGTTGTTATTCTATCATTATTCCTTTTATTGCATGTTAATCAGAGTTAACTTAAAATTTGGCAACTCACTTTTTAAATACTAGGTGGTTAGTAATCATTAAATGTTTTCGATAGTGATGCTATTAACTGGACCAACTTGGCATTTTGTATTAATTTAATAAAGGAGTAGCTACCCGGTATTTAATTAGTCGGGGTGTCACATAACCGTATTGGTTATAATGAAGAAAAAGATACCAGAATTTTTTCACACAGAGAAGGTTTATCGGATTGAGAAGCTTTATTGCAGACATTTCTTATTTCCACAACAAATCTCTACACGAAGGGGCAAATGTTGGGAGATTGAAGGTAATCTAGAGATTAGAAATAATCCCCCATTAACAACAGTGTTTGGGATTAAGACATCGTGGCAGCTCAAGCGAGGCTGTTCAGTGAGGCAGCTCAGCATGCAACCCAAGCGAGGTAGCTCATACTTTAGCTTGTTGTGTTACTAGTCATATTGTATCTTTTATTTATATTGACCACGAGCTATAACGATTGTAATGATGTAACGATTATAATGGCATTCAGCGTGAGGTCGAACGATACTCGTGAGAGACTAGGATTGGCAGGGCCTGGGAGAGCTTTCATGCTCTATCAAACGACCTCATCGTGGGAACTTTAGAGGGACTTGGTTTGGAGGATTGATAAGTGAGGCACCGTTGGGGCTTGTCGTGAGTTTCTTAGATGCACCTGGTAAAACACCAAGAGACCCTGACCGTGGAACCTCGTGCGGAGAAGCCTTGAGTTCCATCGGGCGTTGAGTTGCGAACTGAACAATCCCCTACTTAATGTCACATCTACCTTATGTCATGTCACTAACCAACTAGGAAATGTCAAATCTTCACTTGAGTAAACCACTTTGTTATTTGGGGCTGTCAGATGATTGGTAAGCCACCTCTGTGACGACATCCCCCTTACACACAATGGTTAGGCAAAGGGCATATCTTGGCATTTAATGTTTATAATGTGGATCTAACTAGTGAATCCGGCATTTAATGCTTGTGACATAAAGTGTGGGGGATGTCTTTCACAGTTATGAATGACTGAGTAACCTAGGTTGTGGTGTGGGGACTATTTAAGAGCCCTAATCACCTCTGAGGAAGGGAGGTTCTTTTTTTAGAGTTCAGAAGTTATTACTAAAGAGAATATATACATCAGGAAAAGAGATTTTTTTTACAAACCAAAGAGTTTACTCACCCACTACTTTTATTTATTACGAAGCTTTAAATACTTGACAGAGATCTTTGAGGGTGGTTGGGGTGTTTGGTTGCCAGCCAAGGTGTATCTAGGACACTTACTTCGCTCTACCTCTAAAGGAGTTACTTCTGAGTTCGTTATTATCTTCTGAGTTATACACGAGGGATTTGTGAGTTCAAACTGAGTTTATCCTCACTAAGTTGTGTTTGCGTGTCTTGTAGTTAATCGATAGCGTGGTTAGTTAACTTATCATTACTGTACTCAAAAAAGGGGTTACGCCTCCATCTAATCTAAACTACCATCTTACAATCTATATTTCTCCTTAAGTTCCATACCTTTTCTAATGCCCCCTAAGCTCTACTTGAAAAAGTACAAGTCCATGGACATATCGAGGGAGATGTCCGAGAGACATTTTGACCCCCACAAGACTGAAATTGTTGCAATGACTTTTTGGTTCTCATCGTCGTTGTTCATTGAAAGAAAAATCATTTGGAATGAAATCTCCGATAATGTCGTCTTTGTCTTCTTACAGTTTGGGTGGAAGAATTGGTTTTCTAATGACGAGGGTCTCGTGTACGAACCCATGGCCAATCACTTTTATGGGTTCCACGTTCACACTTTTAATGGAAATTATGAAGCGTACATTGATGGGGTAGTGATTCCCTTCTCTATTAAAATTATTAAATGCAAAATGAAAACGAAGGGGGTCAAGTATTTCAAGTCTTACAACTACCCCTACCTCCGAAAGGATATCCCTCATCATGAGCTTCCTAGTCGGTGGGCCCTAGACTACCCATGGGTGAGTGAGACCTTCCCATCCAGGCGACTTCCGACTCACACCAGGTTAACGAATCTCATCACATGTGGAACTATCCTCCTAATAAAGAAAGAATATGAAATCCACTTGTGGCATGTAATCTTTCTTTATTTCTTGTTCGACACGACATCAAAAGTGAGCCTTGGACACATTTATTTCGACGATTTCACAAGTTCGACTTATTGCCCCATCGATACGACTTCTCTTTCCTACGAACGCTTCATCCCTTCTCTATGCCTAGAAACGGGGTTGTTTTCATAGGCTGACCAATCCCGAATTTCCAAGCCCATAAACACCACATCGGCGGACAAAAGTAACAAGTAAGCTCGCAACCAAACCACCCCAACTAATTATTAAAGATGTCGAGATGGCGAGGGGGGGTGAAAAGGAGGCCGAGACATAAGAAAAAGAGAGGAGGGAGGGGACTTTGGTCAAACAGAGCAAGAAGATGATGATCCGACGTACCCAGATTTTGAGGGAGATTTTGATGAGTGCGCTTATGTAACGGCAATGATAAATAGTCGCATGGACCAAATAGAGTTCCGACTTGATGGTTTTCTAGAGGAGTATTGCTAAGATAGGGACGATTTTAGACCCAATAACTGCTATAGTACCTCAATGATTATGCGCCTCCAAGCCGGAATATACCATCTTAGCAGGGGTTTGGGGGCCGACTTGATCCATTACTACATGGATTCCTACGTCCGCTACCCCAATGCTCTTGGTCCCTCCCGTGAAGCTCTTTGTGAACATGCATTTTCTTTATGTAGTTTCTTCGTGTGTAATTATTTTATCTTTAAAAGAGGCTATATATTTCACTTTCTTACTATGAACAAAATTTGAGTTGTGTTATACTATGCCCTTATTGCATTTTAAATTTTGTTTGTTTATATTTTTCACTCAACTCCTTTTGAATTTAGATTTTAGTCCTTTACGTTGAGGACAATACAAAGTCTATATTGGGGGTACAATTGCATCTTTTAAAAACTTCACAAATTTTAAATGCCCCCTCAAAAATTGAAAAATGTCAAAAACTACCCAAAAAACTTTTAAAAAATTCAGAAAAAGTCCAAAATATTTTTCAAAATAAATAAAAATTGGAATTGAAATTCCTTAAAAATATCACTAAATTTTTGTTTCAAATCTCAATTTGTAAAAATTCCATGCACTAAGCTGAATATAATAAAAAATGGAAATTGAACGAAAATTGATGACTTATACGAATAAATGTGGAGATTTTGACCCCGTGAGATTTTTGTGCCTTTCCTCATTTCAGAATAATTAAATCAATCTGAGTTAAAAATAACTCAAAGTTCCTTCAGTGATAAAATCATCTTTGATCTCTAAATCGTTGTTTGATTCGTTACGGTAAGCTAATGAAAATGTTATTTTGAAAACGTGCATAAAAATTCTCAAAAATATAAATTAATCTCGAGATGCATATGGTAAGTTGATCAATAATTCAAACACACGAAGTTAGGCCATCGTTTGTTCACCCAAAAATATTAGCCATAAAAATTCCAAAAAAGCCATCCAACTTTTGAAAGCCAACTTGCGCCTAAAATAGTATCCCTTTCAATTGATGGAATAAAAATCTCGATTTAGCCCGAAGTTGTGAAAATCAGAAAATTTAGGGATTAATTTCAAATTGTACATAAAAGGGGCAGAAAAATAGAAAAATGCTCAAATAAAAATAGAAAAAAATGAAAATTTAAGAAAAACATGAAAAATAGAAAAAATGAGAAAAAAAAGAGAAAATGAACAAAATCCCGAACAAGTGCCAACGAACATTTACAAGAAACTTTTCTAACTCCAAAAAATTCTAGAATTTCCGTTATTGCCCAAAATACCTTACCCGAAAAAGTCCTAATCGAGTCCAAATAATGAAGTCAATCACCGTGTGGAGAACTAAGATAAAAAATTGTAATAAAGAGACAAGACGTTGCAAATAAATTATCTATATTTATTCCTTTAATTTTGAATTTTTTACGATCTCGAACATCACATTCATCCCAAATTAATCTCATATTTATTGAAACTAAACTTTTTGGCAAGTCTTTCATGTTTTATGTATTTCTCATGTGTTTTAAAGGTTAATCATGCAATTGGATGGAAGAGAAAAGTCGAAACAATGAAAACTTGACAAGGAGGGGAAGTCAAGGGCAAAACGGTAAATGTCCATTTAGAACCCGGAGAGGGATCCACGTGAAAGTTAAATATCTCAAGCTTAGAAAAACATAGGAAGAAACAAATCCTCAATCCGAGTTATGATGAAGAAGTTATGCCACTTTGAAGTTAAGGCGAAGTCCAAGGGGTAAAACTTCAAATAAGAAAACAAAAAGCTAAAGAAGAATTTCCAAACTCAAAGACCGAACCCGATCGGTTCTGGAAGTTAATCGATTCGATTTCACTAAGGGTTCGGTCCTGACGATTCAATTTAGTTTTGAGGGTTCGATTTCCAATGGGATTTTTTTTATCTTTTCCTACATTTTAGCTAAACTAGTGTGGGTCAATGTTTACCACTTGTATAAGTCATTTAGGAGTCTTATTGTTGATACTTTAAAATTTTTTAGGAAATTAATTAACCGTTATTCATTGGAGAACAAATGATTGATCTTTACGCATCAAATTAATTGAAGTCTTGCAATTTGTGGAAAATCTTTCATTGGGGTGAAGTTTTATTATAGCAAATTTGTTTCTTCATATAAAATTCCCAACTCGTTACTCTTGTTATTAATTATGAATACTTGCCTCATGAATATGATTAGTGTAGAATTCAATCATATGTCTAGCTAAGTTATATGTAAAATTCAACATAATTGAATAATTAATTATGTGAGTTTGATACATTAATCGAGACTATTAATGTAGTCCTCTTAACCCCATTCGTTAAAAGCAATCAGAGTGTTTAAGGATGCATTATATGATTTAGTTAATTTATCGTTTGCGCTAATTAATTTTTTGATTAATTATTGCGCGAGTTAATGCCCAAACACATTTGGTGCTTCGAATTAGTCTATGCTTTTCTTTTTATTAATTAATTTCCTAGAATTTTATATATATCGGAGATACGCTAGGATTTTGGGGATTGGATCCCAGCCCCATTTTCCCAAAAGTGTTTTTAAAACCAAAAGTTTTAATTTTTTCTTATTGTAGTTTAATTTCACACCTTTATAGATTAATTTGCTTTGGGAAATTTCTGGAAGTACAAACTCATCATCTTTTTCTTTCTTTCCCGAGTCGAAGCCTATATCTAAAAATCCAACCCTATTGTCATCACTTAGCAACCTATTCCCTAAGGATTTGACCCGTCTTACTGGGTTATTACTTGAGCGATTGATTTTCACTTGAGCCATAGGTACACACGTAGCACACACTTTTTGTTGCTCGTCGCCTATACTGGACTTAGGAGATTTTATGCGTATAAAGGACTTAGGAGATTTTATGCCTATACGGGATTTAGGAGATTTTATGCTTATACAAGACTTGGAATAAGCATATTAGTTATAGAAAACTTCTTTGTTACATAATGTAACTAATTCTGATTTGCAGACATGAATATATGGGACGAGATTTACCTAGACATATGCGGCTCGACATTTAAAAATTTTGAACAAGAGATTTGAGAAGAAGTATATGAAATTTTGTGTAAGACTATTCGAAGTATCGACTGATATTGGGCCATAGCTACCCCAGACATAAAACATAATTTACTAATTGGCCAATTAATGGGAGAAGCTCAAGTCGCAAGACAAGAAAAAATGTACTCCGAGGATCCCGAGATTCTTCAATAAGGAATTCATATATCTTGGGATGTGTATCCGCAAGAAGAACTCATCGTTACTCCCCCAGAATCCCCAACCGACTACACACCTATGTCATCCAACTCAAGCCGTTTCACTTCCACTACCTCTGGAGCTACTCCTAGTGACTATGACCCTTGACCCTAACTTGATAACATCATACCTCAGCTCACCTAAAGTAAACTACGAAGTGGAATATGGATGTATATAAATAGATGTACAAAGGA
This sequence comes from Sambucus nigra, assembly GCA_949130495.1. Classification (NCBI taxonomy): domain Eukaryota; kingdom Viridiplantae; phylum Streptophyta; class Magnoliopsida; order Dipsacales; family Adoxaceae; genus Sambucus; species Sambucus nigra. The sequence continues at coordinate 421,279,401 of OX422211.1, read as the reverse complement.
TCGATCGTCTTTCATTAAGTTTTATGTATGTGGTGAAAAGAAGTGGATAGCCATATTCCTAACTAAGCGTAATAGATATAACTAACAGTTTTTACTAATAGTAGTTTTAGACTTAACTTATAGCGTTCTATTTTGTTACAATACATTTTGACTCTATAGTATCCCAATGTAAAATAGCATGCGATATTAAAATAGAAGGTTGTTTGGTTACTCCCACTATCATTATATCTTTAGTATGTTTCACGTATAGGATGGTCAATACACGGGAATTCTCCAGTTGATCACAACGTCTAGGAGAACAACAAAATGTACCAAATCCATCTGTGACTAATGAAAGAAAACTACGTTGTCTACAAGAAATAATAGCTTTGACTAGGATGAAAGAAAATGTACCACCACAGCACCCAATCAATAATGATATCCACGATGATACACGAAGAATGAATACACTTAAGGAATTTCTTAGACAAAGACCACCAGTATTCTATAAGAATCCCGATGCCACAGAGGCCAAAAAATGGACACCTCGGACACTTAAAGTTCTCAATGGAGTAAGTATAATCCCTGAAGTTATAGTGAATTTAGCAACCTATTTATTTAAAGGCGATGCAAATTTTTTGTGGTAGTCTATTCTTTGGTCTCGAAATATTGAAGACTTACCTGGAACTAGTTTGAGGATTTTTTTAAAAAATAACTTTTTTGAATCAGTAAGATATCAGATGACACTCGAATCCCTAGGTTTGCAACAATAACAAATGACGATAGCTCAATATGAGGCCAAGTTTACATAACTTTCTCGGTATGGCCAAGAGTACGTGGATATGAAAGCCAAAATGTGTAAACACTTTGAACATGGGTTGCGAACCAACTGTAACACCCTGTGTTTTTATTTATTATTTTTAATTAATTAATTGGAATTTTCGAGAAAAATAAACTTTTGAGTTTTAAAATTTTTATTGGCAAAATATGTTGGTTATGATTTTAGAAGAATAAAACTTCAAGCGGAATTAAAATCGGAGTTAAAACGGATTTTATATTGATTTTACAATATTTTTGCCTTATGGCATTTTTTGGGAAAACTGTCAGTTTTTCGGGGTGATCGATCGATCGACGGGGGGGTAGATCGATCGACCCTCCCAGAAAACGTACGCTGTTAGCTGTTTTTTTTAAGAGTTGTGTAGGATTAGGACTCCTAATCACTATATAACCTTGTTAATCCGTAGGGGGACTTCTCATAATCACTTTTTCTTCAGTTTTTCACCAGAGAATACTTCCAAATATTTTTCCTCTCCCTCATAATCATCAACCTTCAATAAAATCAAGTTTTTGTCACAAGTTTTGGCACAAGTTTTTGAAGGCTTAATTGGTGTTTAATCAAGATCGTTCAAGAACACTCTTTTGCTAATTTTTCGAGAGGAATCCAGATTTCTAATCAGATTTTCAACACGATCTTCACAGGCATGAATACTCTATTCTTTTCCTTTAGTATTATGCGTTTTAAGTGTCGCCTAAACACTTAATTACATGTTTTCTTAAAAATAATTAGTAACTTAATTAGAAAAATTGAATACTAATTATGGGGCTGTTTTTATTAAATCTTTTAAATCTGAATAATATTCATAACCCTTGGGTACGTAGGATTGATGAGTGATTTTGGGTTTTATTGGTGTAGGGTGCATGTAGAAAAAAATTCTAGTTTTAAAATAAATGATTTTTGGGTGTGTACAATTCATGTAATACACGTAGAGATAATAAAATTTGGTTTTGATGAATATATGATGAAAACTTGGTATATTTAATTTAAAATAATTAAATGAGATTATTTGGGTATTGTTGACGTTGTGATAATTAAATTAAATATTTAATTGAATTGGACTATCATGCGTTGTTTTATACACTGATTAATTATTCTTGTTGGTGTGACTTGTTGGTATTATGATGTTGCCTTTGTGACGACGGGTTGTTGGGTATTATTGCTCTCCCTATATTTTAGAATGCCTCTAGGTATGGGACTAGTGGGTATGCCTTTTGATGATTTACGCCTTCTAGGTATGGGACTAGTGAGGGTAGATTATCGCTTTTTTTATCATCTTGGGGGTGGGCTGATTTTTGGTACTTTATCGTCGTTACGCTAGCCTAAGCATGAGACTAAGTTAAGATTTATGTTAGAAAATATTCCTACATAGGATAGGACGTATTGATTACTTGGGGACCCTTATGTATGGGACTAAGGGGTATTTTGAGGATCTCACATCGATTAAAAAGGGTGGGGTAATTCATAAATTGTGAAATTGAGAAATTGAGAATTAATGCCTAAGATAAAAACGGGTATTAAAATTTGTGGCGACATAATGTGTCGGGGCTGACAGTTTAAACGGGCCAGAGGGCGATTTATGTCGTGTCGTGTGTGGAACCTTGTCATGTGTCGGGGCCGACAGTAAACGGGTCAGAGGGCGATTGACAAGGGTAACCTTGTCATGTGTCGGGGCCGACAGTAAACGGGTCAGAGGGCGATTGACAAGGGGAAGTGTGACACTTTAATAAAAAGTGAGAACAATAATAAAAGTTGGTTAATATAATTAAATTCACATCGTGGGACTTGGGAATTTAAAATCATATTGGTGTGCCTTTATAAATGGGGATTTATGCGGGTAGTTAGTGATTTATATCTATCACATTTAATTATCCCGTTTAATTTAAAATATTTTATTGTGATATTTATTGCGTATAATGCTACTGTCTGGATTCAAGGATCCTATTTGAGGAGAGTAGTGTGTATTCTTGCTCGGGGCTTTGGCTCTGACCCATGCGTTGACTAATATTTTTCAGGATTAGAATTGGAGAAGCTGCATAAGTTTATCGGAGTTATCATTTGAAGGTGCAGCTGGAGCTGATTTACTTTATCGCTTTGTTTTAGTTTAGACTTTCTTTTCCAGTCGTATTTCAGTATGAGACTTCATTGGAGTTTTTTTGGGCCATTTGGTTCCAAAGTTGTTTAGAGGATTTCTGTTGGGATTTTTCAGGTTTTATTTAATCATTATTGGAGATTTGATTTTTGGAGTTAGCATGTGATGGATCTCTTATCGCTTAGTTATTTGTGATTATTTGAGATTTATTCAATTATTTATCTTATGGACTGATTATTTATGTCTCATATCTGTCTCATGCTAAGAATGGTATTTTATTTAGTTCATGCCCGGCATAGTTCGGCGGCGGTGGCTGGCCACCCCGTCTGTCGGATTCTGCGGGGTGTGACAGATGGTATCAGAGCATGGTCTTAGGTCTCGTAGGTTATGAGTCCGTTTAGTTTCCGCGTTGCCGATCTTTGATTCCCTTTGTGATTCGTACTTCTTAAAGTAGATGTTCTAGCATACGTGTTAGATGTGTTTCTTGGAGATGTGAAGTTTTGAGTTAAGGACGTTGTAGACATTGAGTTTAGAATTAGTAAGCTTGATGTGGGGATCCTTAGAATGGATTTTGGAGACAATAATTTTTTTTGGAGATTTTAGTACAAATGTTAGGTACCGTATGTATCGATTTTTGATGTTGAGATTTAATTTGAGGAAGTTAGAATTTTGATGACTTTCGGATATAGGATCGAGTGGGGGATTTGTGAGGGCATGTGGTACGCCGTTATTTTCATAGTTATGTGTATGTATATAGGCAATATATATTATTTTGTTGTTCATGGGGTAGGTGCGCGTAGGATTGGGTGTATGGGCGCCCAATTATGGCATTCTACGGGTAGGCATATATGAGCCTTATTTTCTTTTGCGAGATTTATGCGTTGATGAGTATGCTTCGTCTAATTTCGAGGACGAAATTCTTTGCTACTGGGGAAGTATGTAACACCCTGTGTTTTTATTTATTATTTTTAATTAATTAATTGGAATTTTCGAGAAAAATAAACTTTTGAGTTTTAAAATTTTTATTGGCAAAATATGTTGGTTATGATTTTAGAAGAATAAAACTTCAAGCGGAATTAAAATCGGAGATAAAACGGATTTTATATTGATTTTACAATATTTTTGCCTTATGGCATTTTTTGGGAAAACTGTCAGTTTTTCGGGGTGATCGATCGATCGACGGGGGGGTAGATCGATCGACCATCCCAGAAAACATGCGCTGTTAGCTGTTTTTTTTAAGAGTTGTGTAGGATTAGGACTCCTAATCACTATATAACCTTGTTAATCCGTAGGGGGACTTATCATAATCACTTTTTCTTCAGTTTTTCACCAGAGAATACTTCCAAATATTTTTCCTCTCCCTCATAATCATCAACCTTCAATAAAATCAAGTTTTTGTCACAAGTTTTGGCACAAGTTTTTGAAGGCTTAATTGGGGTTTAATCAAGATCGTTCAAGAACACTCTTTTGCTAATTTTTCGAGAGGAATCCAGATTTCTAATCAGATTTTCAACACGATCTTCACAGGCATGAATACTCTATTCTTTTCCTTTAGTATTATGCGTTTTAAGTGTCGCCTAAACACTTAATTACATGTTTTCTTAAAAATAATTAGTAACTTAATTAGGAAAATTGAATACTAATTATGGGGCTGTTTTTATTAAATCTTTTAAATCTGAATAATATTCATAACCCTTGGGTACGTAGGATTGATGAGTGATTTTGGGTTTTATTGGTGTAGGGTGCATGTAGAAAAAAATTCTAGTTTTAAAATAAATGATTTTTGGGTGTGTACAATTCATGTAATACACGTAGAGATAATAAAATTTGGTTTTGATGAATATATGATGAAAACTTGGTATATTTAATTTAAAATAATTAAATGAGATTATTTGGGTATTGTTGACGTTGTGATAATTAAATTAAATATTTAATTGAATTGGACTATCATGCGTTGTTTTATACACTGATTAATTATTCTTGTTGGTGTGACTTGTTGGTATTATGATGTTGCCTTTGTGACGACGGGTTGTTGGGTATTATTGCTCTCCCTATATTTTAGAATGCCTCTAGGTATGGGACTAGTGGGTATGCCTTTTGATGATTTACGCCTTCTAGGTATGGGACTAGTGAGGGTAGATTATCGCTTTTTTTATCATCTTGGGGGTGGGCTGATTTTTGGTACTTTATCGTCGTTACGCTAGCCTAAGCATGAGACTAAGTTAAGATTTATGTTAGAAAATATTCCTACATAGGATAGGACGTATTGATAACTTGGGGACCCTTATGTATGGGACTAAGGGGTATTTTGAGGATCTCACATCGATTAAAAAGGGTGGGGTAATTCATAAATTGTGAAATTGAGAAATTGAGAATTAATGCCTAAGATAAAAACGGGTATTAAAATTTGTGGCGACATAATGTGTCGGGGCTGACAGTTTAAACGGGCCAGAGGGCGATTTATGTCGTGTCGTGTGTGGAACCTTGTCATGTGTCGGGGCCGACAGTAAACGGGTCAGAGGGCGATTGACAAGGGTAACCTTGTCATGTGTCGGGGCCGACAGTAAACGGGTCAGAGGGCGATTGACAAGGGGAAGTGTGACACTTTAATAAAAAGTGAGAACAATAATAAAAGTTGGTTAATATAATTAAATTCACATCGTGGGACTTGGGAATTTAAAATCATATTGGTGTGCCTTTATAAATGGGGATTTATGCGGGTAGTTAGTGATTTATATCTATCACATTTAATTATCCCGTTTAATTTAAAATATTTTATTGTGATATTTATTGCGTATAATGCTACTGTCTGGATTCAAGGATCCTATTTGAGGAGAGTAGTGTGTATTCTTGCTCGGGGCTTTGGCTCTGACCCATGCGTTGACTAATATTTTTCAGGATTAGAATTGGAGAAGCTGCATAAGTTTATCGGAGTTATCATTTGAAGGTGCAGCTGGAGCTGATTTACTTTATCGCTTTGTTTTAGTTTAGACTTTCTTTTCCAGTCGTATTTCAGTATGAGACTTCATTGGAGTTTTTTTGGGCCATTTGGTTCCAAAGTTGTTTAGAGGATTTCTGTTGGGATTTTTCAGGTTTTATTTAATCATTATTGGAGATTTGATTTTTGGAGTTAGCATGTGATGGATCTCTTATCGCTTAGTTATTTGTGATTATTTGAGATTTATTCAATTATTTATCTTATGGACTGATTATTTATGTCTCATATCTGTCTCATGCTAAGAATGGTATTTTATTTAGTTCACGCCCGACATAGTTCGGCGGCGGTGGCTGGCCACCCCGTCTGTCGGATTCTGCGGGGTGTGACACCAACATTAAAAATATCATTATCCCATTGATATTTAGTTATTTTAATTAAATGATAGAGGTAGCATCACTTATCGAAAGGAAATCAGGCATCTGGAGGAATTAACCGAATCACAACTCCACCCCTTAGAAACTCGTATGTCATAAGAAGCCAACATAATCAGAATGACCACCCTTATGCAAACCATATGTTGGTTAGATTTTTAGGCAAATTAACCATAGCAATAATGGATCCCGACGCGAAGTAATAAGTGTAACATATTAGGGTACATAAGGCCGCAATGCCCAAATCGACAATAATTGTATCCTAGGAACTTTACATTTTCACCAACAGTGAAACCCACAATTTGATCAAACACCCATTTGTGACACCAAATGTTAACTTTGACAATCATCCACCTCAAAAAAGGTTTCGTGGAAAGCGGTAAAAATCGAGGAATAGATTTCGAGACCAAAATTTTGCCATTCGTCGAACCAAAGATCCAAACAACTGTGACATGGTAGAAAGTAACATATTTTTCCACAACGTCTCGACAAATATATTATTTGATTATGTCTCAACACGTTCTTTCAGTATCTATGGCTTCATGACTCTATTGCAATTATCTACTAGTACCTTAGAACATTTGTTAAAAATAATAATGCCAACCGAATAAATCACGTAACAAATCGAGTTTGTAAACACCATATCCTATAGATTGGGACTAGAATTTATCAAGTATATCTAATATTCTAAGACCCGAAGGAATTCAACTTGATAATAGGAATGGAGTTTTATCATTAAACATTGCTCACATCAACTTCCATGAGAATATAGTAATATTCAAAAGACCTCATCAAATCCCATTTTACTTTTAAGGAAAGAGTCACTCAAAGTCAATATTTTCTCATATTCATAAAACAGTGTCTTCATCTCCTTTTACAATCTTAAATAAATATGATGACATATTTCCAAAGATTTACCTGGTCTGCCCTCACAATGAGAACTTGAATTTACCATTGAATTGTTACCAAACACCTCCCCTACTTCTAAAACTCCTTATTATATGGCACCTTGGAACTGCGGGAACTTAGAACCCAACTTGGTGACTTATTATAGAAGGGTTTTATATGACCTAGTACATCCTCTTGGGGGGTAACATTCTTATTTGTGAAAAAAAGGATGAAATGTTCGATTATGCATTGAGTATTAGAAGCTAAATCAAGTAAACATCAAGAATAAATATTCATTTCCTAGGATAGAAGACCTATTTGACCAATTGCAAGGGTTAAAAATATTTTCATAAATATATTTACGGTCTGGGTATCACCAACTTTGTGTGAAAGAAGAAGATATACGCAAAACTTCCAATTGAACTCAATACGGCCATTTTAAATTCTTGGTCATGTACTTTGGGTTAACTAATGAACCTGAAGCATTCATGGACTTAATACATAGAGTTTTTTTACCTTTCTTGGATCAATTCGTAATTTTTTTCATAAATGATATCTTAATATACTCTAAGACTAAAAATGATTACAAAGAATAATTGCGTATATTACTGGAAACCTTACGGCAATACCAACTTTATGTAAAGAAAATAAAGTGTGATTTTATTATAAAAGAGGTGAAATTTCAAGGGCATGTGATTATCGATATAGGTATACAAGTGGGTCCAATAAAAACTATTGCAGTACTCGAATGGCGACAACCTACAAACATTACGAAAATTCTAAGCTTTCCCAGACTCGTAGGTTATTATCGATGCTTCGTGGAAGTTTCAAAAATTTACTTATCTTTAATGAAACTAACACAAAAATATGTCTGATTCGTGTGGACTTAAGAGTGTGAACAATCATTCCTTACATTAAAGGAAAAGTTTGCCACTACCTTAGTTCTTACTATTCCCTCAAGTAATGTTAGTTATGACATATATACTGACGCCTTATTACAATGATTGGGATGTGTATTAAGGCAACATGGAAAGTTTGATCATGGAAATTAAAGATTTATGAATGTAATTACCTGGTACTAAAGATTTATGAATGTAATTACCTGGTACGAAGTCTATGAAGAAAGATATAGCCAATTTTATGGCAAAAAATCTGACATGCCAATAGGCAAAAATTTAACATCAGCAACCTAGAGGATTATTACAACCACTTACTGTTCTAGAATGTAAATGGGATCATATCACGATGGATTTTATTACTGGATTACGTAGAACATCTTAAGGTTATTACTCAATATTGGTTATTGTCAATCGACTTGTCAAATCTGCTCATTTTCTACCAACAAGAGCTACTAATTCTTTGAAAAAACTTAGTGAGATTTATATTCATGAAATTATTAGACTCCTTGGAGTACCCCTATCCATTATATCTAACGGAGATCCCCGATTTATACAAAAAATTTGGAAAGCATTCTAAAAATCCACAGGAACAAGGGTTTACCTAAGAACTGCTTCCATAGATCGATGGTCAATCTGAAAGAGTAATTCAAACCCTCGAAGATATGTTACAAGATATAGATTTTTCTATACATGGAATTATCATCTCATGTTAATAAAATTCTCCTACAACAATACTATCAAACTAACATTCAAGTTACTTCTTACGAAGCCTTAGGTAGGCCTTGTTGTTCACCATTATGATGGAATGACTCTAGAGAAAACAATATCTTTAGACCCAAAATTATAGCGAAAACTATAGAAAAAATATGAGTAATGAGAAAATTTTCATATGGCCCAAATTCAAAAAAAGAGTTATGCTCACAATAGAAGAAATCCTTTAGAATTTTAGATAGACAATCAGGTATTCTTGAAAGTATCCCCATGAAAAGAAATTATTTGATTTGAGAAGAAACGGAAGTTAACACCTCATTGTATTGGACCTTTTCAAATCTTTGAACGCATAGGGGTACTTGCTTATCGTTCTACCTTTCGAATTTTCCAATATACATGACGTTTTCCATGTTTCATAACTACGAAGATATATAACTGACCCTAATCAAATTATTACATGGGAAGGTGTATCAGTACAATCAAATCATGATTTCAAAGAAAAACTTATAAAAATTCTAGATTGGAAAAATAAAGTTCTTCAACGAAAAAAATACGGCTAGTGAAGATATTCTGGCAACACATGGTACCGAAGAAGCAACATGGGAAACTGAAGAATCCACGAGATTACGTTACCCTAAACTCCTTGGCGGTAATTTCGAGGACATAATTTTTTAAGAAGGTAGAATGTAACAAACCCGTGATAACCCCTTACATATTTTATACCTATCAGACTTACAAACAGCTCTAAAGAACTAAGAAATTACCTTAGTAATCCTCAAAGTTCAAAAATTACCAAAGTACCCCTAAAAAATTTAAAACTTCATATCTAAACCATAGAATACTCTTATGACCCAAACTTAAACATAAAACTTAATCATAGTACTTACATGTTTTCAAAAATTACATCGACCATCCTAACAAGATAAAAAATTACATAATTGAAAAAACTAACGTTTTGTTATCTCTATGATTTTATGTATCAATTCTATTTTTTCAGTTGTTTACATTTATCGACTTTCATAGGTCACAAATATGAGTTTACGTGAAATTTCTAATGTAGGAAATGCACTAAAATAGCTTGAATACCATAAACCTCCATTAAAGCTTGTGCTTTATTGATGGAATTTGTACTCCTAACTTTGAACCCGTTTCAAAGTGGTAGAACTCAAGCTCTGGGTCTATGGAACCTAGGTGCATAGCTTAATTTAGTGCAAAATGGCTTTTGATACCCCAAATCAAAGGTTTAATTTTACGGACCTAGAAATTTGAGAAACAAAATATTGGAGCTATGTTAAACCAAACTGGTTGAGCTCAATTTTTATTCAAATTCATGAATATCATCATGTCATAGCTCAAATTATTGCCTAAATCCACGAATGTTGAAGTTAAACTTTTTCCCTTTTTAGAGAAAATGAATAGCTTGAACCAATTAACGTCAATGCCTAAAACCAATATGGTTGGATTCATCTCAAACAATTTTCATTCAGGAATTAACCTAAATGGTATTCTAGAACTTTTTGAATTTGAGATCAAAGTTTTCAAACCCGAAAATTAACAAAACGAAGGTAGAAGAGGAATTGTAATACACATACGAGAGTGGAGTCAAACCCAAGCGCGTATGGGTGATGACACATCGCGTGATGGCATGTCTCCAATCAGAAAAATCTGAGATTTTTTCCAAAAAATGTATTTTGTTTTTCTGGTCAAAATAGTATATTACATCACCTTGTTTGGTTAACCAAAAAGCAGTTTCTTGAGAAAACAGTTTTAAAGAATTAAAACCTAAACATTTAAAAGTAAGATCCGCGTCAATCAACTAATCTCATTCCTCGATATATATATAAGATATATATGAATTTTTGCTACGTATCCAATAAACATGTATAAAAAAACTAGAAATAAACATCTTGAATATTGCCTAATTTTAACTTTAAGAAGCCCTAAATTTAAAAATAATCCCATAGTTTTAAGAATTATAAAATGATGCCTAAACTTTTTATAGGATATTTAAACTTCCTTAACAAGCTATGGACCCTAAAGTTTTTACATATTTAACTTTCTACCCATCACAAATTGCAAACCATACCTTAAGAACAGTAAGTCCAATTTAGTAAATTACACTTTAGGCCCTAAACTTCCAAAAAGTACAGAATTTGTACCATATTCCCATATAAACTTAGAAAGGACCAAAAACTAAACCCTAACAAATTTAGATATCAGCATAACTGACTATTATTTAACCTAAGCAGCCAGATAAGCTGGAACCCATAGGCTTCCCCATCAAAACACATGCCTTTAACTTATCCCCTAACAAAGACCAACTTGTATCTTCTGAAATCCATCTAAATTTACACCAATCAAATGACCCTAACCTCCCTTATGAATTGCCTAACAATTCTCTACAGAAAGACACCAGTTAGTACTAGTAAAACAAGACTCCATAATTGATATTTTTTGGTATTTCCATATTTTATGTATCAAACTCAGTTTCTATTAATTCTATATAGTTTCTGCAGTTCTATAGGATTCATTTATGCTTTTACATGTAGAAATTCACATAGAAATACCCTGGAAAGGATCACAAACTAGAAAACACCATTAAAGCTTGAGCTTTAATGGTGGACTCTATTTTCCTGACCTTCAATTAGTTTCAAGTGGGAGTATTTGACCCTAGTAATGAATAGCTATAAAAGCCTACTCCCCAGTACTAAACAAAATTCAAATGTTACCTATCACGAAGACCATGGGTTCAAAAGAGAAGTTGTTAGATATACAAGATAGGTGGACGAAAAGAGTGAGGACACTCATTGGCGACTAGCATTTCAAGGAAGCAACTTTTAGAAAGTACGAGCTTTATCCAATGAAGTGACTTCTCAAAAGTATGAACCTCTCTTTTGGGGAGAGGTGATTTTTCTAAAGTACGAGTTATCCTTAGGGCAAAGTGACTTTCCTAAAGTATGAACTTCTTTAAACTAGCAACTTTTGTGAGCCCTCGAGGGTATAGGGTTTAAACAATATGAAAATCAAGACTTATGTAGTGCGTGATGAAAGCATGTAATCTTTAATTTTTACTTACTTTAATGTTAAATTTTATCGCAAGGTCCTTCGTGCGCACTTATATGTTTGGTAAAATGTACATTCTTGTACATAAGGACCTAAGCACATATTTACATTATGAAGGATTCTAAAATTAATGCCGCTAAATAGTTCTAAAATTTACGTAAAGTAGTCATGCAAGAGAACAATATTTGAGCATAGTAGGAACGAAGCATATACATAATTCGGTTCGCTATATTTCCCTTCGGTGGAGTCACCACTGTGTCATAACTGGTGGGGCCAAAATAAGATACAAAGTGTTATATAATAATAATAATAATAATAATAATAATAATAATAATAATAATAATAATAATAATAATAATAATAATAATAATTCTTAACTACATTGTTCCTCGGCAATGGTGCCATTTTGATTGAGTGGAAACCAACTTGATGTGTAAGGACGCTATCGTTGTTTAGTTTACTGTCCCAATACAAAAACCTAAACTTTTACTACCCTTTTTTGAGTATAATGGTTCTTAGGTTATTGAATACATATGGAACGGATGTTAGAATTTAGTTGATTTAAAACTTCGAATAAAGTGTAAAATGGGATTTTTGGATTTTAGTCTTTAACCTGATTTTACTTTTAGTTAAATGTGCGGGATATCATGGGTCACTTTTTTAAACTCGTAAATATTTGAATCTAAGTTGGAAAAGTGAAAGTTATTTCAACCATTAAACAGTCATTTAAGTAAGCTATCAAACATATAGAAAAAGAACATTACATGAAAGATGAAAACTTTATTCATGAGAGCGTAACTTCTAACATACAATGCATATCATACTAAGAGTTTGAAAACATATCATGCTTGAAATTATATGTTAAGACTCCATAGCATTAAATTCATTGCATCTTAACCCCTGAGTATATTTTCATACTTCAGGAATCTTAAAGGAAAATACTATTTTAACAAGGGTGGGACGATTATGGACAACCTATTTAATGAGTGAAACATAATTATAAATGCAATAAAATAATTATCACAGAGAAAAACTAATTATCAAAGAAATAAAATAATTATTAAATCAATGACTAATTAATAAAGAGATAAATAAGTAAACTAATTAATAAAGCAATAAACTAATTAATACAAATATAAATAAAAGAAATTATACTTTCTAAAAAATTAAAAAAGAAAAGTTTCTAGAGCATAATTGAGAGAAGTGGTGAACTGGTGAGAAAAAAAGAAGGGGAATCTAATTAAATATAGGAAAGGGGAGGTATTGAAAGTTCCAGATCGATCCGTATTCGGGTCGCGTTGATCCGATCAAATTTTGACTTTTGGGGTTAATTTGGGTACTAACTTTCACTTTTGAATTTTTTACTTTGATACTTTTTGACTTTGACTGTTTGTATCTTCATCGTTTTACATCAGAATAATGTGGCGCTTGAGCTCTGACATTCCTTTTGTTGTTTGGTTTACTGCCTCAACACAAAACCTAAACTTTTACTACAATTTTTTATTAGTATAATGATGCATATGGTATCAAATGCATAGGGAATGCATGTTATAATTTAATTGATTTAAAACTTCAAAAAACGTTATATAGAGATTTTATATTTTAGTTTTAACTGATTTTACTTTTAATTAAATGCAATGGAGGTTCTGGATCAATTTTTTGACCTCTAAAATATGTGAATCCAAGTTGGGAAAGTTAAAGTTATTTCAACAGTTACACACTCCTTTAGGTCAAAAGTAAAGCATATAGGGTAAAGACGTTACATGAAAGATGAAAACTTTATCCAAGGGAGTGTAGCTCCTAACATTCATTGTATCTCATAATAAGAGTTTGAAAATGTATAATGCTTGACATTATATGTGAAGCCTCCATAGTATTAAATTAAATATATATTAAGCCATGGATGGATCTTTATAATTTAATAATCTTAGGGTTTGTTTGATTGCAAACATGGAAAATGTGTTAAAAATAGTTCATTTGGATGAGAAGTTGGAAAATGACTGGAAAAACATATGAGTTTTTGGTCTTACTTTTTTTTTCCATGGAAACCAACTCTTTGGTGAGTGGATAAGAAATATTTTCCACCAAAAATGAGGTTTGAGATGGAGCACTTGTAATGTGAATGAGAGTTATTCTTACATGAACTATTCACAATCAAGGCGCTACAAAGGCAAAATATGAGTCAAAGCAACTATTATCCATGGAAAAATTTTCTTGTCAATCAAACACACCCTTAAAGGAAACACTATATTTAAATGGGTGGGATGATTATTCACAAATTATTTAGAAATTGAAACTTAATTACGAACGAAATAAACTAATTATCAAAGATATAAACTAATAATCAAAGCAATAAACTTATCATTAAGTTAATAAAATAAAAAAACTAAGTAAACAAATAATTAAACTAATAAACTAATTAACAAAAGAATTAATAAAAGAATCTACACTTTATTAAAACCTATAATAAAAAAAATTCTATAGAGAATAGGAAAAATGGTAAATTAACGAGAAAATAAGAAGGGAAAACTTGTTATTATAGGCAATGAGGAGGTGCTGATAGTGTCGGATTTATCCGAATTGGAGTCGGATCAATCTAGTCAACTTTTAACTCTTGGGTTTCACTTGGGTTCTAACTTTGGCATTTGACTTTTTGAATTTATGAATTTGACCCATCAAATCATTTTTCGTTTGATGTCAAAATGATACACCACTTGAACCGGGGTGGTCCTTTAATTGTTTGGTTGACCATATCAGCAAAAAAACTTAAATTTAACTACACTTTTGTATAAGTACAATACTGTGTAGTTTATCGAATCCACATGGAATTCGTTTTAGAATTTAATTGATATAAACTTCATATAAAGTGTAAAATGTGATTTTTGGATTTCTGTTTTTAATATGGTTCACTTGTAATTAAATGGGATAGAGGTTGTGAATCATTTTTTCGGCCTCTAAAATATGTGAATCCAAGTGGGAAAAGTTAAAAGTATTTCAATATTTATAAACTCGTTTAGGCAAGCAACCAAACATGTTGGGTAAATAAAAATGATAAAAACTTTATACGTGACAGTGTAACATCTAACATAAATTGCATCTCATACTAAGAGTTTGAAAAAATATAATGCTTGACAATACATGTGAAGACTTCATCGAATTAAATTCCACATATATTAACCTGTGAATGTAATTTTATGCTTTAATAATCTCAAAGGGAAATACTTTATTCATTTAGGTGAGATGATGAGCCACAACCTATTTAATGAGGGAAACTTAATTTTAAACATTGCAAATTAATTATTAAAGAAACAAACTAAATTTCAAGTCAATAAACTACATATCAAAATAATAAATTAATTATTAAAGTAATAAACTAATTAATAAAGATATAAAATAATTAAACTAATCAATTCAATAATAAAGTAATTAACAAGCTAACTAATAAAAGAAACTACACTTTATTAAAAATAAAAAAAATATGAAAATTTATTAAAAGGAGAAGGGGAGAATGAGAGAAGTGTTGAATTGCTGAGAAAAGAAGAAAGGAAAGCTAGTTATTTATAGGGAAGATGGAGGTGTTAATAGGGACAGATCGATGCGGATTAGGGCCAGATTGATCGAGTCGACTTTTGAATTTTGGGTTTGACTCATGCATTAACTTTGAGATTTAAAGTTTTAACTTTGCATCTTTGACTCTTCGTATCATATTCGTTTGATGTCAAAATGATTGTGACACCCCGCCTAATTTAAATACCAAGCGATCACTCCTATACCAAATTAAAACAGGAGTCTCATATGGTTCATTCTCAGCATCACTGTCGAAAGCCAAATTAATTACTAATAACCTATTAAGATGGCGTCAAAATTTTATCTAACTAATCTTTTTAACTAAACCATTTAATATAACACATCCAAAATAGTCATGAATAGAATTGAATGAAATAAAATAACCGAACACTCGGTTCAACATTATACAACCAAAATGAACGGCCTCACTAAAAGGCAGTAAAAGAATAAATAAATGTGGTTGGGTTATTAGCCCGAATGTTTATACAATACCTCATATCTAGATTACAAGGATAGAAGCATCTACAGTAAACCTGCATGCATCCACAACTGATGTAGGAGACGTCTGACTTGAAAGAATCATCATCCAAGCGTCCCTGTGTCAGAACACCTATACATTTATAATATATAGCAAGAGAGAGGAAAAAATAGAGAAACGGGTCAGAGCCCAAGTTCTGAAAATATTTGCAAGTGCATATTTGCTTTATTTATGAAAAATAAGTTTTATCTCATATTTAAGTTGGTATCGTACTCCCATGAGATACCCATCACCCCTCTTCTAATAATGAACACTTAACGCAACCATTTAAAACCCATAGTTAAGCTACCCCTCCTAACTACTCTATCTCACCTGACCTCTAGAAACCTTGGAAATCGTGTACTAAGGGCTAAACTTCTCCCCATTCTCAACACTGCACTATGTTCGTGCATGGGGTGTCTCGCGAAGCAAAATCCAGACAGGGAACCCCCTCGATACACTACTACTTAGCAGTGTCAATCTTAGAGATCCATTAGGCCCTCAGTACAAAATGTATATATATACATCACATATAATAATATACATATCATACTCACTCTCATATACATATGGATAGGATCTCCCGGAGTGAGATTGAATCTATATTCATTTTAAATCTTTACTCTAGCAAAGATACATATATATATATATATATATATATATATATATATATATATATATATATATATATATATATATATATATATTCTTTCTCTCATACACAAGTAGTGTACTAAACACCCAAGCACAATAACCATCCCAACGAGCTATAAATTGAGGATGCAGTCTAATAGTGTTGATCCAACTCCGGGTTTACTCACTGTACCACGGTACCAAGACAGACTTACTCAATGGTCTTGGTAAAATATACACAACGGTGGAGGCGGTCATGTTCCCTCTGTAAGTAGAGTACACACATCGCACTCGAACGCGAGAC
This sequence comes from Sambucus nigra, assembly GCA_949130495.1. Lineage (NCBI taxonomy): Eukaryota > Viridiplantae > Streptophyta > Magnoliopsida > Dipsacales > Adoxaceae > Sambucus > Sambucus nigra. The sequence goes on along the minus strand of OX422211.1, from coordinate 421,262,544 downwards.
GAGATGACCTGGGGATATACTCACCCTGCTCCTCAAGCCAGGGGATTCACCCACATTGCGCAACCGCCCTGGATTGCACTAGAGAAAAATATAATCTGGTTGTTCCAACCCTACGCCAAAGGAAAGCATCTGGAATCAGCCTCTAAAATACAAACATATCAATCACACATAGATATATATATGTATTTCCGTATAATATATATACCTTATAACAACGTCGTATATATAAATTGTCTCACTTCCCAATACATAAGGCTATAATTGCCCAACTCTCGAAGCGATTGCCAAAAATCCTGAATGTTCCCATTCGTAATAGTATATAAGCACTAATACGGTTAAAATCCTAAACCGAGAAGTGTTCCCTAACTTCATTCAAAATTCATACCTTATTCGCTTCTAAGGATTTACATACCATCTGAATATACCAATTTGTATTAAATAAACAAATATGCCCAAAACTTATTTAAGCTCCAAAGGTATCGTGCCTCTGATAATAACCGTCGTCGATAGTTGCAATGGGTAATTGCTAAAGAAGGTAGCCCTGTCCTCTATTTTAATCGCATCCACATCCTAGGATTTAACCCGAATGCATAGGCAACGCATAGGAATATTTCTATGTTACAATTATCTATATAAAATCTTCCGCCAAAATATTCCCTTGGGTGTTGTTCGTTCCGAACACCCGTAGCTAATTAAGTTAAGGATTCTATCTTCCATGAACCCAAAAATTTACCTTCCTCTGACAAATTAAATTTTAGAGGTCCCCACTCTATTTTTTGAACCCTATACATCTAATTCCTCGATTAATTTAATTTCATCAAAAATATAATATTTGTGCCACCCAAATATTGCCCCTTCCTAGACCCCGTAGATTCCCTCAAATGGCTAGTAATAAGTACCCTTAGCCGGGTTTTTAATTCTTTAATTAAACAAGACATAACCATCAATTTGGGATTTTATCTCATATAAACATCACAAACCCAAATTTCCAAAATACCTGTATGATCGATGGGTCAACCCTTGGCTGTCGATCGATTGATCAAGTCGGTCAGCTTCTTCTCCGGCCCCTGTTTCGGCCATTAACAAAACTCCAACCTTTTTACTCCTTCTCCCAACTTTATATAACCCCCACAACCAACTAATTTTACATAAAGGAAATAGGTTCTAAACATCCTAGAACCAAGAATTAACAACTAAATTCAATTAATTCCCAAGTTTCTCCAATTTGATATTTTTCGGGTTTTACCCGTTAAACTTCCGAAAAACCTGTTTGATTCACGAAAACCCAATCCCAAAATCATATAATTTGTTATTACCAATTTTGTTTTATGATATTTATGCTCAAAATTAATAAAGCAAGTAAACACTTGCCTCGTGGATAAAATTCGACGACCTCGAGTCAAATCCCACGGAGTTTGGCCGAGAAATCCCTTTCCTCTCTTCCTTTCTCCTCTTCCTCTCTTTCCTTCTTTTTTCCTCTCTTTCTCCCACTCTCTCGTGTCTTATAGGGAAAGAAAAGAGGGTTTATCCCTATTAAACCCAAAAATGAATCGTTTACTCAATTATGAGTCCCTATTAGTATAAAAATTCCTGGAACCCAAATACTGTCCCCGGATACTCTATTCTGACTATCTCGGCCATTTCAAAACCAACTGCACACTCAAAATCTCCATCCTAGGTACTTAACCACAATTCACTAATTAAACCCAACACACCCCGAAATGGGTTTTCTAATTGAAATATTAGCCTTTGTCGCTTTATCCAACTGCGACGTGCAATTAAAATGGTCCAACTCATTTACTTAATCTCAAAAGTAAATGAAACACACCTCTAAAATCATCTATCCCTCATAAATTCAAAAAATTATTATTCACGATAATTTCTTAAATTCCCAAATTACACTTACTTATGAATTTTAATTATCCCCAAAAGTGCAGGGGGTTACATACTCCCCCCCTTACAATGGAATTTCTCCCTCAAAATTCAAATACAACCGATAAGACCAACACTTACCTAGGATCATGAATCACTCCACATCCTAATGCCTCAAGTGGAATGGTACTAACCCGATGGATCTCAACCATACATTCATTCGGCACTCACCTCTATCAAGGTTTATACGATACTATACTGCTACCTTGGCCGCTTTAACGTCTAAATCTCACCTGAAAACAAAATCACGATTTTAAGCTTTCGGTTATCTACACCAGGATATCTACTTTCCCCTTAAAAAGGAAATTACTCTAACGCTTGACTATTCCTATTAGTCTCGTCGCTTATCTTGGGCATGCTACCTCTTATTGCCCCCTATACCTCTTACGACATTCCATTTAACCCATTTCAATTCCACTATGACTTCCTCACAGTATAAACTTTAACTTTATATACTATGCCTTTTTTATTTCAGGTGATATATAAAACCAACTTACCAGGGTGCCCATACACCTATTAATTCGTGCCTGTTTGCACAAGGTTTACCAACCAATCTTTCTATATTGGCGCCACTAACTCTACTGGACTTACTTTCCAATAATTCTAAGATCGAAGAGTTTTCCTACTCATGTAAAATAGTACTATTCTAAGTTGTCCCTAGTGCCGAAGACCTTTATCAACTCCCGACATTGGCTCGGTTTCTTGTGTGGGATGTCTCGCAAAGAGAAATCCAAATAAGGAACCCTCTCGTTACACTACTTCCTCGCGTCGTCGGTCATCTTGATATAACTCCCTAAGGCACACCAGCGGGACGTCCTAAGTTCTACTTCGCTAACCTACTAACGCTCTTCTACCACTACACCCTTCTATCTTAACGAAATGGAAAGTCTAACTAATAGGTCGCCTACTCCCTGCCAATATGTTACGATCATCTTACCTAAAATATACTTCCTCTTAATTAGCCTTTTATTCAAGGCATGGATATACGCCTCAAATCAATATCCTTTACCTCGACTCACCCCCATACTTTTGGTGAGAGAACCATTTCAGTGCTTTTCCATAACTCTTTTATCTCCATAAGCATATACTCATCACACGTCTCTCAGTCCATAGTGTTTTCTCTACACTAGGTAACTTATCATCAAAACCAACATCCTTGCATTTCATAACATCTCTCCACTCTCGACGTCGTAAAGGTTCATGCGTGGAGTGTCTCGCAAGAGAAATCCAAACAAGAAACCCCTCCAATACACTACTACTTAACTTTGTCAGTCGTGGAGGTCCGTTAGCGTTAAATATGCAACCGGGATAACCCTATCCCCTTTTTCAACAAAATGTGGTCTGAACTCCTATTTCCTTCTAGGAGCCATACCACTCGGTGCTGTCACTAACACTAAGTCCTTAGCGCAACCAACAACAAGTTTAAACTCACGGCTTAACATTCGGTCCTGCACACCTTAAATCATCTCTATAAGGTTGCCACACATACGAATCATGATTATGAAACCTATGCTCACCTAAGTTCCATCTATTCATATAATAAAGGATAACTCAACCTATATCCAGGTGAGATATCTCCACAATAACCTGTTCCACCCTCGAATTGTGGATAGGACAGCCTTGGAATCCTTAGCCTGCTATCGCTCCTCTAATACCATAACATATCATACTTAGAATAATACCGTACTCGTATATCACACATAGAACGAGTAATCTAAACCATATATATATATATATATGCAAAATATTATGCCGCTATCGCGGAAAAACACGTAGACCTACACTACCTAATATCATCGATAGCGCCAAATGATCAAATTATACACACGAATATAGGGCTAACGAAATACCGCGACTCTATCTAGTCACCCCAACTATACCTCCTCCACTTGAGGTGAAACTCATAATAAAATTCTTGCCAATTTCTTTGGCTACTCCAAACTGAATCCTGGACTTGATGCGATCTTAACTCAATGCCCTATCTAGGCACCCCACTCTTATCCTTTAACTCCTACCTGGAAAGGACTAATCGTGTGGCTCAAAACTCCACCTCACCCTATTTCCATCTCTAGCCTTCCTGACTATGTTAAAGTTATCAGTATCATCGGACTCTACAGCCTCGATCCTGACAATCCTCTTCATAGTCCCCTTAACTTCTTCATTAAGAGGAAAGTCCAGTACCGGCATCAACAACCCTGTTCCAATGAATTCCCCGGGTAGGTGCCCACCGATGGGGTTTCATGAACATACTTTTTCCATAAGTGTTAGCAACCCCTACTAGTATGCCTATCATTCCTCATAAGGACACTCCCTTCATTGTACCTTCTTTATTCAACACAAAGTACACTTATGCTTATCACTATTTATTCATTGCCCACCTTTGACAGATCCTTGTGTGAATAATTCAAGAACTGCATTCTCTCCCTTCCCAATCCACCAAGGGAATTTGCGATTAAAACCGTTCGTGAGATTCCTCTATGAGCAAAACATCTTGCTCCCCTAAATATGGAGACCATTCTTCCCACCATTTCAATATTGCTCCCACGAGTGAAAAATTTTCCTTAAATTTTTGCATATGGGTATTTCTATACCCCTCTCTAAGCCAAGGCTTCTGAGCCTTCTACTCCCACTAAGTAAAGCTACACCGACTTTGTATAACTTAAACCTCAACGTATGGTCCTTATCAATGACCATTCGAACATCTTTATCGAGTAATTCAAGCTTAGCACCACTGCCTAATACTGTGGTACTTGGATACTCACAACTACTATACTTTAGTAGTCGTTGCAACAATCATTGACAATGCCATAAAAGAGAATGACCTCTGCTGCGGTCCTCATCCCCAGCTTCAGCTTATAGCTCCAACTGAGCCCCACCTCTTTCCGCCCTTGAACTGGCCTTCTGTCATCGCCTTCATCGATCAGCACACGTGTCTTGAACGAGCGTGCAAAAGACTTAATATAATCTTACATAATAGCGTAAGAATGAAATCTCACAAGAGGAATCAACAATCCTAATCCTAAGGCTTTATATCAAATTGAGAGAAATAATGAAAGCGTAGTACGTCCATACAGATTCTTAAGGACACTAGAACCTGATGCTCTGATACCATCTATGACACCTTGCCTAATTTAAATACTGGACAATCACTCCTGTACCAAATTAAAACAGGAGTCTCATATGGTTCATTCTCAGCATCACCGTCGAAAGCCAAATTAATTACTAATAACCTATTAAGATGGCGTCAAAATTTTATCTAACTAATCTTTTTAATCAAACCATTTAATATAACACATCCACAACAGTCATGAACATAACTGAATGAAATAAAATAACCGAACACTCGGTTTAAAATTATACAACCAAAATGAACGGCCGCACTAAAAGGCAATAAAAGAATAAATAAATGCGGTTGGGTTATTAGCCATAATGTTTATACAGTACCTCCTATCTAGATTACAAGGATAAAAACGTCTACAGTAAAGCTACATGCATCCACAGCTGCTGCAACAGACGTCTGACTCGAAAGAATCATCATCCAGGTGTCCCTGTATCTGGACACCTATACATATATAATATATAGCAAGCGAGAGGAGAAAATAGAGAAACGGGAAAAGCCCGAGTTGTGAAAATATTTGGAAGTGCATATTTTCTTTATTTATAAAAAATAAGTTTATCTCATATTTAAATTGCTATCGCACTCCCATGAGATACCCCTAACCCCTCTTCTAATAGTGCACACCTAATCCATCCATTTAAAACCCCTAGTTAAGCAACCCCGCCTAACTACTCTATCTCACCTAACCTCTAGAAACCTTGAAACCCGAGTACCAAGGGCTAAACTTCTCCCCATTCTTAACACTGCACTACGTTCGTGCGTGGGGTGTCTCGCGAAGTGAAATTTAGACAAGGAACTCCCCCGATACACTACTACTTGGTAGTGTCAATCGTCGAGATCCATTAGGCCCTCAGTACAAAACGTATCTATATATATATACATACACATATAATAATATACATATGATACTCACACTCATATAGATCTTATAATATACATCCGGATATGATCTCCCGGACTGAGATTTAATCTATATTCATTTTATATCTTTACTCTAGCAGAGATATATATATATATATATTCTTGCTCTCATACACAAGTAGTGTACTAAACACCCAAGAACAATAACCATCCCAACGAGCTATAAATCGAGGATGCAGTCTTATAGTGCCGATCCAACTCCGAGTTTACTCACTGTACCACGGTACCAAGACAAACTTACTCAATGGTCTTGGTAAAATATACACAACGGTGGAGGCGGTCATGTTCCCTCTATAAGTAGAGTACACACATCGCACTCGAACGCGAGACGAGATGACCTGGGGATATACTCACCCTGCTCCTCAAGCCAGGGGATTCACCCACATCTCGCAACCACCCTAGATTGCACTAGAGAAAAATATAATCTGGTTGTTCCAACCCTAGGCCAAAGGAAAGCATCTGGAATCAGCCTCTAAAATACAAACATATCAATCACACATAGATATATATATGTATTTCCATATAATATATATACCTTATAACAACGTCGTATATATAAATTATCTCACTTCCCAATACATAAGGCTATAATTGCCCAACTCTCGAAGCGATAGCCAAAAATCCTGAATGTTCCCATTCGTAATAGTATATAAGCACTAATACGGTTAAAATCCTAAACCGAGAAGTGTTCCCTAACTTCATTAAAAATTCATACCTTATTCGCTTCTAAGGATTTACATACCTTCTGAATATACCAATTTGTATTAAATAAACAAATATGCCCAAAACTTATTTAAGCTCCAAAGGTATCGCACCTCTGATAATAACCGTCGTCGATAGTTGCAATGGGTAATTGCTAAAGAAGGTAGACCCTGTCCTCTATTTTAATCGCATCCACATCCTAGGATTTAACCCGAATGCGTAGGCAACGCATAGGAATATTTCTACATGTACAATTATCTATATATAATCGTCCGCCGAAATATTCCCTTGGGTGTTGTTCGTTCCGAACACCCGCGACTAATTAAGTTAAGTATTCTATCTTCCATGAACCCAAAATCTTACCTTCCTCTCACAAATTAAATTTTAGAGGTACCCACTCTATTTTAGGAACCCTGTACATCTAATTCCTCAATTAATTTATTTTCAGCAAAAATATAATATTTGTGCCACCCAAATATTGCCCCTTCCTAGCCCCCATAGACTCCCTCAAATGGCTAGGAATAAGTCCCCTTAGTTGGGTATTTAATTCCTTAATTAAACAAGCTAAAACCATAAATTTGGGATTTTATCTCATATAAACATCACAAACCCAAATTTCCAAAATATATGTATGATCGATCGATCGAACCTTGGTCGTCGATCGATCGATCAAGCCGGGCAACTTCTTCTTCGGCCCCTGTTTCGGCCATTAACAAACCTACAACTTTTTACTCCTTTTCCCAATCTTATATAAACACAACCAACTAATTTTACATAAAGGAAATAGGTTCTAAACATCCTAGAACCAAGAATTAACTACTAAATTTAATTAATTCCTAAGTTTCTCCAATTTGATATTTTTCGAGTTTTACCCGTTAAACTTCCGAAAAACCCGTTTGATTCACGAAAACCCAATCCCAAAATCATATAAGTTGTTATTACCAATTTTTTTTATGAGATTTATGCTCAAAATAAATAAATCAAGTAAACACCTGCATCGTGGATAAAATTTGACGACCTCGAGTCGAATCCTACGGTGTTTGGCCCAGAAATCCCTTTCCTCTCTTCCTTTCTCCTCTTCCTCTGTTTCCTTCTTCTTTTCTCTCTTTATCCCACTCTCTCGCGTCTTATAGGTAAAGAAAATTGTCCTTATCCCTATTAAACCCAAAAATGACTCGTTTACTCAATTACGAGTCCCTATTAGTATAAAAATTCTCGGAACCCAAATACTATCCATGGATACCCTATTCTGACTATCTCGGCCATTTCAAAACCAACCGTACACTCGAAATCTCCATCCGAGGTACTTGACCGCAATTCACTAATTAAACCCAACACACCCCGATATGGGTTTTCCAATTGAAATATTATCCTTTTGTCGCTTTATCCAACTCCGACGTGCAATTAAAATGGTCCAACTCATTTACTTAATCTCAAAAGTAAATGAAAGAAATCATCTAACCCTCATAAATTCCAAAAATTATTATTCACGATAATTTCTTAAATTCCCAAAATAGACTTACTTATGAATTTTAATTATTCCCAAAAGTGCGGGGTGTTATAATGATGTGCTGCTTGAATAAGGAAATTCCTTTCGTTGTTTGGTTTACCATATAAATAAAGTAAAATAAATTATAATTACACTTTTTATGAGTATAACAATAAGTAGGGTATCGGATTCATAGAGAACCCATGTTAGAATTTAATTGATTTAAGACATCAAATAAAGCGCAAAATTTGATTTATAGAATTTTGTTTTAACATGATTGTACTTGTAATTAAATGGGAGGGAGTTTATGAATCAGTTTTTCGACCTCCAAAATATGTTAATCCAAGCCAGAAAAGTTAAAGTTATTTTAATGATTACACACTCATCTAGGCAAGCAATGAAACATATAGGGTATAAACCTCAAGCGGAAGTTGAAAACTTTATTCGTGAGAGTGTAACTTCTATGATACAATACATCTTGTACTAGGAGTTTGAAAACAAATGATGCTTGACATTCTATGCGAAGCCTCCATAGAAAAATTAAACATATACTAACCCTTGAATATATTTTTATTCTTTAAGAATCATAACGGAAAGCTCTATTTTAAAATGGGCCGGATGATGATCCACAACCTATATAACTAGCAAAACATAATTATGAACGTAATAAACTAATTATCAAATCGATATACTAACTATCAAATTAGTAAAATTAATTATTAAAGAAATGAACTAATTAATAAGGAAATACAAGAATTAACTAATTAATAAAGTAATAAACTAATTAACAAAACTATTAATAAAAAACCTATCATGCAACGAAACTAAACTTTATTAAAAACTAAGGCATCAAAGTGTTTAGTGAGAGAATGAGACAGATGGTGAATCGGTGAGAAATAAATAGTTGCAAGCTTGCTATTTATGGGAAATGCTACTGTACTAACATGGCCAGATCACTTCGGCCAACTTTTGACTTTTATGTTTGACTCGGGTGTTGACTTTGACATTTGACTTTATAACGTTGACTATTCGTATCTTCTTCGTTTGATATAGAAATGATGTGGTGCTTCAACCGGGGAATTCCTATCATTTTTTATTTACTCCTCAATACAAAAACCTAAACTTGTATTACATTTTTTATTAGTACTACCGTGTGTAGGGTATCGAATCCACATGGAATTCGTGTCAGAATTTAATTACTATAAAACTTAAAATAAAGAATAAAATTTGATTTTTGGAGTTTACTTTTTAACATGATTTATTTGCAATTAAATGTGAGCATGGTTGTGAATCACTTTTCTGGCCTCTGAAATATGGGAATTCGAGTTGTAAAAGTTAAAATTATATCAATTGTTACACACTCATTTAGGCAAGAAATCAAACATATAGGATAAAAATCTTTACATGCAATATGGAAACTTTAATCGTGAGAGTGTAACTTCTAACATACTTTCCATCTCACACTAAGAGTTTGAAAACATATAATGTTTTACATTATATGTGAAGCCTCCATCGCATTAAATTCAATATATATTAACCCATGAATGTACTTTTATACTTTAAGATTATCAAAGGAAGACACTTTTTTTAAATGGGTGGAAGGAGTAAATTATTTAATAAATTAGTAAAATAATTAAACTAATAAAGAAAGCAATAAAATAATTAATAACATAAACTAAAATTTATTAAAAAAATAAAAAAAAAAGTTTCTAGAGAGCGAATGAGAGAAGTGGTGAATTGGTGAGAAGAAAAGGGGAAATATTGTTATTTATAGGTAAAGGGGAGACGCTCATAGGGCCAAATCGATCCAGATTTAGGCCAGTCATCTTTTGACTTTTGAGTTTGACTCAAATGATTACTTTGACTTCTGAATTTTTGACTTTGCGATATTGATTCTTTGTATATTTTTCCTTGGATGTTGGGATGATGCATTTGAATCGTTGAGTCCCATTAATTATTTCGTTTACCATGTTAGTAAAAAAACCTAAACTTTAATTACAATTATGAGTATATTAATGCATAGAGTATCGAATTCATAGGCAATGCGTGATAGAATTTAAGGTATTTAAGACTTCAAATAAAGTATAAAATATAATTTTTGGAATTTAGTATTAAAATCATTTTACTTGTAATTAAATGTCACGGATATTAGGGATCATTTTCCTAACCTCTTATGTATGTAAATTCACTAGATCGGGTTATTGACCTCTCTCATCATGGAGCATATATCGGTTAAAGGTATGATCAAAACATAAGAACCTCCGCAATCCTTATATCAATAGTTATGAGTGCAATACACAATCATAACCTTTCAAAATCACCCAATCGATGGATACCCCATGAGTGACCAACGTGTTCACATAAGAAAAAAAAAAAAAAAAAAATATATATATATATATATTATAGAGAGAGAGGGGATATCGCATAACTCTTGAGCATACCGAAAGCATTCCAATCCCCAACGTTGAATTATACCATTTAATTAAATCCTTAATCCATCTTTCATTAATTAAATTCAACTAATTTAATCGTTTTTTAACTTATCAAACCTAATATTCTAAATAAGTTAATTCCCTCTGAAGTAAACAAATACCTTGATACTCGAATCAAATGAGGAAACTCCATTAATCATCAACATGACCCAACCGTGGTCTACTACATGGGATGTATCAATTCTCCCCCTGGGACAAATGAATTTGGTTCAAGGCACGTCCTAAATTTTTTATTTTGATGACCCCATCCTACATTATTGTTGAATCCAAGATTTAAGCCGCCCAAACTTTATTTACCACCCTAGAAACTTTCAAAGTTAATATCCTAGTTTGTTTCTTCGAGGTTTTAATATTGAAAAAACATTATTAATTGTGTGGTTCTTTAAATTAAACCAAGCTTCATCTTTTACATACAATGGAATTCAAAATTAACATGTGATCTCGGATCTAAACCTTGAACAAACCTGAGGGTTCAATAGAAAATCAATCCTAACATGAGTTTTAATCACAAAATCATATTCTAAAACAATTCAATTTAAGGTTTCTCCCAAAAAATATTTAGTCTTTCAAATCATAATTAAATCAATATTAATCCCAATTAACCCATTTTCAAAACATGATTAAAATATTTGATTTCAATCCTAAACATGCATCCTGTAATAAAAATGTAACATGAAACTGTGACACCCCGTCTAATTAAATACCGGGTAGCTACTCCTTTATTAAATTAATACAAAATGCCAAGTTGGTTCAGTTCATAGCATCACTGTCGAAAACATTTTTAATGTTACTAACCACCTAGTATTTAAAAAGTTGGTTGTCTATTTTAATTAAATCCGATTAAGATGCAATAAATGAATTTTGAAAAGTTAACATAACCAACAATATAGTCACAATAGAATAACCATCCACTAATAATGAGTCTGGAGGAAAACTCCTCACAACAAACCGAACTCTGAAATAAATAAATACAAAGTGTGCATCACTAAAATTAAATACAACCCAAAGTTTGAAATAACTGAATAAGTAAGATGTCTCTAAAAGGAATGGGCGACATGCCCAACAAATGATAAAAACTGATAATGGAGTCAAGATCAGAAATGGAGGCGTCTACTGTCAAGGTCCTGTAACTTTCACAGCAGCTACACCACGTCACCAGAATAGAACTCCTATGCATGGTGTCCTTGTGGCTGGGCACCTAAAAGGTTTTTACAAAAATAGATTTGAAAGCAAACGGGTCAGAGCCCGAATGTGAAAATAATTTAAAAATATGCAAGTGTTTAATATCATTAAACTATGAATATAAAGTACATGATAGTGTGTGCACTCACATGAGTTCCTCACCTCTCAATTAATTGTGCACTCCTATCGCACCCGTACCCATTTCTAGTTGCTCCCATAACCATCTAGTCCAATGCTGAATCCAACATTTCTACATGACATCCAATTCAAATCCCAACATATTCTATTTAATAGAGTATTGTACCTTAGTACACAGTTTTCCCACTTTAGCATTACAATTCATTATAAACCTTACATTTTCACTTTACAAACCGTTGCTATTACTTATACTCACAATCATTCACGACTATTCATTTCAATCAACAGTATATTATTCTCACCATAAATATACAATAGTAGCACCCCGCGGCTAAGCTGCGGTGCTCACATACTCTGTTATCAAATGCCTGTACATCACGTACATGAGGACCACGTATTCCGAATCTCTCGGGAAACGTTTCATTAACAACAATCACAAATAGTGGAGGCGAACATAGTTCACATCACATGGGTCACGCACATACCTACGCTCCAATGATCAGCAGACTTATTAACTTTTCAATAAGCCCTTCTCTGACCTATGTACTCGAGGTACCAATCTAAATCCCCCATGTAGGCACACAAAGATTAGATGGCCCTAAACGAACACCAACCTCCCATGATAGCAAGTACGGTAGGTATGTTATACACATGTAACTACATATACTAAGCATTCTCACATCTTTGATATTAAAATATTTTGTTAGTGGTATACTTCTCGTTCTTATACCAACACTTAGTGTTATACAAATCACAAGTCCCCGGTTTAGATGTATTTAAGTTATCAATTATTCTCACTTCATGATTAGTTACTCGCTTCCCAATCCACAAATGACATCCGGTTTAAGACACTATTCTAAGTTTTACTCCTCAATGTACCCCAATCTCCCAACTATACCCACTAGTTAATAAGGGAAAGTTATCTCACCATTTAGATAAGTCTACGGGATACTAGAAATCAAATCAGGCCAAAAAGGCCATTCTGTCAACTCGTTAGAAGTCTCGTTCGAACGAGGTCGTTCGAACGAGTTCATTCGAACAAAATACCAACTCGTTAGAAGTCATACTGTCATCTCGTTAGAAGTTCGTTCGAACGAGGTCGTTCGAACGACCTGGGCAGGTCTTCTAACGAGATGGAAGTTTCAGCCCAGAAAATCCCAATTCCGTTTTTCTCAATTCTTCTCTCCTCTAAACCCACCCTAAGACCATCCAAGTTGTGTTTTAATGTATATAAACCACTTCTAATCACCCTAGATCATTCCTTATCATATTTAAAGGGTCAAATCTTACAAATTATCATGGAATTAAGATGAATCTTCAAATAATTTCCCAAACCCTATGAACATGAACTCCAAATTTTCTTATGCCTAATTACTCATCATAAATCCGTTTTTAAATCATCATATATAACTAATCAAGTATTAAATCAGTCCATTATCATACTACATGCAAATCCTAACCCAAATTCAAAGTTTCTCCAACAAATTTCATGGATTTTCTTCAAAAAGATCAATATAAGATAATTCCTACACTAAGCATGGAAGACATATTCAATGTATTAAAAATACTAAATCACTTGCCTTAGATTGTTCTTCACAATTTGATGTCGAAGGTTGAAGGTTGATCTCTTCCTTTTCTCTACAGATTTTCTCCCAAGGTTGAAGATGGTGGTTATGGGTTTTCTTTTGGGAACCTCTTCCAACTCTTCCTATAACTCCCGTGGCCCTCTAACTTGTCCAATGTTGGTAATGGGCTTAGTGGGTTACTAATAATGTATAATTAACTCTTAAAATTCGTAGGATTTAATTCCCAAAATTTCAAAATTACCAAAATACCCTTTTAAGTTGCCGGTATGGCCCAAAAATTCCCCGAGACCCAAACTAAACCCCCGGCTAGTGTTTTCTGACTATTTCGACCCTTTCGGACTCGTTGGCGCACTCAAAATGACCATTCGGTTGATAAAAATAGAATTCACTTTTTAATTCAAATAATTACATTCCTGACACGACTGACACGCGCGTCCCAACTAAATTTCTCAAATTATCGTTTTTCAGTCTCGCGATAATTTTAATATTTTCAATATTCATATATTGCCATATATACACAACATAATCAAATACCAACTCACATCTCGTTAGTATTTATATCCGGATTAATTCTCAATTAATTCACATTTAATTTAATACTCACATCTCGTTAGTATTTATATCCGGATTAATTCAAATTTAATTTAATTAATCCCTTTAATATATATCAATAAAAATACGGGGTATTACATACTTCCCACCTAATAACAGAATTTCGTCCCGAAATTCAGAACTAAAAAGTACCTGATGAAAATAACTCTGGATAACGTTCGCGCATCTCATATTCGCGCTCCCATGTGGACTCCTCAGCATTATGATGCCGTCACTGAACACGTACTAACGGTACTATCTTCGACCTCAATTTTCACTCGCTTCGGTCCAAAATAGCAATCGGCCCCTCCTCATAGGAACTACCGGGCTGGATATCGATGTCCTCCAAAGCAATGTGAGTATGGGCCAAATCATCCCTAAGATATTTCCTTAGCGAGGAAATATGGAACACATCATGAATCCTATGCAAGTGCTCCAGTAACCCAAGTCTATACGCAAATGGCCCAATCCGCTCGATGATAGGAAATGGCCCCACATATCTCGGTGCCAATTTCCCCTTATTCCCAAAATGCATAATCCCCTTCATAGGAGATACTCTGAGTAAAACCTGGTCCCCCACTTTGAATTATCTGAAGAACCTCTTCGCATCAGCTTAGCTCTTCTGTCGATCCTGAGCTACCCGAATGCGACTCCGTATCAATTCTATCCTTGCCGAAGTATCCTGTATCACCCCCGGCCCAAGTAATTTATTGTCCCCCACTTCTAACCAACATGCTGGGGAACGACAAGGTCTACCATACAATGCCTCAAATGGATCCATGCCAATGGTGAACTGGTAGGAGTTATTATAAGCAAACTCCACCAGTGGAAGGTATAGCTCCCATCCACCCCCAAAGTCTATGATGCACATATGCAACATGTCCTCCAACATCTGATTTGTACGCTCGGTCTGACCATCGGTCTGTGGGTGATAATTCGTACTCAACCGCAATTCAGTGCCCATGGCCTCTTGGAAACTCTCCCAAAACCGTGAAACAAATATCTTGTCTCGGTCAGACACGATATTTAGGGGCACACCGTGAAGTCTCACTATTTCCGCAATGAAAATCTGGGCATACTGTCCCGTAGTGTAGTCTGTCCTCACGGGTAGGAAATGAGCAACTTTGGTCAACCGGTCCACAATTACCCAAATGGAGTCGTGACCCCTCTGTGACGTAGTTAACCCCGTGATAAAGTCCATGGATATGCTCTCCCATATCCATGTCGGAACCTCTAATGGCTGTAGAAGTCCTACCGGTCTCTGATGATCCACTTTTACCAACTGACAAGTGGCGCATTTAGAAACAAACATGGAAATATCTCTCTTCATCCTGCTCCACCAATACTGACGTCTCATGTCTTGGTACATTTTGTCCCCACCAGGGTTTATCGCAAACCGTGAGCTATGTGACTCTGCCATAACCTCGGGTCACAATTCTTCCCCCTCAGAAACAACTAGTCTCCCATTGAAGCGTAATCCCCCGTCTGAGCTAACGAAATAGGACTCGTCTCCCTCTGCTAGTAATCGAACTATCTGCTCCTAACAGAACGAGTCATTTACCTGGGCCTTGACCACTCTCGTAACAATCTGCGGTGTAACAGTCATCACAGACATGAACGATCGGGCCACTGCATCCTGGTGTCCTAACTCCTTACACTTTGCTTTCCACACCGCGACCACCTCATTTACTGGCCTACGGCTCAACGTGTCTGCTACCATGTTAGCCTTCCCCGGGTGATATTGGAGATCAAACTGATAATCCTTCACAAACTCAAGCCACCGTCTTTGATGCATATTCAACTTCTTCTGCATGAAGAGATACTATAGAGACTTGTGGTCCATGAATAATCGAAACTTCTCCCCTAGGAGATAACGTCTCCAAATCCGAAGGGCAAATAAAACTACCGCTAACTCCAAGTCATGGGTGGGGTAATTTCTCTCATGAGGCTTAAGCTTACGGGAAGCATAAGCTATGGACCGACTCTCCTGCTACAGCACACCTCCGAGTCCTTGAAAGGATGCATCGGTGTAGACTAGATACTCAACTCACGGTCTCGGCAATGCTAACACAGGTGATGAGGTCAACTTGTCCTTCAACTCATCGAATGCCAACTGACAGGCATCGCGCCAGATGAATGGCACACCCTTACGAGTCAGATGTGTTAAAGGGCCCGCTATCTTTGAGAAACCCCGAATAAACCTCCTGTAGTATCCTGCTAGGCCCAAGAAACTACGGATCTTAGTCGGTGTCGTGGGTTGTCCCCACTCCCTCACCGCGGATACCTTCCTCGGATCTACCGATATCCCCCGATCTGAAATGATATGCCCCAAAAACTGTACTTCCTTCAGCCAAAACCCACACTTCTCATACTTTGCATACAACTCATTCTGATGTAGCGTCTACAAAACCTGTCTCAAATGCTCGGCGTGCTCCTTTTCTGTCTGGGAGTAAACCAGAATGTCATCAATAAAGACAATGACGAACTGGTCTAGGAACTCTCTGAACACCCTATTCATCAAGTCCATAAACACGGCTGGAGCGTTGGTCAAGACAAAAGGCATAACCCTAAACTCGTAGGAACCATATTTCGTCAAGAAAACAGTCTTCGAGACGTCCTCTTCCCTGATACGCAACTGGTGGTATCCTGATTGCAAATCAATCTTTGAGAAGAAGGAAGCTCCTCTCAGCTGGTCGAATAAGTCATCGATTCGGGGCAACGGATACTTATTCCGTATTGTGACCTTATTAAACTCTCGGTAATCTACACATAACCTCAATGATCCATCCCTCTTCTTTACGAACAACACAGGGGCACCCCACGACGAAGTACTCCTCCGAATAAATCCCTGACCCAATAACTGCTCAATCTGATCCCGTAACTCTCTCATCTCTGCTGGGGCCATACGGTAAGGTGCGCGGGCAATAGGCCGAGTGCCCGATGTCAAATCAATCACAAAATCTATCTCCCTACTCGGAGGTAGTCTAGGTATATCCTGAAATACATCAGCAAACTCCCTCACAACTGGAATCGCATCGAGTGGTATCACCACTTCCTTAGAGGTCTCCTCTTCTATATAGTACAAGTGAGTGGACGATCCTCCCTCAGGGCGAGGCATAGCTACTAAAATCATCTCCTGTCCGGGAATGGAAAATATAATACTCCTACTAAAATAGTCAATCATGGCTCGGTACGCAACTAGCCAATCCATACTAATAATGGCATCATACTCAGTCATCTCTAATACTAACATATCCACGGGTAAAGTAAACCTCCCGATCTCTATACCCACACCTCTATAAATAAACGAAATCATGGAACCTCTACTCAACGGTGAATCTACACAAGTAACCGTGTTCTCGACGGTGCCTAACAACAACCAATAGTGCGTGCTAATCTCATGGCAATGAAACAATGTGTGGCCCCCGTATCAAATAAAATACGCCCCATAGTCCCCTGAATAGAGAACATACCCTCAATGGCCGGTGGATCTTGTGGGGCTGCTGCATGCTGGAGCTGATACACTCTCCCATACTGAAGCTGTCCTTACTGGACTGGGACCGCTGGAATGGGTGGTAGTGCTGCCATCTGTGGTGGTGCTAGGAGGGCGGCGGGAAACATAGGCCTCTGTGGCTCGTGTCGGGCACCCTGCTGCTGCTGTTGTGGGGCCCTTCCCCTGTCAGGACAATCCTCGCATTTGTGGCCAGTCTTGCCACAAACAAAACACTTCCCCGGGAAGTTTCCCCCTCGCTGTCCCTGCTGCCCCCGGCCCTGATGGCCGTTACCATTCCTACCTTGGCCTTGCTGGCCCTGCTGAAACTGTTATTATTGACCATTCTGACCCTGCTGGCCCTGATGGCCGTTCTGACCCTAATGGCCATGTGTGAAACCTCCCTGTCCACTTCTGAAACCCCCAGATCTGAATCTCTTAGAATCCCCCTGTTGGGAACTCTGGTCACCCTGCCTGTGCTGTCCCTAAGCAGATTGTGCCCCGCTGGCACCATTTCTCCCGGTCCTGCCCTGTTGGCTGGACTCCCCTGATCTCTTGCCCTCAGACATATGGAAGCGATGATCCTGGCAGTGAAGTAATACAGCGTTAACCACATCAGAATAAGTGGCCAACGAGAGATTCCCTAATAAGTGTTGAGGGATCCTCCAAGTCAATCCATTCGTGAACTTCTGAATCTTCTTCTCCCCAGTCAGTATCTCATCGGGAACAATGTTCAAGAGATTAGTAAATTCATCCTCATACTCAGCTACGGTCCTTCCCTCCTGCTTGAGGTTCATCAATTTCCTCCTCATCTCTGTGTGAACAGCTGACGGAAAATATTTGCGATCGAACCGCACCCAGAACTCCTGTATAGTGAGGGTGTCCCTCTCCTCTACGGTGGAAATGGACTCCCACCACTGCAATGTAGATCCTACTAGCTTGAAAGTAGCCAGTATATGCTTCTGAACATCTGTGCACTCGTACATCCTTAAGTGCCTCTGAATATCCTTCCTCCACTAACAAGATACCATAACATCAGAGCTACCTGCAAACTCCGGAGGGTGTGCTTTCTGAAAAGCATCACGGACGCATTCCCAAGCAGACGGGAATTCATGAGCCTGAACTGGCGCAACTACCGACGCCTGGGGTGGTGCCTGCTGTACAATGGCTAGGGCGATATTTACCTCTTGGGCTACAATAGCTGCAACCTCTGCGGCATTCATAGTGCCCTGAACTGGTGCAGGTTGTGGTTCTGGCTGTGCATCCCTAGGAACTCGCTGCGTACGTCGTGGATGCATCTGAAATGAGAGTAAAGTCTTATAAGTTCGCAGTTATTATCTCAAAATATATGAAGAGCGAAGCATACACAAAAGAATACAACAGTCCTAAAATATAGGGCTCTATATCAAAGAAAGCTCAGCGAAAACATAACAAGCCGTACAGATCCTAAGGACACTAGAACCTGATGCTCTGATACCACCTGTGACACCCCATCTAATTAAATACCGGGTAGCTACTCCTTTATTAAATTAATACAAAATGCCAAGTTGGTTCAGTTCATAGCATCACTCTCGAAAACATTTTTAATGTTACTATCCACCTAGTATTTAAAAAGTTGGTTGTCCATTTTAATTAAATCCGATTAACATGCAATAAATGAATTTTGAAAAGTTAATATAAGCAACAATATAGTCACAATAGAATAACCATCCAATAATAATGAGACTGGAGGAAAACTGTTCATAACAAACCGAATTCCGAAATAAATAAATACAAAGTCTGCATCACTAAAATTAAATGCAACCCAAAGTTTGAAATAACTGAATAAGTAAGATGTCTCTAAAAGCAATGGGCAACATGCCGAACAAATGATAAAAATTGATAATGGAGTCAAGATCAGAAATGGAGGTGTCTACTGTCAAGGTCCTGTAACTTCCACAGCAGCTACACCACGTCACCTGAATAGAACTCCTATGCATGGTGTCCTTGTGGCTGGGCACCTAAAAGGTTTTTACAATAATAGATTTGAAAGAAAATGGGTCAGAGCCCGAATGTGAAAATAATTTAAAAATATACAAGTGTTTAATATCATTAAACAGTGAATATAAAGTACATGATAGTGTGTGCACTCACATGAGTTCCTCACCTCTCAACTAATTGTGCACTCCTATCGCACCCGTACCCATTTCTAGTTGCTCCCATATCCATCTAGTCCAATGCTAAATCTAACATTTCTACATGATATCCAATTCAAATCCCAACATATTCTATTTAATAGAGTACTGTACCTTATTACACAGTTTTCCCACTTTAGCATTACAATTCATTATAAACCTTACATTTTCACTTTACAAACCGTTGCTATTACTTATACTCACAATTATTCACGACTATTCATTTCAATCAACAGTATATTATTCTCACCATAAATATACAATACTAGCACCTCGAGGCTAAGCTGTTGTGCGCACATACTTTGCTATCAAATCCCGGTACATCACGTACATGAGGACCACGTATTCCGAATCTCTCAGGAAATGTTTCATTAACAACAATCACAAATAGTGGAGGCGAACATAGTTCACATCACATGTATCACGCACATACCTACGCTCCCATGATCCGCAGACTTATTAACTTCTTAATAAGACCCTCTCTGACCTCTGTCTTGGAGGTACCAATCTAAATCCCCCCCCCGTAGGCACACAAAGATTAGATGGCCCTAAACGAATGCCAACCTCCCATGATAGCTAGTACGGTAGGTATGTCATACACATGTAACTACATATACTAAGCATTATCACATCTTGGATATTAAAATATTTTGTTAGTGGTATACTTCTCATTCTTATACCAACACTTAGTGTTATACAAATCACAAGTCCCCAATTTATATGTATTTAAGTTATCAATTATTTTCACTTCATGATTAGTTACTCGCTTCCCAATCCACAAATGACATCCGGTTTAAGACACTATTCTAAGTTTTACTCCTCAATGTACCAAAATCTCCCAACTATACCCACTAGTTAATAAGGGAAAGTTATCTCACCATTTAGATAAGTCTACGGGATACTAGAAATCAAATCAGGCCAAAAAGGCCATTCTGTCAACTCTTAGAAGTCTCGTTCGAACGAGGTCATTCGAACGAGTTCAGTCGAATGAGTTCATTCGAACGAAGGGCTTCGAACGAAATACCAACTCGTTAGAAGTCATACTGTCATCTCGTTAGAAGTTCGTTCGAACGAGGTCGTTTGAACGACCTGGGCAGGTCTTCTAACGAGATGGCAGTTTCAGCCCAAAAAATCCCAAATCCATTTTTCTCAATTCTTCTCTGCTCTAAACCCACCCTAAGACCATACAAGTTGTGTTTTAATGTATACAAACCATTTCTAATCACCCTAGATCATTCCTTATCATATTTAAAGGGTCAAATCTTACAAATTATCTTGGAATTAAGATGAATCTTCAAATATTTTCCTAAACCCTATGAACATGAACTCCAAATTTTCTTATGCCTAATTACTCATGATAAATACGTTTTTAAATCATCATATATAACTAATCAAGTATTAAATCAGTCCATTATCATACTACATGCAAATCCTAACCCAAATTCAAAGTTTCTCCAATAAATTTCATGGGTTTTCTTCAAAAAGATCAATATAAGATAATTCCTACACTAAGCATGGAAGACATATTCAATGCATTAAAAATACTAAATCACTTGCCTTAGATTGTTCTTTAGAATTTTATGTCGAAGGTTGAAGGTTGATCTCTTCCTTTTCTCTACAGATTTTCTCCCAAGGTTGAAGATGGTGGTTATGGGTTTTCTTTTGGGAACCTCTTCCAACTCTTCCTATAACTCCCGTAGCCCTCTAACTTGTCCAATGTTGGTAATGGGCTTAGTGGGTTACTAATAATGTATAATTAACTCTTAAAATTCGTAGGCTTTAATTCCCAAAATTTCAAAATTACCAAAATACCCTTTTAAGTTGCCGGTATGGCCCAAAAATACCCCGGGACCCAAACTAAACCCCCGGCTAGTGTTTTCTGACTATTTTGACCCTTCTGGACTCGTTGACGCACCAAAATGACCATTCGGTTGATAAAAATAGAATTCACTTTTTAATTCAAATAATTACATTCCTGACGCGATTGACACGCGCATCCCAACTAAATTTCCCAAATTATCGTATTTCAGTCTCGCGACAATTTTAATATTTTCAATATTCATATATTGTCATATATACACAACATAATCAAATACCAACTCACATCTCGTTAGTATTTATATCCGGATTAATTCTCAATTAATTCACATTTAATTTAATACTCACATCTCGTTAGTATTTATATCCGGACTAATTCTCAATTAATTCACATTTAATTTAATTAATCCCTTTAATAAATATCAATAAAAATACGGGGTATTACAGAAACCATAAACAAGTTACAAATTATACGTGATAAAGTAAGAGATTTCTTGTCTGAATGACACAAACTATGAATATCTACGCGTTGATCCTTGTTCTTATTTTACCAAATTCTCCATAAGATCTCTCACAAGTCTAAGGTTTATTTGAATTATATCTCTTGTGAAAACTGTATGATAGATGAGGTTTAACTCTCCTAAAATAGCCCAAAATATTACCATAACTATTAAAAAACTTAGCCCAAAGGTATACCTACTTCCTGGGCCTAAATTAAAATGATAAAACACACATCCAACCATTCGTATCACTATAGAGTTTGATCCAAATGATAGTACCTCATAACTCATGTTAATACCTTACACCGTAAAATAAAATGTATAATTATTTACTTTACGCATAACCACATATAGACTTATCCTATTCAATTAATTACCCCGATTAATTTGAATAAAATGGTGTACAAATAAATCACATAGCATGAAATTTACTCCTAATATAAATATGCATTTGTATAATTACCAATTTACATAAGTAATAATAAAATCCCATTTATTAAATTATTTCTATAATTCATAAATAATAAATATATAAAAAAAATTACGGGAGTATTACAGTCCCCCAAATAAAGGAATTTCATCATCGAAATTTGATATGCAGTCGACTAAAAGAGTTTCAGATATTTTTCTTGTATGTTGTCCTCTCTCTTCCATGTCTACTCGTCCTCATTGTGATGCCCCCAACTGGACACGCACTAGAAGAATCACCTTAGAATGGATAGTTTGCTCCCTATGATACAATATAGCAATCAGATTCTCCTTGTAACTCACCTTTGGTTGAAGCTTTATCTCATTAAGATTAATATGATGATATGTTAAATCATCTCTAAATAACCTCTGCAACATCGAGACATGAATAAAATCGTGCACCTAATGTAGACGATTCGGCAACGCTAAACGATATGCAACTGGTCTTATACGATCAATAATAGTGAAGAGCCCCATAAATTGGGAGCTAACTTCCACTTCTTCCTTAATTGCATCACCCCATTCATGGGAGACTCCTTAATTAGAAAATTCCAGGTGCTTCCTTCCTTCATCTATGTGACTATTCTACCTACTCTCGGCAATCCTCATCCTACTTCTAATAAGCTCCACCTGCTCTGAGGTATCCTGTACCAACTTAGGTTTGATAAACTTTATCTCCCCCACCTCCATCCAATAAGTGTGTGAACTGAAATACCCTCATGTAAAGCCTTAAATGGAAACATGTTAATAGTAATTTGACAATTATTTTTATAAACAACCTCCACAAATGGTAAGTATTGATCTCAACTACCCTTGAAGTCCAAAATACACATCTATAGCGTGTCTTCCAATTTAGAGTTCACCATTTCTGTGTGTTCATCCGGTTGTTGGTGATACGAGGTACTCAATGTAATACCCCGCCTCGATAAATTAATTAAATTTTATATGGAGTTTATATGAGAAGGAACTAATTGTAATAATAGGGACATGGGGTTAAATATTTGAATTATATGGAAAAATATTGGATTAAGAAATTATAGGTGGACTTATATAAGAATTATATTAATGAGGAGTAAGTAAATTATCTAGTTTTCTTCTTAGAATTGGAAACTGTTTAGGGAATATATGAGAAACTTGAAAAGATAGGAGGATCAAGGAGAAGAATAAAAAATCTCTACCTATTCATTTAAACGACTTATAAGTTGCTCAAATGAGGAGCTTACATTTCTCGAACGACGCCAACAGTCATTCGAACGATCACTGACAAAAGTCAGGCTTCCAGTTACGCTATCAAGCTCTCAAACCGTTGGATCAATTTTGTTATCATCTCATGGAGCCTGATCGTTGGATTTAATCAAAGATGGGATATGCCTTAGGTTTTGGGTGTATATATAAGAGATATGTGGGGAGATAATATATAACCATCCCATTTCTCCTCCATTATAGAGCTCGTAGCTCCCTCTTGGCAGTACACTACCTTCAGCCATTAAGGGTCTTAACCATAAACACTCACACCACCAGTAGTTAGTTCATTAGGGTATAGAAAATAAAGCCAGGAAATATTAAGTTGTTATAAGTGGTTTTGGTATGCATTTTAGGAGTTATTTTAGGAAGAAGATAAGGGTATTATTGGGGGTTTTGAAGAGGGATTTGCTGAGTTTTGTTTTGGAGCTTTTATAGAGGCTAATTGGTGGCATTTTGTGACTCCCTTTAGGGCCACCTTTGGATGTTGGGGAGTCACCCATCTTCACCACCACCACCATTTTTGGAGTCATTTGAGGTGGGTAACCTACTCTTATTGGATTTGAGACTCCATTTGATAAGTGTGTTGTAATATATTTGTGTATGATTAAGAGTAGGAGTATAAGAAAAATGGTGTGTTCTTAGCAATCTAAGATTAGGAAATTTTCTGGAATAAAAATGCTAGAAATAATATTGTTATGTATTTTCTCGTAAATCTAAAATTACACATTTTTATGGAAATAAAAATGTTAGAAAATATTATTTTTGTGTGTTTTCTAGTAAATCTGAAAATAGACATTTTTATGGAATAAAAATATTAGAAAATAATATTGTTGTGTATTTTCTAATAAAAAAACATTTGTATGGGATAAAAATTTGGGAAATTGATATTTAGTGTAAACTTAGTGAAAAGAGATAATAGACATTTTTATGAAACAAAAACGTTGAGAAAAATGTTATCTTGTTAAAAATAAAGGATGGATAATTATTTCAAGGTTTTGAAATAATAAAAGTTGATGTTTTATGAAAATTGTATATTTTCTAGTTATTTTGATGAAAAACATTTTATGGAATCAAATGTTGGGAAAATGTGATTTTTGTTTAAAATGATATTTTTTTTGAAATTAGAGAATGAGTAAATATTTTAAGGTTCTGGAATATTGAAATTGGGCATTTCTAGAAGTATTGGTGTCAAATATTTTGTGAAATAAAATATTCGAAAATAAAAATTTATTTGGCAAGTATTTGGTAAATAAATATGAATGTTGGTAAAAAGTACTAATTAAGTGTTAATGGGTAAACATGGGATGGTTAGTGAGTGTAACTTACTAATATTGTGGAACATTAACACTTATGGAATTAAAAGTAAGTGATGGTGCTAAAAGTTCTTCCAATCATGTAAAAGGTTACTCGAAGTATAAAAGGGTGTTAAAGGGTTTAAACACTTAAGTAGTTGGTGTGTATAACTTAATAGCGTTTCGGGAGGAATTTAGGACTTGTGAAAATGGAGTAAAAGATGATTTGGAAACAAATGGCTACAATGGTAATTTTACTTAAACAGGAACATTTTTATGAAATAAAAATATTGGAAAGGGTGTTACATTAAGGGGTCCTAAATGAATATTATTTTTCGAATAAAAATAAAGGTTAAAGTGTAAAGTACATAAAAGGAAAGGAAATAATGTGGACATTTGTAAGATATTAAAATAAATTAAAGTCACTCAGATGACACCGGTATCAAGCAAGAAGGGCCCGAAGCCCTTAGGTGAATAGCCTTAAACAACTGGATATAGAATATGGTGTGCATAGCCATTGGTGTGGAGCCCGTGTAAGTATGCGGTATAAGAAGATTCCGAGAAAACGTTAAATGAAATGTGTAAAACAAATCAAGTAATGGGTTGTGTGGTACATGTGTAAATAAAACCTAACTTGAAAGCATGAATAATTGTGCCGGTAAAGGATAGATGGAGAAGTCAATGCATAAGTTTACTAATGTCCATAAGATAAGGAAAAAGGATAAAGAAAGTGGGTAAATGGGTGGTTAAGCAATCTAAATGGTTAAACCCATAACTTACACAAGAATGTGTTATAAAAAGGTTTTTCAAAGAACAAGTAAGTATTTTCTAACATGGTAATTGCGGGTGATGATATGGCGATTTTCAATGAAAATACTAAGAATGCTAACTAGATGAAAGGGTTAAATTCCAATAAAGGAATGACTTTGGGTAAATCAAGTGTAATAATTTCAAGTATTGAATCAAGTGTGTTAAATAAAGTGGGAAATTGATAAATCTGAGTAAAGAACACCTTTTTTAAGATTAAGGTTAATTATTTGGGGCAAATAAGGTTTTCGGAATAATACTGACATGTGTATTTTAAAGGCATATATATGTAGAGATATACATTTTTTCTTATTCATGTGGTTGTAGCGTGTGAGTATTCCTTTCTGCCGATCGTTTCTATACTATTTGTATAAATCCTACTGGGCATAAGCTCACATCCCCACTTTGTTATGGTAGGTTGGGAGGGGTTCCATATTTTGAGAGCGTTTTACATGTAAGTATACTATATTTATGTTTACGCTAGTAGCTCTGTTTACTTGGAGTTCGGGGTGCTCCCCATGTGTCCCTAACACAGTTTATCTTAAAATTTTGGATCGCATACTAACAAGTGAAATGTTAATGAAAATAAAACTAGACTAGCAACATAATCTATGTTGTTTCATCCCACTTTACACCTAATGCTCGGGTCGAACTAGGTTGACTCACGGGTAACCCATAAATCTGGGTTGGGGCATTACAAATTATATCAGAGCTTTAGGTTCAAGGTTCCTTTCGGGTGTGATGTGGCGAGGTCGGTATTCAATCTTTCGACATTGGTGTGGTTCAGGTGGATCATGCTAGTTTGATGACGGTTTAGTTTGTGTCCTTAACGATAAATTCTAAGAGGTTAGCGTGACAAGTTAGATTGATGCCTTGTAGCACATAATTAGATTCATGGTTATTAATTGCTTTCACGTTTATGATTAGAATGGTAGTAACTTTCGAGTGTCCATGCAAGCCTATAGTGGTGACACTCTAGATGATTAGTGTGAGGTGCTTCCATTAAGTTTTGGTGACATGGAATCAATTAAGATGTCGATAGAATGAAGTGACGCCCATTGAGCAAGTGGCACAAGTTTTATATCGTAAACAGTAGAGGTTGATAGTTAGAGTGTCATAATTATGGGATGGGAAAATGTGATTTAAATTATATGTAGCCTTAGGAGTGAGACATATGAGAGGTCAGTATTAGTGGGATAATTAGGCAATTTTGAGACTTGGGGTAATACTGTTATTGATGGCAAGGTCAATGAGTTTATAGATTGATGTAGGCCAGCGCTAGAGGATAAGCCAGTCTTAGTTAATATAATGTTATCCTTATGTGTGAATACCTTAGTGGATTGTTGGTCAATGAATGTAATTACACGTGTTAGTTTCGGGTGAAGAAGTACTAGGTCCATTTATTGGGGAACTTGGGTTTAGTGCATCTTAATTTATGTACCTTGACTATAATGTGGATTTAGATAATCATGATGCTTGATGTAATACGACCTAGATAACCGTGGTGACTTAGTGTTAAGTAATTAATTTGTGATGTTCTAGAATAGGACATCTTGCAGTGTTGTTAGGGTGGGCCTCCTCTTGGGTGATACTCGATGTCCCTTGTCCTACCAAAACCCTATATGGTAAAAATATATAGTTTGATGATTTTAGTGTGGTATTGAGGAGTATGATCTCTTGCGGTGTCCCTTGTGTTCATCGGCAATACCCGACGTTCATATCCTACCAAGATCATCTTAGTTGTGTTAACTTATGGATTGGCACTTAGTGCGATATTCACATAGAAAGGTAATTCGATTTCCATAGTTGAACAGTCATCGAGGAATTTAGGTAAGGCAGACCTTGAGGTTTATAGACCGCGGGTGATGTATGTGTTCTGCCATAATTGGTGGTAGTCATAATTATAGTTTATATTTGACTTATGGTCACAGCCATTTGGGAGAATGTGATATTCCTATCTAATCATTCAAACTGATTTTAGCTGCTGAGGTAAGGGCTAGGTGCGAGGAAATCTTGGTGTGTGTCTAGTTCATAGGCACGTGGAGGTGCCTATAAGAAATTTTTTGTGTGAGGCATCATTAAGGATAAATATCAAATTTTGTGATGTCTGGAAATGTTCAAGGATTTAGGCTCACTATGCTTAGAATCTCCTAAACTAGTGTCCTTGTGAGCACCAAGTAATATCAATGTCGGTATCAAAAGGTTTGAAGAGTGCACCTAAGAAGATAAGGATGTAGAGGATGAAATCTCTTCAAGTTTGGGGCTTTCACATGAAATGTGTTTGGTGTTCTTAGGAAACAAATTAAGTCCAGTAGGATGAGGCAAAAGCATTATAGTAATGATAGTATTGAGGTTAGGTGATGATCCAGATGAACAGTTGCATAGTGTACGTGCCGGGTATGGCCTTCCAACAGGTATCGATGGGTGGTGTAACCCCTAAGGTAGGGTGATAGTGGTATTCTCTTAAGAGTGACGCTCGGATGTTATAGAATGATCAGTACGGGTGTGGTGATATTAGGTTTCAAGACACACTAAAAAATGTATTCGAGGTTAGAGTGATGACGACATGTGGAGACTTGTAAGTGGAGACTAAGGTGGGGTAGCTTCGAAACATGATTGTTATGTCGGGGGTGTCGACAGTATATGCTATAGTAGCCTTAGCAATGCACGCATTAGTTATCGGCATGTCATGCCAAGTGGGTCCGGGTTAAAAATGTATCCTGATGTGATGCCAATCACCCTAAGGGTGCTAATGCGGTGGATGTGGTCGTCGCATGAATACCGTTTGGGTGAAAAAATTGAGGGTGAATCGATAGAAATCTGTTGTAGTCAAAAGGAAATAGTTAGGTGAATGCTTCGCTTGAACCAAGTAACGTCCACGGAATTTGGGATTTGATCACAATATGTCAAAGCAGATCGCAACCTAGGTGTAAAAGGTGACGTCTTCACTAATTTCTGGGTAAGGTCGATAAAGACAAGGCGTTAAGTGTCCTCCAGTCAAAATGATTCATTTACACCAAAGGTGTGAAAGGTAGGGCTTGCTCCTAAGGAGGGAAGTCTGACATTGACTTCCTTAAGGACTAATGATTCGTAAATTACGATCGCATTATGAGAACGAATAGTCGATATTTGATTCGTCACGACTAGTGACCCAGGTTAGGGCATATGTCCAGAAGTAGTACTCGGTGAGAGTGTTGTGAGTGATTAGTATAACTTTGAGTACATGGTATAGGTTTGCTTCCATGAGTCATGATTGGTTGCTTATGGGCGAAATCTCTGGGTCGTTTGCATGTTCCTCTAGTTTCAGTAGGTTCCCTTTGGCTTCGGCAATTGAAAATTGATATTCTCACCTATGGTGTGATTCAAATTAGTGCCATGTCTTGGCACGACATGGTTAAACTCGAGAGAGAACGATGGGCCAAGTTTGGCGAATGCAGTACGGTAATTTGGTGCTCTCATCTGAGGTAATCTTATTATTTCATAAAGCTTTGCGTACGGGTGTCTATGCTTTTGACTATTTGGTGTTCGTAGTGTCAATATTCCATAGATTAGTGGACTCCCGACTAGCTGACTCGGCAGTCAGTGGCTCAGGTTGTGGTGAGCAGAATAATGGCTTGAGGATATAGTATAGCGTTATAAATTGAGGAAAAACTTAGCACATGATATTGACTTGCCACGGAGAGTGTATTAGAATTAGACTCCAGTGAGTACTCAAGGATGGGACGCCTAAAGTATCATTAGGTTCATTGGAGTGCACAACGGAAGGTGTAAACTGGGCATGCAATAATGATTTCGGTGAAATTATTCCTCCTTGAAGTGAGAAAACGACATAGTATGGTCTGGAAAGTTAGGGAAATATGGGATGTAGGACTTAAGCTATAATTATTTTTTATGTTAGATATGATGGTTAGTTGTGTCATGATTTGTTTGGGATGGATGTTGATCGCTAGGAATGGTTTTCTCGTAAAGGCTCTAGTATGCCTTAGTTACTAGTATAGGTAGTGCTAGGAATGGGTTAGGATATAAGCATAGGGTTAGGATCTAAGCATAAGGTGAATGGAAACCCAGGGTCGAGTGTGTAGCATCGTAGTTGACAAAATGGTGATGATTAAAACATGGGGCATGCTAGATGTTTGGTGATATTAGCATAGAGGACATTGATGATTTTGTCTTGGAGTATTCTAGGACTCCGAATGTAAGTTGGTGGACGCCCCATGAGATTGGGAATTAATGGAATGAGAATTTCGGGGACAAAATTCTCTAAGGAGGGAAATTTGTAATACCCCGCCCCGATAAATTAATTAAATTATATGTGGAGTTTATATGAGAAGGAACTAATTGTAATAATAGGGACTTGGGTTTAACAAGTTGGATTATATGGAAAAATATTGGATTAAGGAATTATAGGTGGACTTATATATGAATTATATGAATGAGGGGTAAATAAATTATATAGGCTTCTTCTCGGATTGGAAACTATTGGTGGAAAATATGAGAAACTTGAGAAGATAGGAGGATCAAAGATAAGAATAAAAAATCTCTACCTTCTCATTAAAATGACATATTAGTCGCTGAAACAAGAAGATTATGTTTCTCGAACGACGCCACTAGTCATTCGAACGACCACTGACAAAAGTCAGTCTGTAAGTTACACTGTAAATCTCTCACACCATTGGATCAATTTTGATATCACCTCATGGATAGTGATCGTTGAATTTAATCAAAGATGGGAGATTCCTTAGGTTTTGGGTATATATAAAACAGATATATGGGGAGAGAATGTAGAACCATCCCATTTCTCCTCCATTATAGAGCTCCCATCTCCCTCTTGGTAGTAAACTGCCTTCATCCATTAAAGGTCTTAATCATATACACTCACTCCACCAGTAGTTAGTTCCTTACGGTAAAGAAAATAAAGCCACGAAATATTTAGTTGTTATAAGAGGTTTTTGTGTGCATTTAAGGAGTTATTTTGGGAAGAGGATAAAGGTTTTATTGGGGGTTTTGAAGAAAGATTTGTTGAGTTTTGTTTTGGAGCTTTCATGGAGGCTAATTGGTGGGCTTTTGTGACTCCCTTTAGAGACACATTTGGAGGTGGGGGAGTCACCCATCTTCACCACCACCACTATTTTTGGAGTCATTTGAGGTGGATAACCTACTCTTATTGCATTTTAGACTCCATTTGGTAAATGTGTAGTATTATTGTTGTGTATGGTTAAGAGTAGGAATATAAGAAAAATGGCGTGTTCTTAGCAATCTAAGATTAAGCAATTTTATGGAATAAAAATGCTAGAAATAATATTGTTACGTATTTTCTCCTAAATATGAAATTAAACATTTTTATGGAAATAAAAATGTTAGAAAATATGTGAACATTTGTAAGATGTTAAAACACATTTAAGGTACTTGGATGACACCGGGTTAAAGCAATAAGGACCTGGAGCCCTTGGGTGAAATGCCGTAAACCACTGGCCAGACCATATGGTGCTCGTAGCTGTCGGTGTGGAGCCCATGTAAGTATGCAATATAGGAAGTTTTTGAGAAAACGTTAAATGAAATTTGGAACACAAATCAATTAATGGGTTGTGTCGTAAATGTGTAAATACAACCGAACTTGAATGCATACGATTGGGTATTTTTTTAGTATTATTATTTGCTGGCGTTCCATGGTTATCTAGATATGCTTAATTGATTATTCTTGCTAGACTTGATGTTTGTTTATCTTTTTAACTTATTGTCTACTCGAGACAAAGTGGGGGAGAGATGTATGTGATGTAGGGGGAGTTTTGAGCACATAGTTTATTATTGAATTTCAAATTGATATCATATGCGTTCATGCTTAAATATTGGTATTAATTAGTTTGGACAAATTGATATCCTGATTTCAATGAATGTTTTCAAACAAGTATTAAAATAATTTTCTCACATGTTTAACAAATGGTTTGTTTTTATATATTGGCATTGTTATATCATTTGTTCCTCCATCCTTCATGGGTATTTATCCGTTTCATGTGTGTAGGTATTTTTCAGCGAGTCAAGATTTCAAGACTATATCACATTCAGACAACTCATGCTTGTCGGACCAACATTTACTAGTCTTGCCATGTAATTTTTTATTTTTGTTTTATGGGATGGGATTTAGGCATCGTAAGGCTGGACTGTTTGGATTTTGTCCCGAAAAAGTCAAAGGGGGAGATTTGTAAGAAAAAAAATTCTCATTGAGTCCATTGTATGTATTTGACTTATTTTCGGAACAAAACATTATTTTTGTGTCATACATAGATTTTTTATTGTCAATATTCCACACAGTCTACGACACAAAGTTTATTGAAGATGTTGCGGCCAAGCTTCAAAGATTTATCATGACGAGATTAATTTAGTGCACGTTTCACGTCTTTAATGCATTCCGTTCTTTCAGGTCTGAATGCATAATGTTTATGGGACTCAGAAAATGTTTTGGGATGTTATTTTTATTAAAAAAATGTTTTCAAAAGAGTTAAACTTTGTTTATTCTGAGATAAGGATTGTTTAGAGTCGTATTGAACCTTCTCTTGTGTTTAGAAGGATCAAACAGCATTTTTAGTCATTCTAGCGATAGTGCAAGGTCATTTGAGAGATATGGTCATTTTGTTCTAGTGATATGCGGATCTCGTTTAAACGATGCTCCGACTTAACTTTTCTATTTAAGGCGTGCTTCACTCCGAATTTCATATGTAGCAGAACCAGAAAATTAATTTACATACAATATGTTTTCTACACAAGTTTTCTAAAGTTTTCAAAGTTAAAAAACATCCTTAGAGTTTCAAGATCCTATCTTTCATTCACATATGCTATTGAGAACTTGGTTTGCACCATTAAAGTTTGTTCATTACTTTGAACGTTGGGTTTTATGATGAAGAAGCAAAGGAGTTCGTGTTCAACATCGCAGATGTTTCCAAGCTTTATCGGTGGACACCGAGACAAATGTGGACGTTTGTGTTGTGGACGAACATCGTAGAAGGACTTTTGTGTGGGCATTGTGGAGGAGTGGTCAAAGAATCAGAAGAGCATCAAGACTTATGGGGGGATCGAGTCATTGAATAAGTCTACCATCTATACTTTAAAATACCATATCATAGTGATTGTCTGGCCTGGGCCGTCCGAGGCTTTTTTCCCTTAGTGGTTTCCTCGAACATCCGGCGTCACCTTTGTGAACTTATTTATTTTACTTGCTTTAATCACCTAGTTTCAAGTTTAGGATTAAAGAAGTTAAAATTGGGCATAACTAAAATTGGTTCATAAATTTGGTGCGTATGAAATTTGGAAAAAGGGTTTTGCAAAAGAAAGTTGGTTTTGAGATCCTTAAAACACATTTGAAAGAAAAAGGGGCCTACATTACATAATAAAATTGCTAAAATTGTGTACTTGAATCTAGTGTGGTGATTAATACTTGGGAGTTAGAGGTCTCCCAAAGACTAATCCCACTCTCTATAAGTTCTCTCTCAATGATGGGAAATGAGGAGGAGAGTATATGAGTATATTAGCCGCCTTGGCCACCAGAACCATTAATTATATAGGCATCTAATTATCATCCCCAAAATTGTAATTAGGTGACTCTTGATTAACCAATAGATGACCTTTGAGTAACCACTACTCTTGAGTAATAATAGGTGACTCTTAGGTAACCACACATTACAAAGGGCATACTCGTTTTAGATGTCTTATTGGGCTATACTAATTTAATCACTTAATTAGCCCAATTCGAATATAAGACCAAATACAATTGTTATTTAGTATATAATACCACATTAAAAGATTAAAAATATTCCAACGATATCCCACTTGGGCTACATTTGAATTCAGAAGGAAATTATAGTTGATAACCATAGGTGCGCTCCATATTTGCAATCAATTCGTAAAACATCTCCCGAATAATTTTGGTCCATCTCGTATACCAGTATGAGACCAAAGAGACCTTGGATATATTTATTTCGTAACTTGATCCATCAATAATCAGAATGCGAAATTATCAATGACATAGATCATGTATGGATATGTGGCTGAAAATTACAAGAAATGTGATCTCAGACATGCCTATTTCCAATTGGTCCATACTTTATTCCAAAGTGAGATCTAACCTTAATCTTTTAAACCTTATGTCATACCACAACTAAAAGACAATAAATTAAGAGTAAACAACAAAATGAAAATACCATCAACTTTATTCTACAGAAAATTGAAACATACATAAAGTATCTTAATAATGTTAAAGAAAAGAACAAGGACAAACTCCTACAAAAACTGCATATCATCAAACAAGACAACACCCCTGTGAGCAGTGTGTTAATGAAAGACCTTGGGTGGTAATCCTTTAGTAAGGGGATCCGTGAGTATAGAGTTTGTTTATATATGTGCAATAAAAACTAACTTACTCTGAACTCCTTCATTAACGACAAGAAACTTAATGTATATGTGCTTAGACTTTGAAGAGCTTTTGTTGTTATTCAAGTGTAGAACTACTGAATTATTGTCACAATATATCTTTAGTGGTCTTTCAATACTATCCACAATTCGCAGCCCAATGATAAGATTTCACAGCCATATCTCATGATATGTTGCCTCATGACAAGCTATGAACTCCGCTACCATAGTGGAAGGTCCAATGAGTGATTTCTTAGAACTCCTCCAGGAAATAACACCCTTAGACAACATGTAGACATAGAAATAAATGGATTTCTTAGTATCTTGGCAACTGGCATGATCGGAATCAGAATACCCACTGGTCTCTAAATTATCTGACTTTTGATAGATGAGCATGTAATCCTTTTGTTCTCTGTACATACCTCATAACCCGTTTGACCTATTTCTAATGATACATCCCATGGTTACTCAAATATCTGTCCAACAGACCCCCTATGTAAATATGGACGCGTACATATTTGACCATATATAAGACTCCCTACAGCTGAAGCATTAAGAACCTTTTTCATTACTTTACTTTTAGTCTCATTCTTGGGGCATTGAATGAGACTAAACTTGTCTCGTTTAGAAACGGGAGTATCTCCTTGTGCACAATCTTCCATGCCAATTATAGTGAGTACCTTGTCGATATAGCTCTTTTGTGATAACCCAATGACACCCCAAGAGCAATCTCGATGTACCTTAATTCCCAATACAAAAGACGCATTCCCCAGATCTTTCATTTAAAAATGCTTATTTAGAAATCTCTTGGTTTTGTGCAATAAGCTTATATCACTGTTAGCCAACAATATGTCATCAACAGAGAGCATGAGGAAGATAAATTTACTCCCACTGAACTTATGATATACATCGGCATCAACTGTATTAACCTAAAAATCATATGAGATAATGTCTGTAACACCCCGGCTAATTAAATACCGACTGATCAGTCATTTATTAAATTAAACCGAAGTGATCGGTTGGTTCATTCTTAGCATCACTGTCGAAGACATTTAATATTATTAATCACCTAATAAATAATTAAGCTAAGTGTCAAAACATTTTCCCATTTAATTATATCCAATTAATCCATTAATAAATTTCAATTCTTTAAAATATAAGCTACTAATATTCCACAAGAACAAAATAAATACTGGACATGAATCAAATACTGAAATAATTCAGACTTGATAAAACATTCCAGTTCCAACTCTAAAACCAACAAACCATAAAATCTGTAAGTGTAACTGAAATAAACTACTAACGTAAACTGAGTAAAATCTCTAGTAAAATGACTGAAGATGGGCGAAACATGCACTAAGAGAAATGTCTAAAAAGGAACGAAAAGAACTGATAGAGGCATCTAATGCAAGGATCTGCAACTCCCACAACCGCTGCATCTCACTAAATGATCCACACATCTAAGTATAGTAACCCTGTGGCTGGGTACCTGATAGATAATATATATATAGCAAAGAGAGAAGAATAGCAAGAAACGGGTCAGAGCCCGAGTTGTAAAAATATTTGTTTTAGCAAGTATTTAAAACTGCAATAATGCAATTATTATGAGCATGTTAGTTTCGAACTCTCATATGAGATTCTCACCTCTCCACTGTTGTGCACGCCTAACGTGTGTCCTAACCTAGTTATCCATAAGGTTCCCAAAAATATCATAGACTTATACATCTAACTATATCTCAAAGGAGTAACCCGTATCGCCCATGCAATACACTATTAAGATCAATTATTCCAATTAAATATCTATTACATTAACTATTCTGATTGTAAATCTTTTATCCACTGAAATCACTTTACTTACCAACTTTTATAAGTTTGCTAATTTCACACATTATAATCATTCACAAATACATATATTTATTTATACATATAGTCACAACATCCCTATATATATATATATATATATATATATATATATATATATATATATATATATATATATATATACAAATCCCTCACCCCTTGGTTAGGACCCCTTGGAGCAATGCATACTCTGGTATCGTGTCCTGATGAATCGCTCACTGCGTAAAGGAAAATTGGTTCGGCGTCTCTCACGAGCCATAAATCTCATAGCACAAATATTGGAGGCGAGCATACTCACCAGCCAATTGGGTCACGCACATACCTATGCTCCCATTCAGCCGTTGAAACTATCCTACGTCTCAGATAGCACGTATCCAAGTTCATCTGCTCTAGGTACAAGTCAAATATACCCCCATTAGGTCACCTAGGATAAGACTGCACACTACGGGAAAACCTCCTCGCGATAGCAAGTAGCGTAGGTATCCTAGACACACAATAATAATAATAATAATAATAATAATAATAATAATAATAATAATAATAATAATAATAATAATAATAATAATAATAATAATAATAATAATAATAATAATAGACGTTCCCACGTCCTATCAATGTCCAGGTATTCACCCAACCCATAGAAAAAAATTTCCATACATAGTATTCTTCTCATTTATTCTTATTATGTAAGTAAATCGATTATTCACTCTCTCGAAATTCCCAAGGCTATTTCACCTATCTAAATATTAAAGTGTTATCCCAGGAATATTTCTCAATAAATTTTGCACTGGACTACAAATCCTCAACTGGCAGTTCTCCCTCACTCAAAATAATTGCGCAACTCAAGTTGGTTTATACTAGGAATATAGATTTGGAACAGTCATTCAAATGAAACCTGATGTCGTTCGAATGACACCCTGTCTCGTTCGAACCAGACTCAATCTCGTTCGAATGAGATTGGGCGTTTCTCTGGTTTGGCTAGACCAGCTACGTTTTCCTGTTACTGCTTCCTCTACCTCATAATTTCAGTCTTAAAACCTCTAAATTTCTCAACCCAAACATCAAAACAACAATCCTAATTGATGTTCTAACACGTATAAATGATTTTCCCTAACTTATAAGCATTAAATCATCATAATTCATCTATAAAATCCAAAATCCCCAATTTAACAAATCAGAACCCTGGTTCATAAATCTCCAACCCAAGAACTTGTAACTTACAGATTAGTTCATCATTTAAACATAAAACACGGTGCTTTTTCATCTACATCAATTGATAAATCTATATATCCTCAATTTCATTACAGATTAAGAATTAAGTTCCTTAATTTCCGCAAAATTGTGTGTAAACATGGTTTCTACAATCCTACACTGACATGAACATAAATGGTACTAAAAGAAAGCAAGTAATAAACACTTACCTCAATTTCGAAGGTCTGACCCACTAGTGATATTGGTATAGGTGCGTTCCTCGTCTCTCGATCCATGCTTTGGTGAGATTTTTTGGTGTGAGTTCTTGAGTTATGCTCCAAGAACTCCTATGGTTACTTCTTCCTTCCTCTGTGCCTCGCTCTTTTATCTCTCGTAGGCTTAGAACTGATAACTCCCCTCTAACCCACGGATATCCATATTTAATTTTCTAATTTTCGTCCATAATATTTCCCCAAAAATTCAAAGGACAAAAATACCCCTACGGGGTACCGGTTAGGCTTAAAAACATCCTAGAGTCCAAATAAACTACCCGGGTAGAGGTTTCTGACTATCTCGACTCTTACGGACTCAATGGAAAACTCAAAATTACCATACGAGTTACTTAAAAATAATTTACTTCTTTAATCCATTCAATTAGTCTCGACACGACTAACACGCGCGTCCTGACCTAATGTACCAAACTGTTGTATTTCCCACTCTCGACAATTTATAAAATTTCATAATTCCATATTAAGTACTCACACAGTAATATTCCATAATTCTCAACAATAAGTATTAACCCTTGCCATGCTAGTTAATATTTATTTTTAATTCGAATTAATTAATAATTAATTTCTCACATTTTTAATTTAATTAATCCAACAATAATAATTAATCTCATAATTATTTAATGTCATAAAAATATGGGGTGTTACATACTTACCGCCTTACAACCGAATTTCGTCCCGAAATTCGAAAAGAGTATACTAGGTAGAAACATTGTTGTATATATGTTGCGCATTACATCATTGAGCTCCCAAGTAAACTGTTTCGTACCACCTATATAGTAAGCTATGGAACACCCTTAATAATGAACACCCCACATATGTTCGTTTAAAATTCCAGGTTACCCTTTCACGTATGTTCTTGCCCAAGTCTTACCGTTTGAGTTTCACTACTTAAACTTAATTTTAGATATTCACTATCTAGCCTGCTACTATTCGCAACTTAGTAGATTAATCATTCTTTAGATACATTCGATATCGTCTCACAAAGATCGCACACAAGCAAGTTATTTATGCGATATATATTTTGCACACATAATATACTATAAGTATTAACTCATCTCCGATCTTCGTAATAGCACCTGCTTCCCCCACCTTTAACTGACAAGCAGGAGAACAATAAGGCTTACTATGCCATATCTCAACTTGCACAATGACTAAAAGTGAACTTATATGAGTTATTGTACATAAACTCCACTAGTGGAAGGGACTGCTCTTGTCCTCCCCTGAGATTCAAGGGTGCACATATAATTTATTCTCCAACATCTGACTAGTCCGCTTATTCTTCCCATTCTCCTACGGACGATAAGTCGTACTCATTCACAACTCGGTACCCATGGCCTCGTGACTATCTCTCAAAATGTGAAGACAAAAATCTTGTCCCATTCGGACACGATATCAAGATGTACTCTATATAACCTCACTATCTCGATTATAAATATATGTGCATACTGTCCCGTAGTATGCCCACTCTTAACTGGCATAACGTGAGCTACTTTGGTCAACCGATCTATATCACCCACATAGGATTGTAACCCCTTTTGTGATAAAATCCTGGGGAACACTCTCCCCTTACTAATTAGGAATGCCTAACGGTTGAAGAAACCCCTATTAGTTTCTGATTGTCCACCCTTTTTCAACATACATGTGACCCATTACAAAACGAATTTATCAATATTTATCTTCTATAAACATCATCACCACTGACATTTATAACATGATACGTATTATACTCTCTCAAATATACCTCTAGCTTCTACTCCCCAGGTTAAATGTTGTTGAATCCACATGACAATCACGATCTACATCCTAATACAATACCATTCTCGTGAGCGTACAATCAAGTCCTGATATCTCAACTTCTATCTTCATTTACCTCATCCCATATGTTCCAAACAGAAACAAAATCAAGATTATATTACCTAGGGCGCCCATACACCCTATGCCTCGCACATTATTGTATCAATGAAATATATTTCCACATCATAGTGGAATTATGAACCCTCAATTATAATCACATATGTAAAATTACAAAGGTACGAATCACATGTACTATCATTCAAACTTCTCTCCAACTCCCGACGTTCGTTAGTTTCATGTGTGGGGTGTCTCGTAAAGCGAAATCTAAATAAGGAACCCCCCGATACACTACTACCTAACATTATCGATGGTCGAGGTCCGTAAGGTCCTCAGTCCATAATATGTACCTTCCCACAATCTCTGTATGTTGACATACTAATCTACGTATGTCATTAACAATAACATGAAACATGGAGCTCCCATTATCCCAAGTTTTTGGTGCTATATATATGACGAGCTATATCTCACTGCTTGATAAAGAACACAGTGTATCCTGAGTCAGATCAGTAATTAAATCCTTACACACTGGAATTATATCTAACGAGACAACAATCTTTCTGACGTCTATAATATCAAGAAGTTTTAATATATATACATATATATAGGCTCAACCCTACTTCGGGTGACGCCTTACCAAATTAATATTACTCCCGCGGAGTACCCAGTGCGATAGTCTTTCACTTAATCTACTATTGTTCAAAAATTTCGTAATTATCACCACACATTACAATAATAAGATCTACTTTACTAACTCAATGCAGTAGTAAAAATTATGACAATAAAATATGCCTTTAGTGCCCCCCCGGTTTACTCACGGGTGACATCCCATGATCACTACATTTATAACCGAACTTACCAAAGCTAATGTATTCATTAAACTCGACTCGCACATAAATTTTAGTGTTAATCGTTCATATATAAGTAATGACACACTCTTGTCACGTAATTAAGTCCTTTACTCACAAGGAAGAAACAAAACATCATCAGACTCACCTGATCGTAGGATCCTAACACATAGTGGCCACCACGACCCATGAGTATCTGCAATCTTTATACATCTAGTATTTCACCCCATAGTTTCCCCCTCCTCGCTATGGGAAAATAATTCTATTATGTGGCTTACACACCCATCATTGAAACATTTGCCTAAATCTTACGACCTCAACTATGGCCTTAGTGGCCACCCTATTTCATCCTGGGCCCCATCGACCCTGAAATATGGTATGCTACGGTTACCGAGGACTCTACTGGTCTTGCCTGAACCCACTACTCTCTGGTTGTAACTTCTTGCACTCAATTCTCTTGACCCAATTCCTCGTCTGAAAATCTCACTCCTCCAATTCTTACGCCTAACTGACATGGTTTACCATTCTCAAATCTTATCGGTTGTACTTCTCAACGTGTACACATTCAAAACTTTCAGTCCCACTCTCTACACATTGGGAAACTTCCCGAGCCATCTCCCGCCACTGGTCCCACTAACCATTTTGGAATATCCTTCCCTCAGACTGGGACTCTTAGCTCCCAATTGTTCTCCCGTTGTCCCTTTGGCTATGCGGGCCTTTCGGAACTATTATTGGCCTCTAAAGCCCTGATTGACATCCTTGTCACTTTGTAGGAAGTTAGTCAATCAAATTTATCTAAATGAGTTCCTATTGGGCATACTCTCATGTGGTGTTTCACTATCACTGTTAGGTTCAGTTTTGATTTTCAGCCAAATTCTCTAACCCTTCTGGCTCACATCTTCAAGTACATTTTGGAAAACTTGCGAATTACAAAAATCGAATCAATGGAAATATTTTTATCTTTAGAGGTATCCTCCTCTACGTAATATAAATGGGTGGACGATCCTCCCTCTAGATGAGGTATCGCCACTAGAAAACATCTCCTGACCCGGTATAGCAAAAATAATGCACCTACTAAAATAATCTCTCACGGCTCTATAAGCAACAAGCCAATCCATACCAGTAATCGCATCATACTCTGACATATCTAATACAGGCATGTCGGTAGGTAAAATAGGTCTCCCAATCTCTATCCATATTCCCCGACATATAAAGAAAGTCAACAACCCATTACCCATCGGTGAGACTGCACATATAATCGTACTGTTGGTCGTCTCTAACAATCCCGTGGCCCATTCAAGTCTAGTGGCTATAAAGGAATGTGAAGCCCCAATATCAAACAAAATATATCCCAAGATCCTAAAAATAGAGAACATACCCTCAATGGCGGGTGGTGGCTGCTGAACGGTTGCCTGCTGGACGTTGTATACACGCCCATACGGTATCTGCCCCTACTGTAGGGGTATTTTGCCCTTAACTGGGCAATCCTGCCTCCTATGACCCATCCTTCCACAGTTGAAGCATCCACTAGCAAACTGTGTTATATTACGACTCTTTTGATTTTGGTCATGTTGCTTAGTTCCACCTCTTCCTTGGCCCTATTGGCCTTGCTGAGCATCTTGGTGAAAAATAATATCTGGTTGAGGACAGTCCCTCCACTTGTGACCATGTTGTTCACACTTATAGCAGAGTCCTGAAAGTTTTTGCTTTCTTTCGCCTTGTTGTTCTTGTTGGTCAGGTCGGGTTTCTCTCCAGCCTGATCCGAACAAGTTTGATGTTTATGGTTGTCTCCCCCACATTCGAAACTCCTTTTCATGACATCCTTCTGTCCCTAGCTATGTTGGACTGACGCTTTTGGACCTTCACACAGAGTCTATTACCTTCGTGGTATTTACAACCCTGAGGAACTTATTATTGTGGTATTGGTGTCTTCCCACAATTGTTAACCCTAGTCATGTGAGATGGACTATCTTCTCTTGCGATCATAGTACTGTAAGACTGTAGTGGTAACTTCATGTGCGCTAGCTGACCCTGCTCATTAACTTCCCTAGCAGTGATATCTTGTTCTTCTTGTCATGCCATATGAAAGTTGGAATGGACTGAATGAGTTCAACATTCATACATATAAATCACAGAAGTACGAGTTTTCAATGCGTAAGGATGAATACAACATTCCTAATATTAGGTTTCTAAACCAAAGGACGCTTAGCATAAAGCATAATAAGCTGCACGTATCCTAAAGACACTAGAACCTGATGCTCTGATACCACTTGTGACACCCCGCCTAATTAAATACCGGGTGATCAGTCGTTTATTAAATTAAAATGAAGTGATCGGTTGGCTCATTCTTAGCATCACTGTCGAAAACATTTTATTATTAATCACCTAATAAATAATTAAGCTAATCATCTAAACATTTTCCCATTTAATTATACCCAATTAATCCACTAATAAATTTCCATTCTTTAAAATATAAGCTACTCACATTCCACAAGAACAAAATAAATACTGGACATGAATCAAACATGATAAAACATTCTAGTTCCAACTCTAAAACCAACAAACCATAAAATCGGCAAGTGTAACTGAAATAAACTACTAATGTAAACTTAGTACAATCTCTGACAAAACGACGGAATATGGGCAAAACATGCCCTAAGAGAAATGCTTGAAAAGGAGCAGAAAGAACTGATAGAGGCATCTAATGCAAGGTCCGACAACTCCCACAACCGCTGCAGCTTGCTAAATGATCCACACGTCTAAGTCTGGAAACCCTGTGGCAGGGCACCTGATAGATAATATATATATAGCAAAGAGAGAAGAATAGCAAGAAACGGGTCAGAGCCCGACTTGTAAAAATATTTGTTTTAGCAAGTATTTAAAACTACAATAATGAAATTATTATGTGGATGTTAGTTTCGAACTCTCACATGAGATTCTCACCTCTCAACTATTGTGCACGCCTATTTTGCGTCTATCCTAACCTAGTTATCCATAAGGTTCCCAACTGGATCATAGACTTTTACTTCCAAATATATCTCAAAGGAGTAACCCGTATCGCCCATACAATACGCTATTAAGATAATTTATTCTAATTAAACGTATATTACATTCACTGTTCTGATAGTAAATCTTTTATCCACTGAAATCACTTTACTTACCAACATTTATAAGTTTTCTAATTTCACACATTAGAATCATTCACAAATATATATATCTATATATACATATAGTCACATCATCCCTATATATATATATATATATATATATATATATATATTCAAATCACGCGCCCCTTGGTTAGGACCACTTGGGGCAATGCATACTCTGCTACCGTCTCCCTATTCATTGTTCACTTCATGAGGGACAATTGGTTCGGCGTCTCTCACGAACCATAAATATCATAGAACAAATATTGGAGGCGAGCATACTCACTAGACAAATGGGTCACGCACATACCTATGCTCCCATTGAGTCATCGAAACTATCCTACGTCTCAGACAGGACATATCCAAGTTCATATGCTCTGGGTACAAGTCCAATATCCCCCTATTGGGTCACCCTGGATAAGACTGTACATTGCGCGAAAACCTCCTCCCGATTCCAAGTAGCGTAGGTATGTTATACTCTCAATAATAATAATAATAATAATAATAATAATAATAATAATAATAATAATAATAATAATAATAATAATAATAATAATAATAATAATAATAATAATAATAATAACAATAATAATAATAATAATAATAATAATAATAATATAATAATATAATAATAGTCATTCCCACGTCATATTAAAGCCCAAGTATTCACCCAACCCATACATACATTTTTCCATACGTAGTATTCTTCTCATTACTACTTATTATGTAATTAACTCGATTATTCACT
Source organism: Sambucus nigra (assembly GCA_949130495.1). Classification (NCBI taxonomy): domain Eukaryota; kingdom Viridiplantae; phylum Streptophyta; class Magnoliopsida; order Dipsacales; family Adoxaceae; genus Sambucus; species Sambucus nigra. The sequence goes on along the minus strand of OX422211.1, from coordinate 421,218,262 downwards.
CTCTCGAAATTCCCAAGGCTATTTCACCTATCCTAGGAATATTTCTCAATAAATTCTACATTAGACAACAAATTCTCAACTGGCACATCTCCCTCATTCAAAATAATCGCGTAATTGAAGTTGGTTTATACTGGGAATTCAGATTTGGATCTCTCGTTAGAACGAAACCTGATGTCGTTCAAACGACACCCCGTCTCGTTCGAACCAAACTCAATCTCGTTCGAACGAGATTGAGCGTTTCTCTAGTTTGGTGAGACCTACTACGTTTTCCTGTTACTGCTTCGTCTACCTCAGAATTTTAGTCTTAAAACCTCTAAATTTCTCAACCCAAATACCAAAACAACAATCCTAATTTATTTTCTAACATGTATAAATGATTTTCCCTAACTTAGAAGCATTAATTCATCATAATTCATCTATAAAATCCAAAATCCCCAATTTAACAAATCATAACCCTAGTTCATAAATCTCCAACCCAAGAACATGTAACTTACAGATTAGTTCATCATTTAAACATAAAACATCCTGTTTTTTCCTCTACATCAATTGATAAATCAATTTATCCTCAATTTCATACCAGATTAAAAGTTTAACTGTAACACCTCGTATTTTTGTGATATTAATAATTATGAGATTAATTATTATTGGTTTATATTATTGTTGGATTAATTAAATTAAAAAAGTGAGAAATAAATTTGTTAGTTAATTAATCTGGATTAAAATAATTCTTAACTAGCGTGCCAAGTGTTAATAATTATTGATGAAAGTTATTGAATATTACTGTGAGGTTGTGTAATATCGAATTATAGAATTTTATAAATTATCGAGAGAGGAAAATGCGACATTTTGGTATATTAAGTCGGGACGCGCGTGTGAGTCATGTCGGGACTAATTTAATGGATTGAAGAAGTGAATTATTTTAAGTAATGCGTATGGTCATTTTGAGTGTGTCATTCAATCCGTAAGGGTCGAGATTGTCAGAAAAATCTACTCGGGTATTCTATTTGGACTCCGAAATATTTTTAGCCCTAACCGGCACCCCGTAGGGGTATTTTTTTCCTTTGAATTTTTGGGGAAACATTTTGGACGAAAATTAAAGAAAATAAATAAGTTAAATATGGTGGAGAATGGGTCTGTCAGTTTCAAAACCTAGGAGAGAGAAAAGAGAGTGACACGGAGGAAGGAAGAAGGACTCCATATGTGTTCTTGGTGCATAACTCAAGGACTCACATCACCAATCCGACCAAGGTGTAGATCAAAAGACAAGGAACACGTCTATTCCAATTTCATCAACGGATCAGAACATCATAATCGAGGCAAGTGTTTATTTTTTGCTTTCTTTAGCGATAATTGTAATCATGTTAGACTAGGTAATTACCCCATTATTATGAAGATGAATATTGTTGAAAATTTGGGAGAATTGATCATAAATTGGAACTGATTTGAATAAAGTTTGATTCCCTTCTGTAGATAGGTTTATGTCCACGAAATTATGATAATTTGATTATTAAATCTGGGCTTAATTTTGAGTGTTCCATATAAATTTGAGAACTAGGCTTCTTGCTATATTAATTTGGGGATTTTGATTATATTTATTATTAGCGATGATTAAATGATGATATATTGTTGGAAATCATGAATAGATGTTAGGAAGTTGATGGGAATTGAATGATTGGTGTTTGTGCTGATTATTTTAGAGGTTTTAGGCTAAAAATGGTGGAAAACAGAACTGTTAAGGGTATAGAATGTAACAGGTCTAATGGGGGAGAATAATGTTGAATCTCATTTGAACGAGATTGAGCTTCGTTCGAACGAGAAAGATGATGTCGTTCGAACGACATCTGACCTCGTTCAAACGACATGTCCAAAAATCAGAGAAATTTCCAGTTGGGTCCAATTCAAGTTATACAGGTATTTTGAGTGAGAAAACATGTCAGTTGATGAATTTAGTATAGTACAGAACTGTTGGGAGGTAACTGTATAATGATACTTTATATAGTGCGAAAAGTGAGTTAACCGTGGAAATTTCGAGAGAGAGAATAATAGAAATAATAATATTATAAGTCGCAATGAGATAATACTATGTATAGAAAATATATGTATCGGTTGGGTGAATACATATTATTTTTAAAATAGGATGTGGGTATGCCTATTATATGAATATTAGTACTGTGTGTATAGCATACCTATGTTGCTTGCTATTGAAAGGGGGTTTCGCGCAGTGGACAGTCTTATCATGGGTGACCCAATGGGGAGGTATTTGACTTGTACCCAGAGCATATGAACTTGGACACGTGCTATCCAAGATATAGGATAGTTTTGACGGTTGAATGGGGGCATAGGTATGTGAATAACCCATTTGGTTGGTGAGTATGCTCGCCTCCAATATTTGTGTTATGAGATTTATGGTTCGTGAGAGACACCGAACCAATTGTCTATATCCAACGAGTGATGCACTAGGACATGATAGCAGAGTGTGCATTGCGCCAAGTGGTCTTAATAATGGGGTGAAGGATTAGTGTATATATATATATATATATATATATAAGGATGATATGACTATATGTATATATATTTATGTGCTGGTAGCTATTTCTACTTTGTGAAACTAGTAGATACAGTAATAATAATAGTAATTTCTTTGCGCCAAGTGGTATTAACTAAGGGGTGCAGGTGTAGTATACAAATATAGGGATGATGTGACTATATATATGAATAAATTGGGAAAATTCTACTTTATGAAATTAGTAGATATAGTAATAATGAGAAATAAAATACTCTTAGTTGGTAAAAGATTTAACGGTCGGACGGTGAATAATGATGTTTAGTTATGTGGGATAATCTATTACAATAATGTATTGTATGAGCGATACGAATATACTACTAGTGACATAGATGATTTAATGGTGACTTCGAACAAGTTAGGTTGGGTAGCATAACTAATAGGGAGTAAATGTGCGTTAGGCATGCACAATAGATAAGAGGTGAGAATCTCATGTCAGAGTTCGAAACTGACATGCAAATAATACTTGCTTCATTGCAGTTTAAATTGCTTGCTAAAATAAATATTTTTACAACTCCGGCTCTGACCCGTTTCTTGCTAGTCTCCTCTCTTTTGATATATATATATCAGGTGCCCATCCACAGGGTTGCCACCAGACCTAGACGCATGGATCATTTGGCAAGTTGTAGCTGTTGTGGAAGCTATAGGTTATTTAGATTAGACACTTCTATCTTTCCATTCAGTTATAGTTCAGACATTTCAGTCAGGGAATGTGTTGCCCGCTTCCAGTTTAGTTATTCAGAGGTTGTACTTTTCTTAGTAGCATTTATTCTATTGTTGGATTGAGTATTATTACACGTTTGGTTTGAGAATTTGAACTGGAATTTTTTATCCAATGTTTTATCCAGTCTTAATTAATTCAGTAATTATTTTTTGTTCAGTATTTATTTATTCTGGTGGAATGCAAATAGTTTTTATTTTAATAATGAAAATTTATTAACGGATTATTTGGGTATAATTCAAATTAAATATTTTGACACTTAGGTTAATTATTTATTAGGTGATACATAAAATAAAATTATTTTCGACCGTGATGCTAAAAATGAACCAACCAAACACTGTGATTTAATTTAATAAAGGAATGATCATCCGGTATTTAATTAGGCGGGGTGTCACATTAACTTCCTTAATTTCCCCAAAATTATGTTTAAACATGGTTTCTACAATCCTACACTAACATGAACATAAATGCTGCTAAAAGAAAGAAAGTAATAAACACTTGCCTCAATTTCGAAGGTCTGATCCGCTAGTGATGTTGGTATAGGTGTGTTCCTTATCTCCCGATCTATGCTTTGGTGAGATTTTTGGTGTGAGTTCTTGAGTTATGCACTAAGAACTCCTATGGTTCCTTTTTCCTTCCTTTGTGCCTCTATCTTTTCTCTCTCGTAGGTTTAGAACTGAAAACTCCCTTCCAACCCACATACATTCATATTTAATTTCCTAATTTTCGTCAATAATATTTCCCCAAAAAACCCCTACGGGGTGCCGGTTAGGCCTAAAAACATCCCGAAGTCCAAATAAAATACCCGGGTAGAGTTTTCTGACTATCTTGACTCTTTTGGACTCAATGGCATGCTCAAAATTACCATAAGAGTTACTTAAAAATAATTTACTTGTTTAATTCATTAAATTAGTCTTGTCACGACTCACACGAGCGTCCTGACTTAATGTATCAAACTGTCGTATTTCCCACTCTCGATAATTTGTAAAATTTCATAATTCTGTATTACGTACTCACACAGTAATATTCCATAATTCTCAATAATAAGTATTAACCCTTGGCACACTAGTTAATATTTATTTTTAAGCCAGATTTATTAATAATTAATTCTCTCACATTTTTAATTTAATTAATCCAATAACAATTATTAATCTCATAATTATTTAATGTCATAAAAATATGGGGTGTTACAATGTCTTGATCAAACTTGTGATACCATTGACGAGAAGCTTCTTTGAGACCATATATGGATTTCTTGAGTTTGCAAACGATAGACTTTGGATCACCCCAGACAGTTTTTTGGTCGCACCATATATATGGTTTCCTTAATGTTATAAAGGAGATATATGGGGAGATAATGTAGAACCATCCCATTTCTCCTCCATTATAGAGCTCCCAGCTCCCTCTTGGTAGTAAACTGCCTTCATCCATTGTTGATGTAAAAAATTAGATCGCTCTAATTATTCAATCACAGATAAATAAAATGAGACAAAGACTTTTAAAGTGGTTCAGCCTTATATGAATGGACTACGTCCACTGTTATGTTATTGTTGAATGTTTGAGAATTCTCGAGTATATGTTCTCTCAAGAAATTCCCGTCCCTTTGAATGAGGGTGATACAAGGTATTTATAGCCCTTAGGCTGTACATGAAAGGGTTGATACATTAAATGATATACATATGAAATGGTAATACATTTAATGTAGCGTGTGCGTCAAGATGATAAACATTCAATGAATAGTTAAACTGTTGATTATCTGGCAATTAATGCTACGGCCGAGATGCAGCTCGGACCGCCTTGGTTGCTCGTTGCTCAGGAGTTCCTCGGAGCGTTAGAGTACCTCGGAGTGCTGAAGTTCCTCGGTGTATCCTCGTTGCTCGGAGAGAACACATGTTGGTCGGGGAAATGAACTTCCTCGTTGCTATTGTGCCAAGTAGATTGACACGTGTCTTCATATTATTCGTCGATATCAGCATATTAATTTTGGTATCAACAGAAGCCCCCAATGTTTCATATTTCGAACTTTGAGGAGTATGGAACATTCTTTCTCGGTATATGGCGATATTAAATGACTTTCCTGGGTTTTAGGAGCCTTTTCTTCATATTTGAATTTCCTTCCAAATTCGCAGAATCCGCCTTTTCGAATTTTTATGAGTGCTTCGATCTTAGTGCATTTTTGTCCTTTTAGCCGCCGGTGGCGTATTAGTTTCTTTTGTGTAATCATTTCCTTCGCAGCTTCCCAAGGTAAAGTATTTAAACTTCTTAGGTAACCATACCGTCTTCTACCTTTTCCAATTTTCTGCATTCAAGCTTTATGTTCTCTCTCTCTCTTGTGCGTTCATCTTTTCCTTCGCTAGTTGTCAGCTCTTCCTTTTTCCTGTAAGATTCTCTTCTTTTCTTCTGCATTTCTTTTATTCACTATGGTTTATCTTGTGGAATCTGTTGAGAAATTTCGTTCCGATTTTTCCATTCCTTCCTGGGTAACTCTGGAGGTTCTTTCTGAGCCTTTAGATTATTTTCGATTGGCTGAGGGACATTGGTTCCCCAGTCTATTCATTGCTGAATGTGGATTTTCTTTTCCGCCAAACCCCTTATGCTTAGAGTTCTGTCAGTACTTTGACGTTGTTCCTGCAAAAATAGCCCCAATTCATGGAGAATAATTAATGGGGTGTATAAATTAAATCTAACTCATGGGACTCGTATAGGGATTCCTGAGATTATGTATTGCTATAGATGGGCTATTTTAGATAATGTTTATTACTTAAAAACTAGGTTTTTAAATAGGGATCTTGTAGTTAACCTCCCTAATGCAAATAGAGATTATTTTGAACATGGGGTGGTTATTAAAAATTGGCAATATGCCCCCTTGGTTGGAGATGCAGTATACAAGGGTCCTAAATGCCCCCCATATGGCAATGGGATAGATTTATTCTCATTTTCCTTTACTTATGAAATTATGCTTTTATCATATTTGACAAAATGTTTGACTGATATTTCATTATATATTTATTTGCAGTTGATAGTAAAAGAAAAACTCCAAAAGAATCAGAGGTTAATATTAAGCATCTGAAACTTATCTGGGGTTTGCATAAGAACGTTGCAGACGAGCACATCAGGTCTGCATCATATTTGCTGCAGTATAGGAGCTATACGACTTCTTATACTGCTCGTCCTGTGATTAGATCTGTTGAGCCAGCCTCAACTCCAGAGGATTCTTCTTCAGATTCTCACATCCCTTTAAGTCAGAGAATGGGAAAGAAAAGAGCTCCCCCTGCTCTATTTGATGACACTACTTCTGCTGCTGAGGCCAAGAAAAGAAAAATTGATGTCCCAGAGGGGACTAAGAAGGTGGATGTTGGGCCTTCCAAAGCTATCGAGAAGCCCCCAGTGGCTCCGAGCAAGAAGGTTGCTCCTGTGGAGATGACTGCTATCTCTCCGACCAAGAGCTCTTCCTTGGTTGAAACTACTGAAGTCCCTTTGAGGAGATTAAGGAAATCGTCCTCAGTCACTTTGGCTGAAACTGTCAATCTGGCTGAAACTATCTCCTCTCTACCAGCTGGTGGTGTTGGTGTTCCAACCATCATTCCTCCGAGCTCTGCCATGAGCTCGGTAAAAACTTGGATCATACCCGAGGTCCAAGGAATTGATGAAAAGATTTCTAGGGATATGCTGACATCCCTAGCTACTTGTCACCTTGCTTCAGTAAATTTCTCACACTCTGAATTTCCTTTCTTTCTTTGAATACTTGTATTTTTGTACTGACCTGTCACTTTTTCCTTTGTTTAGCTGGTGAATTGTTTTAACAACATCGTGAAGAAAGATGAAGCAATTAAAGCTTCCAGCTCCTCGTCGGGGGTAGAGGATGCTCTGCTGGGTTTGACCCAATCCTTGAAGGATTCTCGTCAGCAGTATAATGAGGACAAAGCTGACTGGGAGAAAAAGTTGTCTATAGTTGAAGCTGAGAAGGTGAAGTTGGCTGAGATCTCCAAGAGTTTGGAGAATAAGGTGAAAAGTTTAGAGGTTGAGCATCAAAAATATGATGACAAGCTCAAGAACTTTGGAGAGCTTGAAGATAAGTTGAAAAAGGCAGAGGAAGAGTTGTCCGTCCTGCGAGATGTCAAGCGCCAAAAAGAAGAATTGGATGCGAAGTTAAAGACTACCGAGGATCTTCTATCCGAGAAGCTCTCCTCGGAGAAACTGAAAAGAAAGCTCGCAGTTAAAAAATCCTTCAGCGCTGGCTGGGATAAAGGATGGGACAAAGGGATTGCTGCGATGACATCCAAAGTACAATACGGGAAGTTGAAATACTTTCGAGATGGCTGGGTAGCTGCCCTGCAGGAATTAAAGATCAAAGACGACTCTGAGCTATTTCAGCTACACCTCCCTGGTCCTCCCCCACCAATTGTAGAAGAAGAAGAGGATGAGGCCATCTCTGATGAATCTTCCATGGCCATGGGTGATCAAGTCCCTGCCTCTCTACCTTCTGTCAACGAGGACATTTCTTCCATGCTTCCTCCTCCTGAGAAAATTTCAACTCCTGCTGATCAAGCTGCTGTTACCACCGAGAAACCAAGCTCCTCGTCCCAGCCTCCCGAGAAAGTCTTAGGAGACAAGGAAAAGATGTGAAGTTGTTCGGTATCATTTCTATCTTTCATTATCATTTGTAATCAAACAATGTAATCTTTTATGATCTAATAAAATACATCTTTGTTCTTCTCTGTTGTTGATGATTTGTTTTTGTTGACTGTTGTCTCCTCTTCTTTAGTTTATGGCCAGGATGGAATTGCTATCTGCCAATGATACAAAACTGATGCAGCAATGTCACGAATACTATAAGGCTGGTCACACAGAGCTAAGTGTATCAGAAATTGCTGACATCCTTGGCCATGATGCTTCAGAACAGGCAATTGAGGCTTATCAGTACTTGAAAGCTTTACTCGACCGAGCTGTGGCCAATAATGTGGCCTACTATGAATTGATCGAGGAGCTTCATTGTACCTTAGAAGATCTTCAGGATCAGCACAATGAATCAACTGCCTTGTTGCACAAGGAATATGAAAATAGGTATCAACAGCTTTCCTCTGAGACAGGTCACAAAAAGATCATTGATGGGTACGATGTTAGAGAGAGAACCCTAAAAGGTGAAGTTGAGGCCTGCAGACAGATCGCCGAGCTGCTGGAACATGAGAACAATAATTTGCAGAAAAAGTTGGCATAATATGGGTCTGCAGCTTCATCCTCTACTGCCTTGGTACCGATCACTGATGAAGGATTCTCATTCTTAGAGGTTGAAAACGCCAAATTAAGGCAAGAATTGGATACTCTGAGAAAGTCTGGTATCTCTACTACTGCTCGAGGATGAGGAAGAGGGTCTCGTGGGCGAGGAAGAGCTGTTCAAAATGTTATCGAGGAGCAAAGTTCTCCACCTGCTCGGAGTCGATCTAGAGTTCTCAGCCGTAATGTTGAAGAAGCTCGCACTCAGTCTACTTTGGAAACTCAAGCGTTCCAATTGAATGCAAAAGATCGTGCTTTGTCTGAAATGTCCAAGAAAAATCTATCTTTAGAAGATCAACTTACTGCGACGAAGTCTGCTTTGAATAATAAAGATGTTTTTTCCAGGAGCCTTCACGAGCAACTAGAGAGAATAACTTTCCAATTCCACAAACAACCTCGTGAGTTTTGGATGGCAGGCTACAATGAAGCCCTTTGTCACTTGGATGCTCGCCTTGAAAATGCCAATAATGAAGGTTATAAACAGGGATGGTTGAACGCACTGGGCGTGTTAAAGCTAGAGCAGGGCCATTATTTATGGGATTATCATGCTCCTGGGCTACTAGACCTGCCTGTACCGCCTTATAAACTGGACATGGAATGGATCCCAGCTCGTGCTATTCCTCGGAGCTTAATTTCAAAATATCTTGGTGACTATAGTCTTCATTCTCAGATTGAATTATCTCGTCCCGAGCATCTCTTGGATACTCCTTGAGTAATGAATGTCAGAATGTTGAGGGACTTGAATTTTATCAATTCTCCCCAAACATTAAATGATCCTCCTGCTGGCGAGGAACCTATATCGAAGGCTGAAGGGAAAAAACCAATAGAATAGGATTTTCAATGTAATAGTTAGCAAACATATGTAACTTGTAATTTATTTTGAATTTTAATGAAAGACTTTCATTTTCTGTTTGCAAATCTGTATTGCTATTCTTTTGTACTTGTCTAACACTTTTACATCTGTGCATATGTATCTGTTAAAAAGATAATAATTTTGTGTTGTTCATCAACCAACTTAGTAATAAACAGTTACAAGTATAAAAAATGTTGTTCGATCACTTAATAAAGTAATGAGTATAAAAATGTTTAAAATTTTCCAACCAACCAAGGTTGTTAAATTGTGCTCGTCGACCAATTATAATTAGTGAGAGTTTATACCCTACTAACCATACTTGGTAAATTTTTGTCTTTTTCATAAAATGTGTCCGACCAACCAAGGTCGACAAATTCTCCTCGTCGACCAACTACAGTTAGTGGGTTTTTATCCCCGACCAACCATACTTAGTTCAATTTGGAATATTTTGTTCTTCGAGGAACTTTTGCAATAATCTTACCTCTCGACCAACATAAGTTGGCATTTGAGAGCATATTTTGTTTCTTAACTAGCCAAAATTGGCATTTTAAGAATGTTGTTCTCGCCCTTTTACCATCCAAAGTTGGTCGTGGGTTTGAACTATTAGGTTCTTTCGAACTATCTTGTCCACAAGATTTTTTACCAACCGAAGTTGGTCACGCAAGTGTACGCCTCCTAACCAAAGGAGTATAATTGTTTCTCGCTATTTTACCAACCGAAGTTGATCACGCTTGAACTATCAGGTTCTTTCGAACTATCTTGTCCACAAGCTCTTTTACCAACCGAATTTGATCACGCAAGTGTACGCCTACTAACCAAAGGAGTATAATTTGTTCTCGCTATTTTACCAACCGAAGTTGATCACGCTTGAACTATCAGGTTCTTTCGAACTATCTTCTCCACAAGCTTGTTTACCAACCGAAGTTGATCACGCAAGTGTACGCCTCCTAACCAAAGGAGTATAATTTGTTCTCGCCCTTTTACCAACCGGAGTTGCTCGTGGGTCTGAACTATCATCTTCTTTTTGCTGTTGAACAGCGTAGTGTACAACACTAGTATTCCCCGAAAAACTTTCAAACAAAGGAGAGAGAGAAAAAATTATGAACATCATTGTTTTATTCATGTTGATGGAACTACTGTACATTTTACATTACTGATAATAATTGCGAAGGTGTTCAGCATTCCAAGCATTCTTGAATTCCTCTCCTTCTAGAGTTGCTATTCGGTAAGTTCCTGGTCGAACAACTTCTGTAACTCGGTAAGGTCCATGCCAGTTGGCTTCAAGCTTATTGTGCTTCTGAATGACCTTCTTTAGCACATAGTCCCCTTCTTTTAAGTCGCATTTCTTCACCCTTTTGTTGTAGAACAGAGCTGTGCGTTGTTGGTAAGCAGCATTCCTAATGGCTGCCTCTTCTCTAACCTCCTCGAGCATATCCAAATCCAGTCTTCTCATCAAGTCACTGATTGGGGAATTGAAATTCAACACTCTGTGTGTTGGTAGACCCAACTCGGCAGGTATTACAGCGAAACTTCCAAATGCTAGCATATATGGTGATTCTCCAGTCGCTGCTCGGGGAGTTGTTCGGTAAGCCCACAATACTGATTGTAGCTCATTAATCCAATTAGCTTTAGCCTCACTTAGTCTCTTCTTCAAACCATTTAGTAGTGTTCTGTTTGTCACCTCAGTCTGCCCATTGCTTTGAGGATGACCTGGTTCTGAATGAGTCTTCAGGATGTTTGATTGTTGATAATAGGCAGCAAACTCCTCGTTGTCGAATTGTGTTCCATGGTCTGTGATGAAGGCATGAGGGAGACCATATCGACAGATGATATTCTTCCAGACAAATTGGTATACCTTCTCGTACGTCATATCGATAAGGGGTTCAGCCTCTACCCACTTAGTAAAATAATCTACTGCGACGACGAGGTACTTGAATCTTCCTCGGGTGATTGGCAGTGGTCCAACCAAATCAATTCCCCACATGGCAAATGGCCAAGGGGAAGTTATGGGTGTCAACAATGCTTGTGGAGTTCGTCGGATGGAGGAAAAACGTTGACACTTGTCACATTTCTTAGCATAGGCTATACAATCAGCCCTCATCGTCGGCCAGCAGTATCCTTGCGTCATCACTCTTTGCAAAAGTGTCCGACCTGCCACATGTGCTCCACAAGACCCTTCATGGATTTTTTCAATCAATTCTTTCACTTCGGAGGGGTGTACACATCTCTGCAAACCTACCATAATTCCTCGTCTATACAAAACACCATTAGTTAGTACATACCGAGCAGCTTTAAACTTCAATTTCTTTGCCGCGAGCTTATCCTCTGGCAATTCTCCCTCTTCAATATATGCCCTGATGGGATCCATCCAAGATGGTCCTAAATCAAGGGTAATAACATTCATCGTCAGGTTTTCATCTATGCTCCGACTTTCCAGTACTTCAATTGGTATCGTTCTTCGCAGCTCGGTACGAGTAGCTGATGCTAGTCGGGCCAGTGTGTCTGCTTGTGCATTTTCTATTCTGGGTATTCTGATCAACTTAATGACATCAAATTCTGCCAACAATTCCATCACCTTTGCATGATACTTGACCATTAGTTCTCCTTTAACCGCATATGTTCCCATCAGCTGATTCACAATTAATTGAGAATCACTGAATACCATCACTTGTTGTGCTTCCATAATCTTTGCTAAATTAAGACCTGCTATCATGGCCTCATACTCAGCCTCATTATTGGAGGTTTTGAATTGAAATCGCAAGGCATATTCTATATCAATCTCGTCTGGGGTTTTTAAAACAATCCCTGCTCCACAACCTGCTGTGCAAGATGACCCATCTACATACAATCTCCATGTAGGTAACTCGTGTTCAAATTTCTTACCCAATAGAGTTCCTCGGTGGAATATCTGCTGTTCTCTTCCATCCTCCCCTGTTAGTTTTCGCTCCTCGTCGACCATCTCTTCTCACCCTTTTACCAACCGGAGTTGGTCTGGGTTTGAATTTGATGATCTTTCTACATCCACAAGCCCTTTTACCAACCGGAGTTGGTCTGGACTTATGTCTGTTGATCCTGTAACATCCACAGGTTGATCAGTGAGCACTTTTTGTTCCTCGTGGGTATCAGGATATGTAAACTCTGCTATAAAATCTGCTACAACTTGCCCTTTCAATGATGATCGGGGTTCATACACAATATCATATTCACCGAGCTCTATTGCCCAGTACATCAGTCTCCATGACTTTTCTGGCTTATGAAGGGCTTGTCTCAATGGCATGTCGGTATAAACGACGATGGTATGGGCTTGAAAATATGGCCTCATTCTTCTACTTGCCTCAATTAATGCCAATGCCAATTTTTCTAACTTTGGGTACTTAATCTCTGCACCTCGGAAAGCCTTACTTGTGTAATAAATTGGCTTCTGGACTCCATTCTCCAATCTGATCAATGCTGAGCTGACTGCATGCTCTGATACTGCCAGGTATAAGTACAACTTCTCTCCCGTTATTGGCCTTGACAACAGTGGAGGTGTTCCCAGATATTTTTTCAAGTCTTGAAAGGCTCTTTCACATTCATCATTCCACTCGAAAGTTTTTCGAAGTGTTTTGAAGAATGGTAGGCATCTATCTGTTGCTCGAGATACAAATCTGTTGAGCGCTGCGACTCGTCCTGTAAGACTCTGCACTTCTTTCTTTGTTGTTGGAGATCTCAACCCTAAAAGAGCTTTGATCTTTTCTGGATTTGCTTCAATACCTCGCTGGTTGACAATGTACCCGAGAAACATTCCTTCTCGTACTCCAAATGTGCACTTCGTCGGGTTGAGCTTCATCTGGTATTTATCCAGTTGATCAAAAGTCTGACTTAAATCAACTAGATGATCAGCAGCTTTCTTGCTTTTTGTCAGCATATCATAGACATAGACTTCCATATTGCAACTGATTTGTTCGGTAAAAACCTTGTTCATCAGCCGCTGGTATGTCGCTCCTGCATTTTTCAAACCAAAAGGCATAACATTATAACAATAAGTACCCCTAGGGGTAATAAAAGAAGTACTCTCCCTGTCTTCAGGTTTCATCTTGATCTGGTTGTAGCCTGAATAAGCGTCCATGAAGCTGAGCAGCTCGTGCCCAGAGGTAGCATCCACTAACTGATCAATTCTGGGTAATGGAAAGTGGTCCTTTGGGCAGGCCTTGTTGAGATCAGTGAAATCAACACACATTCTCCATTTATTGTTTTTCTTCTTTACCATCACCACATTTACCAACCAGTCCGGGTATTTCACATCTTCAATGAATTGAGCTTTCTGGAGCTTGTCGACCTCCTCTTGAATAGCTTGATTCTTCTCGGGGCTAAATACCCTTCTTCTCTGCTTTACAGGCTTGATCTCCTTATTCACATTAAGCTCGTGACATAAGAAGTTTGGATCTATTCCTGGCATGTCCTCATGACTCCATGCGAAAGTTTTCTTCCTATTTCTCAAGAAAGTTATCAACTCCTGTTTTATTGAAGCATCCAACGATGAACCTATCTGGGTTACTCGTTCAGGGTGCTCGTCGTCCAGAATAACATTTTCTGTAGATTCCACCACCTGTCCTTTTACAAGTTGGGATTCATCTCTGGGATCGAGAGTTTCAATCTCTGTATCTTCTTCCACCTGGTAAGTAGTAGTCTTTTTCCTTGATTCCTCAAGCTCCTCTTGCTCGGCAGATGAATAATAGCATTCCCGAGCTACTTTTTGATCACCTTTCACAACTCCTACTCCAAAGTTTGTTGTGAATTTTAAGCATTGATGCACTGTAGATGGAACTGCTTCAAACTTCTTCAAACCAACTCTTCCCATGATGATGTTGTAAGCTGACTGCACATTCTTATCCATCACAAAGAAGCGTATTCTTTCTGTTCGAAAAGCAGGCCAAGTTCCAATGAATATATCCAACTTGATCGTCCCAAGTGGAAAAACTTTCTCGCCAGCAAAACCCAGGAGGGGTCTGTGATACGGTTCCAATTGAGATAATTTTAGATTCAAACTGTCAAAGCATGAATAGTACATGATGTCTGCCGAACTTCCATTGTCTACCAACACCCTTGAAATCACTACTTCTTTCACCCTCATTTTGATCACCAGAGGATCGTCGTGAGGATAAAGAACACCTGCTAGGTCGTTTTTTGAAAAGCCAATGACCAGCTTCTCTTTGTTTACCTTCCTCGGACGATCGTCCTCGGCCAGATTTATTCGCTGAATATATGAACAAGATTGAGCTTCTCCGAGGTAAGCCTTTCTTTCTACAGTAAGGTCTCCTCCTCCTGCATCTCCTCCTGTAATGACATTACAATCAAATGACCCAAAACGTATAGAAAATACCTCTCGTTCTGGCTGTCTTGGTTTCTTGGGAAGGTCGGGGTCATCATCTGGATCATCTTCATGGTTTCTCTTCTTTTTCTCTTCTGCTCGACGAGGAGATCTAGATCTCTCTCTAGTTCGGTCGTTATTTTTTCTTTCACCTCCCCGATCAACATATTTTGCTAGCTTTCCTCTTCGGATGAGTGTTTCAATCTCGTTCTGAAGAGCTATGCAATTTTTGGTCATGTGACCATAATCTTTATGAAACTCGCAATATTTATCCTTACTCCTCGAATCAGGGTCTGACCTCAGTTTCTTTGGCCATTTTACCTCCTCGTTGTTCTTGATTTCTTCCAAGACATGATGAATACCCATTTTCAAAGGAGTATAATTATCGAATTTCTTCAGGACTTCCCATGATGTTTTATTATTCTTGGAATGCCTGTCACCGCCATTGCCCTTATGCTCTTTCTTTTTAGATTTGTCGACTTCCACCTTGGTGTCTTTATCCATATTCTTCTTTGCAGCCATAGCTTCCTCAGCATTCATAATTTTGGCCGCTTTTGCCATCAACTCTGACATAGTTTTAGGTGGATCTTTCGCTAAGGTGTAATACAATTTATTAGGCAACAACCCACTCATCAAGGCGGTGATTGCTGTCTTTTCTTCCTAATCTATGACTTCCAGCTTCTCGTTATTGAAACGAGTTATGTAATCTCTAGTACTCTCACCAGATTTTTGTCTAACACTTAACAAGTGTGCTACTCGTTTTACTGGCTTTGCTCCAAAATAGAAATTGCCAATAAACAACTCGGCCAACTGAAAGAAAGTTGAAATCTTACCCCTAGGAAGATTGTTGTACCATATCTGGGAAGCTCCAGTAAGAGTTCCTGAGAACGCTCTGCATCTCATCTCGTCGGGGACGACATAGATGTCGGCACCAGCTTGATATTGCTCTATGTGAAGAACAGGATCTGTCTTTCCATCATATTTGGGGGTCACTACAGGTGCTTTGAACTTTGACGGTGTAGGAAAATTCACAATGGCCTGTACAAAAGGTGTTCCTCAAACAAAAGTTCGTTGTAGGGGGTTCTTTGCTTTGGCCATTTCTCCCAATTTATCCTCCAACCGTTGGAGAGATCCTTTCCACGCTTCATTTCCTTCCTCGGGCCTATTGGTTCGAGCAATTGATCGTTCTGAGGTAGCTTCTTGAGATCTATCTTGACGAGCAGCTGGTCGTGATTGTGCTGATCCTTCTCTTAGATCTGATGGTTGTCGAAAACTCCTCGACATGGTCTTAGGTGGACTGCTATTCCTCCTAGGGCCTAATCGACTGAAAGGAGACACCCTACTCAGTCTTTCTAAAGCACTGGGTCTTTCTGGAGAGAGGGTGATATGTTGATCAGTATCTGTAGCCCTTATTAACAAAGTTCGCCCAGGTTGATAAGAGAAATCATCAGACTCCTCATTACGACGTGACTCAGTACGCCTGGATCGTGAAGAAAGTAAATAAGTTTGCCTCTGACCACTTTGTTGTCCTGAACGTGCAGGTGCACCACCATGAAGGGTTTGTATGAGTTGCCTCATTGTTTCTTGCATGGCGATTTGTCCTTGAGCCAGATTCGTCATAATCCCGGCTAGATCTGGAGGTACAGAGGGATTCGGAGGATTTCCAGTATTTCCAGCGTTTCGATTTCTAGATTCTGGATTATCCGCCATTGATGTTGAACGATTTTTGGTGAAAAACAATAGTAACAATCGCTTCCCACAGACGGCGCCAATCTGTTGATGTAAAAAATTAGATCGCTCTAATTATTCAATCACAGATAAATAAAATGAGACAAAGACTTTTAAAGTGGTTCAGCCTTATATGAATGGCCTACGTCCACTGTTATGTTATTGCTGAATGTTTGAGAATTCTCGAGTATATGTTCTCTCAAGAAATTCCCGTCCCTTTGAATGAGGGTGATACAAGGTATTTATAGCCCTTAGGTTGTACATGAAAGGGTTGATACATTAAATGATATACATATGAAATGGTAATACATTTAATGCAGCGTGTGTGTCAAGATGATAAACATTCAATGAATAGTTGAACTGTTGATTATCTGGCAATTAATGCTACGGACGAGATGCAGCTCGGACCGCCATGGTTGCTCGTTGCTCAGGAGTTCCTCGGAGCATTAGAGTACCTCGGAGTGCTGAAGTTCCTCGGTGTATCCTCGTTGCTCGGAGAGAACATATGTTGGTCGGGGAAATGAACTTCCTCGTTGCTATTGTGCCAAGTAGATTGACACGTGTCTTCATATTATTCGTCCATATCAGCATATTAATTTTGGTATCAACATCCATTAAGGGTCTTAATCATATACACTCACTCCACCAGTAGTTAGTTCCTTACGGTAAAGAAAATAGAGCCAAGAAATATTTAGTTGTTATAAGAGGTTTTTGTGTGCATTTAAGGAGTTATTTTGGGAAGAGGATAAAGGTATTATTGGGGGTTTTGAAGAGTGATTTGTTGAGTTTTGTTTTGGAGCTTTCATGAAGGCTAATTGGTGGGCTTTTGTGACCCCCTTTAGAGACACCTTTGGAGGTGGGGGAGTCACCCATCTTCACCACCACCACTATTTTTGGAGTCATTTGAGGTGGATAACCTACTCTTATTGCATTTTAGACTCCATTTGGTAAATTTGTAGTATTATTGTTGTGTATAATTAAGAGTAGGAATACAAGAAAAATGGCGTGTTCTTAGCAATCTAAGATTAAGCATTTTTATGGAATAAAAATGCTAGAAATAATATTGTTACGTATTTTCTTCTAAATCTGAAATTAGACATTTTTATGGAAAGAAAAATGTTAGAAAATATGTGAACATTTGTAAGATGTTAAAACACATTAAAGGTACTTGGATGACACCGGGTTAAAGCAAGAAGGGCCTAGAGCCTTTGGGTGAAATGCCGTAAACCACTGGCCAGACTGTATGGTGCTCGTAGCTGTCGGTGTGGAGCCTGTGTAAGTATGCATTATAGGAAGTTATCGAGAAAAAGTTAAATGAAATTTGGAACACAAATCAATTGATGGGTTGTTTCGTAAATGTGTAAATACAACCGAACTTGAATGCATACGATTGAGTATTTTTTTTTATTATTATTTGCTGGCGTTCCATGTTTATCTAGATATGCTTAATTGATTATTACTGCTAGACTTGATGTTTGTTTATCTTTTTCACTTATTGTATATTGGGGACAAAGTGGGGGAGAGATGTATGTGATGTAGGGGGAGTTTTGAGCACATAATTTATTATTGAATTTCAAATTTATATCACATGCATTCATGCTTAAATATTGGTATTAATTAGTTTGGACAAATTGATATCCTGATTTCAATGATTGTTTTCAAACAAGTATTAAAATAATTTTCTCACATGTTTAACAAATGATTTGTTTTTACATATTGGCATTTTTATATCATTTGTTCCTCCATCCTTCATGGGTATTTATCCATTTCATGTGTGTAAGTATTTTTCGACGAGTCAAGATTTCAAGACTATATAACATTCCAACAACTCATGCTTGTCGGACCAACATTTACTAGTCTTGCCATGTAATTTTTTATTTTGGTTTTATGGGATGGGATTTAGGCATCGTAAGGCTAGACGTCCCGACTTAAGCATTTCACTGTTTGGATTTTTTCCCGAAAAAGTCAAAGGGGGAGATTTGTAAGAACAAAATTTCTCATTGAGTCCATTGTATGTATTTGACTTATTTTCGGAACAAAACATGATTTTTGTATCATAGATAGATTTTTTATTGTCAATATTCCACACAGTCTATGACACAAAGTTTATTGAAGGCGTTGCGGCCAAGCTTCAAAGATTTATCATGACGAGATTAATTTAGTGCACGTTTCACGTCTTTAATGCATTCCGTTCTATCAGGTCTGAATAGATAATGTTTATGGGACTCAGAAAATGTTTTGGGATGTTATTTTTATTTAAAAAATGTTTTTAAAAGAGTTTAACTTCGTTTATTCTGAGATAAGGATTGTTTAGAGTCGTATTGAACCTTCACTTGTGTTTAGAAGGATCAAACCGCACTTGAAGTCATTCTAGCGATAGTGCAAGGTCATTTGAGAGATATGGTCATTTCGTTCTACTGATATGCTGATCTCATTTAAACGATGCTCCGACTTAACTTTTCTATTTAAGGCGTGCTTCACTCCGAATTTAATATGTAGCAGAACCAGAAAATTAATTTACATACAATATGTTTTCTACACAAGTTTTCTAAGGTTTTCAAAGTTAAAAAACATCCTTAGAGTTTCAAGATCCGATCTTTCATTCACATATGCTATTGAGAACTTGGTTTGCACCATTAAAGTTTGTTCGTTACTTTGAACGTTGGGTTTTACGATGAAGAAGCGAAGGAGTTCGTGTTCAACATCGTAGATGTTTCCAAGCTATATCGGTGGACACCGATACATATATGGACGCGTGTGTTGTGGACAAACATCGTAGAAGGACTTCTGTGTGGGCATTTTGGAGGAGTGGTCGAAGAATCAAAAGATCATCAAGACTTATGGGGGGATCGAGTCATTAAATAAGTCTACCATCTATACTTTAAAATACCATATCATAGTGATTGTCTGGCCTGGGCCGTCCGAGGATTTTTCCCTTAGTGGTTTCCTCGTACATCCGGCGTCACCTTTGTGAACTTATTTATTTTACTTGCTTTAATCACCTAGTTTCATGTTTAGGATTAAAGAAGTTAAAATTGGGCATAACAGAAATTGGTTCATAAATTTAGTGCGTATAAAATTTGGAAAAAGGGTTTTGCAAAAGAAAGTTGGTTTTGAGATCCTTAAAACACATTTGAAAGAAAAAGAGGCCTATATTACATAATAAAATTGCTAAAATTGTCTACCTGAATCTAGTGTGGTGATTAATACTTGGGAGTTAGAGGTCTCCCAAAGACTAATCCAACTCTCTATAAGTTCTCTCTCAACGATGGGAAATGAGGAGGACAGTATATGAGTATATTAGCCGCCTTGGCGACCAGAACCATTAATTATATAGGCATTTAATTAGAATCCCCAAAATTGTAATTAGGTGACTCTTGATTAACCAATAGATGACTTTTGAGTAACCACTACTCTTGAGTAATAATAGGTGACTCTTAGGTAACCACACATTACAAAGGGCATACTCGTTTTAGATGTCTTATTGGGCTATACTAATTAAATCACTTAATTAACCCAATTCGAATATAAGACCAAATATAATTGTTAATTAGTATATAATCCCACATTAAAAGATTAAAAATATTCCAACGATATCCCACTTGGGCTACATTTTAATTCAGAAGGAAATTATAGTTGATAACCATAGGTGCGCTCCATATTTGCAATCAATTCATAAAACATCTCCCGAATAATTTTGGTCCATCTCGTATACCAGTATGAGACCAAAGCGACCTTGGATATATTTATTTCGTAACTTGATCCATCAATAATCAAAATGTGAAATTATCAATGACATAGATCAAGTATGGATATGTGGCTGAAAATTACAAGAAATGTGATCTCAGACATGCCTATTTCCAATTGGTCCATACTTTATTCCAAAGTGAGATCTAACCTTAAGCTTTTAAACCTTATGTCATACCACAACGAAAAGACAATAAATTAATAGTAAACAACAAAATTAAAATACCATCAACTTTATTCTATAGAAAATTGAAACATACATAAAGTTTCTTAATAATGTTAAAGACAAGAACAAGGACAAACTCCCACTAAAACTTCATATCATCAAACAAGACAACACCCCTGTGAGCAGCGTGCTAATGAAAGACCTCGGGTGGTAATCCTTTAGTAAAGGGATCCGTGAGTATAGAGTTTGTTTCTATATATTCAATACAAACTATCTTACTCTGAACTCCTTCATTAATGACAATAAACTTAATGTATATGTGCTTAGACTTTGAAGAGCTTTTGTTGTTATTCAAGTGTAGAACTACTGAATTATTGTCACAATATATATTTAGCGGTCTTTCAATACTATCCACAATTCGCAGCCTAATGATTAGATTTCAAAGCCATATCTCATGATTTGTTGCCTCATGACAAGCTATGAACTCCGATACCATAGTGGAAGGTCCAATGAGTGATTTCTTAGAACTCCTCCAGGAAATAACACCCTTAGACAACATGTAGACATAAAAATAAATGGATTTCTTAGTATCTTGGCAACTGGCATGATCGGCATCAGAATACCCAATGGTCTTCAAATTATTTGACTTTTGATAGATGAGCATGTAATCCTTTTGTTCTCTGTACATACGTCATAACCCGTTTGACTTCTTTCTAATGATACATCCCAGGGTTACTTAAATATCTGTCCAACACACCCCCTATGTAAATATGGACGCGTACATATTTGACCATACATAAGACTCCCTACAGCTGAAGCATTAAGAACCTTTTTCCTTACTTTACTTTTAGTCTCATTCTTGGGGCATTGACTGAGACTAAACGTGTCTCCTTTAGCAACGGGAGTATCTCCTTGTGCACAATCTTCCATGCCAATTACAGTGAGTACCTTCTCGATATAGCTCTTTTGTGACAACCCAAGGACACCCCAAGAGCAATTTCGATGTACCTTAATTCCCAATACAAAAGACGTATTCCCCAGATCTTTCATTTGAAAATGCTTATTTAGAAATCTCTTGGTTTTGTGCAATAAGTTTATATCACTGTTAGCCAACAATATGTCATCGGCACAGAGCATGAGGAAGATAAATTTACTCCCACTGAACTTATGATATTACCGACATCAACTGTATTAACCTAAAAATCATATGAGATAATGTCTGTGATACCCCGGATAATTAAATACGGACTGATCAGTCCTTTATTAAATTAAACCGAAGTGACCGGTTGGTTCATTCTTAGCATCACTGTCGAAAACATTTAATATTATTAATCACCTAATAAATAATTAAGCTAAGTGTCAAAACATTTTCCCATCTAATTATACCCAATTAATCCATTAATAAATTTCCATTCTTTAAAATATAAGCTACTCATATTCCACAAGAACAAAATAAATACTGGACATGAATCAAATACTGAAATAATTCAGACTGGATAAAACATTCTAGTTCCAAGTCTAAAACCAACAAACCATAAAATCTGTAAGTGTAACAGAAATAAACTACTAACGTAAACTGAGTAAAATCTCTAGTAAAGTGACCGAAGATGGGTGAAACACGCCCTAAGAGAAACGTCTGAAAAGTAACGAAAAGAACTGATAGAGGCATCTAGTGCAAGGACCTACAACTCCCACAACCGCTGCATCTCACTAAATGATCCACACATCTAAGTATGGTAACCCTGTGGCTGGGTACCTGATAGATAATATATATATAGCAAAGAGAGAAGAATAGCAAGAAACGGGTCAGAGCCCGAGTTGTAAAAATATTTGTTTTAGCAAGTATTTAAAACTGCAATAATGCAATTATTATGTGCATATTAGTTTCAAACTGTCATATGAGATTCTCACCTCTCCACTGATGTGCAGACCTAACGTGCATCCTAACCTAGTTATCTATAAGGTTCCCAAAAAGATCATAGACTTATACTTCTAAATATACCTCAAAGGAGTAACCCCTATCGCCCATGCAATACACTATTAGGATCAATTACTCCAATTAAACATATATTACATTAACTGTTCTGATTGTAAATCTTTTATCCACTGAAATCACTTTACTTACCAACATTTATAAGTTGTTAATTTCACACATCAGAATCATTCACAAACATATATATATTTATATATACAAATAGTCACAGCATCCCTATACATATATATATATACAAATCCCGCGCCCCTTGGTTAGGACCACTTGGAGCAATGCATACTCTGCTATCGTGTCCTGATGCATCGCTCACTGCGTAAAGGACAATTGGTTCGGCGTCTCTCACGAGCCATAAATCTCATAGCACAAATATTGGACGCGAGCATACTCACCAGCCAAATGGGTCACGCACATACCTATGCTCCCAATCAGCTATTGAAACTATCCTACGTCTTAAATAGCACGTATCCAAGTTCATCTGCTCTGGGTACAAGTCAAATATCCCCCCATTGGGTCACCCAGGATAATACTGTACACTACGGGAAAACCTCCTCCCAATAGCAAGTAGCGTAGGTATGCCAGACACACAATAATAATAATAATAATAATAATAATAATAATAATAATAATAATAATAATAATAATAATAATAATAATAATAATAATAATAGACGTTCCCATGTCTAGGTATTCACCCAACCCATACAAAAAAATTTCCATACGTAGTTGTAATACCCCGTACTTTTATTGATATTTATTTAATTTATGGGATTAATTAAACTAAATGTGTATTAATTGGGAATTAATACGGATAAAATACTAACAAGATGTGAGTTGGTATTTTCTTATAACGTTATATGAATATTGAAAATATTGAATTTATCGTGAGATAGAAATACGACAATTTGGATTTGGAAATTTTGTTGGGACGCGTGTGACTGTCGCGTCAGGAATATAATTATTTTAATTAAAAAGTGAATTTTATTTTTATCAATCGTATAGTCATTTTGAGTGCGCCAACGTGCCGGGAAGGGTCAAAATAGTCAGAAAACACTAGCCGGGGGTTTAGTTTGGGTCCCGGGGCATTTGTAGGCCATACCGGCAACTAAAAAGGGTATTTTGGTAATTTTGGAATTTGAGGATTTATGACCAACGAATTTTGGGAGTTTAAAATAGGGAATTTTATAACCCACTAACCCATTACCAGCAATTAACTGAGTTGAGGGCAACGGGAGTTTTAGGAGAGGTTAGGAGAAGTTCCCAAAAGAGAAAAACAACCTCCATCTTCAACCTTCAACCTTGGGAGAAAAAGGAGAGAGCAACCTTCATCAATTCAACACCAAATTCAGAGAAAAATCCAAGGCAAGTGGATTAATTACGTTATTTGCAACGAATGCTTCTTCCATGGGTAGAAATTTATATAATTGCATTGTTTTGGGAGAATGACAAAAACCCATGAAATTTGAAATTAGAAAATCATGTTTTGATAAAGAGATTGTACGTAGAATTGTATGTGGGTGATTGTACTGTTCGAAATACATCTTTCATGTTACAAAAACGGATTTAATTATGGTTATTGATGACTTTAAATTTCTAGGGTTCATGTTCATGTGATTTGGGAATAATTGGGGAGATTTGATGATTAGATGTGGTTTAGGATGACTAGACCCCATATATATGTTAAAATACGATTAAATATGTTTAGGAATGATTATAAACCTTGAAATACTGTTGGAATTACGTTTAGATGAGATTTGAGGTGAAGAAGATTGGGAAAAATGAAATAGGAGAATTCTGGGCTCGAAACTGTCACCTCGTTAGAAGGTCTGCCGAGGTCGTTCGAACCAGCTTCTAACGAGTTGACAGTTTGACTTCTAACGAGTGGGATGTTCATTCGATGCCTTTCATTCGAATGAGATCTCTTAGATGGACACTTCGTTCGAACGAATTCTCGTTCGAACGACCTCGTTCGAACGACCTCGTTCGAACGAGACTTCTAACGAGTTGACAGATTGGCCTTTTTGGCCTGATTTGATTTCTAGTGTCCCGTAACCATATTTAATTGTAGAGATAACCTTCCCTTGTTAACTATTTGGTATAATTGGGAGATTTGGGATATATTGAGGAGTGAACCAAATGATATTTGTGGATTAGGACGCTAGTGACTAGATACGATGTGAGGATTATTAACGGCTTAAAAATTTGTATTAACCGGGGATATGATAATTATGTATTGTTATAAGTTGGTATGGGGATATGATAATTGTGTAACGTTATAAGTTGGTATGAGAATGAGAAGTATACCACTAATAAATTATAGTATTTACTAAGATGTGTGTATGCTTAGTATATGTATATGATTTTATGTGTATGACATACCTACCATACTTGCTATCACGGGAGGTTTGCGTTCGCTTAGGGCCATCTATTCTTTGTGTGCCTACGGGGGGGGGGGGGGGGGGGGAATATAGATTGGTACCTCGAGGACATAGGTCAAAGAAGGACTTATTGGGAAGTTAATAAGTCTGCTGATCATGGGAGCGTAGGTATGTGCGTGACCCATGTGATGTGACTGTGTTCGCCTCCATTGATTGTGTTTGTTGTTATCTGAGAACGATTCCTGAGAGATTCGGAATGAGTGATACTTACGTACGTGATGTACCGGGGTGGATAGCAGAGTATGTGTTCACCGCAGCTTAATCTCGGGGTGCTTGTATTGTATATTTATGATGTGAATGATATACGGTTAAATGAACAGACTTGTCATGATTAATTATGAGAATAATTTATAGTAACTCCTTGAGAAGATAAATGAGGGGATAACCTCCATTAAATTGTAATGCTAATAATTGAGAAATCCGAATTTAAGTAATGCTATCTATTCAAGTGATAACATTGGGAATTTATATTGTGAATCGAGTAGATGGATTAGATCTTATGTCGGTTTAGCTAGATATGAATACCACTTAGATGGGTACTGTACGTTAGGAGTGCACAATTAGTCGAGAGGTGAGTATTTCATGTGAGAGCACGTCCTAACATGTATTTTGCATTTATTGTTTTAATGTTATTAAAGCACTTGCTGTTTTTAAAATACTCTCCACTTTCGGGCTCTGACCCGTTTGCTTTAAAATCTACTTTTTGTGAAAACCTTTTAGGTGCCCAGCCACAAGGACACCATGCATAGGATTTCCATTCAGGTGACGAGCTGTAGCTGTTGTGGGAGTTACAGGGCCTTGCCAGTAGACGCTTCTTTTGTCTTGACTCTCTATTCAATTTTCATCATTTGTAGGGCATGTCGCCCATCTCTTTTAGAGACATTTATATTTTAGTTATTCAGATTGTGGATTGTAATTAATTTAGGATTCAGACTTGTTTTATTTTATTCAGTTCTGGGATTGTTGTGAGGAGTATTATCCTCTAGACTTATTATTATTATTATTATTTATTCGTTATTCTATTGTTTCTTTATGGTGAATGGTTATGTTTTTTTCCCTCATAATCTTTTTATTGCATGTTAATCAGACTTAATTTAGAATTTGACACCTTACTTTTTAAATACTAGGTGGTTAGTAATTATTAAAATGTTTTCGACAGTGATGCTATTAACTGAACCAACTTGGCATTTTGTATTAATTTAATAAAGGAGTAGCTACCCGGTATTTAATTAGTCGGGGTGTCACAAGTGGTATCAGAGCATCAGGTTCTAGTGTCCTTTAGGATCTGTACGGCTTATTATGTTTCCGCTGAGCTTTCTTTGATGTAGAGCCCTATATTTTAGGACTGTTGTATTCTTTTATGTATGCTTCGCTCTCCAGCTATTTTGAGTTTATAACTGCGAACTTATAGACTTTACTCTTATTTAAGATGCCTCCACGACGTGCACCACGGGTTCCTAGGAATGCACAGCCAGAACCCCAGCAAGCACCAGTACAGGGCACCATGAATGCCGCTGAGGTTGCAACCATTGTAGCCCAAGCGGTAAATGCCGCTCTAGCAGTTGTACAGCCGGCACCACCCCAGGTGCCAGTAGCCGCACAAGTTCAGGTAAATGCATTCCCATCTGCTTGGGAACGCGTTCGTGATGCTTTTCAGAAAGCACACCCTCCAGAGTTCACGGGTAGCTCCGATGTTGTGGTATCCAGTCAGTGGAGGAAAGATATTCAGAGGCACTTGAGGATGTATGAGTGCACCGTTGTTCAGAAGCAGATACTAGCTACTTTCAAGCTAGTGGGATCTGCACTGCAGTGGTGGGAGTCTATTACCACCGTGTAGGAGAGAGATACTCTCACGATACAGGAGTTTTAGGTGCGGTTTGATCGCAAGTATTTTCCGTCAGCCGTTCACACGAAAATGAGGAGGAGGTTAATGAATCTTAGACAGGAGGGAAGGACTGTGGCCGAGTATGAGGCCGAATTCATAAATCTACTGAATATTGTTCCGGATGAAATATCGACAGAATAGAAGAAGATCCAGAAGTTTACAGATGGATTGACATGGAGGATCCGTCAGCATTTATTGGGGAACCTTTCGTTGGCCACTTATTCTGACGTGGTTAACGCTGCACTGTTACACTACCAGGATCACCACTTTCACATAGCTGAGAGCAAGAGATCAGGAGAGTCCAGCCATCAGGGAAGAACTGGAGGAAATGGTGCCAGTGGGGCACAATATACTCAGGGGCAGAGGCAGGGTGACCAGGGTTCCCAGCAGGGGGATCATAAGAGGTTCAGATCGGGAAATTTCAGGCACGGACAGGGAGGTTTTAGGCAGGGCCATCAGGGTCCGAACGGCCATCAGGGCCAGCAGGGTCAGAATGGTCAACAGCAGTTTCAGCAGGGCCAACAGGGCCAGGGGAGGAATGGTAACGACCACCAGGGTCTAGGGCAGCAGGGACAAAGAGGGGGGAACTTCCCGGGGAAGTGTTACGTTTGTGGAAATACCGGCCATAAACGCCAGGATTGTCCTGACAGGGGCAGGGCCCCGCAGCAGCAACAACAGGGTGCTCGACAGGAGCCGCAGAGGCCTATGTTTCCCGCCGCCCTCCCGGCACCACCACAGATGGTAGCACTACCACCCGTGCCAGCGGTCCCAGTGCAGCAGGGGTAGCTTCAGTATGGGAGAGTGAATCAGCTTCAGCATGCCGCAGCCTCACAGGATCCACCAGCCATTGAGGGTATGTTCTCTATTCAAGGGGACTATGGGGCGTATTTTATTTGTCACGGGGGATACACACTGTTTCATTGCTATGAGATTTACACGCACCATTGGGTTGTTAGACACCTCCGAGAGCACGGTTACTTGTGTAGATTCGCCGTTGAGTACGGGTTCTGTGATTTCCCTTATATGTAGAGGCGTGGGTATAGAGATCGGGAGGTTTACTTTACCCGCGGATATGTTAGTGTTAGAGATGACCGATTATGATGCCATTATTGGTATGGATTGGCTAGTCGCGTACCGAGCCATGATTGACTGTTTTAGTAGAAGTATTATCTTTGCCATTCCCGGGCAGGAGATGTTCTTAGTGGCGATGCCTCGTCCTGAGGGAGGATCGTCCACTCACTTGTACTACATAGAGGAGGAGACCTCTAAGGAAGTGGTGATACCACTTGATTCGATTCCGGTTGTTCGAGAGTTTACCGATGTATTTCAGGATATACCTGGATTACCTCCGAGTAGAGAGATAGATTGTGTGATCGACTTGAGACCGGGCACTCGACCTATTGCCCACGCACCTTACCGTATGGCTCTAGCTGAAATGAGAGAATTACGGGATCAGATTGAGCAGTTGTTGGGTTAGGGGTTTATTCGGAGGAGTAATTCGTCGTGGGGTGCCCCTGTGTTGTTCGTGATGAAGAGGGATGGCTCATTAAGGTTTTGTGTAGATTACCGGGAGTTCAATATGGTTACGATACAAAATAAGTATCCGTTGCCCCGAATCGATGACTTATTCGACCAGCTGAGAGGAGATTCTTTCTTCTCGAAGATTGATTTGCGATCTGATTATCATCAGTTGCGTATCAGGGAAGAGGACGTCTCGAAGACTGCTTTCTTAACGAGATATGGTTCTTACGAGTTTCGAGTTATGCCTTTTGGTTTGACCAATGCTCCATCCATGTTTATGGTCTTGATGAATAGGGTGTTCAGAGAGTTCCTAGATCAGTTCGTCATTGTCTTCATTGATGATATTCGTGTCTACTCCCAGACAGAGGAGGAGCACGCCGAACATTTGAGGCAAGTTTTGCAGACGCTATGTCAGACGAGCTGTATGCAAAATATGAGAAGTGCGGGTTTTGGCTGAAGGAGGTTCAATTTTTGGGGCATATTATTTCCGATCGGGGGATATCTGCTGATCCGGGGAAGGTATTCGCGGTAAGGGAGTGGGGACAGCCCACGACACCGACTGAGATCTGTAGTTTCTTGGGCCTAGCAGGTAACTAGAGGAGTTTTATTCGGGGTTTCTCCAAGATAGCGGGTCCTTTAACACATCTGACTTGTAAGGGTGTTCCGTTCATTTGGAGTGACGCCTGTCAGTTGGCATTTGATGAGTTAAAGGACAAGTTGACCTCAGCACCTGTGTTAGCATTGCCGAGATCGGGAGTTGAGTATCTAGTTTACATTGATGCGTCTTTACAAGGACTTGGAGGTGTATTGCAGCAGGAGAGTCAGGCCATAGCTTATGCTTCCCGTAAGCTTAAGCCTCACGAGAAGAATTACCCCACCCGTGACTTGGAGTTAGCGGCAGTGGTATTTACCCTTCGGATTTGGAGAAATTACCTTTTGGGGGAGAAGTTTCGATTGTTCACAGACCACAAGTCCCTACAGTACCTATTCACGCAGAAGGAGTTGAATATGTGGCAACGGAGGTGGCTTGATTTTGTGAAGGACTATCAGTTTGATATCCAATATCACCCGGGGAAGGCTAACGTGGTAGTAGACGCGTTGAGTCGTAGGCCAGTAGATGAAGTGGCAGGGGTGTGGAAGCCAAAGTGGAAGGAGTTGGGACACCAGGATGCAGTGGCCTGATCATTCATGTTGGTGATGACTGTTAGACCGCAGATTGTCATGAGATTGGTAAAGGCACAAGCAGATGACTCGTTCTGTCAGGAGCAGATAGTTCGATTATTAGCAGAGGGAGCCGAGTCCTATACCATTATCTCAGACGGGGGATTACGCTTCAATGGGAGACTGGTAGTTCCGGAAGGGGAGGAATTGCGACATGAGGTGATGGCAGAGTCACACGGCTCACGGTTCGCGGTACATCCCGGTGGGGACAAAATGTACCAAGATATGAGACGTCAGTATTGGTGGAGCGGGATGAAGAGAGATATTGCCGTGTTTGTTTCTAAATGTGCCACTTGTCAGCTGGTAAAAGTGGATCATCAGAGACCGGCAGGACTTCTACAGCCATTAGAGGTCCCGATGTGGATGTGGGAGAACATATCCATGGACTTTATCACGGGGTTGCCTACGTCACAGAGAGGTCAGGACTCCATTTGGGTAATTGTGGGCAGGTTGACCAAAGTCGCTCATTTTCTACCCGTAAGGACAGACTACACTACGGGACAGTATGCCCATCTTTTTATTTCAGAAATAGTGAGACTTCACGGTGTGCCCCTAAATATCATGTCTGACCGAGACAAGATATTTGTTTCACGGTTTTGGGAGAGTTTTCAGGAGGCCATGAGCACGGAGTTGCGATTGAGTACGGCATATCACCCACAGACCGATGGGCAAACCGAGCGTACAAACTAGATGTTGGAGGACATATTGCGTATGTGCATCATTGATTTTGGGGGTGGATGGGAGCCGTATCTTCCACTTGTGGAGTTTGCTTACAACAACTCCTACCAGCTCAACATTGGCATGGCTCCATTTGAGGCGTTGTACGGTAGACCTTGTCGTTCCCCAGCTTGTTGGTTGGAGGTGGGGACAACAAACTACTTGGGCTGGAAGTGATTCAGGATACTTCGGCAAGGATATAATTGATATGGAGTTGCATTCGGGTAGCTCAGGATCGGCAGAAGAGCTATGCTGATGCGAAGAGGTTCTTCAGGGAGTTCCAAGTGGGGGACCAGGTTTTACTCAGAGTATCTCCTATGAAGGGGATTATGCGATTTGGGAAGAAGGGGAAGTTGGCATCGAGATATGTGGGGCCATTCCCTATCATCGAGTGGATTGGGTCTGTTGCATATAGACTTGGATTACCGGAGCATTTACACCGGATTCATGATGTGTTTCATATTTCCTCGCTAAGGAAATATCTTAAAAACGATTTGGCTCATTCTCACATTGCTTTAGAGGACATCGATCTCCAACCTGATAGCTCCTACGAGGAGGGGCCGATTGCTATTTTGGACCGAAGTGAGCGGAAACTGCGGTCAAAGATAGTTCCGTTAGTACGTGTTCAGTGGCGGCATCATAGTGTCGAGGAGTCCACATGGGTGCTCGAGGATGAGATGCGCGAATGCTATTCAGAGTTGTTTTTACCAGGTACCTTCTAGTTTCGAATTTCAGGACGAAATTCTGTTATTAGAGGGGAAGTATGTAATACCCCGTACTTTTATTGATATTTATTTAATTTATGGGATTAATTAAACTAAATGTGTATTAATTGGGAATTAATCCGGATAAAATACTAACAAGATGTGAGTTGGTATTTGATTATAACGTTATATGAATATTAAAAATATTGAACTTATCGTGAGATAGAAATACGACAATTTGGATTTGGAAATTTTGTTGGGACGCATGTGACTGTCGCGTCAGGAATATAATTATTTTAATTAAAAAGTGAATTTTATTTTTATCAACCGTATGGTCATTTTTAGTGCGCCAACGTGTCCGGAAGGGTCGAAATAGTCATAAAACACTAGCCGGGGGTTTAGTTTGGGTCCCGGGGCATTTGTAGGCCATACCAGCAACTAAACAGGGTATTTTGGTAATTTTGGAATTTGAGGATTTATGACCAAAGAATTTTGGGAGTTTAAAATAGGTAATTTTATAACCCACTAACCCATTACCATCAATTAACTGAGTTGAGGGCAACGGGAGTTTTAGGAGAGGTTAGGAGAAGTTCCCAAAAGAGAAAAACAACCTCCATCTTCAACCTTCAACCTTGGGAGAAAAAGGAGAGAGCAACCTTCATCAATTCAACACCAAATTCAGAGAAAAATCCAAGGCAAGTGGTTTAATTACGTTATTTGCAACGAATGCTTCATCTATGCGTAGAAATTTATATAATTGCATTGTTTTGGGAGAATGACAAAAACCCATGAAATTTGAAATTAGAAAATCATGTTTTGATAAAGAGATTGTACGTAGAATTGTATTTGGGTGATTGTACTGTTCGAAATACATCTTTCATGTTACAAAAACGGATTTAATTATGGTTATTGATGACTTTAAATTTCTAGGGTTCATGTTCATGTGATTTGGGAATAATTGGGGAGATTTGATGATTAGATGTGGTTTAGGATGACTAGACCCCATATATATGTTAAAATACGATTTAACTATGTTTAGGAATGATTAGAAACCTTGAAATACTGTTGGAATGACGTTTAGATGAGATTTGGGGTGAAGAAGATTGGGAAAAACGAAATAGGAGAATTCTGGGCTCGAAACTGTCACCTCGTTAGAAGGCCTGCCCAGGTCGTTCGAACGAGCTTCTAACGAGTTGACAGTTTGACTTCTAACGAGTGGGATGTTCGTTTGATGCCTTTCGTTCGAACGAGATCTCGTTCGATGGCCACTTCGTTCGAACGAACTCTCGTTCGAACGAGACTTCGAACGAGTTGACAGATTGGCCTTTTTGGCCTGATTTGATTTCTAGTGTCCCGTAACCATATTTAATTGTAGGGATAACCTTCCCTTGTTAATTATTTGGTATAATTGGGAGATTTGGGATATATTGAGGAGTGAACCAAATGATATTTGTGGATTAGGACGCTAGTGACTAGATACGATGTGAGGATTATTAACGGCTTAAAAATTTGTATTAACCGGGGATATGATAATTGTGAAATGTTATAAGTTGGTATGGGGATATGATAATTGTGTAACGTTATAAGTTGGTATGAGAATGAGAAGTATACCACTAATAAATTATAGTATTTACTAAGATGTGTGTATGCTTAGTATATGTATATGATTTTATGTGTATGACATACCTACTATACTTGCTATCACGGGAGGTTTGCGTTCTCTCTTTGTGTGCCTACGGGGGGGAATATAGATTGGTACCTCGAGGACATAGGTTAAAGAAGGACTTATTGGAAAGTTAATAAGTCTGCTGATCATGGGAGCGTAGGTATGTGCGTGACCCATGTGATGTGACTGTGTTCGCCTCCATTGATTGTGTTTGTTGTTATCTGAGAACGATTCCTGAGAGATTCGGAATGCGTGATCCTTACGTACGTAATGTACCGGGGTGGATAGCAGAGTATGTGTGCACCGCAGCTTAATCTCGGGGTGCTTCTATTGTATATTTATGATGTGAATGATATACGGTTAAATGAACAGACTTGTCATGATTAATTGTGAGAATAATTTATAGTAACTCCTTGAGAAGATAAATGAGGGGATAACCTCCAGTAAATTGTAATGCTAATAATTGAGAAATCCGAGTTTAAGTAATGCTATCTATTCAGGTGATAACATTGGGAATTTATATTGTGAATCGAGTAGATGGGTTAGATCTTATGTCGGTTTAGCTAGATATGAATACCACTTAGATGGGTACTATACGTTAGGAGTGCACAATTAGTCGAGAGGTGAGTATTTCATGTGAGAGAACGTCCTAACATGTATTTTGCATTTATTGTTTTAATGTTATTAAAGCACTTGCTGTTTTTAAAATACTCTCCACTTTCGGTCTCTGACCCATTTGCTTTCAAATCTACTTTTTGTAAAAACCTTTTAGGTGCCCAGCCACAAGGACACCATGCATAGGATTTCCATTCAGGTGACGAGCTGTGGTGGGAGTTACAGGGCCTTGCTAGTAGACGCTTCTTTTGTCTTGACTCTCTATTTAGTTTTCATCATTTGTAGGGCATGTCGCCCATCTCTTTTAGAGACATTTATATTTCAGTTATTCAGATTGTGGATTGTAATTAATTCAGGATTCAGTCTTGTTTTATTTTATTCAGTTCTGGGATTGTTGTGAGGAGTATTATCCTCTAGACTTATTATTATTATTATTTGTTTGTTATTCTATTATTTCTTTATGGTGAATGGTTATGTTTTTTCCCCTCATAATCTTTTTATTGCATGTTAATAAGACTTAATTTAAAATTTGACACCTTACTTTTTAAATACTAGGTGGTTAGTAATTATTAAAATGTTTTCGACAGTGATGCTATTAACTGAACCAACTTGGCATTTTGTATTAATTTAATAAAGGAGTAGCTACCCGGTATTTCATTAGTCGGGGTACACAGTATTATTCTTCTCATTAATACTTATTATGTAAGTAAATCGATTATTCACTCTCTCGAAATTTCCAAGGCTATTTCACCTATCTAAATATTAAATTGTTATCCTAGGAATATTTCTTAATAAATTCTGCACTAGACTACAAATCCTTAACTGGAAGTTCTCCCTCACTCAAAATAATCGCGTAACTGAAGTTGGTTTATACTGGGAATCCAGATTTGGAAAATTTATTCGAATGAAACCTGATGTCATTCGAATGACACCCTGTCTCATTCGAACCAGACTCAATCTCGTTCGAATGAGATTGAGCGTTTCTCTGGTTTGGCTAGACCTACTACGTTTTCCTGTTACTGCTTCCTCTACCTCATAATTTCAGTCTTAAAACCTCTAAATTTCTCAACCCAAACACCAAAACAACAATCCTAATTGATGTTCTAACACGTATAAATGATTTTCCCTACCTTAGAAGCATTAAATCATCATAATTCATCTATAAAATTCAAAATCCCCAATTTAACCAATCAGAACCCTAGTTCATAAATCTCCAACCCAAGAACATGTAACTTACAGATTAGTTCATCATTTAAACATAAAACACGATGCTTTTTCATCTACATCAATTGATAAATCAATATATTCTCAATTTCATTACAGATTAAGAATTTAACTTCCTCTATTTCCGCAAAATTGTGTGTAAACATGGTTTCTACAATCCTACACTAACATGAACATAAATGGTACTAAAAGAAAGCAAGTAATAAAAACTTGCCTCAATTTCGAAGGTTTGATCCACTAGTGATATTGGTATAGGTGCGTTCCTCGTCTCTCGATCTATGCTTTGGTGAGATTTTTTGTGTGAGTTCTTGAGTTATGCACCAAGAACTCCTATGGTTCCTCCTTCCTTCCTCTGTGCCTCGCTCTTTTCTCTCTAGTAGGTCTAGAACTCATAACTCCCCTCTAACCCACGTATATCCATATTTAATTTCCTAATTTTCTTCCATAATATTTCCCCAAAAATTCAAAGGACAAAAATACCCCTACGGGGTACCGATTAGGCTTAAAAACATCCCAGAGTCCAAATAAACTACCCGGGTAGTGTTTTTTGACTATCTCGACTCTTTAGGACCCAATGGAAAACTCAATATTACCATACAAGTTACTTAAAAATAATTTACTTCTTTAATTCATTTAATTAGTCCCGACACGACTAACACGCGCGTCCTGACTTAATGTACCAAACTGTTGTATTTCCCACTCTCGACAATTTATAAAATTTCATAATTCCATATTACGTACTCACACAGTAATATTCCATAATTCTCAATAATAAGTATTAACCCTTGCCATGCTAGTTAATATTTATTTTTAATCCGGATTAATTAATAATTAATTTTCTCACATTTTTAATACAATTAATCCAACAATAATAATTAATCTCATAATTATTTAATGTCATAAAAATATGGGGTGTTACATACTTACCGCCTTACAACGGAATTTCGTCCCGAAATTCGGAAAGAGTATACCAGGTAGAAATATTGTTGTATATATGTTGCGCATTGCATCATTGCGCTCCCAAGTAAACTGTTTCGTACCACCTATATAGTAAGCTATTGAACACCCTTAATAACGAACACCCCACATATGTTCCTTCAAAACTCCAGGTTACCCTTTCACGTATGTTCTTGCCCAAGTCTTACCGTTTGAGTTTCACTACTTAAACTTAATTTTAGATATTCACTATCTAGCCTACTACTATTCTCAACTTAATAGATTAATCATTCTTTAGATACATTCGATATCGTCTCGCAACGATCGCACACAAGCAGGTTATTTACGCAATATATATTCTACACACATAATATACTATAAGTATTAACTCATCTCCGATATTCGTAATAGCACCTACTTCCCCCACCTTTAACTAACAAGAAGGAGAACAATAAGGCTTACTGTGCCATATCTCAACTTGCACAATGCCTAAAAGTGAACTTATATGAGTTATTGTACATAAAATCCACTAGTGGAAGGGACTGCTCTTGTCCTCCCCTGAGATTCAAGGGTGCACAAATAATTTATTCTCCAACATCTAACTAGTCCGCTTATTCTGCCCATTCTCCTACGGACAATAGGTCGTACTCATTCACAAATCGATACCCATGGCGTCGTGAATATCTCTCAAAATGGAAAGATAAAAATCTTGTCCCATTCGGACACGATATCAAGATGTACTCTATATAACCTCACTATGTCGATTATAATGATATGTGCATACTGTCCCGTAGTATGACCACTCTTAACTAGCATAACGTGAGCTACTTTGGTCAACTGATCTATATCACCCATATAGGATTGTAACCCCTTTTGTGATAAAATCCTGGGGAATACTCTCCCCTTACTAATTAGGAATGCCTAACGGTTGAAGAAACACCTATTGGTTTATGATGGTCCACCCTTTTTCAACAGACATGTGACCCATTACAAAACGAATTTATCAATATTTCTCTTCAATAAATATCATCACCGCTGATATTTATAACATGATACGTCTTATATTCTCTTAAATGTACCTCTAGCTTCAACTCCCCAGGTTAAATGTTGTTGAATCCATATGACAATCATGATTTACTACCTAATACAATACCATTCTCGTGAGCATACAATCAAGTCCTTATATCTCCACTTCTATCTTCATTTACCTCATCCCATATGTTCCAAAAGGAAACAAAATCAAGATTCTATTACGTAGGGCGCCCATACACCCTATGCCTCTCACATTATTGTATCAATGAAATATATTTCCACATCATAGTGGAATTATCAACCCTCAATTATACTCATATATGTAAAATTACTAAGGTACGAATCTCATGTATTGTCATCCAAACTTCTCTCCAACTCCCGACGTTCATTAGTTTCATGCGTGGGGTGTCTCGTAAAGCAAAATCCAAATAAGGAACCCCCCCGATACACTACTACCTAACATTATCGGTGGTTGAGGTCCGTAAGGTCCTCAGTCCATAATATGTACCTTCCCACAATCTCCGTATGTTAACATACTAATCTACGTATGTCCTTAACAATAACATGAAACATGGAGCTCCCATTATCCCAATTTTTTGGCGCTATATATATGACGAGCTATATCTCACTTCTTGATAAAGAACACAATGTATCCTAAGTCAGATCAGTAATTAAATCCTTACACACTAGCATTACATCTAACGAGACAACAATCTTTCTGACGTCTACGATATCAAGAAGTTTTAATATATATACACATATATAGGCTCAACCCTACTTTCGGTGACTCCTTACCAAATTAATAGTACTCCCCCGGAGTACCCAGTGCGATAGTCTTTCACTTAATCTACTATCGTTCAAACATTCGGTAATTATCACCACACATAACCATAATAAGCTCTACTTTACTAACTCAATGCATTAGTAAAAATTATGACAATAAAATATGCCTTTAGTGCCCACCCGGTTTACTCACGGGTGACATCTAAAAAGCCCTGTTACCCATGATCAATACATTTATAACCGGACTTACCAAAACTAATGTATTCACTAAACTCGACTCGCACACGAATTTTAGTGTTAATCATTCATATATAAGTAATGGCACACTCTTGTCACGTAATTAAGTCCTTTACTCACAAGGACAAAACAAAACTTCATCAGACTCACCTGATCGTAGGATCCTAACACATAGTGGCCATCACGACCCATGAGTATCTGCAATCTTTCTACATCTAGTATTTCACCCCATAGTTTACCCCTCCTCGCTATGGGAAAATTATTCTGTTATGTGGATTTCACACCCATCATTGAAATATTTTCCTAAATCTTGCGACCTCAACTATGGCTTTACTGGCCACCCTATTTCATCCTGGGCCCCATCGACCCTGAAATATGGTATTCTACGATTATCGAGGACTCTACTGGTCCTGCCTGAACCTACTACTCTCAGGTTGGAACTTCTTGCGCTCAATTCTCTTAACCCAAATCCTCGTCTGAAAATCTCACTCCTCCAATTGTTATGCCTAATTGACATGGTTTACCATTCTCAAATCTTATCGGTTGTAGTTCTCAATGTGGACACATTCAAAACTGATAGTCCCACTCTCTACACATAGGGAAACTTCCCGAGCCATCTCCTATCACTGGTCCCACTAACCATTTTGGAATGTCCTTCCCTCAGACTGGCAGTCTTAGCTCCCAATTGTTCTCCCATTGTCCTTTTGCCTATGCGGGCCTTTCAGAACTATTATTGTCCTCTAAAGCCCTGATTGACTTCCTTGTCACTTTTTAGGAAGTTATTAAATTAAATTTATCTAAATGAGTTTCCTATTGGGCATACTCTCATGTGGTGTTTCAGTATCACTATTAGGTTCCGTTCTGATTTTCAGCCAAATTCTCTAACCCTTCTGGCTCACTTCTTCTGGTACATTTTGGAAAACTTGCAAACTACAAAAATCGAATCAATGGAAATATTTTTATCTTTAGAGGTATCCTCCTCTATGTAATATAAATGGGAGGACGATCCTCCCTCTGGATGATGTATCGCCACTGGAAAACATCTCTTGGCCCGGTATAGCAAAAATAATGCACCTACTGAAACAATCTATCATGGCTCTATAAGCAACAAACCAATCCATACTAGTAATCGCATCATACTATGACATATCTAATACAAGCACGTCGGTAGGTAAAATAGGTCTCCCAATCTCTATCCATATTCCCCGACATATAAATAAAGTCAACAACCCATTACCCATCGGTGGACTGCACATATAATCGTACTGTTGGTCGTGTCTAACAATCCTGTGATCCATGCAAATCTAGTGGTTATAAAAGAATGTGAAGCCCTAATATCAAACAAAATATATCCCAAGATCCTAAAAATAGAGAACATATCCTCAATGGCGGGTGGTGGCCGCTGAACGGTTGCTTGCTGGATGTTGTATACATGCCCATACGGTATCTGCCCCTGTTGCTGGGGTATTTTGCCCTTAACTGGGCAATTCTACCTCCTATGACCCATCCTTCCACAGTTGAAGCATTCACTAGCAAACTGTGTCATATTACGACTCTTTTGATTTCGGTCATGTTGCTCAGTTCCACCTCTTCCTTGGCCCTATTGGCCCTGCTGAGCATCTTGGTGAAAAATAATATCTGGTTGAGGACATTCCCTCCCCCTGTGACCATGTTGTTCACACTTATAGTAGAGTCCTGAAAGTTTTTTCTTTCTTTTGCCTTGCTGTCCTTGGTCGGGTCGGGGTTTCTCTCCAGCCTGATCCGAACAAGTTTGATGTTTATGGTTGTCTCCCCCACATTTGAAACACCTTTTTATGGCATCCTTCTATCCCTAGCTATGTTGGCCCTGACACTTTTGGACCTTCACACATAGTCTATTACCTTCGTGGTCTTTACAACCCTGAGGAACTTATTATTGTGGTATTGGTGTCTTCCCACAATTGTTAACCCTAGTCATGTGAGATGGACTATCTTCTCTTGCGATCATAGTACTATAAGACTGTAGTGGTAACTTCATGTGCGCCAGCTGACCCTGCTCATTAACTTCCCTAGAAGTGATAGCTTGTTCTTCTTGTCACGCCATATGAAAGTTGGAATGGACTGAATGAGTTCAACATTCATACAAATTTATCATAAAAGTACAAGTTTCCAATGCGTAAGGATGAATACATAATTCCTAATATTAGGTTTCTAAACCAAAGGACGCTTAGCATAAAGCATAATAAGCTGCAGATATCCTAAAGACACTAGAACCTGATGCTCTGATACCACTTGTGACACCCCTCCTAATTAAATACCGGGTGATCAGTCATTTATTAAATTAAAATGAAGTGACCGGTTGGCTCATTCTTAGCATCACTGTAGAAAACATTTTATTATTAATCACCTAATAAATAATTAAGCTAAGCGTCAAAACATTTCCCCATTTAATTATACCCAATTAATCCATTAATAAATTTCCATTCTTTAAAATATAAGCTACTCACATTCCACAAGAACAAAATAAATACTAGACATGAATCACTGGATAAAACATTCTAGTTTCAACTCTAAAACCAACAAACCATAAAATCTGCAAGTGTAACTGAAATAAACTACTAATGTAAACTGAGTACAATCTCTGACAACTCCCACAATCGCTGCAGCTTGCTAAATGATCCACGCGTCTAAGTCTGGTAACCCTGTGGCGGGGCACCTGATAGATAATATATATATAGCAAAGAGAGAAGAATAGCAAGAAACGGGTCAGAGCCCGACTTGTAAAAATATTTGTTTTAGCAAGTATTTAAAACTGCAATAATGAAATTATTATGTGCATGTTAGTTTCGAACTCTCACATGAGATTCTCACCTCCCAACTATTGTGCACGCCTAATGTACGTCTATCCTAACCTAGTTATCCATAAGGTTCCCAACTGGATCATAGACTTTTAGTTCTAAATATATCTCAAAGGAGTAGCCCGTATCGCCCATACAATATGCTATTAAGATAATTTATTCTAATTAAATGTATATTAAATTCACTGTTCTGATAGTAAATCGTTTATCCACTGAAATCACTTTACTTACCAACATTTATAAGTTTGATAATTTCACACATTAGAATCATTCACAAATATATATATCTATATATACATATAGTCACATCATATGTATATATATATATTCAAATCACGCGCCCCTTGGTTAGGACCACTTGGGGCAATGCATACTCTGCTATCGTCTCCCGATGCATTGTTCACTGCGTAAAGGACAATTGGTTCGGCGTCTCTCACGAACCATAAATATCATAGAACAAATATTGGAGGCGAGCATACTCACTAGCCAAATGGGTCACGCACATACCTATTCTCCCATTCAGTCATCGAAACTATCCTACGTCTAATATATGACATATCCAATTTCATATGCTCTGGGTACAAGTCAAATATCCCCCCATTGGGTCACCCTGGATAAGACTATACACTGCGCGAAAACCTCCTCTCGATAGCAAGTAGCATAGGTATGTTATATGCTCAATAATAATAATATAATAATAATAATAATAGTCATTCCCACGTCATATTAAAGCCCAAGTATTCACCCAACCCATACATACATTTTTTTCATACGTAGTATTATTCTCATTACTACTTATTATGTAATTAAATCGATTATTCACTCTCTCAAAATTCCCAAGGCTATTTCACCTATCTAAATATTAAAGCGTTATCCTAGGAATATTTCTCAATAAATTCTACACTGGACAACAAATTCTCAACTGGCACATCTCCCTCATTCAAAATAATCGCGTAATTGAAGTTGTTTTATACTGGGAATTCAGATTTGGATCTCTCGTTAGAACGAAACCCGACGTCGTTCAAACGACACCCCATCTCGTTCGAACCAAACTCAATCTCGTTCGAACGAGATTGAGCGTTTCTCTAGTTTGGTGAGACCTGCTACATTTTCCTATTACTACTTCGTCTACCTCAGAATTTCAGTCTTAAAACCTCTAAATTTCTCAACCCAAACACCAAAACAACAATCCTAATTTATTTTCTAACATGTACAAATGATTTTCCCTAACTTAGAAGCATTAAATCATCATAATTCATCTATAAAATCCAAAATCCCCAATTTAACAAATCATAACCCTAGTTCATAAATCTCCAACCCAAGAACATGTAACTTACAGATTAGTTCATCATTTAAACATAAAACATCCTGGTTTTTCCTCTACATCAATTGATAAATCAATTTATCCTCAATTTCATACCAGATTAAAAGTTTAACTGTAACACCCCGTATTTTTGTGATATTAATAATTATGAAATTAATTATTATTGGTTAATTGTTATTGTTGGATTAATTGAATTAAAAAAGTGAGAAATTAATTTGTTAGTTAATTAATCCGGATTAAAATAATTATTAACTAGCGTGCCAAGGGTTAATACTTATTGATGAAAGTTATTGAATATTACTGTGAGGTTGTGTAATATGGAATATAGAATTTCATAAATTGTCGAGAGAGGAAAATACGACAGTTTGGTATATTAAGTCGGGACGCGCGTGTGAGTCATGTCGGGACTAATTTAATGGATTGAAGAAGTGAATTATTTTAAGTAATGAGTATGGTCATTTTGAGTGCGTCATTGAATCCGTAAGGGTCGAGATAGTCAGAAAACTCTACTCGGGTATTCTATTTGGACTCCAAAATATTTTTAGGCCTAACCGGCACCCCGTTGGGGTATTTTTGTCCTTTGAATTATTGGGGAAACATTTTGGACGAAAATTAAAGAAAATAAATAAGGTAAATATGGGGGAGAATGGGTCTGTCTGTTTCAAAGCCTACGAGAGAGAAAATAGAGAGACACAGAGGAAGGAAGACAGACTCCATAGGTGTTATTAGTGCATAACTCAAGGACTCACATCACCAATCCGACCAAGGTGTAGATCGGAAGACGAGGAACATGTCTATTCCAATTTCATCAACGGATCAGAACATAATAATCGAGGAAATTGTATATTTATTGCTTTATTTAGCGATAATTGTGTTCATGTTAGACTAGGTAATTACCCCATTATTATGAAGATGAATTGTGTTGAAAATTTGGGAGAATTGATCATAGATTGGAACTGATTTGAATAAAGTTTGATTCCCTTATGTAGATAGGATTATGTCCATGAAATTATGATAATTTGATTATTAAATCTGGGCTTAATTTGGAGTGTTGCATATAAATTTGAGAACTAGGCTTCTTGATATATTAATTTGGAGATTTTGATTTTATTAATGATTCGTGATGATTAAATGATGATATATTGTTGGAAATCATGTATAGATGTTAGGAAATTGATGGGAATTGAATGATTGGTGTTTGGGTTGATTATTTTAGAGGTTTTAGGCTAAAAATGGTGGAAAACGGAACTGTTAAGGGTATAGAATGTAACATGTCTGGTGGGGGAGAAGAATGTTGAATCTTGTTCGAACGAGAAAGATGATGTCGTTCGAATCGTTCGAACGACATGTCCAAAAATCAGAGAAATTTCCAGTTGGGTCCAATTCGAGTTACACAGTTATTTTGAGTAAGAAAACATGTCAGTTGATGAATTTAGTATAGTGCAGAATTGTTGGGAGGTAATTGTATAATGATACTTTATATAGTGAGAAAAGTGAGTTAACCGTGGAAATTTTGAGAGAGAGAATAATCGAAATAATAATATTATAAGTCGTAATGAGAGAATACTATGTATAGAAAATATATGTATGGGTTGGGTGAATACATATTATTTTTAAAATAGTATGTGGGTATGCCTATTATATGAATATTAGTACTGTGTGTATAGCATACCTACGCTGCTTGCTATTGGGAGGAGGTTTCGCGCAGTGGAAAGTCTTATCATGGGTGACCCAATGGGGAGATATTTGACTTGTACCAAGAGCATATGAACTTGGACACGTGATATCTGAGACGTAGGATAGTTTTGACGGTTGAATGGGGGTAACCCATTTGGCTTGTGAGTATGATCGCCTCCAATATTTGTGTTATGAGATTTGTGGTTCGTGAGAGACACCGAACCAATTATCCATATGCAGCGAGTGATGCACCAGGACATGATAGCAGAGTATGCATTGCGCCAAGTGGTCTTAACAAAGGGGTGCAGGATTAGTGTAAATATATATATATATATATATATATATATATATATATATATATATATATATATATATTTATTTATATATATATATTTATGTATGTATGTATGTATAAGGATGATATGACTATATGTATATATATTTATGTGCTTGTAGATATTTCTACTTTGTGAAACTAGTAGATACAGTAATAATAATAATTGCTTTTCGCCAAGTGGTATTAACTAAAGGGTGAAGGTGTAGTATACAAATATAGGGATGATGTGACTATATATATGAATAAATTTGGGAAAATTCTACTTTATGAAATTAGTAGATATAGTAATAATGAGAAACAAAATGCTCTTAGTTGGTAAAAGATTTAACGGTCGGACGGTGAATAATGATGTTTAGTTATGCGGGATAAACTATTACAATAATGTATTGTATGGGCGATACGAATATAGTACTAGTGACATAGATGATAGTATGGTGACTTCGAACTAGTTAGGTTGGGTAGCATAACTAAAAGGGAGTAAACGTGCGTTAGGCATGCACAATGGATAAGAGGTGAGAATCTCATGTGAGAGTTCGAAACTAACATGCATATAATACTTGCTTCATTGCAGTTTTACATGCTTGCTAAAATAAATATTTTTACAACTCCGTCTCTAACCCGTGTCTTGCTATTCTCCTTTCTTTTGATATATATATCAGGTGCCCAGCCATAGGGTTGCCACCAGACCTAGACGCATGGATCATTTGGCAAGTTGTAGCTGTTTTGGAAGCTATAGGTTATTGAGATTAGACGCTTCTATATTTCCATTCAGTTATAGTTCACACTTTTCAGTCAGGGAATGTGTTGCTCGCTTCCAATTTAGTTATTCAGAGGTTGTACTTTTCTTAGTAGCATTTATTCTATTGTTGGATTGAGTATTATTACACGTTTGGTTTGAGAATTTGAACTGGAATTTTTTATCCAATGTTTTATCCAGTCTTAATTAATTCAGTAATTATTTTTTGTTCAGTATTTATTTATTCTGGTGGAATGCAAATAGTTTTTATTTTAATAATGAAAATTTATTAACGGATTATTTGGGTATAATTCAAATTAAATATTTTGACACTTAGGTTAATTATTTATTAGGTGATACATAAAATAAAATTATTTTCGACCGTGATGCTAAAAATGAACCAACCGGACACTGTGATTTAATTTTATAAAGGAATGATCACCCGGTATTTAATTAGGTGGGGTGTCACATTAACTTACTTAATTTCCCCAA
Source organism: Sambucus nigra (assembly GCA_949130495.1). Taxonomy (NCBI): domain Eukaryota; kingdom Viridiplantae; phylum Streptophyta; class Magnoliopsida; order Dipsacales; family Adoxaceae; genus Sambucus; species Sambucus nigra. The sequence continues at coordinate 421,173,488 of OX422211.1, read as the reverse complement.
AATTATGTTTAAACATGGTTTCTACAATCCTACACTAACATGAACATAAATGGTGCTAAAAGAAAGAAAGTAATAAACACTTGCCTCAATTTCGAAGGTCTGATCCACTAGTGATGTTGGTATAGGTGTGTTCCTCATCTCCCGATCTATGCTTTGGTGAGATTTTTGGTGTGAGTTCTTGAGTTATGCACCAAGAACTCCTATGGTTCCTTTTTCTTTCCTTTGTGCCTCTATCTTTTCTCTTTGGTAGGTTTAGAACTGAAAACTCCCCTCTAACCCACGTACATCCATATTTAATTTCCTAATTTTCGTTCGTAATATTTCCCCAAAAATACCCCTACGGGGTGCCGGTTAGGCCTAAAAACATCTCGGAGTCCAAATAAAATACCCGGGTAGAGTTTTCTAACTATCTTGACTCTTTCGGACTCAATGGCGTGCTCAAAATTACCATAAGAGTTACTTAAAAATAATTTACTTCTTTAATCCATTAAATTAGTCTCGTCACGACTCACACACGCATCCTGACTTAATGTATCAAACTGTCGTATTTCCTAGTCTGGATAATTTATAAAATTTCATAATTCTGTATTACGTACTCACACAGTAATATTCCATAATTCTCAATAATAAGTATTAACCCTTGGCACACTAGTTAATATTTATTTTTAATCCAAATTAATTAATAATTAATTTTCTCACATTTTTAATTTAATTAATCCAATAATAATTATTAATCTCATAATTATTTGATGTCATAAAAATATGGGGTGTTACAATGTCTTGATTAAACTTATGATACCATTAACGAGATGCTTTTTTGAGACCATATATGGCTTTCTTGAGTTTGCAAACCATAGACTTTGGATCACCCCAGACAGTTTTTTGGTCGCACCATATATATGGTTTCCTTAATGTTACTATTGAAAAAGTCACCTTAAAATCCATCTGATGTAGCTCTCAATCAAACGAGCTACAAGTCCCATCATTGTCCTAAAGGATTCTTTCGTCGAAACTAGAGAGAACGTCCCTTTGTAGTCAACTCCTTCTTTTTGAGTAAAACCCTTTGCGGCTAGACGTGCCTTATATCTCTCAACATTTCCCTTAGAATCTCGTCTGGTTTTAAATATCCATTTATAAATAATAGGCTTAATACCTTCAGGAAACTTGATAAGATCGCAAACGTCGTTATTATGACACCCCGCCTAATTAAATCCCGGGCGATCAGTCCTAAATCAAATTATAACAGGTTTCTCAGTTGGTTCATTCTTAGCATCACTGTCGAAAACTTTTTAATTACTAACCACCTTGGTGAAATTAGACTAGTGCTAAATTTTAACTTTCATTAAACATACAACAACATGTGGAATAATGTATAAATCAAATAGCAACATAGAGGTCTGAAAATATCAACTAAGGTAAACAAGTCTTGCCGAATAAACCATCAGCCAAAAACCAGAAAATGTCAAAATCCCAACTAAAGAAAGTATGGTGGGACAACATGTCCATACTAAAATTGAAATCCAACCCTAGATCAGAAATGATAAAAGAAGCATCTAATTGATGTCCTGCAACATCCACCTGTGTTGCATCTTCGAAACCCCTAGAATGAATTCACGCTTGGCGTCCATATGGCTGGACACCTAAAAGGTTTTTAAAAATATTTTACATAGCAAGATTTAGTACTCAAAACGTTTTGAAAATATTTAGCAAGTAAATTTATTACAATAAAGATCAGTTATTGATTACACATGTTAGGCTTACGCACAATCACTTGAGTTTCCTCACCTCTCGTCTATACTGCACGCCTAACATTACTACTTAGCCTAGTTAGCTATAACTACCTAAGCTATTTAGACTATAGTACTCCTCTGAACTCATCTACACGTCTAAGTTCCCGTACCTCCCATACAAAATTTATAATTATACACACGACCTAAATATTTACATTAGTACGTAGCATATTTCTCTCCAATACTCACCGTACCTTGCATTTTCGATTTCTATATTTATCGTATTTTCTCGAGTATTCACCCAACTCTAAGGGACCTAGTTAACCCCTTTTTAATTTCAGTAGTTAAGCCTAACTTACTCTACTGGTATGTATCATGGATTATTGTTTACTCTCCCTCTATAACTCATGCCACGCATTTCTTGATACGCATCCCAATCGATTTATCCTCATTGGTCTATACTCTAAGTCTCACTCTAAAGTACTCTATCATACTTAACAATATACCTATTGGTCTTTCTTAAGCACCTAACTAGGTATAATATCATCCTTAAGGTTCCCCCCGATCGTTAGGAATTGAATACCATCAACGTATAATAGAGCCTCAATTCAGCTTAAGTCGATCGATCGACCGGATACCAACCATCCACAGTTTCAGTTTTCTCCGAAAATGTTCCTTCTAATCTGCTTAAAACCTTATGAAACATTTTCCCATCATCACCAAACATTTTTAACATGTATAGGGGCTAATCTTAACGTAAATATATCATAAATTCCATACGAAATCCTCCAAAGAATCATCAAAATTCAGTTTCCATTAAACCCTAGATAATGGTGTTCTTTATATTGATTTTAACATAAACCCAGAATTAAAATCCGTAGTGATAATCCAATTTCTTTTGATTTTCAATCCTCTACATTTGTTAATATCAACTACATACTATCCTAACCAAACATGCATCAAAATCAATCTTTTTCTCTAAGAGATTTAAATAGAATTTTCATAAATCATGTAACCCTACACATGGGTATTATAACTTTGAATTTAATTGCAATAAACCACTTGCCTTATACAGAGGTGACATGATTTCATGGTGAAGATGATGATTTGATGTGCTTCCTTTCAAATCTTCACTCTGTAGGTACTTGGGATGGAAGAACACCTTCAAACCCTTCGCAGACCCTCCTTTAGTTCTTGGGAATAGTCTCTCTTTACACTCTAATGACTTCTCTAAGCCTTTTGAGTTATGAACCCTATTCCCCAATTTTAATTATCAGATATAGTACTCTAATTTTTGTAGGTCCTTTAACCTCTATTTTTAGAATGATCAAATTACCCCCGTAAGGTGCCGATAACCAGCCCAAAATTGACCCGTGACTCAATTGAGATCCCCGAGTATACTATTTTGACTAATTCTCCCCTTTCAGGCTCATCCGTGACCTGTAAATTATCATCCGAGTCACTTAAAATATTTTTCTCGATTCTCACCTCAACATAGTCTAACGTGCGACTCTCAGTGAGATAATATAAAATACGCCCATATCACTCATTATGACGTATATTTACTATTCACTCTTACTAAAATTAAATCACCTATTAATCAGTCTCTATCACTTGATTAATATAGAAATATCACAATTATTATATGACCACTCAATAATCATAACTCTAATTTCTTCTTATTAAATTACTTCACTAACATAATTTAAATATTAAATCACATTAAATTAATCTACTCTTGTAATTCAAATATAACGTATTTTCCATTTAATTATCCAGTTAATTAAATCATAAATACGCAGAAGTACGGGGTATTACAGTTATATGGATTTCATCTCATCATTCATGGAATCAATCTACTTTTGATAGTTGGCACTTTGTTTGATATGTTGGAAGTTTATTGGATCATTTTTCATTGACCCTATGTCAAACTCATGCTCTTGAAGAAACACAATGTAATCACTTGAAATTGAAGTTCTTCTTTCTCTAGCGGATCGCCTTAGTGGCACTTTCTCATAAGGTTGTTGATTTTTCTCTTATGAAGAAACTCTTTGAGTAAGAAAATCCTCACTATTGTCTTCTTGATCACTGTCTGCATGCTAATCATTTTCTATAATAATCTTCGAAGGAGGAATCCATCTTCAAAGAAAACATTCTTGCTATTAACTGTATCTTCCCCTTCAAACTCAACCTCCTAAAAAAACTCAACCTCCTCAAGAAATCTCGCATTTTTCGTCTTGAAAAAGGACTTAGTTGAGGGATCATAGAATTTAATATCCCTCGACCGTTCAGCGTATCTAATAAAATAGCAGTTTATAGTTCTCGAGTCTAGTTTCTCTTCATTTTTCCTATAAGGCCTTGCCTCAACTTGACATCCTCAAATGTGTAAATGATTAGTGATAGGCTTTTGTCCCATCCATAGTTCATAAGGGGTTTTAGTTACCACTTTACTAGGTACTCTGTTTAGAATTTATGCAACAGTCTTAATTTCCTCTCCCCCGAGTGATTCTGGAAAAAAAATAATGACTAATCGTACATGTTACCATGCCATTAAGCATTATGTTTCATCTCTCAGCAACACCATTCCTGCTAGGATGCCTTGCTATTGTGTGCTGTGATACGATGTCACATTTTTCTAGTGTGAGGATTATAAAGTTTCCATGTGGATAATAATCTAGCCGAAAGGAAGGTTGTTGTTTGATCGGATTTATCATTATCATTTGATTTCTACGCTAAGATTACTACCTACAAGTTGATTATTCTGTCCAAACACTAAACATTAATGTTGTGTTAGGTATCTTAAAAAGGGCCCACCATTATAGTTGCATAAAATTTATGTCTTGCATTTATTCTTTTATTATATATTGACATGAATTTTAATTTCAACTTATGTTATTTATTTATTTATTCTTTGAATTAAGTTACTGCTTCTGCTACTATTGTCACTGCCAACATCAACTCTATTCCCGTGCTTAACGACATAAATTTTAAGAACTAGAAATAGAACATTCTGATGGTTCTTGAATTTATGGATTTAGACTATGCACTAGATAAAGAACAACCTGCTCCTCTTGTCGAGAAAAGTTCCGTTAAGGATAAAGTGAACTTTGAGAAGTGGGATCGTTCTAATCGTTAAAGTCTAATGATGTTAAAGCTAATCATTCCAGAAGCATTTAGGGGGTGGTATGTCAGATGAGGTAAATACTATTCAAACTGCTTATATTGCATTTACCTCAAAGAATAATAAGCCAAAAAGTAATATTAATGAGTAAATAGCAGTAGAAACATCACAATCAAAAAATCCAATGAGGAACGAGGATCCAAAATTTACTTGTTTCTTTTGCAAAAAACCTTGGCATGTGGTGAAAGATTGTTCTAAGTACACTGCATGGAGTCTAAATAAACATACATTTCTCACTTTGGTTTATTGTGATGTTAATTTGGCTTTTGTACCTAGTCATACTTGGTGGGTACATTCTGATGCTACTACTCATGTAAGTATATCTATGCAAGTTGTCATGTGGATTCGACTATCAACTGATGTTAAAAGATTTATCTATATGGGTGATGGAAAAATAGTTTCAGTTGAAGAAATTGGGATCTTTAGATTATCTTTTGGAACTGATCATTTTATTGAATTAAGAGAGACTTATGTAGTACCATCTTTCAGAAAAAATTTGGTTTTTATTTCTGTTTTGGACAAATATGGTTTTTCTTGTTCATTTGGAAATAATAAAGTCAGTCTTTTCTTAATTACCCTTTTTACAATTGGTTCTTTAATTGACGAATTATATATCTTGAATACCAATGATTTATTCAATAAAACCTTACAATTAACTACAAAAGGCACAACATGCTAATTGACTAATGAGAATGTCGTCGCCTTATGACACAAACTTTTGTGTCATATCTCCTAAAGAAGAATTGAAAGGCTTGTCTCAGATGGAACACTTGAAACCCTTAATTTAACTGACTTTTATTTTTATACTGGGTGTACAAAGGGGGAACAAACAAACTTTCAAAAATTAAGTGCCAAAAGGAGTTCTAGCATCTTAGAATTGATACATACTGATATTTGCGGTCCATTCCCTACGGCTTCTTGGAATAGTCAACAGTATTTTATCACTTTCATAGATAACTATTATCGTTATGGGTACTTATGTTTAATGCATGAGAAGTCACAAGACTTGGATGTTTTTAAGGGCTTCAAAGACCAAGTTAAAATCAACGAAGCAAGAAGATTAAAGTTGTCGAATCTGACCATGGTGGTGAATAATATGGAAGATATAATGGACCAGGTGAACAACATCCAAGACCCTTTACCAAATTCTAAGAATAATGTGTTATCGTCCCATAATACACAATGCCAGGGTAGCCTATGATGAATGATGTTGCTGAGAGATGAAACAGAAGGCTTATGTACATGGTAAGAAGTATGATTAATCATTCTTCTTTGCCAGAATCCCTCCAGGGAGAGGCATTTAAGACTGTCGTATATATTTTAAACACCAAGTAAAGTGGTAGCTATAACCCCTTATGAACTATGGATAGGCCGCCAAATGAAAAGAAACTAGACTCAAGAACTATTAGCTGGCATTTTGTTGAGTATGTTGAATGGTCGAGGGGTTTCAAGTTCTATGATCCCTTAACTAAGTCCTTTTTTGAGATGGGGAATGTGATATTTCTTAAGGATGTTGAGTTTAAGGGGAAATATACGGTTAAGAATAAGAGTGTTGTCTTTGAAGAGGAATCAATTCCTCTTATGAACATTATTCAGCCTCTTGATAGTGTTCAAGAAGATACCAAAAAAGAACTTCCACACTCAAAATCAAAGAGTTAATTCAAAAGGGAAAACTCAATAACCTCTTGATGAAGTGCCACTAAGGCAATCCACTAGAGAAAGAAAAAGTGCAATATCAAGTGATTACATTATGTTTATGTAAGATCATGAGTTTGATAGAAGATGATCCAATCAACGTCCAATAAGTCAAACAAAGTATAAATATGAAAAGTGGACTAATGTCATTAATGATAAGATGAAATCCATAAGAGATAACGACATTTGGGATCTTATCAAGTTGCCTGAAGGTGAAAAGCCCACATTGGTTATAAACGAATATTTAAAACTAAATGGGTTTCAAAGGGTAATGCTGAGAGATATAAGGCGTGTCTAGTCGTAAAGGGTTTCACTTAGAAGGAAGGGATTAACTGTAAAGAGGCTTTCTCTTCAGTTTCGACAAAAGACTAATTCAGGACAATAATAACACTTGTAGATATTAGATTATTAAGATTATATAATAAAAAATTTAGAACTATATAACTGGATCTATAGTGGTGATTGAGACTTGGGGGTTAGAGGTCTTCCACTAATTAATCCCTCTCTCTATGAGTTTTCTCTCCATAATCGAAAAGGAGGAGGAGAATATATGAGTGAATTAGCCTTGGGGACCATAACCCTTCATTATATAGGCATCTAATTAAAAACTCATAAATTTTAATTAGGTTACTCTTGAGTAAGCAATAGGTGACTATTGGGTAACCACATATTACAAAGCCCATACACATTACGGAGGTCGTATCTTGGAGCGATGCCAAGTTTCCTCGCCCAAGCTATGGTTAGTATCGGATTCAAAACAAGGGAGCAACCTCTCCATATATAAAATATATGGAGGTAAGACTAGATGACATCAACCTCTCACGGACCCTGCAATTAAGTGGGAGCCTTGTGCACCGGGTATGACCTTTTTCTTAGGCTCTACTAATTAGATCACTTAATTAAACCATTATAATAGAAGCCTAAATACAATTGCTATTTAGTATGTAAGACCACACTAGAATAACAATCTCCCACTTAGACTATATATTAATTTCGAAGGCAATTATATTTGATAACCTTAGGCGCGCATGATATTTACTATATACTCTTAAAACATCACCTGAATAATTTTGGTCCATCACATATACCATTATGAGATCAAAGAGACCTTTACTACAATTATTTCATATAATTATCCATCAATGATTACCATGCTAAATATATTCAATGACATAGATCAAGTATGGATGTGTGGTTGAAAATTAAATGCAATGTGATCTCAAACATGCATATTTCCAATTGGTCGTTACTTTATTCTGAAGTGAGATCAAACCTTAACCTTTTAAGCCTTATGTTATACCACAATTAAAATATAATACATTAAAAGTAAATAACAAAATGAAAATATCATTAATTTTATTCTGCAGAAAACTGAAACATACATAAAGTATCTTAATAATGTTAAAGAAAAGAACAAGGACAAACTCCAACTAAAACTGCATTTCATCAAACAAGACAACACCCATGTTAGCAACGTGCTCATGAAATACCTTGGGTGGTAAGCCTTTAGTATGGGAATCCACGAGCATGGAGTTTGTTCCTATATGGTTGATAGCCACTATCTTACTCTAAACTCCTTCATTAACAACAAGAAACTTTAATGTCTACGTGCTTAGACTTTGACCATCTTTTGTTGTTATTCGAAAATAAAACTGCTGAATTATTGTCACAATATATCTTTAGCTATCTTTGAATACTATCCACAATTCGCAGCCCAATGACAAAATTTCACAACCATATAGCATGATTTATTGCCCCATAACAATCTATGAACTTCGTTTCCATAGTGGAAGGTGCAATGAGTGACTTCTTAGAACTCTTCCAGGAAATAACACCTCCAGACAACATGTAGACATAACAATAAGTGGATCTCTTAGTATCTTGGCAACAGGCATGATCGGCATCAGAATACCCAATGGTCTCCAAATTATCTGACTTTTGGTAGATGAGGATGTAATCCTTTTGTTCTCCGTACATACCTCATAACCCGTATAGATTCTTTCTAATGATCCATCCCAGGGTTACTCAAATATCTTCCCAATATACCCACTATATACGTTAAATATGTATATGTACATACTTAAGCATACATAACACTCCCTACAACTGAAGCATAATGACATTTTTCATTTCTTTACTTTTAGTCTCGTTCTTGGGGCATTGACGGAGACTAAACCTGTTTCTTTTAGCAACGGGTGTATCTCCTTGTGCACAATCTTTCATGCTAAATCTAGCGAGTACCTTCTCGATATAGCTCTTTTGTGACAACCAAGGACACCTCGAGAGAGATCTCGATATACCTTAATTTCCAAATAAAATAGGCGTCGCCTAGATCTTTCATTTCAAAATGCTTAGTTAGAAATCTCTTAGTTTCATGCAATAAGCTTATATCGCTGCTAGCCAGTAATATGTCATCGACATAGAGCATAAAAAAGATAATTTTTCTCCCACTAAACTTATGATATACGCAGTCATCAACTGTATTAACCTCAAAACCATATGAGATAATGTCTTAAGGAAACTTGTGATACCACTGACGAGAAGCTTTTTTAAGACCATAGATGGATTTCTTGAGTTTGCAAACCATAAACTTTGGATCACCCAAGACAAAGTTTTCTGGTTGCAATATATATATGGTTTCCTCAATGTTACCATTGTGAAAAGCTATCCTAACATCCATAATAATATTTTTAATATATATTGTAATAGTTATAATATTATATAAAAAAAATCTCCCTCATATAAAAGGAAAAAGAAACACACACACACACGGCTCCTAGGAGTTGAAAATTAATATTTTTAAAATCAAGTGGTCAAAAGTATATGTTTCTACATATCATTATTTATTTTTTAATGAAAATTATTATAAAAATAAATAAAAAATTATCTATCGGATAATCGGATCGGATCCGAATCCGTTTAATATAAACGGATATGGATTTAGAACCCTAATAGATAATCGGATCATATCCGAATCCGTTTAACATAAATGTACATGGATTTGGATTTGCCTAATCTAGTCTGAATTCGATCCATTTACAGGCCTAATACATAGTACATCGGGTGTGATAACATGGTATCAGAACAAGTGCCAAGTTTTATGCCAATTGATTCGGCACGAATATTCTATTTTATACCTCTAATTTTGGTATTTTTAGGATCCCAAACATCACACTACCCAGGATTTATCTCATATTTATTGTAACTAACCTTTTTGCCAAGTATTTCGTGCTTTGTATATTTTTATGTGTTTTATAGGTTAATCATGCAAATGGATGGAAGAGAAAAGTCGAAACAATGAAATTTTTTCAAGAAAGGGATGTAAAGGTCAAAATAATAAATTTCCAGCCAGAATCCGAAGAATGAAAGTTAAATATCTCAATGTCATGATAACATAGAAATAAATGACGCCTCAATCCGAGTAATGGTGAATAAATTATGCCAATTTGAAGTTGAAGCAAATTTTGAGGGGTAAAATTGCAAATAAGGAAAATAAGAAAGCCATAAAATTTCCAAATCTAAAGACCAAACTGTCTCGGTTCGTGGAGCCAACACATTCACTTTGCCCGAGGGTTCAGTTTGCTCTTGAGAGTTCGGTTTTCAGTGGGATTTTTTTTATTTTCTTACAATTAGGTAAAGTAGTTTAGGTCAATGTTTACCACTTTGGCCATTTTTTGGCACTAGTATAAGTCATTTAGGATTCTAATTATTGATACTTTAAACTTTGTTAGGCAAGTAATTACCCATTATTAATTAGAGAACAAAGGATTTATCTTTACACATTAAATCAATTGAAGTCTTTCAATTTTTCAAAAATCATTCATTAGTGTGAAGTTTTACTATAGCAACTTTGTTTCTTCATACTTTGTGTAAAATTCCTAGATCTTTACTCTTGTTATTTAATTATGACTACTTGCATGATTAAGATGATTTCTATAGAATTCATTTTTTTGTCTAGCTAAGTTATTTGTGAGATGGGGAACATGAACCCAACATAGAGTTTTCAATGTTAAATGTAAAATTCAACATAATTAAATAATGAATTCTTTGAGTTTGATACATTAATTGAGACTATTATTGCAGACTTCTTAACTTCGTTTGTTAAAAGAAACTGGAATGTTTGAGGATGCATTACATGTGTCGGTAAATTTATCATTTGCGATGTTTAATGTTTTTATTAATTATCGTGCCAATTAACGTCCAAACATGTTTGGTGCTTCAAATTAGTTTGTGCTTTTCTTTTAATTAATTATTTATATTTATCGGAGATACTCTATGATTTGGGGGATTGGATCTCAGCCCCATTCCCCCTCCCCCCCCCCCCCAAAAAAAAAAAAAATTCAAAAGTTTCAATTATTTCTTTAAGTAGTTTAGTTTCACACTTTCATAGCTTAATTTCCGTAGGTAATTAGAAATTTCTTAACGTACAAACTCATCACCATTTGTTGGAATTGGAGTGAAACTCCATTTGATTGGTTGAACAATGTTGGAACCGATCACTCCATCTCTTTAGTCTTTGGATTGGAATAAGGGACTCAATTTCTTTCCACTCGATGACTCTTATATTTTCTTATTGAAGATGCACGTCGAGTTTCATCCAAAATTGGAGCATAAATTTTTTTGACTTTTTTACGATCTCATAAGAGTAAAAAAAACAACTTTTTTCAAACGACCGTAAAAATTAAATTTTCGTGCTTTTTTCGAGTTGATCATTAATTTACATCAAATTCCATAATTACCTACAAAATTTTCACTCGACAACTTTTTTCATAAATTAGCAGAAGAAAAATAAAAAATTATCGAAGTGCCCATGTCTGACATAAAATTAACAGTTTGAATATGAATTCAACTTTTCTTGCATTTTTTCCCTTTTTTTTGTCAAAATGATCCGAAGGACTTATTAATTAAAATAAAATGGCACTAAAAAGTATAAATTTGGGTATAAAATATACAAAATAATGCACTCATCAAATACCCCCAAACTTAATCTTTGTTAGTCCTAGAAAAAAACTAAAAGTTTAAAATCTAACTCACTTTTGTAGGAATCACAATTGCACTTAGCATGTGCAACAAACCGTTAAACCCCTAGGTTACTCTAGTAAACGAGTTTTGTCTCACGTAGGTAAGGTAAAATTGATCTTAATTTAACTTTAATTCCTAAAAAGGAATAAATAAATCATAAATTCCAAAAATACAAAAAAATCAAATCTCCAAAAAATTCAGAAATATATAAAGAAAAATATAAATAATTTCACTTAAGTCCTAAAATGCAAAATACTCAGCCCACTCCAAATCTTGAGTTGATAGCGAATCCCCCATCTTATAGCAATGCCACTCCAAATTTTTGGGTACGACCTCAAACACTTCTTACACTGAACAATCACACCACGAGTAAAACGTATAGAAACTCAAGTGATGGTACTGATTCTTCAAGTATGAGTGCGATGTCGGATAATGATAGTTTCACAACGGGAGAGGGTGAGATGTCGTATAGCCCTATAAGAGACTTCTTATATCCATAGCGAACCTTCTCTTTAAGATGCATTATATTCTTATATAATGTAGGGCAATTTCACTTTAGGAATGGAATGATCCAAATTCTTCTTACTTTTCATGGAATGGAGTCGGAAAAGCCATATCTTTACATCTGTGAGTTGGAGGAGGCATGAAAAACATTAAACGATCAAGATTGCACCCAAGACGTCGTATGTCTTAGGATTTTTCCCTTCTCGCTTAAGGAAAAGGCCAAGACTTGGATTTGGTCTTTATCACAGAACTCTATCAGTATGTGGAGAGACGTGAAAGCTAAATTTATCCAAAAGTTCTTTCTTACCCATTGGATCAACTCAATTATGTCTCAAATTCAAATATTTAAGAAAAAAGATAATGATCCCTTTGATAGGTGTTGGTAGAGGTTCAATAAGGTGGTTATCATGTGCCCACATCACGATCTTGGGAAGTGGAGACTCATCTCTTACTTCCATCATGGGCTTACACTCCACTTTAAGTATTTTGCAGAGACTACTCAATCTTGGGACACATCAAATCCAAACACCCAACCCAAGGATAGAATCACGTTGATAACTCCTTCTGCATTTACACTTTACCAATTGGGTAATGAAGTCGAGTTGAAGCTTTAAATTAATCAATTAGCCAAGCTACTAGAAGACGTGGCCAAAGTTGGGGGAGACATACATTCGACCCATCTCAAGGATTAATGGAGGAGATTTGCACTATTGATTGAGGAAGGACATCTAATGAAGGAATGTCCAACTATCCCTGCCTAAAAAATTATGGTTCAAGAGTAAGTTAAAGAGACGACATCTTACAAAGGGAACTTTAATGCCCCTCGCAGGAAATTTTATAACCCCTCATAGCATAACGATCCCAATTTCAATTATGGGAGACCAAATTCATCGTTAAATCCTAATCAACACGTTGCCCAATAACCACCACCACTCCCACCTTTTTAACTAGTGCCAAAAATGCAGGTGCCTCCTCCCGCTCCTTATGTGATCACACAATGAATGAGTCTCGAGGACACTCTTGTCTAATTTATCCAAACTCAGTAAGCAATCAATACCCAAAATGCTATTTTTGCCGACTTAAAAGCATCGGTGTCTAAGTTGCAGTCCTCTTTGAGTGTCCAAGAGAAGGGGAAATTTCCCGTCTAAGGCCAATTACCTTCCTAAGGTAAAAAATGTGTAAGCTCTACTCCCAATGGATATCAAGAAGAATGTAGAGCGGTACTAACTCTACGTAGTAGAAGAGTTGTTGACTTGTCACCTGCTCCACAAGACGTATAAAAAGAAAAGGAGGTTTCGTCTGGGATGAAAAAGGCCAAAGATTCCCTTGATAAGAGATTTAAAAAGAAGACATAGTTGGCCCCAAAGTGGTAGTAAACCCCCCGATAGATGCACCATACCCTTAATGGTTGATCTTTACACCTAAAGGGGCCTCCCGTGATGACATTCTAGAGGTTCTTAAGCAAGTGAAGCCAAAAATACCTTTTCTTGAGGATATAAAGAAATTTCTCGCGTATGCTAAGTTCTTAAAGGACTTGCTCATGGTGAAATAAAAATTAAAGGCAAAGAAGAAGGTTTTCCTAGAACAAAACGTTAGTTCGATACTTTTGAGCGACCTCCTAACAAAGTATAAAGATACGGGAGACCCCACCATTTCCTTTATTATTGGAGATAGAAAAATAGAGAGAGATTTATTAGATTTAGGGGCGAGTGTCAACATTACACCCTATTCTATCTATAGAGAGCTTGATTAAGGATACTACACCATATTAGGCGTATGGTCATGGCCAAAGTCCCTCACCAGTACTATGGGTCATGGCCAAGGGCCATGACCATTTTGGGCATGACCATTTTCATGGGTCACGACCCATAACCTTGACCATAGCAAGGGTCATGGACCTTGGGGGTCACGACAGATGGTCACGCACCTTAGCCTTGACCCATACACACACCTGGTCGTGGCCTTTAGTCATGACTCATCCTTTAATATAAGTGACTCGCCACGGCTATGGTCACGGCTCTCAGTTGAGACCCATCCTAAATAATATCATAATGGTCATGGCTCAAGGTCATGACCCTTTCTTTGTCCTTACAAATATAGTCACGGCCCTAACCCGTGACCCTATTTATGCATGATAATAATTAGAGATGGTCACAGCTTAGAACCCTGACTAGTTTTAAATATATTAAAAAATGATAGAATTTCCTCTATTTTATGGACATTTTAAAACCCGCGTAATGTAAACCCCGCATGGACATATGTTAAATAATAAATTATAAAATCCTGCATGGTCATGGGACCCTCGATTTGAGAGAACGATAATATTTTCAAATAATTGTTCTGTGCTCCCGGACAGGGGGTCCCAAGACCACGTGGTCGGTTCCTATGAGTTACATTGGGTCGTGCGAGGTGTTGGACATAGGGCCGTCTGGGGGGTGTTTCGGTATTTCTCCCTCTAACGGCATGTTTTCAAGACAAAGTGTGGATATTCTAAAAATTGGGTCATGGTCCCGGGTCGGGGGTCCCGTGACCACACATTTGCTTCCTACGATTTACATTGGTCTCCTTCGAGGTGTTGGCGATGGTCACGAGGCCATTTGGGGGGGGGGGGGTAAGGGTTTCTCCGTTTAATGACATGTTTTCAAGCCTAAGTTTGGATATTCTGAAAATTGGTCCAGGCTCTTGAACCGGGGGTCCCATGGAAATGACTTTATTCCTAAACTTTCTAAGAGCATTCCTAAGGTCATAGAAAAAATGTCTAATGTGACCTTTTCTACCACAGTGAGTGCAAGAATAAACACGGTGGAAATGATTACCAAAATATCGACCTCTCCTCACGTTCCTAGTGGGATCTCTCACACGATTGGTGTTGGTAATGGGTGAAATACGATCATAAAAGCCTATACCAAACCTATCTCCCTTGATTTGGACGGTGCCAAACATCCTATATAACTTCTCCGATCTAGCCTCCAAATCAAACTTCACCTTAATCGAGTCTTTCAATATCTCTTCTAGCTCACTAATCCTAGACACAAGCAAATGCCTAGATTCCTCAAACTCTAGAATCTCCTTCTTCAAAGCCTCCATCAAACCACGAAGATCTCTTCATTTCTCCACATATTCTAGATTCTCCCTAAGAGTCTTCTCCCGTGCCCTAAGATCCTTAATCAAAGCATCATTGTTCTCTACGGCACGCTCATTCAACTTATCTTGCAATTTCAATTTAGCCTTTTTCACCTTTACCGCTTCCGCATATAACTCGCTAAAGGCAACTTACAACTCTCCTACATCAATCTCCTCATCCTCACTAGTTTCACCCTCACTCACTTGGGATTTACACTCAACGGCCTCAGAAGTGTCATGCAAATGAGAATCTTCATGACCTTCGTCGTTCACATGACATGCCATGAACGCTACAAAGTTATGCTCAATGGGGGAACTCTCTCCCTCTTTTGGTTCACTATCACTTAAAGTGGCATTATATGCTATAGGTTTCTTGACCTCTTTCTTAATTATAGTGGGACACTCGGGAACCTTGTTACCATAACCTTCACACCCAAAACACCTATCCGGCTCAACCCTCTTGACATTCTCACTCTTATCCTCAGGGGCGCGATCTACATTATTTTTCTTGAATTTCTCAAGTCTTTTGGCATCTTTGATTGGTTTTGGAACTTAAGAATTTTTTTTAAATTCTTTGCCAACAAGGCTACATCCTCAAAATCGGAATTGGAATCGGAATGATCATTTAAAACTTTCGTCTCCTCCTTTTGGGCTTCCAAAGTAATGCCATTTTCTTTCTTTGGTCCTTGCTTGGAGGTAAACATATTGAGTTCATACGTTTGTAAGTCACCTACAATCTCCTCAAGTTTCATCGATCTAGGCATACCCAAGGAGTTCAAAATGGTCACTTTAGCATAAAATCTACTTGGCAATGATCTTAAGATTTTCTTTATGACACGGTTGTCGGGTATTTTCTCTCATAAGTTAAATGATGAGTTGACAATATTTGACAATCTAACGTAACACTCATCAAACAACTCATTCTCTAACATCTTAATTGTCTCAAATTGTGTAGTGAGATTTTGATGTTTATATTCCCTAACCGTGCTAGTGCCCTGAATTAGTCTTTTGAAGTTTAAGTATATCCCAAGCTTCTTTTGAAGTTTCACACGTTGTAATTCTCTTATACTCTTCCGATGTGACATGTGAGGAAATAACATGAAGACCTTTAGAGTTTTAAAGTGAAAGTCTATGTTAGGCTTCAGTCCATGACTCAACGGGTTTTAAAGTAATAGCCTCACTCTCTCGTGTAATCGGTGGAGTCCAACCCTTTTTGACCGCTAACCAGACACGCTCATCAATTGATTTCAAAGAACCTCTCATTCGCATTTTCCAATAACCATAGTTTGTGCCATAAAAAATAGGATCTCCAAAACTTTCATAGTTTCCGAAATGCATCCTTAAAAATACATGGGATCAACATAATAAAAAATAAGTTTCTAGCTCTAATACCAATTCGTAGGCCCCTTATTCTTTCGAATGTGTTTTAAGGATGTCAAAACTTTTTTTTTAAAAGACTTTTTCCAAATTTTATACGCACAAAGTGTACGAACAATTTTAGTTAAGCCCAATTTTAACTTTTTTAATCCTAAATATGCATCTAGGTGATTACAGCATGAAAAATAAATAAGTTCACAAAGGCAACGCCGGATGTATGAGGAAACCACTAAGGGGAAAAAAACTTCAGACGACCCAAGCCAGACAATCACTATGACGTGGTATTACAAAGTATAAAGGATAGACTAACTCAATGACTTGATCCCCCACAATTCTTGGTGCTCTTCTAAACTTTCGACCACTCCTCCACAGTTCCCACAAAAAAGTCCTTCTATGATGCTCATCCACAACACACGCGTCCACATATGTATCCGTGTCCACCGATATAGCTTGGCAATGTCTACGATGTTGAACACGGACTCCTTCTCTTCTTCACCGCAAAACCCAACGTTCAAAGTGATGAATAAACTCCAATGGTGCAAACCAAGATCTCTATAGCATATGTTTATGAAATCTCGGATCTTGAAACTCTAAGGATATTTTTAGACTTTGAAAACCTTAGAAATTGTGTGCAGAAAATGCAATGTATGTAATTTGATTTTCTGGTTCTGTTACTTATGAAATTCCGAGTGAAACACGCCTTAAATAGAAAAGTTAAGTCGGCACATTGTTTGCACGAGATTAGTATGTCGCTCGAACAAAATGACCATGTCCCTCCAATGACATGTTCATCTTGCTTGAACGGCCTTGCAATGTCACGCGAATGACTACAAGTGTAGTTTGATCCATCTAAACACATGGGAAGGTTCAATACGACTTTAAACAATCCTTATCTTAGTATAAACGAAGTTAAACTCTTTCAAAAACATTTTTTTAATAAAAATAACATTCTAAAACATATTTCGAGTCCTATAAACATTAAACATTCATACCTGAGAGTCGGAATGCATTAAAGACGTGAAACATGCACCAAATTAATCTCGGCATGATAAATTTTTGAAGCTTGGCCGCAACATCTTCAATAAACTTTTTATCATAGACTGTGTGGGATCATGATAATTAAAAATATATCTATGACTCAAAAACAATGTTTTGTTATGGGAATAAGTCAAATACATACAATGGACTCAATTCAAAATTCCGTCCTTACATGTAATCTTGATAATCTAATATGTTGATATTAAGAATTTCATCCAAACCATCCCATCAACCATACGAACACCTTATCATATATCAAATATTCGAAACTTTATATTGAACCTTTGGACAACACTAAATAATACATAACATGAATACTAGAACAAACGTTTAAGGATAAAAAAAAATATATGTAGTGATTTATCCATAAAATATGCGAAAATAATTTATTTTTCCAAAAATGGAAAATTTTGAGTTATCGCCGTAGTAACATAAACAATCTCTTCAGGATCACTCTCCAATTTGCGGAATTGTAAAATTAAGTTTTAAGAGAGAGTTATTAGCATTGACATTATTACCAAAAATGGCAAAAACACATTTTTAGGAGTCTAAATGACGTCAAATTGCCGAGAGAAGGTGGTGCCCATTGTTAACAATAAGTTTTGTTTATTTCAACGTTTTCAGGTGACCAACAAAATTTTGTAAAATTCTGAGCAAGAAAACAAAATATGTCGCTAAAAACCTCCCTCAAAATTATTTTCAATTTATCTTAAACAAAACTAAATTATTCCATCCAAATCCATCATGAATTAAACCCTTTTGAGAGAAACAAAAAAAATAGTATGGATGTAAAATCAATAATCCTTTCATTAATTTTGGGATTATAATTATGAAAAAATCAGAAAACATACATAAAATTCTATATTGAATCCTAAAAGCCATATGGATTCTTTCCGAATCGTATGTATGATAAAGCAAAAAACATTTCTAAATCATAATCACATAATCAATCCCAATAATCTAATATGAAGACGCTCTGATATCACATGTAGGGATTAATTTCTTAATATCTACATATTAGATTATCAAGATTACATAATAAAATAGTTAGAACTATGTACCTGAATCCATAGTAGTGATTGAGAGTGGAGGGTTAGGGGTGCTCCATAGACTAATCCCTCTCTTTATGCGTACTCTCTCAATGATGCAAAACGAGAAGGAGCGTATATGAGTGCATTAGCCTTGGGGACCAAAACCATTCATTGTATATGCATGTAATTAAAATCCCATAAATTCGAATTAGGTGACTCTTGAGTAACTACGACTCTTGAGTAACAAATAGGTGGTTCTTGGGTAACCATACATTACAAGCCCATACTCAATTTAAATATCTTATTGAGCTCTACTAATTATATCACTTAATTAGTCCAATTAGAATAGAGGCCTAAATACAAATATATTAAAAATATTCCAACATATTCAACTCAATAGGCAAATGATTATAAGAAAGGTTCTCACTTTTGTCATCAAGCTTCCTTGTATTTAATGAAGTGATACTAGAGGCAGCTTTATTGTCCTCACCATTAGATTTTTTAACGGTCTCGATTTCAGCACCATATCGACGGGTGGCATTCATACTTTTTTTTGCTTGCAGATAATGGAGGTGGAGGCCTTCTTGTGCATCACCACCGATTCCCAATCCCGTGATAATGCTCTGATTCCTTTATTAGTGATGAAACATTAAGATGAAACAGTCCAAAGACCATCTCTAAAAAACCACCTATACAAGAAATTGTTGACTCCATGAGATGAAACATGGCAAGGCCACTGTGATTTTGGAGTTGAAGTCTCTTGTTTTGAACCGAGTTTCTTTGCAGTTATTCTAATTCCACCCAGTGTTATTGTGAAATATTTTTGAATTTAATTTGAATACACGGTTCATGAACATAAATATACGAGAATCATAGGTCAATGAAATGATGCGTATAAAACATATAATTATTATGCACAGATATAAGAAAAAACTTAGCTTTTTATTACGATGTGCATAAACTATTGTCCGAAAATGTAAATCTTCGTCTCTTCAAATAACAGGGAAAGACATTTTGTGTCATTTCTCACAGACTGTGCCAATTGTGTGGTCAAAAAAATCACCTAAAGGGGGTGTCCAACAACCATGATGAGAGTATAAAAATAAAAGAGGGAGATAGACAAAGATTTACGTGGTTCGACTATTGATGGCCTATGTCCACAAGACTTCAACAATGTTTCACTATAAACTTGAGAGAATTTACATGAGAATGTTTCCTTAGACTATGAGCCCCCCTCGCATAATTTGGGGTCTCCCATTTATATAGAGTTAGGGGTTAGAACTCGATAAATCATATCCTTGTAGAGTTTGAGTAACATAAAATAGTTCTTCTTAACTAGTTAGTCTTCTACTTTATCATGAACACTGATCGTCATTATCTTACAAGATCGGGTATGGGACGTCACCTTAATCAGCCTGTTGGACACGTGTCATGCTATTATTAGTGATGAATTTTTTTACCCCACAATATCTACTCAATATGATCGATTTGATTTAATCTCGATATTTTCATAGATCGACATCAACATTGCTTACCTTCTTTGTAACATGTTTGACAGGATCAATTTCGCCACACAGTCAATTTTTTGGGCATTAAAATATTTTCAATTAATTGAAGTGGAGAAATGAGTCAAACTTTACTTAATTTTGGGGGTAAGTTACCCACATGGCACCCATTTATTGCTTAAATCAATGAATTTATCAAATAAGATGACAATTGGGATGCCAAGTCACCCAATCCGTTAAGTCCTCTAAGGGAGGACTAATGAAAGCTTATAATTAACTCATTAAATGTAGTTTGTGGGTAATTTTGTCACTTTTGAAATTATTGACCTGGGTTTCAAACTGACCCAACGCCTTAGGTATAAATTTGAATTTTCCTTTGTAAAAAAACTAAACTTGTGACATTAGTCAAACACGTGAAACTATGGTGAACAAGATTAAGGGGGAGAATGCTAATGTCCAATAATGGTGTCTTTTTTCTTACACACATTTATGGAAAGCGAATATCACAATAATTATAATCAACATTTATCCATTCGATTTTGGGATTTGATTTTGTAACCTCTAATAAATTAAGCATCTATTGAAAATCATCATATGCTTATGGAAAGTGAATATGACAGCAATTTTGATCACCATAATTTTGGAATTGAATCACCATATTTTGATCACCGTGAAATTGAGTTCTCCAAATCATTGTGTCATAGTAATAAAACGTTGCATGTCAAACAAGTTAAACTAGGGTGAACAAAATTTGGGGGAAATTATAATTTTAATTTATGAATAATAGTGAAAATGTTCTCTTTTAAGACCGACATTGATTGATGAATATTTGGGGGGATGATGAAGTTGTATCCCAATAATGGAATGTTTAGTTATGGAAAGCCAATATGAGATGAATATACTTCTAGTTATTGTGATCAACATTTCTCTCTCCAATCTTGGGATTTGATTTGATATCTGTGGGTACCCAAAATTAGAATGATGGGCCTCGACGAGTAGCCCAATTGTGGCGGCCCAAAGTCCAGACCCTCCACATCTTAACCTTTATGATTCAGTCTCCTCCCATGTTCCCATTAAGAGAGGTTCTAGGAAGAGATGGAAAACGTGGGAGAGTCCAACACCCCCACTTACTAGAATGAACATGTATATAATAAACCCTAGGTCCGAGGCAAAGGAAACATCGTATTCTCTGTAATCACTCTCCAGAGTATATAAAAATAATACTGACTGCACCACCATGGACGTAGGCACCTTTTTGCTGAACCACGTACATCCTTTGTTGTGTGATTGACATTTTATATTCCTTATTCTTGATTGGTGATTGCGATTCTCTTATCTATTTGTGTTGCATAATAATTGTCACCACAATTGGCGCCGTCTGTGGGAAACGTTTACTTCCCTGAGAAAGACCACACCCGAAAAAAAGTTTAAAATGTCTGGTCACAGTAGTAATGCTCCCCAGGCAGGAGATATCGAAGAACCACCTGCTCCTCGCAGGATTAGATCTGAAGTTCGGCGTTCAGATCAGAGGGCTCACTTGGAAAGGACAGCCTCAGAAGAAAGCCAAGGGCCAACGATATCTACACAGATATCCAGGCTGATTGATACATACGAAGCCAGGATCCACGAGCAGAGGGAGGCTTCTCGCAAACACGAGGATGAGAATGCTCGACTCAAAAGAAGATTAGAGAGAATGGAGAGGGAACTCCACCGTGGAACTAAGAGGCGCCCATACCACACTCCTAGCCCTCAGGTGAGAACATCTCACAACCGAGGAAGGATCCCCAGGCGCGGATCCCAAAGAGCTGAAGGATACGAGTCAGAGGACGACCTGCTCGAGCAACTGCGACTAGCTCACAACTATAGGAGCCCAGATCACAACAACAGGAACATACGAGGTCTGGTCCGAAGGGAGATGGACCAGCACCCTGCGTACCACGATACCAAATCAACCCGAGAACTCACCAGGCGAGCTCTCAAAACTCAGATGAAATCGCCTTTCTCGAGGGAAATAGAAGAGGAGGAAGCCCCCAAGAAGTTCCCTATTCCAAGGTTCAAAATTTATGATGGTAAGACTGATCCCATTAATCACGTCAAGCAGTACCGACAGGCCATGACCCTCTGGAATAATCGAGACGCACTAATGAGCCGAATTTTCCCCTCGAGCCTGCATGACGTGGCGCAAAAATGGTTCGAAAGTCTCCCCCACCGGTCCATCAGGAGTTTCAAATTCCTGGTCGAGCTCTTTACGGCCCGGTTCACTACTAGCAGCTCCCATCACAAAAGGATGGATGCTCTGCTTACAATGAAAAAGATACCCCAAGAGACCCTCCGAGACTACGCGAAGAGGTACTAGGAATTGTTCAACGAGGTCAAAGACTATTCAGAGCAAGTTGTAGTGGCCTCTTTCAAAATTGGGCTACCCAGCTCTTCCCTCCTATACCAATCCCTGACGAAGAAAGAAGCCATGACCATCGACGACCTAATGGCCCGCATCGAGAAGTATGCCAAGGTGGAAGATGTGACCCGCCTCAGCACAGGGGAAAGCGGTCGAACTAAGCTCGATGCCAAGGGCAGTGACAAGATTAAGAACTAGAAGAAAGGAGGAAAGAATGGAGGCAAAAATGGCTCCAAGAACGAAGGCAACAATGATGTGTCAAAAGCATTTGAGGCGGTCAACACCGTCTTCAGAGAACCAATTTATAAAATTCTCGCAAAAATCAAAGACGAGCCATTTATTAAGTGGCCCAGGAAGATGGGAGGAGATCCCTCAAAAAGAAACAACGCGCTGAGATGTGCTTTTCACAAAGAAGGAGGACATAAGACTAAGCATTGCAAGGCTCTTAAGTCCCACCTCGAAGAGCTGGCCCAATCCGGGCATCTGAACGAATTCGTAGACAAAATGGGCGAGAATGTTACTACCCATAAAGAAGCCAGGACTCACAACGTGCTCGAAGACGATGTCGGCCATGAATTCACCGTAATCCATGGGGCATCTGATGCAAAATAGATCCAGGGGAATTCAGCCCGAATGGAGGTGAAAAAGCTTACGACAGTAATGCAAGCTTTTCAGATCGATCCAGCGAAAACACAGTCAGGATAGCATCGGCGAGTAGATGACGTCGACTATAGTAAGCATATCGTATTTACGGATGAGGGTCTAGTAGGAGTAACAACCCCACATCATGATGCTTTAATCATTACTATCAAGATAGCAAACTATGACATCGATAAATTGCTCGTCGACCAAGGGAGCTCATCCGAGGTGATGTACCTTGACCTGTTCAAAAAATTGAAATTAAGCATTGCCAACCTGAAGGAAGCTACTGTCCTTTTGGTTGGCTTCGCTGGAAAAATAACTATGCCCTTGGGAAAGATCATGCTACCAGTAAGGGCAGGAAATGTTTCTAAAATGATCGAATTTCTTGTGGTCGAAATTGACTCGCCATACCAGGCTATCCTCGGCCGAGGATGGCTACATGCAATGAAGGCAATTTCTTTGACCTACCACCAAAAGATCAAGTATGTGATCGAGCAAGGAGTAATGGAGATCCGTGGTGATCAAAAAATGGCAAGAAGATGCTTCATAGTGGCCATTCGCCCAAAACCAGAAAAGAAGGCCGACAAGTCCAGCGAAAGAGTTGAAGAATAAGAAGGTCTTATACCTTCAAAATAGAAATTAAAGTACGAAAGACTCGGAGTAAAGGAGACTAGGCTCCTCCCCTCCGAACGGGTGGTCGAGGACCTGGAGGAAGTCTCAGCTGGAGGTAGCGACAATATCAGGATTTTCTTGATTGGAGCTTCTCTCACAGATCAAGAGAATAAGGAATTGATGGCCTTGCTAAGGAACAATATAGACGTCTTCGCATTGGAACCATACGAGATGCCCGCAATTGATCCTAGTATGGTTTGTCATCGACTGCACGTCGATCCCACCTTCAAACAGATCGTGCAGAAGGCACGACGAGCGGCACCCGAGAAGGCAAAAGCCGTGGAAAAAGAAGTTGAAAAACTGCTGGATACAGGATCCATACGGGAAGTACAATTCCCCAAGTGGTTATCCAACGCAGTAGTAGTTCCAAAAGGCAACGGGAAGTGGAGAGTTTGCATCGATTTCACTGACCTCAACAAAGCGTGCCCTAAAGACAGTTTCCCCCTCCCAAAAATTGATCAACTGGTGGACGCCACTGCAGCTCACGAGAGAATGAGTTTTTTTGGACGCATACTCAGGGTATCATCAGATCCCTCTATATACCCCAGACCAAGACAAAACAGCATTCATCACCACAGTTGGGTTATACTGCTACAAGGTCATGCCCTTTGGGCTAAAAAACACAGGGGCAACTTACCAGCGGCTGGTCACTAAGATGTTCGAGGACCAGATGGGAGACACCATTGAGGTCTACATCCAAGACATGCTCATTGAAAGCAAGAAGAAATAAGACCACCTCTCCGACCTATCGAGCACCTTCGAAATCCTCAGGAAGTACCGAATGAAACTCAACGCAAGAAAATGTTCTTTCAGTGTCCAGTCAGGAAAATTTCTTGGGTACTTGGTCAGTAAGAGAGGCATCGAGGCTAACCCAGACCAGATCGATGCAATAAATAGGGTACAACCTCCTCGAAAAATTCGAGACGTACAAAAGCTCACCGGTATGCTTGCTGCCTTAAACCGCTTTATCTCTAACTCCTTCGAGAAGTGTAAGCCCTTCTTCCATCTTCTAAAGGGAAATAAGACAGTTGAATGGAACCTATATTGCTCGCAGGTATTGGATGAGATCAAGTCTTACCTTTGCTCCCCACCTCTGCTCATCATTCCACAGCAAACAGATTCTTTATACTTATACCTCTCTGTTTCCAACCGGACTATCACTTCCTTATTAGTGTGCGAAGTCGCAGGGATACAACACCCCGTTTATTACGCGAGCAAGATCCTTCTAGACGCCGAGCAGTGATACCTACCACTGGAGAAGATCGCCTTTGCACTAGTAGTGGCTTTGAGGAAGCTAAATCACTATTTCAAAGCCCACACTATAATCGTACTTACATCGTACCCCCTTAAAGCAATCATGAGGAAGGCAGATTTATCGGGCAGAATGTCTAAATGGTCAGTCGATCTCGGATGATTTGACATCCAATTTCAACCAAGGAACGCAATTAAGGGGGAGATCCTTGATAATTTCATAGCCGAATTCACAGGCGAGCAACCCCTCAACCAACCTCACGCAGCGAGACCAAAGGGGAACAGCACGATAGAGGAAACCTAGAAATTGTTCGTTAATGGAGCCTCGAACTCAAAAGGGGCAGGAGTAGGCATTGTCCTCATCACTACAGAGGATACAATCCTCGTACAAGGAGTCAGGATAGGATTTGTAGCCTCCAACAACGAAGCAGAATACAAAGCCTTAATATCCAGCCTCAAGAAGGCGCACACCTTGGGAGCAAAGCATTTACAGATGTTCGGCGATTCTCAATTAGTCTCCAATCAGATAAGTGGAGACTACAATGCAAAAGATGAAAGAATGGCAGCGTACCTCGCTTTAGTGAGAAGACTAATGGTGAGCTTCGAAGAGATCAATGTCCGGAGGGCAGAACAGCCATGCTGACGCCCTAGCAGCCCTGAGTTCAGCAGTCGATTCCGACTTAAAAAGAACAATCCCCATCAATTTCCTCTCTCATTCGAGTATTAACCGTAACAGCAAGCCGCCATGTGTGGAACAGGTGTTCCAAATAGGGTCAGCTCCCAGCTGTATGGACCCTTTAAAGAACTATTTGAAGGATGGCACGCTCCCAGATGATAAGAAGACCGCTCACCAGATAAGAGTCAAAGCTGCTCGCTTTCACTTATCTCCAGAGGGAAACCTATACAAGATATCCTTTTTTGGTCCCTACTTTCAGTGTGTTCACCCAAGGAATGTCGAGCAAGTTCTATATGAGCTTCATGAAGGAATCTGTGGAAGCCATATCGGAGGAAGATCTCTAGCTTTTCGAGCAATAAAGGAAGGCTATTGGTGGCCATATATGCAAAGGGACTCTGCGGTGTATGTTCACAAGTGCCTGAAATGCCAACTTCACACCCCTATGGTCCACCAACCTGCTAGCGACCTACAATCATTGTCCAGCCCATAGCCATTCGCCCAGTGGTGAATGGACATCATAGGACCACTTCTTACCACCACAGGCAATTATAAATATCTGTTGGTCGCAACTGACTACTTCACCAAATGGATCGAGGCGGAACCCCTAGCTAACATCCGAGACGCAGATATGATAAGGTTCATATGGAGAAATATAATCACCCGCTTTGGCATCCCCAAAACCATCATCACTGACAATGGAACGCAGTTCGAAAGCGAATCCTTTCAGAGTTTCTGCGACGAGCATGGAATCAGACACCATTTTAGCTCGGTGGCCTATCATAAGAGCAATGGCCAAGCCGAGGCTTCCAACAAGACAGTGATCGATGGATTAAAGAAACGATTAGAGCGAGCCAAAGGCACATGGGTAAATGAATTACCACATATTCTATGGGCCTACCGAACCACTCTGCGACGAGCAACGGGGGAAACCCCATTTTCACTGACATATGGAATGGAAGCAGTCATCCCATTAGAAGTAGGCTTACCAACAATGAGGTCTGACCTTATCGACCAGGGCCATAATGATGCAGTATTGCTCGTTGAGCTTGACCTAGACGACGAGCGTCGAGAGCTAGCCCTAGTAAAACTAGCGAGCTATCAGCAATAGCTCGCGAGGCATTATAACCAAAGGGTTAACCCAAGGGCATTCCAAGTTGGGGACTATGTCCTAAGGAAAGTCCTGGGCAGCGCAGTAAAACCATCAGACGACAATCTAGGGCCAAACTGAGAAGGACCATTCAAGATAACTAGAGACGACCTGCAAAGAGCCTATCACTTGGAAACAATGGAGGGCAGAGAGATACCTTGAGCATGGAATGCAGCCAACCTCAAGAAATTCTATTTCTAGATTCTTCTTTTGATCTTTGATTGTGAAACTGGAAGTTCATTCCCTTATCATTAATAAAAAGTAGTTTGGTAGTTGCATTCTATGAAGTATCAACTAATTTGCATTTTTCGAGCTATCAATGAATAGACTTTACAACTCACACACCCTTTCCAAGTGAAGGCACACTAATCATCACATCAAAGCAGGGAAATAACCCTCCTTAGGTTTTCGTTATTAAACACGAAAGACCTCTCTCAGCATTGCCCCTGGCATTATATGAAGCCCTACAGGAGATCCTTAGGCAATATGGCCAAATCAAAATTGGTCACCAAACAGAGTTTGGTGGAATAAAATCCTGATTGGATAAAACATTCAACACCAGGTGTGTCCTCGCTAATTGCCACACTTAGGCCTAAGGAAGTGTGACGACACAACCTAAAAGGTAAAGTGTGGCAGAATGGTATCTCGTTGGTATACTGGACTGGAAGGACACTTACTTGATAATTCAAACATGCAAATCTAGTCAGCCAAGAGAGGATCAAGATTATTGAACAAAGATGAGAAAAATATAATACAACTTGTTTAGTCGACAAATTTTCCCGAAGCATAAATTTTATATTAATTACTCACATTTACAACAAGTACAATGCATGTTTAGTCAGCGAGCTCGCCCAAAACATCGAGATTACATCATTTCAATACAAAATATATAAAGTTACTATTGGTAAAAACTTAATGAGGATGAGGCCTCTGAGCAAGATAATCAGCCACTTGAGCTCTTCGACTGTCATCGGGATGGGGAGCTAGATCCTCCTCGACTTCATTCACATCCGACTCCAGTAACTGTCGAGGGATGGTGTCGATGGGGATCCATTGATCATCTCTCCGGAAGGGGTTAGGCATCAGGGTGGAAGGAGAAATCTCATGACGATACCAGAGCATTGAGTTCCTCGGGACTTGTATCTCCCTTAAGGCACTCAATAACCCCGTGATGAAGGCGAGCTCTTCAAACTCTATCAGCCTCATTGGGGCATCTAGCCAACCCTGATCGTAACCATCAGCCCACACCCATCGAGGTCCTTTCTTAAATAAGTGCCTCAACTGGGTGACGTCCCTCTAGAGCCCAGCCGCAATCACATATGCTCGTGGAACATCACCACGAAGCTCCTCGACTTCACCACGGAGCTCTTCCATCTCCCTAGCTGAACTCCTGGTATTTCTGCCAGCTCATGGAATAATTGGAGGAGTAGAGCCTCACGGCACAGGAAGAATGTCGCCCGGACCAGTTCCGGATCGTGACGAGGAAGAACCTTATAATACTGCAGGAGCAGTGCTCGGCGCATGCTCCCTAAGTCACGAGACCTCTCTCCTTAAAGCCTCATTCTCCTGGTGAAGAACCTCCCCAACCTGGTTGATCTCGGAAGCATCTAAAAGATTCGCCCTTAATGTGTTCACCTCCTCTTGGACTGAATCACCAACTTCTTCCATCTCTTGAAACCTGTCCTTCAGCTTGTCCACAAGCTCAGACTGATCCTTATACTTCTGATTCCTTGATCTAAGAGATTTGTAAAGCTTAACAAAGGCTTGGCGAACCTGAGGACTTGCATTGGGACCAAGACTCCTGCCCAATTGAGATGTGGCAGGAATATACTCTTCTGCATCAATCAACTACAAGGAATAAAAGAGCAAGGAAAGGCAGAGTCATTCAGCACACTAAAGGAATGAGAAACCTTTTTCATTTCATTAATGAGGATCAAAGTATATCGAGAAGCAAAAGAAAAAAAATGACAAACAGAAAAAGAAAAGATACAAGGTAGCCCTAGAAGTAAAAATTAACTAGCAACCTCAAGTTGCCCAGAAGTTGATGGATGCTTCCCTTTATCAGCATCAGCAGGAGCACCCCCCTCAGCAGGGATAACCTCTGTCGCCTGATCAGGGAGGACCTCGGCAGGTAACGTCTGGGGGACTGTCTCAACTCCTTCGATGGCCGGGGTAGGGGCCTCTTCATCCATAGTCGGCTTCGGGCCCGGGTCATTCTCATCGAACAGAGGAGAGTCAGCATCAACACCAGCAGCTAAGAGGGACTTATTCTAACCCTTTTTGAAGTTCAGACGGCTGATGTAGCCTATCTGAACCTCGGCGTCGTCATATGCAGCAACCCACCCGGAGTTGTATGAATCCTCCTGGATACTAGCTGCCTCAGACTCTTTCTCCTTTAACTGCTCGGTCAGCACCTTGTTCTCCTCTACGACGGTCAGCTTGCTCGAGCAGACCAGGTCATAGGCCTGCCTCAGCTCATTCAACTCCTTAACCGCCGCATCCCTCTCTTGATTAGAATTGATGAGGGCCAGGTCAGAGGAAACTCGGTCGGCCTCAGCAGCCTTTAGATCAACCTCCAGTTGAGTACCCCTCACTTCCAGAGAAGCCTTATGCTGCTCCAGTTTGCTATTCTTTCTCATCATCTTGTCGCGAGAGCGAGAGAGCACGGCAAAGTCAGTCACAAACTGCCAGAAATAAAGAAAAGATCAGGAAGGAGAAACAGCTAAAACTTGGTAAAGCATTAGAAAATGGAAAGGATATTACCAAGGCTAGTCTCTGGCTAGATTTTAGGGCCAATTGATCAGACCCCAGCGCCCTCTGGCGATCTGTAGGAAGAACTGCCCTCTCGAGCAGCGCAGGAGCCAATTGAGGAGAAATGGTAACTGAGGCCCCTTCGGGCAAAGCAGACACCGGGACTAAGAC
Source organism: Sambucus nigra (assembly GCA_949130495.1). Classification (NCBI taxonomy): domain Eukaryota; kingdom Viridiplantae; phylum Streptophyta; class Magnoliopsida; order Dipsacales; family Adoxaceae; genus Sambucus; species Sambucus nigra. Next base: position 421,143,574 of record OX422211.1, on the reverse strand, counting down.
TTGCCCAGCCTTCGTCCTTGACTCCATCTTTCTCCTCTCTTCCTCTTTCTCCTTCTCCATTCTCCTCCTCTCCTCCATCCTCTTATTATCCTCCATCTTCTTTCTTTCCTCCTCCTTTTTTCTCTCCCTCTCTCTCATTTGCTCTTCCTCTCTCATCTTCCTCTCTTGCTCCTGAATAGAAGTCTGAGAGCCAGTAGCTACAGCCCCAGTACTGGACTTCTACTTCTTTGACCTCTGAACGAGGAGCATGTGATCATCATCATCATTATCTCGAATTAAGTTTTTCCTTGGAGGAACCATCTCCTCGCTTGAACTGCGGGATGTACTCGAAGATTCTCGAGCATCAGAAACTTCCTCCGAATCAGAAGAGCTACCACCACTGGAGCTCTCCTCACCAAAATTGCCTTCGATACCACCTACAATATCACTCTCAGAATGGCTCTCCTCCTCATCCAACTGGATAGCATCAGCAGCAGTCTCTTCGGAGGTGTCAAACTCAGGGATACTATCTACCGGCCTCGCTATAAAGCTGGAATCGACGTTTTTGTACTCGAACAGGAAAGCAGCAGACCGGGGATGCTTGCCGTCGACTAACGGCTCCCTAATATTCCAGGCCTTGATCAACTCAGAAAGACGAACCTCGCTGAGAGCAGGTTCCAAGTTCTTCGACCTCGCTGAAAAAAAAAATAGGAAAAGTCAGAAAGATCACAAATTAGTAAAGAAATTGAATAGACAGAGCAAAGTCTGCCTATCTATTCTTCCCCATAAAAGGAAACTGAGAGACTATCAAATCTCGACCCCTCAGACTGGGGAGAAAATGGACAATTTCTAGCAAGGAAGCCCTCTTGCCAATAGTCATTATGGGAATCAGGTAGGTTTACTACCAACACCCTGTCAGGACTCCTGACCTTGAGATAGAGAACACCAGAACTAGTCCGAGAAAAAGAATACCAAAAGCAGACCTCAGCGAGCCCTAACTGGGTACCATATAACTGATTTATTCTATAAACACCATTGATTATCATCCACACATTGGGCGAACACTGTGCAGGAATAATATTGAAATAACCAAAGAAGTGCAAGAACAGATGATTGGGAGGAAAAGTAAGCCCCCCTTGGGAAAGCAACAAGACATGGATCCAATGGGCACCTTCTATCTCTCTAACATTCCTAGGGGGAGAGGCACACTCAATCTCTACCCACTCCGGGATATTATAGAACTTCCTAAACTCAGACACTTACCTATTACCGATCTTTGCCATTGAGAAACCCTAGAAAACTAAAAATTGAAAGAGAAAATGAAAAGAGAGGGCACAGGAGACTTACAAGATAAAAGCTCAACTCGAACAATGAATAATCACGAGCCCAAATGCCAAGAAAGCAATAAGAATGGAGACTGAGAGAAGAGGACGTGAATCGCTAGAGCTCACAAAAAATAGGAAAGTACCGGGAATCTTGAAACGACGACTGGTCTGAATCAAACGTTTAAGTGTTACTAATCACAGTGCACAGACCACGAAGCGGGTGCCGCCAGAATCGGTTCTCAAACTTTGGAAGAGCCGCACGATGTACGAAGGAGCTATTATGACAAATCATTTAAATTTATTGAGCCCAATGCATGGCCCAACAAACTTAGGGGCAATTGTGGGTACCCAAAATTAGAATGATGGGCCTGGACGAGTAGCCCAATTATGGTGGCCCAAAGTCCAGACCCTCCACATCTTAACCGATTATGATTTAGTCTCCTCCCATGTTCCCATTAAGAGAGGTTCTAGGAAGAGATGGAAAACGTGGGGGAGTAAAACACCCCCACTTACTAGAATGAACATGTATATAATAAACCCTAGGTCCGGGGCAAAGGACACATCGTATTCTCTGTAATCACTCTCCGGAGTATATAGAAATAATACTGACTGCACCACCGTGGACGTAGGCACCTTTTTGCTGAACTACGTACATCCTTTTTTATGTGATTGGCATTTTATATTCCTTATTCTTGATTGGTGATTGCGCTTCCCTTATCTACTTGTGTTGCATAATGATTGTCACCACAATATCAATCATAAACCCTTTTTGTCTCTCCCTTTCAGTAGATCAAGTTTGAATCCCATCTCTCAAAAAATAAAAGGCTCCAAAAAATAGAAAATATACACTCATATTGCTTTGGTGTCATCGATAGTTGATTAAGAGGACCACAAATAGACCAACAACTTAAGAGGTTTGTTCTCTCTCTCTCTCTCTCTCTCTCTCTCGTTCTCTCTCTTGTTTTTTTCTTCACTACTCATGTTTATGAATACATGTATACATACATACAAAAATATATATGTGTTTTACATGTCTATATGTGTTTGTGTTTATGTGTGTATATATCAATGTGTTCATCAAATCTGATTCTAATACCTCACTTCCACTAGATTTAATTTCATTTATAAAGTATATATATATATATATATATATATATATATATATATGTGTGTGTGTGTGTGTGTGTGTGTGTGTGTGTGTGTGTGGATATTTTTTATTGATATTAAGAATTTCATCCTAACCCTCCCATCAACCATATGAAGACCTTATCGTATATCTAATATTTGAAAATTTATATTGAACCTTTGCTCAACACCAAATAATACATAACATGAAAACTAGAACAAACATTTATTGATAAAAAAAATATATGCAGTGATTTATCCATAAAATATGGGAAAATAATTTATTTTTCCAAAAATAGAAATTTTGGAGTTATCACTACAGTAACATAAACAATCTCTTCACGATCACTCTCCAATTCGCGGAATTGTAAAATCAATTTTCAAGCGAGAGTTATTATCGTTGACATTATTACCAAAAATGACAAAGACACATTTTTAGGAGTCTAAATGACGTCAAATCGTCGAGATAAGGTGGTGCCCATTGATTACAATAAGTTTTGTTTATTTCAACATTTTTAGGTGACCACCAAAATTTTGTAAAATTCTGAGCAAGAAAACAAAATATGTCACTGAAAATGTCCCTCAAAATTATTTTCAATTTCTCTCGAACAAAACTGAATTATTCCATCCAAACCCATCATGAATTAAACCCTTTTAAATAAAACATTATGGATCTAAAATCAACAATCCTTTAATTAATTATGGGATTATGATTATGAAAAGCATTATAAAACATATACAAAATTCTATATTGAATCCTAAAAGTCATATGGGTTGTTTATAGATTGTATGTATGATAAAACAAAAAACATTCCTAAATCATAATCACATTATCAATCCCAATAATCTAATATGAAGTCACTCTAATATCAATTGTTGGCATTAAATTCTTAATATCAACATATTACATTATCAAGATTACATAATAAAATTGTTAGAATTGTGTACCTGAATTCATAGTGGTGATTGAGAGTGGAAGGTTAGAGGTGTTCCATAGAGTAATCCCTCCCTCCATGAGTTTTCTCTCAATAATGGAAAACGAGAAGGAGTGTATATGAGTGCATTAACCTTAGGGAACAAAACCCTTCATTATATATCCATGTAATTAGATACCCATAAATTATAAATAGGTGACTCTTAAGTAACCAATAGGTGACTCTTAGGTACACGATTATATTAAAAATATTCAAACATATTCAACTCATTAGGTACAAAATTATAAGAAAGGTTCTCACTTTTGTCATCAATATTCCTTGTATTTAATGAAGTGATGCTAGAGGTAGCTTTGTTATCCCCGCTGTGGGTACCTCGAATAACCATTCCGGCCTAGATGAGGAGCCCGATTAAGTCCGGTTCAAAGTATAAATCCCTCACGCACAACCAATTCAGTTATGACATATTCAACCCCTAAAATCTCTCAAGAGATATTCGGGGGATCATGGGTTAATGTGGAGGATTCCAATACCCCCACTCTCCGAAAAATTACATGCATATATTTAACCCTCAACTAGAGGAAAAAGCGCACATAATTGTAAACACTCCCCCGGAGTAAAGAGAAACAAGAAACAGAGAGCACCACCGTGGATGTAGGCAATTTTGCCAAACCACGTATATCTTGTATCGTGTGTGATTACATTTTTTTCGTGTTATTTATTTATTCTGGTGATCGCATTTTCTTATCATTTTTGTGTTGACATTTATTGTCACCATAATTGGCGCCGTCTGTGGGAAGCGATTATTCTTCCTTTAAGAAAGCCTTCACCAATAAGAACCCAAAATATCTAGTCACAGCAGTAACGCCCCTCAAGTAGGGGATATTCAAGAGGAAGCCATTCCTTGGAGGGTTAGATCCGAAGTTCGACGTTCAAACCCAAGGCCTCGCCCAAAATGGCAGGCCTCAAAAGAAAGCTAGGGACCAGCTAGGTCGACGCAAGGTTCCAAGCTGATCGACGCCTACGAGGCCAGAATCCAAGAGCAAGTGGAAGATACTCGCATGCAGGAAGCTGAGAATGCTCACCTCAAGAAAAGACTCGAAAAGATGGAGAGAGAACTCCATCGCAGCATGAGGTAACGTCACTATCGAACTCCTAGTCCTCAGGCGACCAAGTCTCGCAGCCGAGGAAGGAGTCCAAGACGTGGACCTCAAAAAATCGAAGGACATAGGTCATATGATGACTTATCTGAGCAACAATAATTAGCTCGTCGTTATAGGATCTCGGGCTGAGGTAACGACGATATATAAAATTTGGTCTGAAGAGAAATGGACCAATACCCAGCGTATCGGGGTGCCAGGTCGACTAGAGAGCTGGCCAGGTGAGCTCTCAGTACCCAAAAGAAATCCCATTTCTCAAGGGAGATAGAAGAAGAAGAAGAAGAAGCCCCCAAGAAGTTTTCAATGCCTAGTTTCAAGATCTACGATGGAAAGACCGACCCTATCGACCATGTCAGGTAGTATAGGTAGGATATGACCCTTTGGAATCATATGGATGCATTAATGTGCATGATCTTTTTGTCGAGCTTACACGATGTGGCTCAAAAGTGTTTTAAGAGACTACTTCATCGATCCATCAAGATCTTCGAGTCCCTCGTAGAGCTCTTCATAGCTCTCTTCATTACCAACAGCTCCCACCCGAAGAGGATGGATGCTTTGTTGACAATGAAAAAAATTCTCCAGGAGAGCCTGAGTGACTACGTGAAGAGATATTGAGAGTTATTCAATGAGGTCGAGGACTACTCGGAGAAGGTCACCATGGCTTCCTTTAAGATTGGTCTACCTAGCACCTGCCTCTTGCACCAGTCCCTCACTAAGAAGGAGGCCATGACCATTGACAACATAATGGCTTGTATTGAAAAATATGACAAAGTTGAAGATGTGACCCGTCTCAGTGCATGGGAGAATGGTTGCACCAAGTTCGCCGACAAGGGCAGCGAAAAAATTAAGAACCAAAAGAAAGGAAGCAAAAATGGGAGCCAGAGCGGCCCCAAGAATGGGAACAAAAGCGATGCCTCAAAAGCATTTCAGGTAGTGAACACAATTTTTAAAAAATCAATCTACAAGATTCTAGCAAAGACCAAGGATGAGCCTGTAACAACCCGCCTACTTTTTGGGGTATTTTCAAAATATAGAGGAAAATTAAATTTTTGATAAAATTATTTTTCTTTCTCAAATATGTTGGATTTTATTTTTAAAGGCGAGATTTTTAAACGGTTTCGAAATCGGAGTTAAAACGGATTTTATATGAATATTTAAATATTTATCCCTTTTAAAATTTTTTAGGCCCAACTGTCAGCATACCTGGGCGATCAATCGATCGACGCCAGGGGTCGATCGATCGACCCCAACAGGTTTCGTGCACAGTAAGCTATTTTGAGGAGTTTTGTTTGGTTTCCAATTCTTATATTTTTTCCTTATAAAATAAGGCCATGGGTGACCATTTGTGAGCAACCTTTTGGCACAAAAATAAGCAGCAAACCTATTTTTATTTCCTCTCTTTTTATACACAAACAGTACCCTATAATTTATGCATTCAGCCCTAGTTTTTGGAGGTGTTCTTTGGGATGTTTTGGTGTTGATCCTTGGAGGAGTTCTGATGATCTTCTTGGGAGATGATTTTGATGGTGTAATCTGATTTCTGTGCAGATTCATATTGGTTCCTTTTGGTGGTTTAAGGTATGGGGTTTTACATAATACGCTCCTTAATCTTGCCAGTGTTATTCCCGTTGTTTTCTTATGATTATTGACTCATATTTGAATTGCTAAATTCATTGGAATCTGGAAATTTTTGTTGCATTCTAATTTTTATTCATGTGGTATTATTATGGTGTTGGGCATGTTGTCATGAGATTTTAATATGGCACTGATGTTGGACACCTGCCAAAACTCCAATTTTCGGCTACTTGATAAAGTATGGGCGCGGTATGGTGAGGCCTGGTGACTCTAATTAATGTGTTTTTGAGAAATTATACTGATAAAAATACTTATGCGATTCGCATTTGATTTTAATATTCGTATTGGTATTGTTACGTTTTATTCACCGCTAATATTTGTGGAGCATCTTTCCTGTCTTATTGTGTACTTCCCTATATTTTCTTTTAGTGGCAGTCTAACGCTGATTTGGGGAGCTATGGAGATTTATTTTAGCTTGAATTAATTTGGGAAGAATTATTCAAGAATACATATGAGAAGATTTATATTTATTTATGTTGTATATAGCATTTTATTTTGAGATAGATAGTTGTATTATTTCAAGAGATTATTGGTTGTATTTAATTTGGAGAAATTTGATATTAGTGGATTCTCTTTATATTTTATTGTGGGTTCTTTTAGATGCTTTATACCTTGTTTATATTGTAGATATAGTTAGTTTCATCGATAGTGGCGCTCTGCTCCGCTCTCCCCGGGCGAGCGGGGGGTTAACAACCTGCGTAATTTTTTGGGGTATTTTCAAAATATAGAAGAAAATAAAATTTTTGATAAAATTATTTTTCTTCCTCAAATATGTTGGATTTTATTTTTAAAGTAGAGATTTTCAAATGGTTTCGAAATCGGAGTTAAAACGGATTTTATATGAATTTTTAAATATCTATCCCTTATAAAAAAATTTAGGCCGAACTGTCAGCATACCTGGGCGATCGATCGATCGACGCCAGGGGTCGATCGATCGACCCCAGTAGGTTTCGTACGCAACAAGCTATTTTGAGGAGTTTTGTTTGGTTTCCAATTCTTATATTTTTGCCTTACAAAATAAGGTCGCGGGTGACCATTTGTGAGCAACCTTTTGGCAGTATGCAGCAAACATATTTTTATTTCCTCTCTTTTTATACACAAATAATGCCCTTTAATTTATGCATTCAACCCTAGTTTTTGGAGGTGTTCTTGGGGTTGTTTTGGTGTTGATCCTTGGAGGAGTTTTGATGATCTTTGTGGGCTGATTTTCATGGTGTAATCTGGCTTTTCTAGGCAGATTTTTGTTGGTTCCTTTTGGTGGTTTAACGTATGGGGTTTTACGCAATATGCTCATTAATCTCGCGATTGTTATTCCCATTGTTTTCTTGTGATTATTGACTCATATTTGAATTGCTAAATTCATTGGAATATGGAAATTTTTGTTGGAATCTAATTTTAATCCATGTGGTATTATTATTGTGTTGGGCATGTTGTCATGAGATTTTAATATGGCAATGATGTTGGGCACCCGCCAAGACTCCAATTTCAAGCTACTTGATAAAGTATGGGCGCGGTATGGTGAGTCCTGGTGACTCTGATTAATGTGTTGTTGAGAAATTATATTGATAAAAATGCTTATGAGATTCGCATTTGATTTGAATATTTGTATTCGTATTGTTACGTTTTATTTGCCGCTAATATTTGTTGAGCATCTTTCGTTTCGTGAAGTTTACTTCCCCATATTTTCTTTTAATGGCAGGTTAGCGCGAATTTGGGGAGCTATGGAGATTGATTTTAGCTTGGATTATCTTGCGAAGAATTATTCGAGAATACATATGAGAAGATTTATATTTATTTTTGTTGTTTAGAGATTTTTATTTCGAGATAGATAGTTGTATTATTTCTAGAGATTATTGGTTGTATTTAATTTGGAGAAGTTTGAGATTAGTGGATTATGTTTATACTTTATTGCGAGTTCTTTTAGATGCTCTATACCTTGTTATTTGTGGTTTAGTTTAGTTTTTATCGACAGTAGAGCTCCATTCCCTCTCCCCGGGCGAGCGGGGTGTTACAGAATGGTATCAGAGCTTAGGTATACGACCACCCTCAGGTCTTGGGTTTTGGGTCTGTTGCATTTTTATAGCGCGTATTTGGAGATAGATTATTTTAGATGATCGTTTCGTGATAAGTTCCAAGATTATATGTGAGGAATTTATTTTTGGGAGACGAGATTATTTTTAGTGATAGTTATAGTGGTATGATATTTTAGAGTTAGGCTTTCGGCAAATTTCTAGGGCAAAATTCCACTGTTAGTGGGGAAGTGTAACAACCCACACAATTTTTGGGGTATTTTCAAAAAATACAGGAAAATTAAATTTTTGATAAAATTATTTTTCTTGCTCAAATATGTTGGATTTTATTTTTAAAGGCGAGACTTTCAAACGGTTTCGAAATCGGAGTTAAAACGGATTTTATATGAATTTTTAAATATTTATCCCTTTTAAAAATTTTTAGGCCGAACTGTCAGCATACCTGAGCAATCGATCGATCGATGCCAGGGGTCGATCAATCGACCCCTACAGGTTTCGTGCGCAGCAAGCTGTTTTGAGGAGTTTTGTTGGTTTCCAATTCTTATATTTTTGCCTTATAAAATAAGGTCGTGGGTGACCATTTGTGAGCAACCTTTTGGCACAAAAATAAGCATCAAACATATTTTTATTTCCTCTCTTTTTATACACAAACAGTTCCCTTTAATTTATGCATTCAACCCTAGTTTTTGGAAGTGTTCTTGGGGCTGTTTTGGTGTTGATCCTTGGAAGAGTTTCGATGATCTTCTTGGGAGATGATTTTGATGTTGTAATCTAATTTATGGGAAGATTCATATTGGTTCCTTTTGGTGGTTTAAGGTATGGGGTTTTACACAATATGATTCTTAATCTCGTGAGTGTTATTCCCGTTTTTTTCTTGTGATTATTAACTCATATTTGAATTTCTAAATTCATTGGAATTTGGAAATTTTTGTTGGAATATAATTTTGATTCATGTGGTATTATTATTGTGTTGGACATGTTGTCATGAGATTTTAATATGACACTGATGTTGGGCACCCACCAAGACTCCAATTTTTGACTACTTGATAAAGTATGGGAACGGTATGGTAAGACCTAGTGACTCTGATTAATGTGTTGTTGAGAAATTATATTGATAAAAATGCTTATGAGATTCACATTTGATTTGAATATTAGTAATCATATTGCTACGTTTTATTCATAGCTAATATTTGTTGAGCATCTTTCTGGTCGTATTGTGTACTTCCCCATATTTTCTTTTAGTGGCAGGTTAGCGCGGATTTGGGGCGCTATTGAGATTGATTTTAGCTTGGATTATTTTGGGAAGAATTATTCGAGAATACATATGAGAAGATTTATATTTATTTATGTTGTTTAGATCTTTTTATTTCGAGATAGATAGTTGTATTATTTTGAGAGATTATCGGTTATATTTAATTTGGAGAAATTTGAGATTACTGGATTCTCTTTATATTTTATTGCGGGTTCTTTTATATGCTCTATACCTTGTTTATATTGTGGATTTAGTTAGTTTCATCGATAGTGGCGCTCCGCTCTGCTCTCCCCGGGCGGGCAGCGGGTTAAAGAGACGTTCGTTAAGTGGCCTAGGAAGATGGGAGGAGACCCATAAAAAAGGAATAACGCACTGAGATGTTCTTTCCACAAAGAGGGTGGGCACAAAACCGAGCACTGCAAATCCCTCAAGTTTCACCTTAAAGTGTAGATCAAACTGGACACTTGAACGAATTTGTGGAAAAGAAGGCAGAAAAGGTCGTTGCCAATGGAGATCAAAGGCCTGACAACTTTCTAGAGGAGGACGTCGGCCATGAGTTCGCAGTGATTCATGGGGGATCCAATCTAGAGAAGATTCAAGGAAACTCATCTCGAATGGAAGTCAAAAAGATTATGGCAGTAATGCAAGCTTTTCAAATCGATCCAGCCAGAATTCAAGTAGGAAAGTATCGGCGAGCAGAGGACATTGACTACAGCAAGCATATTGTGTTCACGGATGAAGACCTAGTGGGAGTAAGCACCCCAAATCATGATTCCTTGATCATTACACTCAGGATAGCTAACTATGACGTCGGCAAGTTTCTCATCGACCAAGGTAGCTCATCCGAAGTAATGTATCTCGACCTATTCAAAAAATTGAAGTTAAGCATCGTCGACTTAAAGGAAGCCACCGTTCCTCTAGTTGGCTTCACTGGAAAAGTAACCATCCCTTTGGGAAAGATTGTACTGCCATTGAGGGAAGGAAATATCTCCAAGATGATTGAATTTCTGGTGTTCGTATTGACTCACCCTACTAGGCGATCCTTGGCAGAGCGTGTCTACATGCGATGAAGGCCATCCCCTGTACCTACCATCAGAAACTCAAATATGCGACTGAGCGAGGAGTGATGGAGATCCATGGAGATGGCTAGAAACTGGTTTATAGCATCCATCCACCCCAAACCAAAGAACAAGGTCAAGAAATCCAATGAGAATGTTGAAGATCAGGAAGGTTTGATACCTTAAAAATGGCAGCTAAAATATGGAAGACCTGGAGTGGAGGAGACCAGGATCCTCCCCTCTGAGCGGGTCATTGAGAACCGGGAGGAAGTCACAGCCGACGGCGACAAGAAAGATAGGATGTTCTTCATCGGAGCCTCTCTCATAGATCGAGAGAAGAAGGAAGTTATAGTACTTTTATTGAATAACTCGGATGTTTTTGCGTGGTAACCCTACAAGCTGCCTGGGATTGATCCCAGTGTGGTTAGTCATCGGTTGCACATTGACTCGGCTTTCAAGATGATCGCACAAAAGGCACGGTGAACAGCACCCGAGAAGGCCAAGTCTGTGGACAAGGAAGTGGAAAAACTGTTGGATGCATGATCCATATGGGAAGTTCAATTCCCTAAGTGACTGTCCAACCCGGTAGTGGTCCTGAACATCAATGGAAAGTGGAGAGTCTGCATTGACTTCACCGACCTTAGCAGAGCTTGCCCTAAAGATAGTTTTCCTCTCCCAAATATTGGCCAGCTGGTGGATCCCACAACAACTCATGAAATAATGAGTTTCCTAGACGCATACTCCGGGTATCACCAAATCCCTTTACATGAGCTAGATCAAGACAAAATAGCATTCATCACCACAGTTGGATTATATTGCTACAAGGTCATGCTCTTTGGGCTCAAAAATGCAGGAGCAACTTACTAGTGGTTGGTCACCAAAATCTTCAAAGACCAAATGAGAAGCACTATGGAGGTCTACATCGATGATATGATCGTCAAGAGAAAGATTAAGAAGACAACCTCTCTGACATATCAAGGACCTTCAAAATCGTCAGGAAATACCGAATGAAGCACAATTCAAGTAAGTGCTCCTTCGGAGTCCAGTCAGGAAAATTTCTTGTGTACTTGGTCAACAAGAGAGGTATTGGAGCCAACCCAGACCAGATTGATATCATCAATAGGGTAAAGCCCCCCATACGATAAGAGACGTGGAGAAGCTCACGGGGATGCTCTCCGCCCTGAACTAGTTCATCTCAAAATCGTTCGAAAGGTGTCATCCATTCTTCCAGTTATTGAAGAAAAACAAATATGTGGAGTGGAACGAGGATTGATCGAAGTCATTAGAGGGGATTAAATCTTAGCTCAGCAAACCGCCCTTTCTTGTAATTCCTCAAGAGAATGATTCTCTATATCTTTACCTTGCAGTATCCAATCGTACTGTGAGCTCTGTACTGGTATACAAGAAAATGAGGATCCAACACCCAGTCTATTACGTGAGCAAGGCTCTTTTGGACGTAGAGCAGTGATACCTACCACTAGATAAGCGCGCATTTACGCTAGTGGTAGCCTCAAGGAAATTGAAACACTACTTGGAAGCCCACTCCATCATCGTACTTACGTCCCACGCTCTTAAAGCAGTCCTTATGAAAAAAGACCTATCAAGAAGATTATCCAAATGGTCGATCGATCTTGGACGATTTTACATTCAGTTTCAGCAAAGGAATGCCATCAAAGGGAAGGTCCTTGCAGACATCATCGCAGAATTTATAGGAGAACATCCTTGTGACCAACCTAAAACTATTCATCAAAAGGAAGATCCCTCTCCAACAGGCATCTGTAGACTATTTGTTGACGGAGCCTCCAATTCAAAGGGGTGGGAGTAGACATCGTGCTGATAACCCCTGAAGATGCAATCCTCGAGCAAGGGATTAGGCTTGGATTTGAAGCCTCCAACAATGAAGCAGAATACGAAGCACTGATAGTAGGCCTACAGAAGGCACACGCGCTAGGAGCAAAGCAACTCCAAGTGTTCGGCGACTCACAGTTGGTCTCTAACCAGATAAGTGGCGACTTTAACGCTAGGGATGAAAGGATGGCAGCCTGCCTTGCCACGATAAAAAATTTAATGGCCAACTTCGAACAAATTAGCATCCAATAGTTTCCCAGAGGATAGAATAGCCATGCTGACGCCCTAGAAGCCTTAAGCATAACGATCAAATCCAACTTGAAGAGAACAATTCTGATTGACTTCCTCGCCCAGCCAAGCATCAACGAGATCGATAATCTGCCTAAAAAGGGGCATATTCTTCAGATTGAGATAGCCCCCAGCTGCATGGACCCCTTAAGGGATTATATGAAGGATGGTGTGCTACCAGATGATAATAAGACCGCTCATCAGATTAGAGTCAAAGATGTTCGCTTTCACTTATCTACTGCGGGCAAGGTGTACAAGAGATCTTTCACTGGTCCTTATCTCCAATGCATTCATCCAAAGGATGTCGAGAAAATTCTACACAAACTCCATGAGGGAATCTGTGGAAGACACATCAGGGGCAGGTCACTAGCTTTTTGAGCAATGAAAGAGGGCTACTGGTGGCCGTACATGCAGAAAGACGCTGGAACAGATGCTCGTAAATGCAAAAAAGTCAACTTCACGCTCATATGGTTCACCAACCAGCCAACGATTTAAAGTCACTCACCAGCCCATGAACTTTCGCCTAATGGGGAATGGACATCGCAGGCCCTCTTCCTACCATTCCCGGCAATCAAAAGTATCTGTTGGTCGCAACAGACTACTTCACCAAATGGATACAGGCAGAGCCACTGGAAAACATCAATGATGCGGACATGATAAGATTCATATGGAAGAACATTATCACCTGCTTTGAGATACCTAAGACCATCATCACTAACAACAGAAACCGGTTTGAAAGTGTTCTCTTCCAAGGTTTTTGCAGTGACCACGAGATCAGACACTATTTTAGCTCTGTGGCATACCCTCAGAGCAATGGACAGGCTAAAGCTTCCAACAAAATAGTGATCGATGGATTGAAGAAGCATTTGGAGAAACACCATCCTATGGGCTTACCGAACTACCCCACGGCGAGCAATTAGGGAAACACCATTCGCACTAATATATGGGATGGAGGAAATTATCCCCTTAGAAGCTAGACTTCCTACCAGGAGGATCACCCTAGCCAGAATGATACAGCTTTGCTCGCTGAACTTGACCTAGCTGGAGAACAAAGATAGATGGCTCTAGTGAGACTAGCATCTTATCAGCAATAGCTAGCAAGGCACTACAATAAGAAGGTCAATCCAAGAGCATTCCAAATTGGGAACTATGTCCTTAAGAAAGTTCTGGGAAGCGTGTAAAACCATCAAATGGCAAACTAGGGCTAAACATTGGAGGGACCATTCAAGGTGATAAGAGACAACCTATAAGGAGCCTATCACTTAGAAACGCTGGAGGGCAGGGAGATATCTAGATCTTGGAATGGAGCCAATTTGAATAAATTATACTTCTAGTTTTTCTTTGATCTTTTTTAACTTAATGTTTAAAGTTTCAATTCATTTATGATTAAGAAAGATTTGTTTGACAGTGGCATCCTATGAAGTGTTTATTTTTCTCAAATACATTATGATTCATGCACCTTTTCTAAGTTACAGGCTCCCCCCTTAACACGTGTTAAAGAAGGGTCAGTAAGTAATGACCCTCCTCAGGCCTTCATCATCAAACATGAATAACCTCCTACCATTGCCCCTGGCAATATATGCAGACATACAGGGGACCCTTAGGCAACATTACCAACCCAGGTTGGTCGTTAACATTATTTGGCTCAAAAATCCTGCTTGGATGGAACATCCAATACCAAGTGTATCCTCGCTATTGTCATACTTAGGCCTAAGGAAGTGTGACGACAAGACCTAAAAGTTAATGTAAGGAAGAATGGTATAATGAAAGCATACTGGATTGGGGGGATACTCGCTCAACAAACCAACTCTGCTTATGTCAACTCTAGTTTGATAAAAAAGCCCAAGATAGTTGAACAAGAAATCAATGAAGTAAAAAAATACACAACACATGTTTAGTCGGCAAAATTTCCCAAAATATAACTATTTTATTACATCATTACATATACAGAGAGTTACATATGCTGAGTAAAATAAATCATAATGAGGATTGGGTCGCTGAGCAAGAAATTCAGCCACTCGCACCCTGCGACCATCATCTGGATGGGGAGCTAATTCTTCTTCGGCTTCATTTGAATTTGGCTCAACGAGCTACCTAGGGATTGCATCTATGGGAACCCGTCAATCATCCCTCCTGAATGGATTCGGAATCAAATTTGAGGGAGAGATATCATGACGATACTAGAGGATAGAGTTCCTAGGAACCTGCAACTCACTAAGAGCACTCAACTATCCTCTAATGAAGGACAAATCTTCAACCTCCCTCAACTTCGTCGGAGCATCGGTCCAACCCTGATCATAACTATTAGCCCACACCTGCTGAGGACCTTTCTTTAACAGGTGCCTCAGTGAGGTAACATATCTTTGAAGATTGACAGCTATCACGTACGCCCTGTGAACATCACCTTGAAGCTCAGCAATCTCCCTAGCTGAGCCACTGTCATCAGTATCAGTTGGCGTACCAACCGATGAAGAGGAACCATGCAAAACTCGAGGGGCAATGCTCGGTGCATTCTCTATAAGTCACGAGACTTCCCTCCTTAGAGAATTATTCTCTTGTTGAAGTACCTCTCTAACTTGGTTACCCTTAGAGGCATCCATGGGCTTGGCCTTCAGAGCATCCACTTCTTCTTGAACATAAGCGTCGACCTCCTCCATCTCTTGGAGCCTATCTTTAAACTTGGCAATGATCTCTAATTGATCTTTATAATCCTGATTCCTCGACCTAAGGGACTTGCAAATTCTTACAAAGGCACGACGAACTCGACTGCACGCATCAGGACCAAGAATTTTTCCTAGTTGAGAGGAAGTAGGAATATAAGCCTCAACATCAATGAGATACAAACCATATAAGCAGTAAAGACTAAATAAATCAGTACGCGAAAGGGAGTAGAATTTCATTTCATTGAAAGAAAGTTCAAGTACATCAGCGAAAAGAAAAAATAACTGAAATACAAGGAATAGAAAAATCTCCCTAAGGAACACTAAGTGGCAACCTCGGCCGATTCTGAGGACGTTGGTTGCTTCCCTTTATCTGCGGCAGTCCCAGGCATGCCTCCCCTAGAAGAAGTAGTCACCAGCCCTTGATCAAGGGAAGCATCAATAGAGGTGGCCAGGATGGCTGGAGTACCTTCATTGGTAGCAGCAGGAGGCACCTCATCCATAACAGGCCTGGCGCCAGGGTCATGCTCATCAAAGAGGGGGGAATCCATGTCCACTTCGGCAGCGAGCAAGGCTTTATCGCAACCCTTCTTGAAGTTGAGATGGCCAAGGTAACCAATCTGAGTATCAGTGTCCTCATACGTTACGACCCATCCGGTGTTGTACGAACACTCTTTAAAGGAGACAGCCTCAGATTCCACCTTTTTCACCTTCTCAACAAGAACCCTTTTCTCTTCAACCACCGCTAGTTTCCTCATGCAGACCAAGTCGTGAGACTGCCTCAGCTCCTCCACCTCCTTGGACATCGTCTCGTTTGCCTAGTTAGCCTAGGCCAAGGCAAGGTCAGAACCATTCTGAGCAACGATGGAAGCCTTCAAACTCGCCTCTAACTCGACATTCTTCCTTGCCAACTCATCGCAACTGTGATAAAGGACGGTGAAATCAGATACAAACTGCAAAAAAAAAGAACATTAGCAAAAGAGACATTAAAAGAAGAGGAGCTACGAAAATAGAGAAGAAAAATATAGACTTACCAAGGCTAGCCCCTGACTTGCCTTCAGGGATAACTGGTTAGTCCCCTTCGACTTCTAGCGATCAGCTGGTATAACTGCTCTCTTGAGCACTGTTGGAGCCAATTGGGTGGAGAGGGCAACAGAAGCCCCCTCAGCCAAGGCAGATACGGGAACCAAAGACTGCCCTGCCTTATTCTTCACTTCTTCTCTTCTTTTCTCTCCTTCTTCTTCCTCTCTTCTTCTTCTTCTTCTTCTTCTTCTTCTTTCTTTCTCTCTCTCTCTCTCTCTTTCACTAACGATTCCTCTTTCTTCTTCCTCTCCTTCTCATGAGCAGCAGTCTGAGATTCAGTGGCAGTATCCCCACTCCCAGATTTCTGCTTCTGTAGACACCCCATTATGTTACCCCTTAAACGCTCCTTAGGTTCCTAGCACCTCCCTTCATCACCACAAACCAGGTGATACCTCGAGTACTGACCTAGAAGTCATCGGGCACTCCCAGGCTCCATTTGACCAAAATTCAAAGTCTTTAGCTTAACCAAGACTGAATGAATCTTCAAAGGGCACTGAAATCAATTTCTAACGGTCTATCCCGTGCGCAATTCCGACTTACCATGCGGATGAACGACCCATTTTCTCCTAAAATCTGATCTAGATGCCACCGGACACTCCCGAGCTCCGTTTGACCTAAGTCAACTCATCATCTAGACTGAGACTGAATGGATCTTTAAAGAGCACTAAAACCCCTTTCCAACGGTCTGCCCCATGCGTGATTCCGACATACCATTCGGACGAATAATTCGTTTTACTCTGAGAGGTCACCAAATGATTTTAGGGCCTGGTTGACCAAAGTCAACTCCCCAAACCGGATCAAACTCTTTGGAATGTCAAAGTACATCTCCTAAAATTTCCAATGGTTCATCCCATGCGCGATTCTAACTTACCATGCAAACGAATGATCCGTTTGCGTCCGACGATTCCCTGTCCAAAGGATCGATGATCGCTTCCGAGCCACATTTGACCCAAAGTTAACTATCAAACCCAGGAGGGGTCCAAACCTTTACAACGGTACACCCTATATGCGATTCAGATCAACAGTTTTCACTCTACGATCGATTTTCCAAAAAGTCCAGAAAGACACTACCAAACAGCAGGTCCCAGAGCCTACCTATCGGCAGTGTGCCTAAACACACCTGCCAATTGGTAGGACCAAGGCTATGCTGATCGGTAATGCCCTGGGCCTATAAAAAGTAGGCCTTGTCCTCATTGCAAAGAAAGCCCAGATTTGATAGACATCACTCTCAGAAAATCCAGAAAACCTCTCTCGAAGTCAACGTGATTTCCACATCCAAATCCCTTTCCAACCTTCACTTTACATCATCCTTTTTATCAAACTTGGTTAATTCAGTACCCTCCATCATCATCCAAGTGCAAGGGCTGCTCTCCAACATTCAAGATCAAGCTGAAGATCTTCAAGAAGGTCCAATTTTCTCAAATTTCTCCTTAAATTCTCATAAATTCGCATTAACTTGTTTCATTACTTAGCACTTTTATTTTGTCATCTCACATATCTTAATATACTTTTTATTTAGTGTTATTGCACATCTCTTATTTTCATACAAATAAAAACCTAAAAAACAAGAAAAAGAGGGTTTGCTCATAAATTCCAAACGGGAATTCTCACACTTTTCTTACACTTTTCTCATAACTAAAACACTTTTTTACACACACACAAATAAGAGAATCCCCCGATTGGATTTATGGGATAAATACCACCCCTTGTTTTGCATGCAAACTACGTGGACTTTGATGCCTCTATAGGCTAGTGGGAGTCTTGGGGCAATACCCGAGACTCGAGTCCTATTCTTATTTTTTCTCTCATTTTCTATTTTTCTCTAATCTCAATTCTCTTATATTCTGTATATTTGTTCTTAGTAGCGTATTATCCCATATGCGTTATCGTTCCATCGTAACGATCAACGTAAGGATAATCTCGCAAATCCTATTTTCTAATATTATTTTTACATTCCTACGGATGACTCACTTTATCTCTTCCATGGTATATATATGCACACATATCACGGGTAAAATAAAGGAAAATAGCAAAAACCCATCAGAGACCGTAAGGGCGGAATGGGTGCCTAACACCTTCCCATTTCGTAACTTAGCCTCCGGACCCTTTTCGAATCATTTTGGTTTCGTATGCATCAGTATGTCTTTGGATGTTGTCCTTCGGGATGTATCCCTTTATTTTGTCTGTTTTGAGTAAAATAGACTGGAGAGTCCATCTCTCTACATTTTTTACCTCACCCAATGACGTCGGCCAAAGCGCTCCCGAGAGGGACGCGCGGGACCTAGGATCCTCACTTTGCCAGCCCGTCGCCTGGATCGGGGATGGCCACAGTGGCAACTATGCTGGGGAATTTATTTTGAGGGCTAGACTATATTTACATGGATGTTATGCTTGTTTATATTTTCCCCCATTTTGCATTTTCCCCCTTTTCATGTGTATCCTATGTTTATGCTTACATTCACACACTTGTAGAAAAATTCTCCATGTACACATCACACCACATACACCTAGGATCACATGTATCCATATACTGCACGCATCACCTATCCATACTTGTTTTACCATTGGTACTTGTACTTCTCTCCCTGTTTGGCATAATCAAGAAAGACATTCTCATAACATACTAATAAGAGAATAATGCATGATTCACACACAACATCACCAAAGAGCATTGTTATTGACCAAATTTTGTCTAGTAACTGGAGAATCACTTCGTGATGGGCGTTGGTCCGGCAGGGCACAGTTAACCTAAGCGATATGACTCTCACCTTCCATTGGCCAAGTACCTTCATTGTATATCGAAGGGTTCCCCCGCATCGTACCGCTTGACCAAAGTCATGACGGGAGATATATCGTAGGGAACTCGTTCACGTATGCCGAGTATATCGAATTCTCTCTCACATGTACCATCTCCACGAGGTATATGGTGAGTCAATTCATGTACACTCAGGTATATCAAATGGCTTGTCCACATGTACCTATTTCCTACAAGAGCAAGACGTATATCGTGGAAGTCACGCCAAAGGGGCTTTCCAATTCACGCAACCAAATTGCATACCCCCATATAGGTGTGAAGCCTAGGACACACATGTTAGATTGTCGGTTTCTACTCGAAACTCTGTTGAAATTTTGGGTCAGTCTGCCGCCCGAATTTTTTGCGCATTTTTAAAATGAGACCTTATCCGTGAGCCTGGTCACAAGTCCAGCCAGAGCTTTGCATATATTACCAACCCAACATTTTTAGGCTCGGGTTCCATCCGGCATTTCATTTTCCATTTAGGAGAATTTAATACAAGTGAGAACATAATAATTATAATAATCATAATAGTCATGCTGAGGTCCGTCTTTGTCATCATCCCGGATCAAATTTTCCCTAGGGAGCCATGTCTTCCTCTCTTGATCTTTCTGAGTCCTCAGAACGCTCCTGTAAATGTAAGATTCCTCTCCGCTTGAACTCTCCTCTCTATAACCACCCTCAGGTCCACCCCTGTCATCTCCCTCACTCTCTTCACCAGAACTGCTTTCCTCCTCATCCAATTAATTGGGGTCAGTAATAACCTCTTATGTGATATCTGGCTAAGGAATACTATCCAAAAGATGAGCAATGAAGTTGTACCCAATGTTATTGTAGTACAATAGGAACAAGTCTGATCGCGGAAGCTCACCGTCAGCCAAGTATCCTCGATCTTCCAAGCCTTGATCGACTTAGCAACTCGAACCTCGCGAAGAGCAGGATCTGTGTTCTTTATCTTCGTTGAAAAAGATGAAGAGGGAAATATGAGAAAGTCAGTACAATAACAAAAAATCCACGAGCAGAACAAGGGCTATGCTTACCTATATATTCTTCCCCATAAAAGGGAATCTCAGTTCCCCTGTACCTCGCCCCTTCAGTTTTGGGAGGGAACTGCCAGTTTCTAGTTAAAAAAACTCATGCTAGTTGTCCTTGTGGGAATTAGGTAGATTTACTACCAATACCCTATCAGGACTCCTAGCTTTGAGATAAAGGAGACCAAAGCTTGTTTGGGAAAAAGAATCGCAATAGCAAATTTCAGCAAGACCTAGATTAGTGCCATAGAGCTGATTAATTCTATGTACACCATTGATAATTTTCCAAACATTTGGTGAGCACTATGCAGGAACTATATAGAAGTAACTGAAATAATGAAAAAATAAGCAATTTGGCGGAAAAGTAAGACCCCACTAGGATAACAGAAGAACATGTATCCGGTGACCGTCCTCAATGTCCATGACATTATGAGGAACAGGGGTACATTTAATGTCTACCTAGTTTGGAATATTGTAAAACTCCCTAAACTCAGTTATCGACCTAATGCCTATCTTTACCATTAGAAAAGAGAAACCCTAGTATCAGTAATGAAGAAATTCCAAAAAAAAATAAAGGAGAAGGAGTTTGAAGAACTTACGAAGCAAGAATCATCTTGAGACGATGCAAATCCACAAGCACAAAGGATGAGAAGATAAGGAACAATCTCGAAGGTGAAAGACAAGACCTGGAAGTGAGATAGCACAATAAGGAGTTGGAGAAATCGTTAGAATGCAAAGAAGTTTAAAGTGATGTAAGGAAATGGCTTCTCCAAATTAGTTTAAACCCTCTCAATTATGAAGTAAAGGAAACGAAGCAAATCTACCGCCTGAATCTACTCAAAAAAGACGCTTCAATCCCAAACTACTATGTGAATTGACAAAAATTCCATTAAGGCTATTATGTAAAAATTTTGAGCCCAAATTGTGAACCAAAAATTTTAGGGGCAATTGTGGGTACCTCGATTAACCATTCTGGCCCAGATGAGTAACCTGATTAAGTTCGGCCCAAAGCCTAAACGCCTCGCGCATAATCAATTCAATTATGAACCATTCAACCCCTAAAATCTCTCAAGAGATATTAGGGGGATCATGGGTTAACGTGGAGGAGTCCAATACCACCACTCTCCAAAAAATGACATGTATATATTTAACCATCAGCCCGGGGGAAAAGGGCACGCAATTGTAAACACTCCCTCGGACTAAACACAAATAAGAAATAGAGAGCACCACCGCGGACGTAGGACATTTTGTTGAACCACATATATCTTGTGTCGTGTGTGATTAAATTTATTTTGTATTCTTTATTTATTTTGGGGATCACATTTGCTTATCATTTTTTTGTTGAGATTCATTTTCACCACACCCGCCATTAGATTTTTTTTACGGTCTCGATTTCAGCCCCACACCGACGGGTGGCATTCACATCTTTATCTTCCTTGTGGGCAGTGGAGTTGGAGTCCTTATTGTGCATAACCACCAATTCCCAGCCCTGTGATAATGCTCCTATTCCTTTATCAGTGATGAAACATTAAGATGAAAGAAGCCAAAGACCGTCTCTAAAAACCCACCTACGAAAAAAATTGATGACTCCATAAGAAGGAACATGGCAAGGCTATTGTGATTTTGGAGTTGAACTCTCTTGTTATGAAGTGATCTTCTTTATAGTTAAACTGATTCCACCCAATGTATGTATATGTCATTACATCACTAAGAATTATATTAATTATTTGAGTACAGAAAAAAAGATTTACCCGAGTTCAGTTTTTACAGACCTCCAATTATGAGATTTCTTGGATAATTATGAGATTTATTTGAGTTCAACAATGAAAATTATCCACGATAAACTATCCAAAAACAACATCATTATGCAGACCCTGGATAAATAAAAGTTGAATACACGGTTCATGAACATAAATATACAAAAATCATACGTCAATGAGATGATGCATATAAAACATATAATTATTATGCACAGATATAAGAAGAAACTTATCTTTTTATTAGGATGCGTATAAATCATTGCCCGACAATGTAAATCTTCGTCTCTTCAAATAATGAGGAAAGAGTTTTTTTGTCATTTCTCATAGATAATGCCAATTGTGTGGTCAAAAAATTCACCCAAATGAGGTGTCAAACAATTATGATGAGAGTATAAAAATAAATGAGATAAAGCAAAGATATACTTGGTTCTACCATTGATGTCCTAAGTCCACGGGGCTTCAAGTTTATTTCATTATAAGATTGAGAGAATTTACATGAGAATGTTTCACTATCCTATGATCCCCCCTCACATAATGAGGGGTCTCCCCTTTGTATAGAGTTAGGGGTAACAACTGGATAAATCATATCCTTGTAGAGTTTGAGTTATAATAAAATTATTCTTCTTAACTAGTTAGTCTTTTACTTTATCATGGACTTTGATCGTCCTTATCTTACAAGATCCAGTATGGGACGTCATCTTGATCGACACTCTTTAGACGCGTCACGCTATTATTAGTGATGTAGTTTTTTACCCCACAATACCTATTCAATTTGATCGGTTTTATTTAATCTAGATATTTTCACAGGCCATCATCAACGCTGCTTACCTACTTTGTAAGATGTTTGACAGGATCAATGGGTATGTGTATCTCACTCATATGTGGTAGAATTTTTCCCCACTGTCAATTTTTTGGGCATTAAAATATTTTCTATTAATTGAAGTGGAGAAATGAGTCAAACTTTACTTAATTTAGGGGGTAAGATATCCACATGGCACCCATTTATTGCTTAAATCAATAAATTTATCAAATAAGATAACAATTGGGATGCCAAGTCACCCAATCTGTTAAGTCCTCTAAGGGAGGACTAATGAAAGCTTATAATTAACTCATTAAATGTAGTTTGTGGTTAATTTGTTAACTATTGAAATTATTGACCTAGGTTTCAAACTGACCCCAGGCCTTAGGGTTAAATTGCATTTTCCTTTGTAAAAAAACCAAAACTTGTGACATTAGTCAAACACATGAAACTAAGGTGAACAAGATTAAGGGAAAAATGCTAATGTCCAATAATGGTGTCTTTTTTCTTACACACATTTATGGAAAGCGAATGTCACAATAATTTTAATTAATGTCTCTCCCTTAAATTTCGGGATTCGATTTCGTACACTCTAATAAATTAAGCATCGATCAAAAATCAACATACACTTATGGAAAGTGAATATGACAGCAATTTTGATGACCATAATTTTGGATTTGAATCACCATATTTTGATCACCTTGAAATTGAATTCTCTAAATCACTGTGTCATAGTAATAAAACGTTGTGTGTCAAACAAGTAAAACTAGGGTGAACAAAATTGGGGGAAATTTTAATTTTAATTTTTGACTAATAGTAAAAATGTTCTCTTTTAAGACCGTCATTAATTGATGAATATTTGGGGGGATGATGAAGTTTTATCCCAATAATGGAATATTTAATTATGGAAAGCCAATATGGGGTGAATATTCTTCTAGTTATTGTAATCAACATTTCTCTCTCAAATCTTGGGATTTGATTTCATATCAACCATAAACCCTTTTTCTCTCTCCCTTTCAGTACATCAATTTCAAACCCATCTCTCGAAAAATAAAAGGCTCCAAAAAATAGAAACTATACACTCATATTGTTTTTGTGTCATTGATTGTTGATTAAGTGGACCACAAATAGACCAACAACTTAAGAGGTTTTCTCTCTCTCTCTCTCTCTCTCTCTCTCTCACACACACACACACTCTCTCTCTCTCTCTCTCTCTTGTGTTTTTCTTCATTACTCTTGTTTATGAATACATGTATACATACGTACAAAAATATATACATATTTTACATATATATCCTTTTTTGTTTATGTGTATATGTCAATGTGCTCATCAAGTGTGATTCTAACACCTCTCTTCCACTGGATTTAATTTCATGTATATATATATATATATATATAATAAAGTAGTAAACTTATGTATGTCATAAGCTTACTTGATGATGTCATAGGATGAATTTTTTTTACACTTCCTACTTTGTCATTAAAAATTTTGAATTTTTCCCCTTAATAGAGTCAAATTTCTTTTCCCCCTTTCTTCCAAATTCAAAAATAAGGGTATAATGGTATTTTCCCCCTCTTATAACCCACTCTAATAAATGAACGGTCGTGATGAAACCCCAAATTTCATTAACCCGCTAAAAAATTTTATGTTCTGCCTACCAGTACAGGATAAAGGTATGGGGTGGTTAGTGACAATTAAATGCACTGAAAAATTATTGGTCTCGAGACAAGTGATTTGTAGTTATTATCATTATTTAAATTACGGGTCAATTATTTTTTTCTTCTTCCACACTCATCAAAACTATCTACTCTCTCCGACCTCCACACTCATCAGGCTTAAGGTATAATTTTTTCTCCATTTGCTTAACGCTTTGAAGGTTTGCAGAGTGGGTCTTTTCATCTCCCTCATGGCTCTCCACACTCAGGTGTTTTAAGATTAATGTTTTTTTTATCAATGTTAATTATCACCATTTTGTATTGGGTTCTTTGATTGTTGTTTTTCTTTGGGTTCTTCACAGCAACGGACACACCCCACAAGCAAAATAGCAACAACAACACGATCACATACCAACGCACACACAACCCTCAAAACAGCAACAACCACATGCATAACCACCCAAATAGAAACTACCACACACACCGCACACAGACGCAAAACAGCAACAACAACAAGACGACAGACCACCGCACACAGACTACACACATCCACGACCACCAAAACAATAGACCACGCATGCATGCACAACCACTGCACATGCACAACCACCGCACACATACCACCACCACCACCACCAAAACAGCAACGACCACACAACACTAATCCAACACCGCACGCAGAGACCACCACTACCACCACCACCACCACCTTGACCAAGCAAAACCATCTTAACCCATCTTAAATTCTTTTTATAATTTTGATTTTATTTTTCTTTTATTAAACTTAAGCAACTTTTAATAATAGTAAGCTTTTTTTTGTTATGCATTTTTTTAGGGAAGGTATAGTGGCTAGAGGTCTAGAGATGTGGGGAAGAAGTGGATTGGGATTCAACAGCTTTGGAGGATTTTTTTAATTTGGTTTAGATGAGAAAGTGGGTGGAGCCTTTCTTCTTTGTCTCATTCAAGGGCAAAAAATGAGTGTAAAAAAGAAACGTCACTGCATCTTTAAAAAAAAATACATATCTTCATGTGTTCCATTCTAATGACAAAACGTGGCCTATCTTTAATTTAAAAAACAAAAACAAATGTCTTCATGTGTTTCATATTAATAATGTCTGATGTGATAAACGATATTAAAGATAGGCCAACTATTTATGACTACTAACATAATCGTGATATAATATGAAAATCGGTTAAAAAATCTTACTCCAAATTAAACCACAAATCGCAACCGTGTAGAAACCCATATCAAGCTCAATATTTTTGCACAAATCGCACTAACGAATTTTTTATTAGTTTGTTTGTTATTTTATTTTTTATCAAGTCATAATTATTTCCACTATTCTTTTAGAATTCACACTTTGTTAATTCGAGTGATGAATTTAAACTATCCGAACATTGTTCGACTATTTGTTATTTGTTAAGTAGGGTGGTTAGTCCTATAAACAAATCAAATTATGACCAATGTTTTTGAAATTGCATTTTGTTTTCTTAGCGAATGAATTTTTTTACACTTTTGCGATTATCAGCGTGCCTTCAGGCACGGGCATACCCTAGTATATATATATAATAAGGAGTAGAATGTTGGTTACTATTCCATAAATCATAACACAATCAGGGGTTCACAATGAGCCAACAATGCACCGAATGAAGGGCTAATGAAAAAAAGGTACAAGGGAGCAGGTGTGCCTTCAGCAAAGAGCAATCAACTCAATATCTTCTCATATCTCCTATCGGGAACATCCCATCCAAACACCACATCTTAGGGCATTAAAATTTTCAAATCCACGTTCTCTCTCTATTAGGCGGTGATGACTTTTTCCCTTCTCTCCATCCGATGGTGACTTCTCGGGTATTCTCTCTCTCTATATCACAATCTTCTTTCGTGTTTATCATTTTTTTGGTTAAAAAAAATTGGGCTTTTTGGTTCAAAGTTCACAGTTCTTCTGTTGAAGGTAAACTCATCCTATTTCAATTTTGTGTCTCTTTTTAATTTTGAAATTTTTTTGGCTTGGATGTTTATTTGCAGGTATGCTAGCGTTTGAGGTGGGATTTTTTAGGTTTTTATTGCTGGTTTTCAATTTAGGGACATTTTGGTTTTGATGTAGATCTCTTACACCTTTATATAGATACATACCCATTTTAGGTTGTATCCATTTTTTATCAGCCCTAATTTTATAGGGTTCATTTTTTAGTTTGTTTTGGTTCAACAGGTACACTATAGGTGACTCTAATGGTTTGCATTTTTGGTGTTCAACATAAATTAGGTACTCTGTGTATTTGTGTGTGTTTATGTTTGTGCGCACAGGTGCATGCGTGTGTCTATTTTATGGATTTGAGATTTTTTAATGAAATATTGAAGTGCTTATTTAATTTTGGCAAATATTGTTTTCCTAAAATTAAGGACTATGACATCCTCTCTATTTCTGATTCCAAGTGTATGACTCTGTCTGGCTTGACAAAACCAAAAAAAGATTTAGATTACAATTGTCTAAGGGTGTTACTATAGACATAACTTATTTTAATTGCCATGCTGAAAAAATTATGGCGGTACAGATTAAGTAATGGATGCATAGTGGGATGGGGGTAATCGACTTATGGGATTGAGCTAATAGTTGAGTTTTTATTTTTAATAATGTTATGGTTTATCAATATAGAAATTATATTTTGTTTTTAACCATGGGAGTTAGTTAGATCACATGGTTGTTAACTCTATATTGTTAACAGAATCATCTTATGCTATTTGCCCTTACCCCGGAATGTATTTTTCATGATTATTACAAATTTAGAAATCAGTCCTAAAAAAAACGGCTTCTAAACACCCAAGTTTATAATGCAATAATACTCTTTTTTTGTTGCAGGTAACTTTTAAACACCTATGTTTATTGTTTCCTTATGATTTATTAATCATGTGTTGGATAAGAAAATGTTACAAAACTGATTGCTAATGTATGTTGTCTAAATGTTTTGAGCTATTACTTAGTCCATGGGGAAATATATCCACTATAGACATTGATAAAACATCGACCTTTTGAAGTTGTGCCCAGTTAGCTCATTTAATTTTTTTAAGTAGGAGTTTATTGCAAATGCATGCATTAACAGTGTAAAGCGCTTTACATATTCTTCTAATGTTATCTTCAACAAAAGATTTCCCTATTATTCAGAAGCAAGTGGAAGAGATGATCCAAGGAAAATAAGAATTATCTACTCTCTCAAAATTATGTTCATTTATTATATCCAAAACTATGTAACACAAATACAAATTGTGTTTATCGGTTTATTTCTAGAGCATTTTCTTTTAAATCTAGGGTATTTTATATCTACTGATCATTCTGATTTGCATAACTAAATTGTTTAAGCAATTTCACAGGCATGTGATGCTCATAGAGATGAAATAACCATTTTTTTGCAGGCATGGGATAATTGAATGTGTTTCGGTATTATGTTTATTTACTTTATTTCAACTCCAGATTAAGTGGACCAGTAGTTCAAATAGATATTAATCAAATTTTTGGTGATGTACTTAATGAATAAATGGTTTATTCATAATTTTGTTTCTAAGTGTGACTTTCAGATAAGTATCTCTTTTGATGGATCATTGATTGTGCAATCTAAAATTAGAATGAAAATGATGCCTTTTTCAAATATCATAATCCCAAATTTTGTTAATGCCTTAGGTTCATGGGTAATGTCGTACACATTAGGGCTAAATTTTGTTCTTAGCTTTTTAAAGGACACTTAGGATCAATTTTATCATTTATCCTAACATCTCGGATCTTACACATGTGAGCTCTGATCATTAACACCATTTGAACTTATATCAGCAGTTGAATATACACATTAACTTTCTGTAATGTTTGTAGTTCTGTAATGTTTTTTTCATTCATTAAAATGTTTATTTTTGTTTATTTACTTTCTTTTTTGGTTACTATTGCAGTTGGAGCTATACATGTTCTCAGGCCGCTACCATGAATTCAGATCTAATTCCGAAGATATGTAAGGAATACCTGCTTCCCCGAATTCTGATCTAATTGTTATTTTCTGCTTTTAATTTTTTATTTTGATTCATTCAAATTACTTTTGTCACATTCAATATTCTTATAACACTTATGATATTCCATCACAAATGTTAATGTGTAAACACGTTTTTGCCTCCAAATGTGGTTCCGGTGGCAATGTGACATGCCAATGCATCCTACAAAATGATTATGCCTTTGCATCCTTAAGTGATTTATGTTCAGAAAGAGCATTAAGACATGACCATGGTGCTTCCAAAATGGATAGCGAGGTAAAAACCATACTAAAATCCTATTCGAGCAAGTCAGATCCAAATTTTAACTGAGTTGTAGTACTTTGGACGAAGAAAACGATTGTTCTATGGCTCGAGCCTCAAGTCCTGCTATAACTGCTATTTTTGGGGAAGGTTGGACTCCGCTTATTGATGATGTTCAGCTGTCCCCAAAAAAGGTTATCCGTGTTGTGATGCTAAAGAGTCGCTTTGCAGACACTCTCTTGAAGGCAAAACAGAAGACCCTCTTTGATCAAGGTGATATGGTTGATCCCCTACAGATGTAGCAGGGAAAAGAAAGATTGGAAAGGCAACGACAAGAAGAGAATTCCAAGATTGAAGCCCAAATAAAAGTTGATGAAGCTGCCTCTCGAGTTAGAGCAGAAGTGGAATTGAAGCCCAGATAGTAGGTGTTAAAGCTGCATTCATTTCCAGATAGTGGATGTTAAAGCTAGCTAATGGGAGTCTATTTGTTCTAATGTATCATTATTAACGTGAATATTTTTTTTTTAAACTTTTATGTTGGTTATTATATTGAATGAGGAACTGTAATATATTTGGAATTGGGTTGCCATCTATTTTTTCATATGGTAGTTAAACAAGTGCAAACACGCTAACTAATGCTACTCCAAATATTATTTCTTCTACAGGAACTATGGTGGTGGTTATTTAATGCATCTTTTTGAAGAGATGATTGAGCGAGGATGATCCAACAACCAGGTTCCTACATTAGTCTTGCTTATTGTAATGTGGTGGAAATGGAGATTGCATTTTTATACAGCAATGTAGGAACTTAGCTTTTCTTTTTCTTTATTAATTGAAGGTAGGATTTAATTTATTAGTCTTTCTTGATGTAGATGTTAGCATTGCCATTTGTCCACTGTCTAATACAATTTCGTTTATCAACCTGACATTGGTCCATTTGTCCACCTGGAGTTTATTTTGTTCCGTTAGGTGTTATTTCTACAATCTTTATAGTTATTAGCCTAACAAAGTTTGAGTATCCCATTACGATTTGTAATGTTTTGGTTATGTTCGATGTTATTTCTACAATCTGCACAGTTGTTAGCCTAATTTGCATAGTTTCATTCGGTGTTAGCCTAACGAAGTTTGAGTATTAAAGATTGGATATACAATCTGTACATTTTATAAATTGCATATACAATCTTTTATGTGTATATGATATATAAAAGATTGTATTGCAACTGATATACAATCTTAGCATCAGTTCTAAAGTGTACAGATTGTATTGCATATGATATACAATCTTGACATTGGATCAGTTTCAAGAAGATTTGTATAGTTTCAACATCAAGCAAAAGGTAATGATTTCTCTTTTCTCTACTCTTTCCTCTATTAATTTTTTTCGGGGTTTGTTTAGTTGGTTTTGGATAGCGGCAAAGTTCAGACGGTATACTCTCACACTTTCATTTTTTTCCAAGTTAGGTAATTAGAGTTTTAGTGTTTGAGAACCCTAATGCTCTATATTTTATAGATTAACTACATGTTCTGTGTTCTATATAATGCTCAATTGAGAATTTAAAAGTTGTTCATATGAGATTCATTAACTGAACGATGAATCTTCTAAGTGTAGTTTCTTTTTTTTTTAGCTTAGATCTTTTGTGTGTGCTTTAGTAAAACATGAATATGCATATATCATGACTTTACTTTTAGTTTAGCTTCACATCTTTTAATTTTTTTTTATCAGTGGTAGATATGCTTCAAAGTGGAAGAATGTCAGTTGGACCTTGGCAAAAGTTATAAATCTTTTTCATCCATTTTCTTGGGTGATATTTTGGTGTACATTAATATCTTGTAGGATCATAACACTTTACCAGGTTTATAGACCTAGATGGGACACCAGTTATATGCCAAGGCAGCAATGTCCAACACCATACAGTGTGGAAGCATTGATATGCTTTCTTTCGATTACGGAGTTTTATAGAAGGTTTAAACAGTATTATGGCACCATTGCAAAGTCCCTGTACAATTATGTTAAGACCTATCATGATTTACTCATAATAACTATGTTAATGCCTGATATCGCACAAATTTATCTTTTAATTTGTTAGGCATAACATATTGTTTCATTCTTAATTATCCTGTACAAGTATGTTAAGATTTTTTTGTTCTCAAAAATGTAAATTTCATTTATGATATGACCGGTTTAAAAGATCAAAGATGGATATTATAAGAGAACCATGGGGTGAGAACACCTCACGAATCTATTATCACCTCGGATAGGTTGAAAGTTATACAACTTCCACACGTGAGAAGAAAATGTTTCTCCTAATTTCAATGGGAGTGGTTTAATTTTATTTAGTGAATTTATTATCTTAGATGGTTGAGTTGCGAACCATCAATATGAATTGAGGTTATTACGTCCCACATTTATGTACTATTATGAATCTCAAAAGCCGTTTCTGTAACTAAAATTATTTTTGGGTGATAGGCAACTAAAAAGGCCTTTCTTTCTCGATAGGGAGATCTCCCACACAAACCATTTGAGTCTTCAAAATATTCAATGTAATATTGACATATAGATAGTGAGATATCCCACACAAACCATTTGTAAATATACTTACAGTATTTTTCATATTTGCAGATCTACGTAGTTTGTTGTCAAGATCATTTATTGTTTTGTTGTTCTCCCTCTCACATCTCCATCTTAATCCCAAATTTTCCTTAAGCCAAAACCTTCACACTCTCTCATTTCAGCCGCACCTGCCTAGGCAACCGATGATCACTATTTATTACCACTACAGCTCTCTCTATCTGTTTTGTGGAATATTATTTCATTTAGTCTTCTCTTCTTAATATATTAGATCTGTTTTTCAACTAATTTCGTTTCCATGTAGTATTTTTTCACTAATTTCATTTAGTCTTCTATCTATTTTGTGGAGTATTATTTCATACCACACAGTCTTTTTGTTCGTAGACAATCATCTGTGAACATCAGTTGATATCAGTTGGTCAATATGTTTATCTTGGATTATCATGTTTTATGTTTGATTATCATCATGATCAGCAATCATCTGGGAAGAAAAGTCTGCAAAAAAGATATCAGTTGATAGCAAAAAAAATATCAAACATAAACCGAAGACGTAAACTTTTGATCATTGAATTTAGTTTTTCAAGTTCGTGCTTGATTTTATTTATATGAGTTGGTATTTATATCAGTTGCTATGTTAGTTTTTCAGTTGGTATGTTAGTATTTATATCAGTTTATAGTGTAATGATGCAAAGATCTCTCTCTCAATCTATTTACTTCAGCATTATACTTTTATTTTTTTCGTTCTTTTGATGTTCGCGTGCTAGGAGTAGGCCTGGCAATATGGTCTAATCTGGACAAAACTGCCCAATAGTTGCCCAGAAATAACCATCCGATTTTGGTCTAATATATTTGAGGGTCAGATATGGTTTTGAAAGTCTTTTAGTTCGGTTCAGTCGTGGGTGATCAGTGGGTTAGTTGCGGGTCATTCAAAAAAATAACGCCAGTCTAATCAATGCTCAGCTTCTCTCTTATGCAGCCTAAAAATAAAACCCCCCAAACCGCCATTCCCAATCCTAGATTTGGGGATTTGGAATAACAGTTCAATGTTTTGAATACCAGTTATAACAGTTATCAGGAGTTTAGACTTTTGAATAATAGTAAACAGTTATAGCTGTCAATTCTTAAAATTCTCATCTGTTCATCATGTATGATTTTGCCATTTTGAATACCTTTTTGCATCTCTTTCAACTGTCATGCTCTGTTTACAGACTTTTTAAAGAAATATGAATTTATTCATTTTTACTTCTTAGGTTTGGTCTAATACACTCAGTGTTCTTTGGAGCGATTGTTGGGACTAGATTCTAGACATGTGTAGAACATTAGAGGTCCTACCAAATGGGAATGAATGCTCGGATCAAACCTTGATAGTTGATGTCTCAAGCCGTACATCTTTAGACTTAAGGTAGCCGTATATCTTCAGACCAAATAGTTGGTTAAACTTCATCTTTATCTTTAGTTTTGTATGAAACATAGGGCCGTGGTATTAACTTGTTGTGGTATCGTTCAAAGGATATTATTGTTCATATAAAGTTGGAAAATATGGCAAGGTTTATGAAGCTCCTCTTTCTGAAATAGAGGCAGTTGCACTGAACTTAAATGCCCAGGTAAAAGAACCATTTCTTTTTATGTTTCCAGTCCAAAGTATGTTTCAAACCCAAGGATTAATCATATCCAATAGTCTAGCAGACCATTTATAGTTATTGAATATGTATAGAAGAATAGGGAGGATGATCGATTTAATAAGATGCGCTATACCAGTAATGTATATGAGGTGCCCTTTCCGTCTTTCTAACTTGATTTTGACCTTATCCAGATCATGGAAAACGCCCGATCAGCCCCTTACGGACAGATATTCAGGCTCAATAACTTCATTTTTTGGTCAGTCCGGTGCTGGAAATAATTGGGCCAAAGGACATTAGTTCTCCCCTAACATATTTAGAGTTAACTTATGGGAATTTTGATTCGAGAAGAACTGCTTCCTCATTCGGGCAAAATTGATTCGAACAAAACTGCTCTTTCTCTTTCCCTTTAGGTACCTGAGTTTGATGTCTTTAATTGGACATTAATAACGTTATTGTTGTCTAATGATTAATTAGTTCATGAATTCAAATTTTAGATTAATATACTCTAAATACAATGCACAACTTGAATGAATCTATAGAACTATATATGAGTTCCTTATTAATCAAGCATCCCCTTCCATGTATTACAATGTTGTATACTATCCATAAATGACTTCCTTATATAGCATTTCATCCTTTTGAATGAGCAACCAAATGCTTATTTGGGTTCAATTTAATCTAAAAGGACTATTCGTTATCTTGAAAAACTTATGTATACTTCTAAATTGAATAGAAATAAACTTCAAGTAACTAAACGTTATTGTACACAACAGTTAAAAGGTTTCTAACTGCACACACTTAATGTGATACCAGTAGGTAAAGAGCATAGGTATGTTGTTGATGATCTTCTCTGATAATGTAGGTAATGATTTTGTTTCTCCTTGAAAAAATATATGAGGGATATGATCGGTCATCGGTCAGGGAATGGTCCTTCGAGGTGGGACATGATGAATTGGTTACGGGACTATGGGGTTAGGCCTGGGGAGGGATGTCGATATTAGTACTGGCAGTTCAGATAAACTATTCAGATTGAACTGAAATGAACGGGAATGGAAATTAAGATATACTGTAATGGTCTTATCTCTTGGTGTGCATCGTGTGTTTGTGTCATTGGTGTATGGAATGTGAAGCCTTTTTTTCTTTTTCTTTTTGCAGATTTGAATTATATGCAAGATTTAGTTCCATACACCAATGACACAAAAGTTCTATTGCATGTTGTTTTTAGGCACAATCAAAGATTACTTTATCATCTCGGGAGAGTGAACAATTGGACTACAAAATGATAATAACACTAATCATTTATTGTTAATAATAACACCAATCAATTATTATCATCTTAATCTTAATCATTTGTGAAGATTGGGAAATAGAAGTTCTCTTGATTAGCTCGCAGAATATCCCTAAGGTATTTCTACACCGCTATATATGTACCATTGTTTTAATGTTATATTGGTCCAGTGTTCTCACTTAAGCACCTCATCATCAAATATTATTAATTGTCAAGTGTTTGGTTTGTTGATTTTTTTATTGTGAATTAACAATTATGATGGCCATTTTAAACGAGACTTTGTCACATTTGAGCCTTACATTACGTTTCATTCATCATCTAATGTTATTGCAATTTTATTGATGGCGCTATCCTCACATAGTTTAGCCTCACAGTGAAACCAGAGGCTCTCTCAACCATACCGATTAACAACTGCAAGTAGGTGTTGTGACATCGAAGTTGAAACCATACTGATCAACATGTACTGTGACATCGAAGCAGCAACTCAACCATACCGATCACAGCTGCAAGCAGGTTTCTTAATAGCAGATAAGAGGGTGATCTACAGGAGATCTTAAATATTCAATTGACATCTTCTTCAACCAAATTGTGATAGCATTTTTTTTTGGATTATTTTTTCAACAGGGTGGATAGTCCTATAAACAAAGGGAACTCTGCCTAAAAATATTAAAAATATTTACACTTTTGTGTTGTAAACCAATTTTTTGTATTGTTGTGAAGTTTCATAATGATATATAACTGTGATCGTTATGATGTTTATCCGATGTCCAAGATGGACTATTAGTATTGTAGATCTTTTTAATTTCTTAACAGGGTGGATAATGCTATAAATAAGGGAAACTTTGTCCCAATTTTATAAAAAAAATTCACATTTGTGTTGTAATAAAAATTGGCTTAGATTTTTTACACATTTCGATCCTTGGAAAATTTTTGCCGTGCCTTCAGGCACGGGCATTTCGCTAGTGTGTGTGTGTGTGTGTGTTTGTATATAGATAGATAGATAGATAGATAGATAGATAGATAGATAGATAGATAGATAGATATTTTTTGTTTATAATTACATGATTGTTTGATGTAAATGTATGTTGCATATTGCTTTGCAATTTATTGTCAAAGACCAAAACCCTTTTCTTTTAATTTATCGTTAAAATACTTGATATTTTGAAACGCCCGAGATTACATGGTATGTCCATTTTATGTTTCAGTATATAATCGCTCCATCTTTTATTTAGTTATCTAATTCCCCTAAGAATGTAGGTAATAAATAATATGACGGATCCAATATTTACGACTAAATGGACCCCATCAAGGCCCATAACTATATCAACAAGGTTTTAAAAAAACCGAACTATAAGATCCTGAACAAGATTAGGGATTAGTAATATTTCAGTTGGTTAGGAAAAATGGCAAGGGATACATCGACGACGAATAATTCCTGAGATGTTCCTACCAGAGCACGGGTACAAAACAGAGAACTGCAAGGCTCTCAAGTCGCACTTTAGATGAATATATGGAGAAAAATAACACTAAAGACCTTGTTGAACATGATGAAAAGTAAGATAATATCTTAGATGATGAAGATATGGGACATGTATTTGTGGTTATCCATTAGGCCTCAAACCCTAATCATATCTAGGGAAACACCACAAGGATGGAATTAAAAAAGGTTACTACGATCACGGAAGCTTTCCAAATTTACCCTGCTAAAACCATAGTTGGCAAACATCGCCAACAAAATGAAATTGACTACGTTAAGCATATCATCTTCACCGAATCAAACCTAGTTAGAGTCAGAACTCCATATCACAATGCACTAGTAATAACTCTCAGAGTCATTATTTGGGACGTTTATAAGCTAGTAGTGGACCAAGAAAGTTCTTCAGAATTAATGTGCCTCAATTTATTCAACTATCTCAACCTGAACGTGGACGATCTGAAGAAAGCGACCATCCCTCTAGTCGAGGTTACCGAAAAAATGACAATGCCCCTTAGAAAGGTCATGCTCCCAGTGTGAACGGGAACCATATCTAAATTAATAAAATTTCTGGTATTAGATATTGAGTCTACCTACAATGAGATTTTGGGGCAAGGATGGTTCCATAAAATGAAGGTGATTCCATCCACTTACCATCATAATCTCAAATGCATTACTGACCTAGGGAAATGGAGATACATGGGAATTAAG
Organism: Sambucus nigra; assembly: GCA_949130495.1. Lineage (NCBI taxonomy): Eukaryota > Viridiplantae > Streptophyta > Magnoliopsida > Dipsacales > Adoxaceae > Sambucus > Sambucus nigra. Next base: position 421,107,222 of record OX422211.1, on the reverse strand, counting down.
CTTTTTTTCATGAATGCTTTATCACCGCCATTGGACCTAAACAAGAGAAGAAAAGTGAAAATATGGAGCATACGGAGGTACCCATACCAAGTATAGAAGCTTAGGAGTAGAAGACATAAGATTGTACTCCACATATAGACTTATTTCACCACTACAAGAAGTCATGTTCGATCACTCTCACCCAAAAAAGAAATTTTTAAACAAAAACTCACTCACCGATAATAAAAAAAGAATATTTTTTTTCTTTGCTTAAAGATAACCAAGATGTGTTCTCTTTGGAATCGTACAACATGCCTGACATCGACCCTGATAATTGTGCCAATAACAAAGAAGGTGCGGTTAAAACCCCTTAAAAATATTGCTTGGTCAAAGAGGAATCAAAGAAAATCTCCACCAAATTGAAGAAATAAGAGTTATCCAGCCGCCTAATATAGTTAGGGACATTAAAAAACTGATCGGATGACTGGCATCTCTCAACCACTTCATCTCCAAATCATTTGAAAAGTGTCAACCTTTCTTTTCACATGTTGAAAAAGGAAAAAACCAGGCTTGGAATGATGAATGTTCAAGAGCACTTAAATAAATCAAACTCTACTTATGCCGACCCCCCCTGCTCACGGTCCCGAATTTGGGTGATCCAATTTACGTGTATCTCTTAGTGTCCGACCACGTAGTTAATTTAACCTTGGTATACGAGAAGGAGAGGCACCATGACCCAATATATTATGTTAATAAGATATTGTTGGATGCCGATAAATGTTATCTTTCCTAGCAAATTTAGCTTACTCGTTATTGATTGTCTCACGCAAGTTTAAGCATTACCACAAGGCACACTCCGTAATAGTCATTACCTTATTTCCATTTAAGGTAGGCCTCAGAAAGACCAACCTCCTTGGATAAATGTCCACGTGGTCAGTGAAACTAACGAGGTTTGATATCCATTATCAACCTAAAACTTCTATAAAAGGACATATTTTGGCAGATGTTGTCACTGAATTCGTTGGAAGGCATCAACATGATTTAATAAAATTTTCCAATTAGTGGCCACCAAAGAGCCCGATTAACTCGAAAAATGAACCTTCTACATTAATAGTGCATCCAACTTAAAAGGGGTATGAGAAGGAATTTTCTTGATGACGCTAGACCAGACTGTGATTGAGAAGGGAATACGACTTGGCTTTAAACCATATGATAATGAAGTCGAATATGAGACCCTCATTAGCAAATTGAAGAAGGTTTTATCCTAGATGCTAATCACCTTGAATTAAACTTGGATATAAGGATGGTATCTATATATGGGGGTAAGGCCAACTGACAACCACCTTTCCCAAACCCTGCAGTTAAGTGGGAGGCTTGTTCATTGCGTACAACCTTTTTTTATCCAATCGAGTTTCAGGAGATTACAATGCTAGAGATGAATGCATTTCTACATATATTCAGATCTCCCAAGACTTGGTCGCCAAAATTTAAGTATATCCAAGTCCAATAATCTCCTAAAAAATAACCACATAGATAATTTATCTAGATTGGCCTCAGTCGTCGACTCCAATATGGGATCTAAATGGAGTGTCTAGCTCAGCCTAGTGTCCTAAAGAAATAAAATCTCGACGAAATTATTATTACTCAAAAGGCTACCAATTGGATGGACCCAATCATTTCATACTTACGGGAAGACACATTGCCTACAGACAAGAAGAAAATTTATTAAATAAAAGTGAAGGTTGTAATATTTTATCCATCTTATGAGGGAAAGCTCTATAGCAGACCTTTCACTGGAATATATTTGTAATGTGTGCATCCGAGTAACATCGACCACGTTCTCTACGAGTTACATGATGAAATTTGTGAAAGACACACTAGTGGGAGATCCATTGCATTAAGAGTTATAAAGGAGGGATACTGGTTGCCTTACATATAAAGGGATGCAGTCTCTTATGTGAAAAAGTGAAATAAATGCCAAATTTTCTTGCCAATGCTCTACCCGCCAATCAGAGGCCTTAAAAACTTAACCACCCATTGGCCTTTTACGTAGTTGGGGATATACATCGTAGGCCCATTGCCCATAACATATAGAAATCAGAAGTACCTCTTCGTTGGCGTAGATTATTTCACTAAATGGATCAAGGCAGAACCATTTGTGAACAATAAATATGTCTACATGATCAGGTTTATCTGGAGAAAACATTATAACCCACATTGGTGTCTCGAATACTCTTATCACTGAAAATGCAATACAATTTGAGCGAGGATCATTTTAAGACTTCTGGAATAACCATGACATTAGACATCACTACAATTTGGTGGCCTTTCCTTATAACAATGTATAAGTTTAACCCTTTAATAAAATGATGCTTGATGGAATGAAGAATAGATTGAAAAAAGTAAAAGGTGTTTGGGTGGGTGCATCTTAATTTGGTTATATATAGCGAAACCATCCCTGAAAGAATTTAAGGCATGGTCAGTAGTATTATCCATGACCATGTGTATGTTTAGTAGAGGATAATCATATATGGGGCTAGCTCTATTTAAATCTATATAGGTACAATGTTATCCAACCATGTGGGATATTCAACCACCCATGAAAAACTTACGCTAAGCTACTTTGTCACTTCTTCTTTAACCTTGAGAGACTATTTGGGTCTGATTTTATTGAGTTTTTGCTTGATCAGTTTGGAATCTAGATATATAGGTATGATATGGACAACGATTTCGGGTTTAATTTCTGACATGTCATCATATGACAAAGAAAAGATGTCGATGTACTCTTTTGAGGAGTTGAATGAGTTGGAACTTTTTTATATTTTTTAAGGAAAATCCTATTTTTATTTCTTTAATCTCATGTGGAGACCCTAAATTAACCATTTTTCTTTTGTCGGCAGGTTGAGAACAATTCGTTCGTTTAGTATTAATACCTTTTAGATGGTCTTCTAATTCTTCATTATATCAACTAAATTTATTCGTTTGGTTTGAACATTCATCATCTTTGATATTTTGTACACGAGGATATTCAAAGTTAAATTTACTTATTCCATAAAGGGATTGACATGGTTAAGTACATCAAAGTAATTTGCCTACTCTGCCTTCTCCTCAAATGTGTGGTTATAGATGGTGGCTGGTGATTCTTCCTTGAGTACATAGGCAATCTCTTCTTCAAAAGCATTCTCAGTTATTGGAAGGTAACCAAATGTTGAGTTTTTCTCATTTTCCATCACCACTTGTCGAAATAACTCGTTTTTTCTCAAATATTCAATGGGATCCCAGTTTGTAGAAGGTTTCTCTAACTTTGCAATTAAGTTTACTATTTAATTTACTTCTTCCTTTATCCATGAAGGAAGATATGTGAAAGAAAATATTATACCTGGGTATTTACCTTGTACACTCGATATCTACCCACGATTTAGGAAATCCACAAATGGGAAAATCATCTACCTTTGACTAAACACCAATTTAGTCTAGGGTGGGAGGTATGTGTGTCCCTTATTTCTTGATTCAGGAGCTTTAGCCTTTAGTTATTTGGAATAAGGTCGTTATCCTTACATTTTTAAGCTAGTCCCTTGATGTTGGATTGTCGGGGTATTTTGATAGGCTTATAATCCCTTATTAGTTTTTTTATTCCCGATCCCAGTAGAAATCTCATATTCTTCATCATATGGGTGACATTGAAACAATTGTGTTTAGAATATGGTGGTGGGATATATTCTTTGGCATTTGTTGAGATGACCTGCACAAGATGGTGTAATTAGAATCAATTGATGTATATATCCCCATTCTCATGTTAAATCTATAATAGTGGGGTAATAGGACCTACTCTGTGGAGAAAGTTTGCATCTCTTGATAAATGATCAAATTTTCCTCACAGTATAATTTCATTTTTTTAATGTAGTGATGAATATAGACCTCTGATGTCGTGAATCCATGGTCTTACCAGAAGTAGATTGAAAAAGTAAATATGTCGATTACTTAGAATTTAATGAGGTTGTCTAATGGGCTAATCCCGAGACCGAGTTTAATGGAGCCCATTACTTCTCTTCTGGTGTTGTCGCAGGCTCTTGCAACTGAATGGTTGGTGTGAGGTGTTTATATTTGATTGCCAAGCATTTTTGCATTCTCAGAGGGTGAACATTCAAGGCGAATCCATTATCAATAAGTACCATGGGGATTATTTGTCCTTTAAAATTCTCCGTAATATTTAGGGCCATATTGTGGCATGGTCTTATCTTGGACAATTCAGTATTAACGAATGATATGATTTTCGCAAAATTCATATTCCCTACTATTTCCATTAGTTATTCAAGACTAGAGGATATGAGCACCACCTATTGAGAGAATTTTCTTAGAATGAAATCTCTATGCAGCTAAGAGGACATGATGAGCCCTTGTATAGATATATTGGTGTGTGTCTTTTTTAAGTGATCCAAAGCCCTATTTTCTTTGACTTCTCCCAACAAATATGAGAGTACATGTGCTCGAAATCGAGGTGGACTTATTAACCAAATTAAAATCACTTGTCAATAAAGAGACATGGCTTTCCTTTATGTTCAGGTCAGGATAACAAAGGCATGGCCTAAGGTTTATGTAACAAATTATTTACCAACTAGATTACATTAAATAATATCTTCAATAATTAGATGAATTCATATAAGTGAAAAAAGATAAACAATATAACATAACACCAAGGCGTAAAAGGAAAACCCACAACATGAAAAAACCTCAGTCTGACAAAATGACATACGAACTATGGTTGGAGTTACAAGGGGAAATACGTTTTACAACTCCTAATACATAACCTCCACCTAATTTTTTTTCACACCATATCTTCCACTAATGGGAAGGTGTCAACAACCGGAGCATGCTTCACAACTACAACTGGTTTTGGTTGCAACCACTGTCCTCTTCAAGCCATCCTTCTTTTCAAGTGGAATATGAACTCCATGTTCCAAGAACTTGGAAAAAGGTTGATAAGCCTCCAGATAGAATAGTACCACTTTCTAGGTGTGTGAAGAACCAAAAGTAAAAGTATATTTGAAAATATTGTCTTAATTACTATATACATTTTTCATAAATATATTTTTGAGATAAATAAAATATAAAAATAATTTAAGAACTAATTAGAAAGATATTTGTTCAAGGTGATTTTAAATCAAGTGAATTTATATCTAAATATTTCTAAATTTCACAAGTATTAGAACTTAAAATATCTTAATAATATAAAGAGGATAGAAACAAGATTACAACTTGAAAGAAGACAAGATTCAACACAAGCAAAGTTTTTATCTCTCAAAGATTTTCTCTCTTCAAAATTATTCTCGCTTCAGCGTTGCTCTAACGAATCCATAAGATCACTACTGAGAGATTTCCATGTACATATGAGCGGCCAATGACAATCCATCGCTGCAGTGAAGAAATTATTCGCTGTGACGATGTTGTAGTGATAGACGCGCACACACAAAGCAACATAAGACATTTTAAATTGGATTTGTCATAACATAAAATACAATTCAAAACATATGTAATGCAATGAAAAGGATTTTAATGTAATGAAAAGAATTTTCAAAAAGATTATTTAATTCCCTATTCGCTACCTCAAGGAAACCATATCAAAGCGTGCGCACACACATAAAAGGTTTTTATGTAAAAATAGAACTATTTTGATAAAATTTGCACGAGTCTATAGGTCCTTTTACCTTATTAAGAGTGTTATAAAAAGGATACATGTCTCAAAGGATGTTTGATCGAAATATTGGAACGAAACTTTATCGGAATGACCACAAGGATAAGAGTCGAGATATATTTGGTCAATGGAATAAGACATTCTATCCCTATGGGGCATATGAGTATAATGCAGACTCTTACAATCTCCGCCTTTGTCTATTATGTGAATAAATATACAAAACGGCGATTATAAGTAATATAAGAAAATCTAAGACCTATTCCATGACAACACAAACCCAACTAAAGCCGAAGATCAACCTATAATACTAAATCTTTAAAAATATAACTCAACAGTCTAAACACGTCTTAAACCTGTTAATTGGTCATACATTATAAACAAAAAAGATACCTATAATAATGTATCAAAACAGTTTAACGATAAAAGAGTGATTCACAAGATATGAAAGTTGATTCATCATCCACATATACATATATCGAAAGTTTTTCATGAAAATATCCTATTTCTATACCAAATATGAGAAAATACCGCCTTTTTTGAATATATAATCCATCTTCTTTTAGTTTTGCGTCAAGCATATCAATGTATCTTCTACGGTAGAACTCCCCCTTGATCTAATCTTTATCCCCCTTTCACGAAATTAACAAAGGTAAATAAATATTAAGTTAAGTAAATGTATTATCAAGGATCACATAGTGAGTTCTTTCATATAAAATTAATAAATATTGTATATACCATTCAAGTAATGTTGTCCAAATCACATCAAGCTAATACCAAGACAACAAAGGATGGGCTAAAGTATGAATATACAAGTGTACAAGTCAAGTGCACTATAAGAAATTAAAGTGAATAACTAATGTCAATCAACAGGTACAAAGCATGGAGTAATAGGCAATAAGTATGAGATAATTAATAGTATGGCCTAACTAATTCATGTTGTGCCAAATAAAGATATAAAATTAATGAGCTAAATATCACATAATAAAAAAACAAACTAGTGCATCATGCTAAGAAAATCACAAACTCATAAAATCCCCCAAACTAGAGTATTAATATGTAAAGCATTCAAATCCGTGGAATCCAATTAATAAAACATGAAAAAATTAAGTACAACTCCAAAATGAGTAAAATAATAAGAAATTCTTAAAATACATAAAAATGCCAAAAGGAGCCAAAATTTACAAGTCTATTAGTGAGAGATGAAGAGAATATTATAGAAATATTTTTAGATGAGGAAAGTTTAAGAAAATATCTATGGAATCTTTGAAAAAGTCCAAAAATGAAGGTAGGGCCACGAGTTGATGATGTAAAGATATACATAGATATTTGGGAAAGTGAAAAAATAGATTGTCTGGTGTAGTGAACAGCTTCGCTAATCGTGAGCATAACTGCAGCGATGACAAACTTCGTCGGTCCAAAGGTCACTGTAGGGACAGAGAGCATCATTAGTAGTGTATTTGACCAGATATTTTCTAAACCCTAAAATAAGTGTTTGATCTAAAGAAACCACTCAAAACACACAAAATGATCATACACAGAAGATCCACTATCTAAAATGACTTTGAATAATGAAATTTAGGCTTCTTTACATTATGCATAGTCATAGTCAAGGTAAATTATTATTCACAGTACTCTAATAATAGACTAACTAATAAAATATCTATAAGATATTTTAAGTTAATTAAAAAGAGCACATAGGAGATAACTCGTATGGAAGAGAGAAAAGTTAAAAATATGAGCATTTGTCCAATGAAATAAAAAATTATCAAAAGAGAAGTTTTACTAGGAGATCTCAAACTTTGAATGATTTTCTTTAAAAAGTCCTATTTGTCTTAAAAAAGTAAAATCTTGAACTAATTTTTTTTTCTTCCTCACTAAGAGATATTGATAAAAACCTTAAAAGTCTCATATCATTGATGTTACTCATACTTTGTATAAATTGAAATCTTTGAGACATCGCCTCAAAATAAAATTTTACATGTGGCGACTTTCACACATTCATTACTAAAGGTGGGGAAACTTTGTCAAATTGAGGTAGTTCTCATAACACTATAGTAGCAGCCCTTAACATATAATCTCTCGTGATTTTTTAAAATATAGCATTTTCAACTCCAACCATGAAGATAGGAAAAAACTCTCAAGCACTAAGGCTAAAATGATACCCTTTTTCAATTCACATACATTTTGAAAAATCCATAAAGCGTTTCTGAAACATGTTTTGTTCTTTAGTTCATAGTGTAATTGTGGACCCCTGATTTCCAATCGAGGTGTGGGCCCTTGTTATCCCATCCCCTTAGTACAAAAAACAAATAAACCCAAGGACAAAACTGTAGGGGAACAATATACAAATGAAGGAAACCCCTAAGGACAAAACCCTATGGGATAAAATAAAAAAAAGGAAAAAACCCAAAAAAGAGAAAAATAACCACCCTAAGGTCCTTAATTGATCAGTTAAAGCCTCCAACCTGTAACAACTCGCGTAATTTTGGGCTATTTTAATTAATTTCTAGAAAATGGAGGAAAATAAAGTTTTTGACAAAATTATTTTTATTGCTCAAATATGTTGGTTATTATTTTTAAAGGCGAGAATTTCAAACGGTTTCGAAAACGGAGTTAAAACGGATTTTAAAATGATTTTAAAATGTTTTTAACTCTTGGAGTTGTTTTGACTTCCAACCTTTCATTTCTTTGCCTTATTTAAAGGAGTCTTTTGGATTCCAACTCTTCATTTCTTTGCATTATAAAAGGAAGTCTTGGGCAACCCTTTTAACATACTTTTGGCACAAATTTTTGCAGCAAATATATTTTATATTCCTCTTCTTTTTATATACACATTGGCCCTTGAGATTTGTGAGTTCCAACCTTATATTAGAGGTGTTCTTGGGGATATTTTGTTGGAGGTTCTTGTAGGAGATTTTGTAGATCTTTTGTGTTGATCTTGAGGATGTGATCATTGCTTTCTCATCATGGTTTGAGGTATGAGGTTTTACACAATATGCTCCTTAAATCTCGCGAGTGTCATTCTCTTTGAATTATTGTTAATTGAACTCATATTTGAATTGATAAATTCATTGAAATCTGGAAAATAATTGTTGAAATTATTTTGATTCATGTGGTATCATTATATTGTTGATGAGCACGTTGTCATGAGATTTTAATATGGCACGGATGTTGGGCACCCGCCAAAATTCCTGTTTCCCGGGCTATGGCTTGATAAAGCTTATGCGGATGTGGTGAGGCCTGGTGACCCGGTTAAAGTGTTGTTGAGAAATTATATTGATAAATGCTTTGAGATTTGCATTTTGATTTGAATATTCGTACTCGTGTTATTACGTTTTATTCATCGTTAACTTATATTTGTTGAGCATCTTTCCTGTCGTATTGTGTACTTCCCCATATTTTCTTTTAGTGACAGGTTAGCGCGAATTTTTGGGGCGCTATGGAGATTGATTTTAGTGAGGATTTTTTTTGGAAAAGATTTGTATTATTTTGATGTATAGAGCTTTGGAGATTTGTATTTTATTTTCGAGTTAGTTGTTGTAATTTTAATTCGAGAGACTTGTTGTAATTGAAGCGATTTGAGATTAGTGGATTCTTATTATTGTATAGTGGGACTTAGATGCTCTATACCTTGTCACTTATGGATTTGGATTTATTTTATCGCATTAGCGCTCCGTTCGCTCTCCCCGGGCGCGCAGGGTGTTACAAATGGTATCAGAGCTTAGGTATACGGCAACCCTCGGGGCTTGGGTTTTGGGTTCATTGCGTGGTTAGAAATTTTTGGAGATAGAAAATTTTATGTGATATTCGTAATAGGTTTCGAGATTAGATGTGAGGAATTTATTTTTGGAGACGAGATTATTTTGGAGATTGTTGGCCTGATTTTTGAGAGTTAGGTATTCGGCGAATTTCGAGGGCGAAATTCCATTGTTAGTGGGGAAGTGTAACAACTCGCGTAATTTTGGGCTATTTTAATTTATTTCTAGAAAATGGAGGAAAATAAAGTTTTTGACAAAATTATTTTTATTACTCAAATATGTTGGTTATTATTTTTAGAGGCGAGAATTTCAAACGGTTTCGAAAACGGAGTTAAAACGGATTTTAAAATGATTTTAAAATGTTTTTAACTCTTGGAGTTGTTTCGACTTCCAACCCTTCATTTCTTTGCCTTATTTAAAGGAGTCTTTTGGATTCCAACTCTTCATTTCTTTGCATTATAAAAGGAAGTCTTGGGCAACCCTTTTAACATACTTTTGGCACAAATTTTTGCAGCAAATATATTTTATATTCCTCTTCTTTTTATATACACATTGGCCCTTGAGATTTGTGAGTTCCAACCATAGATTAGAGGTGTTCTTGGGGATATTTTGTTGGAGGTTCTTGGAGGAGATTTTGTAGATCTTTTGTGTTAATCTTGAGGATGTGATCATTGCTTTCTCATCATGGTTTGAGGTATGGGGTTTTACACAATATGCTCCTTAAATCTCGCGAGTGTCATTCTCTTTGAATTCTTGTTAATTGAACTCATATTTGAATTGATAAATTCATTGAAATCTAGAAAATAATTGTTGAAATTATTTTGATTCATGTGGTATCATTATATTGTTGATGAGCACGTTGTCATGAGATTTTAATATGGCACGAATGTTGGGCAACCGCCAAAATTCTTGTTTCCCAGGCTATGGTTTGATAAAGCTTATGCGGATGTGGTGAGGCCTGGTGACCCGGTTAAAGTGTTGTTGAGAAATTATATTGATAAATGATTTGAGATTTGCATTTTGATTTGAATATTCGTACTCGTGTTATTACGTTTTATTCATCGTTAACTTATATTTGTTGAGCATCTTTCCTGTCGTATTGTGTACTTCCCCATATTTTCTTTTAGTGACAGGTTAGCGTGAATTTTTGGGGCTCTATGGAGATTGATTTTAGCGAGGATTTTTTTTGGAAAATATTTGTATTATTTTGATGTATAGAGCGTTGAAGATTTGTATTTCATTTTTGAGTTAGTTGTTGTATGTAATTCGAGAGACTTGTTGTATTTGAAGAGATTGAGATTAGTGGATTTATATTATTGTGGGTTTATTTAGATGCTCTATACCTTGTCACTTGTGGATTTAGATTTATTTTATCGCATTAGCGCTCTGTTCGCTCTCCCCGGGCGGGTGGGGTGTTACACAACCCTTTGACCAGTAGGTAATCCTTCCCTAACTGCAATCATTATGAAATGTTTAAAGATCTCTACCCATCTATACACATGTCCCTACTTCTGACTCCATCATACACGTGTCAGTGGTTTAGACAATCGGTCAAAGGACTGGGTTAGTCGATCGGTCATCCACCTTCGCCCAGACCTCTATTTAGAGGTCTCAACCTACCTTCAAACTTACCCCAAAACCCAACGTTGATTAAGTTTTCTTACCTTTTTCAATACTGAACACTCTAGATACTCAAGCTCGTTATGAAAAATATCGAAGAAGTTCTATATCATGGAGTGGGCTCCATAAATATTATAATTTTGTATGTATACCCCGTGTCCCTTCACTTACACCTGTAAATATGTGTCGTTATTGGAACTACGTAGGCTTTGATACTATGTCTCCTTGGGTACATAAGCAATATAATGAGCCAAACTCATGAATCTTAAACCTTATAATGCGTCTCTTGACTTATTATCTATTATGGATTCATTAGTCCCTAATCCAATAATGGAGTAATCATCCCTTGGTCTGCGACACCTCTGGGGTTTTAGTCATGTCGATAAGGGGTTCTTAGATCTCTATCGGTGACTTCTAGTCCACTGGACTTGTAATATTTTCCACTAGTACTATTGGTAATGACATTTTTGTAAATAATTCAAACTTTTGCGAACCACCAAGGGGTATGTTGGTCTTTCTGTGCTTTGGCAAGTGTGTGGCCATCGGCAGTTAAAAAGTTTATATAGTTGATCATTTCGTTTCTATTTTTTAGGCAACCTATAAAAGGACAGAGGTTTCCCTCCATTTCTTTTTACTTCAAACTTTCTGCACTTAGCCTTTATATTTGTTCTCAAGCTTTTCTTCTTCACTTTTGCTGCTTTTTATTTGCTGTGATTTTTCAATCTCTATAAGCTCCCTTTCCTTTATTTCCTTTGATTTTCCTACCTTTCAATCATGGTGTAGATGAAAATTCTTTAGAAACATTTAGGGAGAAAAGGGAAATTACTAGTTGTGTAGGTTTAGAGACTACCCATGGCCCTGTTAATGTTTATTCGTTGGCTAAGGGTCACTGGATTACCACTCTGTTCATTATTGATTGTGGCATAACTTTTCCTCCAAACCCATTTTTTCTTCAATGCTGTCAATATTTTGATGTCATTCTAGCAAGAGTAGCCCCAAATACATAGGGGGCCATAAATGTGGAGAATATGCTAAATGAAATTCATGGGACTCGCATTGAGATTCCTAAAATCATGTTCTATTATAAGTGGGGAACTATTAGTGATAGTACTTATTATCTGAAGACTATGCAGGCTAATAGGGCATTAGTAGTAAATTTTCCAGATTCTAATAAAGACTATTGGGATTATAGTGTTATTGTGAGGAATTGACAATATGCCCACCTTCCTGAAGGGGTAAATACACTGAGCCTAAGTGACCTCAGGAAGGGCATGGCATAGGTCATGCTTTTACTTTTCAATTTTCCATTACTTATCAATTATTTAAAAAAATTCCAATTAACTTTACTTGTTATGTTTTTGTGCAGAAGAATGCAAAAAGAAGTTCCCTAAGGAAAGTGAGGTTAATATTAATGAACTTAAATATTTGTGATCTATTCATCAAAGAGCATGAGAGGAGCGTCCCGAGTAGCTTCTTTTTTACTGGAATACATGAGTACTGTCACTTCTTTTGTTGCCCGAACTGAACTTGTTTTGCCTTAGTCGCACATTAACATAGACAAAGAACCTGTGTACACTTCTTCTTCTACTGAGTCAGTTGGAGTAGAGCTTTCCCAAGGAGGAATTTCTTCTTCCTTTAAGTCCCTTGACATCACTATCTTTCCCACTTCACCCACTATAGAGATGATTAAAAGAAAGATCCCAAATTTATAGGAGGGATCTGAGTCTCATCCCCTTCATTACCAAAAGAGTACTGCAATTGATAAGAGGCCTCAGGATACTGATAATAGGCCTCAAGTCCTCACTACTAAAGAAGCCTAAATCATTGAACCTCAATTCAAGAGGTTAAAGAAAATTCTACCAAGGCAGCAAGAGTTGGCCAAGAAATCTTATGTTGACAAAGGCATGATTGAATATGACTCTGTAGAAATTAACCCTATCCTGGCCAGGGGTTAGATAAAGGTTGGTACTCTTATAGCAGACAAGTCGACAAAAACCCCCATACCCAGAGCCTAACTAGTTGAGAGGGGGGCTAGCCAGACTTTAGCATTGGTAAGTTCATAACTCTTATATTTACTTTCATAACATTTGCTACATTTCTTCTATACTGATGTAATGTACTTATTCTTTTACAGTTCTTGGTACAGTTTAACCAAATGCTGGAAAAAGATCACCAATTGAATACCTCCTCGACTGATATGAAAGAAGCTTTTGAGGGCTTGTAAAAATCCTTAAAGACCTCTAAGGAAGCTTTAAAGAGAGAGAGAGAGAGAGAGGGAGAGAGAGAGAGAGATAGACCTAGAAAGACAAGTTTAAAGATATAAAGGACAGGGTTAAGGAAGTATAATACCAATAAAAGGCTACCCAAGACAAGTTAACTTTGGCCGAGCAGAAGCTAATAGAAGCTAAGAGCAGGGCAAATATCGTTTAAGACAAGTCCAGCAGCTTAACTACTGAGAACCTTTCTCTAAAGTCCAAGAGTAAGAATGTAAAATAAGAGGCTTCTAATAAAGGCTGGGATAAAGATTTTAATGCAGCAGTCATTCATATAAAGTATGCAAAGAAGTTATCCTTCAAGGAGGGTCAGTAGGAGGCCTTAAAGGAGGTCGACACCCAAGTCGACTCTGAGTTATTTTAGAGACATTAGCCAGGAACTCCTAATAACTTGGATGAGTACTTTAATGATGAGAAAGGTTCTGTGGACTCATCCATGGTGTTTACAGATATTATCGAGCTTCTTCTTGCCTACAAAGACAAAGCCTAGGATAAGGAGAAGGTTTAACTCCTTTTCGCTAATTTTTTTCTTTTTGTATTTGTGTATTTTCCACTTCTTCTCCATTTTTTTTATAATGAGATCAACTCTGTAACCTTTGACTTATCAATGAAAAAATAGTTTTGTTCAATCCATCCAACTTTTATTTAATGTTGATTACTTCTATGATTAATATTGTTTCTCTTCCTTGGTCAGGCTCAGATACTTATACTTATAAATTTCCAGTTTGATACTAGGAAAGATGTTATAGTTTCTTCTAAATTCGACCTATTAAGGCGATGGAAAAGTATTCTAAAGGCTAGTCATGTGCCTTTAATTAAAGAGGATTTGGTGGGGTTTCTCATCTTAGATGCTTTCGACCAAGTGAAAGTTGTCTATGTCCATCTTCACTATCTTCTATATAGAGCAGTGGTAAACAACACTACTTATTATGAAAGGATTGAACAACTTCAAGAAGACCACAAACATTCTCCGATGTTTCTTCATTCTGACTATGAAGATAAATATAAGGTCTTGAACGAAGGTTGGAGTTATGATAAGAAGGTTTAAGATACTACTTCTTCTTTGAATAAGAAGGAGATTGCATTGAACAAAGAAGCTGAGAATGCTCGGGAGATTGATTCCCTTATGTAGAAAGAAACTAACGTCTTGAGGAATGATTTGGCCAGTTTGAAGAAGTCAACTAATACTGGGCCGGATGAAGGAGTCTTATTCTTTGAAACGAAGAATACCAGATTGCTGGAAAAGTTGGGGAACTTAAAGAAGAGGAATATGAAATCTAACCAGTCTTCTAGGCAGGTTGTAGTTGCTTAACCAACAACAGATGAAGAAAGAACCAAGAAGACATTAGCTGACCAAGTTGCTCTGCTATAGGAGAAGGATGAAGCTTTTAAAAAACTTCAAATTAAAGTGGATTATCTAACTTTTCACTTTCACAAGCAACCCAGACCTATCTAGATAGGAGGGTATGGTGAAGCCTTAACTTATTTGGACAAGAACATGGAGCAAGCTAGGTCGAATGGATATAAATAGGCTTGGTTGAACTTGCTGGGTCTATTGAATATACCTAGGGGTAATGAATTATGGTACTGGCATGATCCAGGAATGTTGAATTATCCCGGTCCACCTTTAAAAATTGATGTTATTTGGATTCCAACTGATGTCATTCCTTGGAGCTTAGTCAGAAAATATATTGGATATTATGGACTTAAAGGAGAGGAGGAATATGTTTGCTCCCCACATCAGTGAGATCAATCTAGCAACATTAGACATACTAGGTTGAGATATTTTAAGTACATAACTTTATCGAGCACTGTTGATGAGCCTCCTGCCAGGATGAGCAAATCCGAATGAAAGCTCCCAGTAGAATAGGCTTGTATTTCCTATATTTTTTTATTTTTACTTTGTAACACACAATTCTTGAAATGAAATGAAGTTATTTTTTTCGGTGTATGGTTTTGATCCCTTGTCATCTTTATTTAAGATTTTGATTGGTACTAATTCACTTGTCAACTGGGTAATCTGTATAATGATTAGTTAATCGGCATAATTCATGCTTGAACCTATTTGTAATGCCTTAGATTCCATTAATGCACTTAGATGAAAATGTAAGTAGTTTTATTGAAGTAAGTTTTTATATTAGTTATCAGTGGCGATCAAGTGTGTTAGGAATGTATATTTATTCATGTGTTCAACCTAGTCGGGAAAAACTTCTTGTGTTTATACATAAAGTTTTACTGACTTCTTGTTCTTCACTTGTCGAGGATGAAATCATACATGAAGTATAAAAAAATGTCCAAACTTTTTTTTGAAGTTGAAAAAGTTTGAATTAGATAAATTTCCAAACTAAACTTTTTTTAAGATGGAAAAGTTTGAAGTTGGATAAGTTTGAATTAGAAAAATCCCCAAATTAAACTTTTTTTTAAGTTGGTAAAGTTTGTTATTGGTGGAACCGTACCCGGAAAAAAATATAAAAAGATAAGCATAATAGATAGATACTTGGAACTTCATTAAATAGAATAACTGATTACATTAAATCAAAATTACTGATAATATTTGCAAAGGTTATTGGCATTCCAGGAATTCACAAATTCTTCTTCCTCTAATGTTTCCAGGCGAAATGTTCCAAGTCGGATAACCATCGAGATACGATATGGACCATGAAAATTCGCCTCCAACTTGTCACCTTTCTGGAGCACCTTCTTAATAACTAATCTCCCTACTTTAAGTTGGTCGGCTTAACCCTCCGGTTGCAGAACCTAACAGTCCTTTGTTGATAAGCAGCCATCTAAATTGAATCGTCCTTCTTGACTTCTTCAATGATGTCTAGATCTAGTAATTTCATGAGATCACTGTTAGGGGAATCAAAATTCATCACTCTGTGAGTTGGTAGACCTATTTTAGCTGGTACCACTGCCTTAGTGCCAAAAGCAAGAATATATGGAGTTTCCCATGTTACTGTTCTTGGTGTAGTCCTACAATCCCAAATGATACTGTGCAACTCATTAATCTAATTTCCTTTAGCATCCTCCAATGTTTTCTTCAACCCGTCTAGTAGAATCTTGTTAGTAATCCTTGTCTGACCATTACACTGCATATGTCTAGGTGATGAATGTAGCTTTTGAATTCCAAATTGGATACAATATTCCACAAACTCAACATTATCAAACTGGGTACCATGGTCGGTGATGAAAGCATAAGGCACCCCATAACGACATATGATTTGTTTCCATATAAATTGGAAAACCATCTGATAAGGCATATCAACTAAAGGCCCATCCTCCACCCATTTGGTGATGTAATCAACAGTTATAATCAAATAATTGAACCTTCCTTTTGTGGTCAGCAATGGATGTACCAAGTCTATTGCCCAAATAGAAAACGGCCAGGAAGAAGTGATGGGAGTTAGGGTAGACCATGTTCTCCTATGGATAATAGCAAATATTTGGCATTTATCACACTTCTTAGTAAAAGAAATATAATCTACTTTCATCACCGGCTGGTAGTAGACCGGCATTACTATTTATTGTACTAATGATCGGTTGGCTGAATGTCCTCCACATGAACCTTCATGCAACTCTTTGATAAAATAATTTACTTCGACTGAATGAGCATAACAAAGTAAAGATGCAGTGTATCCCCTTCTATATAAAATGCCCTTCTCTAGAAAATAACTATTTTCTTTGTATCTCATCTTCCTATCTTCTCCCTGGTCGGTAGGTAATAAGCCTCTTTCAATGTAACCAAGGGTCATGCGGGCCAAGTCATATTGGTCTTAAAATATCCCATAACGGAGGGTCAGGCAGGCTAAGACATATTAGTCTTAAAATCTCCTATAATCGAGGGTCGGACGGGCTAAGTCATTTTGGATATAAAATCTCCCATAACCAAGGGTTAGGCGGGCCAAGTCATTTTTTACTTAAAATCTTTGCTTGCAAGATAATTTTCCTATTTATTTCCTGACTTGTCTAGTTGTTCTATTTCAGGTGGAAGTTGAGAAAGATACAGCGCGCAACCCAGGAGTTAAGGGTATCGCTCATGCAATTATACAGGCGATGACTTTGGCTGAATTCACATTCATAGGTGAGGCGCCTAGCGTGCTGGTTCAAGGAATGGTACCCAGTGTTGGTGGGATGCACAAGGTGGTTGCGTTGAGAGCCCAAGATAGTGATAGTTCTTCGCACACTAGACTCCCCTATGTGAATGATAGCATGTTTAGTGTGCACGCTGCCCTGAAGTGATTGTAATGCATACCTTGATCAATTCCCCTCATATATTGACTGAAGGCCCTCGTGCGCTGATTGGGTAATGCTTAGCCAAGTTTGCCTCTAATTTTACTCCTCATAGCCTTCAACCTATACCTATGATGATGGCCGACTGCTTAGGCTCTCCACCATTTTAGAAGAAATCCTCAATACTCATCTGGAGTCTCTTAGCTCTGATGTAATTAAAACATTGTTGGGGAAGGTCAACGTGATTATTAATAATGGGTTCTCGTTGGCCTGGTTAGTAAAGTTGTTGTGTGATTTCAAGAAGGCAACCCTACTTGCTCTTTATCATCGGTTACAGAGTTCTTATCGCTCGCAGGTTGCTATCTCAGAGGAACATGTAGACTTGGAGACCAAACTAGTTATGTTCGAGCAGTAAGTCCAGGAAGCACGTGAAGTTATTGCTCGAGCAGAAGCTAAGTTGCTAAAAAAGGATCAGAACATGAAGAATGTTCAGAATAGGAGAGAGCTCCGCCAAAAGGATCTGGCTAATCTACTCTCTGACCAAAGTAACCTTGAGAATATTCTTCCTCAACATCATCATCGTCTTCTTATCTCAGCCAACCTTCGCTTTAACATGGATGCCCCTTAGCAGCCTTTGTTTAATTCCTCCTTCTAAATATCCCACACTTTGTTCTTTTCTGATCCTCTTTGGCATGTGATCATATTACTTCCTTATTCAAATAAACTTTATGGCATTTGGTTTCTTCCTTTCTATTGTGACACCCCACCTAATTAAATATCGGGCGATCTGTCCTTTATTAAAATTAAAAAGGAATGTTCGGTGGGTTCATTCTTAGCATCACTGTCGAAAACATTTAATATTATTAATCACCTAATAAATAATTAAGCTAAGTGTCAAAACATTTTTTCCCATTTAATTATACCCAATTATTCCATTAATAAATTCCCATCCTTTAAAATATAAGCTATTCACATTCCACAAGAATAAAAAAAATACTAGACATGAATCAAATACTGAAATTAATCGGACTGGATAAAGCATTCCAGTTCCAAGTCTAAAACCAACAAACCATAAAATCCTCAAGTGTAACTGAAATAAACTACTAATGTAAACTGACTACAATATCCAATAAAATGACTAAAGATGGGTGAAACATTCCCTAAGAGAAATGTATGAAAAGTAACAAAAAGAACTGATAGAGGCGTGTCTATTGCAAGGACCTGCAACTCCCACAACGGCTGCAGCTAAGCCTGTGGGTGGGGACTTGATAAATAATATATATATATATATATATATATATATATATATATATATATATATATATATATATATATATGTGTGTGTGTGTGTGTGTGTGTGTGTGTGTGTGTGTGTGTGTGGCAAAATAGAGAAGGATTGCAAGAAACGGGTCAGAGCCCAAGTTATAAAAATATTTGTTTTAGCAACTATTTAAAACTGCAATAATGCAATTATTATCAGCATGTTAGTTTCAAACTCTCACTTGAGATTCTCACCTCTCCACTATTATGCACGCCTAATGTACGTATATCCTAACCTAGTTATCCATAATGTTCCCAACTAGATTATAAACTTATACTTCTAAATATATCTCAAAGGAATAACCCGTATCGTCCGTAAAATACGCTATTACGATCATTTATTCCAATTAACCGTATATTACATTCACTGTTCTGATAGTAATTCTTTTACCCATTGAAAATATTTTGCTTACCAACATTTATAAGTTTGCTACTTTCTCACATTAGAATCATTCGTAAATATATATATATATATATATATATATACATCACATCATCCCTATACATATATATACAAATCCTACGCCCCTTGGATAGGACCACTTGGCGCAATGAATACTCGGTTATCGTGTCCCGATGCATCGCTCACTACAGAAAGGACAATTGGTTCTGCGTCTCTCACGAACCATAAATCTCATAACACAAATATCGAAGGTGAGCATAGTCACCAGCCAAATGGGTCACGCACATACCTACGCTCCCATTTAGCCGTCGAAACTATCTTACCTCTTAGATAGCATGTATCCAAGTTCATATGCTCTGGGTACAAGTCAAATATACCTCCATTGGGTCACCCAGGATAAGACTGTACACTGCACGAAACCTCCTCCCGATAGCAAGTAGCGTAGGTATTCTATACACATAATAATAATAATAATAATAATAATAATAATAATAATAATAATAATAATAATAATAATAATAATAATAATAATAGATGCTCCCACGTCTTATTAAAGTCTGGGTATTCACCCAACGCATACATACATTTCTACACGTAGTGTACTTCCCATTATTAGTAATTAGTTTGATTATTCACTCTCTTGAAATTTCCAAAGTAAATTATCCTATCCAAATATTAATGTATTATCCTAGGAATACTTCCAAATAATTCTTCACTGGACTACAATTTCTAAAGTGGCAGTTCTCCCTCACTCAAAATAATCGCGTAACTGAAGTTGGATTATACTGGGAATTTTTCTAGATTTGGAATTGTCGTTCGAACGACATCAGCAGGTCATTTGAATGACCATGCTTCTCGTTCGAACCAGACTCCATCTCGTTCAAACGAGATAGTGCTTTTCCCTATTTCGACCAGACCTGCTACTGCTTCATCCACACCAGATTTCCAATCCTAAAACCTCTAAATTCTTCAACCCAACTACCAAAACAGCAAACCTAATTGATGTTCTAGCATTTATAAAGGATTTCCCCCAACTTTGAAACATTAAATCATCATAATCAGTTACAAAATCCAAAATCCCCAATTTAACAATTCAAAACCCTAGTTCATCAAAATTCTATACAAGAACATCAAAATCAATTTTCGTGCATCACAAGTAATCATCAATTTGAGATCTTTAACATATCTACATGAGGGATGCATCCTACTTAGATACCATATTTTAATTAATGTCCTTAGTTCTCCAATTTCATCAAAATTTATGAATTACAAATGGGTATTGTATAATTATACTAACATGAACATGATTGTTGCTACAATTTTGCAAGGATTAAACACTTGCCTCAATGTCTAAGGTATGATCTCTTGGTGATGTTGATATAGATGCGTCCCTCGTCTCACGATCTACACTTTGGTGGGATTTTCGGTGTGTGTTCTTGAGTTAGGCACTAAGAACACTTATGGCTTCTTCTTTCTTCCTCTGTGCCTTTCTCTTTTCTCTCTCGTAGGTTTAGAAATGATAACTCCCCTCTAACCCACGTACATCCATATTTAATTTCCTAATTTTTGTCCATAATATTTCCCTAAAAATTCAAAGGACAAAAATACCCCTACGGGGTGCCGGTTAGGCCCAAAAACATCCCGGAGTCCAAATAAAATACCTGGGTAGAGTTTTCTCACTATATCGACTCTTCAGACTCAATAGTGCACTCGAAATTACCATACGAGTTACGTACAAATAATTTACTTCTTCAATCAATTAAATTAGTCCCGGCACGACTCACACGCGCGTCCAGACTTAATGTACCAAACTGTCGTATTTTCCCACTCTCAACAATTTATAAAATTTCATAATTCCGTATTAAGTATTCACACCCTAATATTCCATAATTCTCAACAATAAATATTAACCCTTGGCACGCTAGTTAATATTTATTTTTAATTTGGATTAATTAATAATTAATTTTCTCACATTTTTAATTTAATTAATACAACAATAATAATTAATCCCATAATTTTTTAATGTAATAAAAATATGGGGTGTTACATACTCTCCCCCTAATAAAGGAATTTTGCCTCAAAATTTGACAAGTAAAGCATACCTGGTAAAAATAAGTCGAATATTTCTCGCGCATAGCCTCCTCTCGCTCCTAACTAGACTCCTCTACATTATGATGCTCCCATTGAACCCGCACAAGTGGAACAACCTTTGACCTCAATTTCCTCTCGCTACAGTCTAGGATGGCTACTGGTCTCTCCTCGTAGGAACTATCGGGTTACAAGCCAATCACCTCAATCTCAATATGGGTGTGAGCCGACTCATCCCGAAGATACCGCCTCAATGATGAGATGTGGAATACATCATGAATAGGGTGGAAGTGATTCGGCAACCCGAGTTTGTATGCCACCAGTCTGATCCTCTCGATAATGGAGAAATGGCCCTATGTATATGGATGCCAATTTCCCCTTATTCCCAAGCCTCATCACTCCTTTCATAGGATACACTCGCAGTAGTATTTGTTCCCCCACACTAAACTCCCTAAAGAACCACTTTGCATCGACGTAGTTTTTCTGCTAGTCCTGGGCTACCCGTATGCGACTTCTGATTAACTCAATCCTAGATGACGTCTCCTAAATCACCTCCGTCCCAATTAGCTTTTTGTCCCCCACCTCTAGCCAATAAGTGGGAGAATGACAAGGTCTGTCGTACAACGCCTCAAATGGGGCCATGTCGATTGTAAACTGATAGGAGTTATTATAAGAAAACTCCACGAGTGGAAGGTACAACTCCCAACCCCCTCCAAAATCAAGGACACACGTGTGTAACATATCCTCCAGCATCTGATTAGTACGCTCAGTCTACCCATCAATTTACTGGTGATAATCCATACTCAATTGTAGCTCAGTACCCATAGCCTCCTGAAAGCTCTCCCAGAATCGTGACATAAAAATCTTGTCTCTCTCGGACACAATATGCTGGGGCACCCCATGGAACCTCACTATTTCAGTAATAAATAATTTGGCATATTGTTCTGTAGTGTAGTCTGTCTGCACCGACAAAAAATGAGCTACCTTTGTCAACCGATTCACCACTACCCATATAGAATCTTGACCCCTCTGTGAGGTAGGCAACTCAGTGATGAAGTCCATGGAAATTCTCTCCCATTTCCACATAGGGACCTCTAGCGAATCAAGTAACCTCGGTGGTCTCTAATGGTCCACCTTTACTAGCTGACAGGTGGGACATTTGGACATGAAGTCCACAATGTCCTTCTTCATCCCAGTCCACCAGTACTGCCGCCTCATATCCTGGTACATCTTATCCCCTCCGGGATGTAACATAAATTGGGATGCATGTGACTCTGTCATCACTGTATGACTTAAGTCCTCCCCTTTCGGGACCACTAGTATCCCATTAAATCGTAAAACCCCATATGAACTCACTGAGTAGGACTTTGTGCCCTCCGCTAGAAGTCGTACAATCTGGTCCTCGCAAAATGTATCATCGACTTGGGCCAAGATCACCCTCGTAAAAATATCTGGTGTGACTGTCATGACGGATATAAAGGATCAAGCCACTGCATCCTGATGTCCGAACTCTTTCCATTTCACCTTCTACACCTCCGCCACCTCACCTACTGCTCGGTGGCTCAATGCATCGGCAACTATGTTGGCCTTCCACGGGGGTACTATATCTTGAACTGGTAACATTTCACAAACTCCAACCACCTGCGTTGATGCATGTTCAACTTCCACTGAGTGAACAAGTATTTCCATGACTTGTGGTCTGTGAACAGGAAAAATTTCTCCCCCAACAAGTACTGTCTCCAAATCCGTAGGGCAAACACGACTGCTCAAGTCATGGGTGGGTTAATTCCTCTCGTGGAGCTTAAGCTTGCGGGAGGCATAAGCTATAGCCTACTCCTCCTACTGAAGTACTCCAGCAAGTCCCTGTAGAGAAGCCTCAGTGTATACTAGGTACTCTTCTCTTGGTCTTGGTAAGGCAAGAACTGGAGCTAGAGTCAACTTATCCTTTAGCTCATCGAAAGCTAACTGACAAGCATTATCCCAAATGAACTTCACCCCTTCGCGAGTCAAATTTGTCAATGGTCTTGCAATCTTCAAGAACCCTCGGATGAACCTCCTGTAATATCCAGCTAACCCTAAAAAGATACACACCTTCTTCGGTGGCCCACTCCCTCACCACCGACACCTTGCCCGGGTCCACTGATATCCCCATCTCTGACACAACGTGCCCCAAAAACTGCACCTCTCGTAACCAGAATCCGCACTTTTCATACTTTGCATATAGCTGATGCTCTCGCAGAGGCTGAAGAACCCATCTCAATTGCTCGACATGCTCCTCCTCAGTGTAGGAATAAATTAGGATATCATCTATGAAGACAATGGCAAAACTGATCTAAGAACTCTATGAACACCCGATTTATTAAGCCCATGAATACGGCTGGAGCATTTGTCAGCCCAAATGGCATGACCCAAAACTCGTAGGACACATACCTCATCAAGAAAGCAGTCTTTGACACGTCCTGCTACCTAATCCGTAGCTGATGATATCTTGATCTCAAATCTATCTTTGAGAAGAAGGAAACTCCTGTCAATTGGTTAAACAAGTCATCGATCTGGGGCAACGAATACTTATTCCGTATCGTGACTTTATTCAATTCACGGTAGTCCACACACAACCTCAATGAACCATCTCTCTTCTTTACAAATAGCACGGGAGCACTCCAAGGTGAAATACTCTTACGAATGAAGCCATGTCCTAACATCTGCTCAATCTGATCCCGTAACTCCATCATCTCAGTTAAAGCCATACGGTACAGTGTACAGGCTATCGACCGAGTGCTCGACATCAAATCTATAATGAAATATATCTCTCGATTAGGTGGTAGTTCCATTATATCCTGGAACACGTTAGAAAACTCGTGAACTATAGGAATCAAATCATTAGGGATCACTATCTCTTTAGAGGTCTCCTCTTTTATATAATATAAATGGGTGGACGATCCTTCCACAGGACGAGGCATCGCCACCAGAAACATTCTCTGGCCCGGAATAGAAAAAATAATGGTCCTACTAAAATAGTCTATCATGGCTCTATAAGAAATATGCAAATCCATGCCAATAATGGCGTCACGCTCGTGCATATCCAAGACTAAAATAACAGCAGGAAAAATCAAACTCCTAATCGTTATACCTAGTCCCCGACATATAGAGAAAATCAACGACCCATTACCCAGTGGTGACTTTACTAATGTCACTGTACTCTCTATTGTATCTAACAACCACGGGGCCTGTGAAAAACTAGTGGCTATGAAGCAGTGTGATGATCTAGTGTGAAAAAAAACGTGCTCTATAGTACCATGAATAGAAAACGTACCTCAACTGTGGGTGGTGCCTGCTATGGTGCTGCCTGGTGGACGTTATAAACATGGCCATACTATAACTGGCCGTGCTGAATTAGGGGTGCGGCAAAACTTGGGACTGGTGACATTGCTAGTAGGGTGGTGGGAAAGATGGGTCTCTTGGGCTCCTATTGGACTCCCTACTGCTGGGGGAACCTGCCCTTATCGGGGAAATCCTATTTCCTTTGGCCTACTTTGCCACATGAAAAACACCAGCCACTAAAGTTACCTCCCCTCTGCCCCGG
The DNA here is from genome assembly GCA_949130495.1 of Sambucus nigra. Taxonomy (NCBI): domain Eukaryota; kingdom Viridiplantae; phylum Streptophyta; class Magnoliopsida; order Dipsacales; family Adoxaceae; genus Sambucus; species Sambucus nigra. Next base: position 421,082,276 of record OX422211.1, on the reverse strand, counting down.
TTGGCCTCGGCCCTACTGGCCATTGCTACCCCTCCACTGGCCCTGCTAGCTTTACTAATGCCTCTATTGGCCCTGATGGCCCTGCTGATAACGATGTTGTCCCTTCTCTCCATGCTGACTGGACTGGCCCTACCTATAACCCCCATATCCCTACCTAGAATCACTAGATAGAAATCGCTTAGCAGGGTCCCCTGCTGGGAACTCTACTCACCCTGATGGACCTGCCCCCGAGCTACTGGTGCCCCACTAACACTACTACCTCCTGTTCGGTGGTACTGGCTGGGCTCCCCTGCTGATGGAAGCGGTGGTCCTGGAAATTTAACAGGGTGACTTTGAGTACATCAGTGTAAGTACCCAATGACAGATTACCTATAAGGTGATGACGAATCCTCCAAGTCAATCCATCTATGAAAATTTGAATCTTCTTTTATTTGGTAGATGACTCATCAGGAATGATAGTAATAAATCTCGTGAACTCCCCCTCATACTCTGCGATAGTCATACTTTCCTATTTGAGATTCAACAGTTTCTGCCTCATCTCAGTCTGCATGGTGGAAGGAAAGTATTTGCGTTCAAATCGCTCCCAAAAACTCTGTATCGTCATACTGTCCCTCTCTTTCAAGGTCGTAGTGGACTCCCACCACTGTAAAGTGGCCCCCACTAGCTTGTAGGAATCCTATAAATAGCTTTGAATGTTTGTACACTCGTACATGCGAAGATTCCTCTAGATGTATTTCTTCCATTGGCTTACGATGAAAATATCATAACTGTCCGAGAGCTTTGGGGGATGTGCCCTCTTAATGGCATCCCTAACCCTCTCCCATGCAGTAGGAAACTGAGCTAGAATTGGCGCCACAACCTGTACCTAGGGTGGGGCCTGCTGCAACACCGCTAAAGATGCATTTACCGCCTGAGCAGCTATGGCAGCAACTTCAGTTGTGTCCATCATTCCTTGAGCCTGAGCTGCTGGCTGCTCTCGATGGGCATTTCTATTCCTCGGGGCTCGTCTCGGAGGCATCTGAAACGAGAAGGGATTTATTAGTCCATAATTATTTTTAAATCTCAAATAGCTGAAGACGTAAACACATAAATAAGAGTACAACAATCCTAAAGATAGGTCTCCATATCAAAGAACACTAAGCGGAGAGAATAATAAGCCTTACAGATCCTGAAGGACACTAGAACCTGATGCTCAGATACCACCTATGACACCCCACCTAATTAAATCCCTGGTGATCAGTCCTTTATTAAAATTAAAACAGAATGTTCGGTGGGTTCATTCTTAGCATCACTATCGAAAACATTTAATATTATTAATCATCTAATAAATAATTAAGTTAAGTGTCAAAACATTTTTCCCATTTAATTATACCCAATTATTCCATTAATAAATTTTCATCCTTTAAAATATAATATACTCACATTCCAAAAGAATAAAATAAATACTAGACATGAATCAAATACTAAAATAAATCGGATTTCATAAAACATATCAGTTCCAAGTCTAAAACAAACACACCATAAAATCCGCAAGTGTAACTGAAATAAAGTACTAACGTAAACTGAGTACAATCTCTAATGAAACAACTGCAGTTGTGCGAAACATGCCCTAAGAGAAATGTCTGAAAAGAAATAGAAAGAACTGATAGAGGCGTCTAATGCAAGGACCTGCAACTCCCACAACCGATGCAGCTCGCTAAATGATCCATGCGTCTAAGTCTATTAACCCTGTGGTTGGGCACCTGATATATATATATATATATATATATATATATATATATATATATATATATAGAGAGAGAGAGAGAGAGAGAAGGATAGAAAGAAACGAGTCAGAGCCCGGGTTGTAAAAATATTTGTTATAGCAAGTATTTAAAACTGCAATAATGCAATTATTACGTACATGTCAGTTTCGAACTCTCACATAAGATTCTCACCTCTCCACTATTGGGCACACCTAACGTACGTCTATCCTAACCTAGTTATCCATACTGTTCCCAACTAGATTATAGACTTATAATTCTAAATATATCTCAAAGGAATAACCCGTGACGTCCATACAATATGCTATTACAATCATTTATTCCAATTAACTGTATATTACATTCAATGTTCTCATAGTAATTCTTTTACTCACTGAAAACACTTTGCTTACCAACATTTATAAATTTGCTACTTTCGCACATTAGAATCATTCATATATATATATATATATATATATATATATATATATATATATAGTCACATCATCCCTATACATATATACACAAATCATGCGCCCCTTGATTACGACCACTTACTCTGCTATCGTGTCCGGATGCATCGCTCACTGCGGAAAGGATAATTGGTTCGGTGTCTCTCACGAAACATAAATCTCATAACATAAATATTGGAGGCGAGCATACTCACCAGCCAAATAGGTCACGCACATACCTACGCTCCCATTTAGTTGTCGAAACTACCCTACGTCTCAGATAACACGTATCGAAGTTCATATGATCTGGGTACAAGTCAAATATTCCCCCATTAGGTCACCCAGGATAAGACTGTACGCTGCGCGAAACCTCCTCCCTTATAGCAAGTAGAGTAGGTATGCTATACACACAATAATAATAATATAATAATAGGCGTTCCCACGTCGTATTAATGTCCGGGTATTCACCCAACCCATACATAAATTTCTACAAGTAGTGTACTTCCCATTATTACTCATAATGTAAATAATTCGATTATTCACTCTCTAAAAATTTCCAAAGTAAATTATCCTATCCAAATATTAAAGTATTATCCTAGGAATACTTCCAAATAATTCTGCACTGGATTACAATTCCACAACTGGCAGTTCTCCTTCACTCAAAATAATCGCGTAACTGAAGTTGTATTATACTGGGAATTTTCCAGATTTGGAACTGTCGTTCGAACCAAACCTGATGTCGTTCGAATGAGATCAATAGGTCATTTGAACGACCATGCTTCTTATTTGAACCAGACTCTATCTCGTTCGAACGAGATGGTGCTTTTTCCACTTTTGACCAGACCTGCTACTGCTTCGTCCACACCAAATTTCCAGTCCTAAAACCTCTAAATTCTTCAACCCAACAACCAAAACAACAAACCTAATTGATGTTCTAACATGTATAAAGGAATTCCCCTAACTTTGAAACATTAAATCATCATAACCAGTTATAAAAACCAATATCCCCAATTCAATAATTCAAAACCCTAGTTCATCAAATTTCTATACAAGAACATCAAAATCAATTTTTGTTCATCATAAATAATCATCAATTTGAGATCTATAACCTATCTACATGAGGGATTCATCCTAATTAGATATCATATTTTATTTAATGTCCTTAGTTCTCCAATTTCATCAAAATTTATGAATCACAAATGGGTATTGTATAACTATACTAACATGAACATGATTGTTGCTACAATTTTGCAAGGATTAAACACTTGCCTCAATTTTGAAGGTCTGATATCCTTGTGATGTTGATATATATGCATCCCTCACCTCACGATCTACACTTTGGTGGGATTTTCGGTGTGTGTTCTTGAGTTAGGCACCATGAACACTTATGGCTTCTTCTTCCTTCCTCTATGCCTCTCTCTTTTCTCTCTCGTAGGTTTAGAACTGATAACTCCCCTCTAACCCACGTACATCCGTATTTAATTTCCTAGTTTTTGTCCATAATATTTCCTAAAAAATTCAAAGGATAAAATACCCCTACGGGGTGCGGGTTAGGCCTAAAAACATCCTGGAGTCCAAATAAAATACCTGGGTAGAGTTTTCGGACTATCTAAACTCTTTTGGACTCCATAGTGCCCTCAAAATTACCATACAAGTTACTTAAAAATAATTTACTTCTTTAATCCATTAAATTAGTCCCGACATGACTCACACGCGCATCCTGACTTAATGTACCAAACTGTCAAATTTTCCCACTCTCGACAATTTGTAAATTTTCATAATTTCGTATTACGTATTCACACCGTAATATTCCATAATTCTCAACAATAAGTATTAACCCTTGGCACGCTAGGGAGTATTTATTTTTAATCCGGATTAATTAATAATTAATTTTCTCACATTTTTAATTTAATTAATCCAATAATAATAATTAATCCCATAATTATTTAACATAATAAAAATACGGGGTGTTACATCTATCTTGTTTGAATATTGGCTGATCTGTTACATTAATGTAAGTCACACCATGCAAGATAAGGAAAATAACTAACACAAAAAAGTAGTGGGTCAACATCTTTAAAGCAAATATCACTTCACACCATGGTAAATAAGTAGTCCCAATCATTTGTAAGGGATATCCTTTGGAACAAGTATTTTCAAAACACACTGCAATAAACTGAAGTATTGGCAAAACATACATTCAAACATGATATATTTTCAGCCACTTGTTGTTTAGTTTGAAGGTAACATCGTCTTCCACTTGGATATCTTGCAGTAGCCTGAATCATGAGTTGCTCGAACAATATAGGGTCTCTCCCAGTTGGCTTCAAACTTTGGTAATGATATACTCCTGATGTGCCTCGTGCATGCTTTTAGGACGAAATCTCCTTCTTTGAACTTCCTAGGCCTTACCATTTGGTCATAGGATCTGGACAACTATTTTCTATACATCTTGAAATGCCTTGCAGCATTGTCCATATGCTCTTCCAGTGCTTCAAGTTGCACATACCATCTATGAGGGAGCATGGCACTTCGTGAGTTATAGCAGGCGGAAGGTACCTCGAGATCAACTGGAAAAATAACTTTTATCCCAAAGAGTAAGGAAAATGGAGTATACCACGTTGGTTTCCTCTTTTTTGTTCCATAGGCCCATAGGACTTCGGGGATTTTGTCATCCCATGTGCTTAAAAAATCCTCTAACATGTATGCCAAGATATTCACCAAAGTCTTGTTAGTGGCTTCTGCCTGCCCGTTGCACTTTGGGTATGCTACTATCGACTTATGTTGGATGATGGAGCAATTGTCTATTAGCAGGCCCACTTCACTATTCATGAAAGGGGTGCCGTTAACTGATAGGAAAACCTTCAGAATGCCAAATTGGCAAATAATGTACTCGTTCATAAATCGAGTCACTACCCCCGATGTGGCCCTCCTGAGTGGTATGGCCTCTACCCACTTGGTGAAACATTCAGTGGAAACCAGTATCCAAATCTTTCCTCTCAAAGAAGGGTTTATTACCCCTACTAGATCGAACGCCCATGTGTGAAATTAAAAAGGAATAGAGAGAGAATGCAAATCCATCGAAGGAGCAGGGATCATATTTCCATGCACTTGATAAGCTTTGCATTTACGAACGAAATCTACTGAGTCTTTTTCAATTGTAGGCCAATAGTATCCCAAGGTCGTGAGTTTATCGTAGAGTTTGGCTCCCCTGGTGTGTCCCGGCTTGTGGACTTTCTTCATCACTTCTTGATCTTCTTCCCCCCTAATTCACCTTAGAGTCCTGTCATGATAGCCTCATCGATACAACCTCCCTTGTTGGACAAAATACATGGGTGCTCGTCTTTTCACCTTCGTAGCATCTTCTTTTTCTGTTGGCATTACTCCACCTAACAGCAGGTCCATGTATGGTTATCTCCAATCTTGTGGTTGATTGATGAAGTTGCATTTGTTTGCCTGGAAGAATAAGAGATATTTCTCACAATCTCTTTGTATCATTGCGGAGTCTTACCTCATCGAGGGCTAAAAATACCGTACGTGTTGGACTATTCTGTACAAAGGGATCTCAGCGGTCTCACACCTGTCTTCATGAGCTTGGATCATTCTTTTCTTAGCTTCTTCGGGGTCTAAACATCTAGATAACTAGTATCCTTTATTTTTATAATATAAATTACCCCTGGTAACGAAATCCTGCACCAGGTCAACTAGGTCCATTGGGCCTTCACCTCTTAACAATTTCTTTGTAATTTCGCCTCTCCAATCATCCTTGTCATATGTGGGTAGAATCTCTAACACGGTCGAGGGAGTTTTTTTCTTTGTGATTAGAACAACCTCTTACTCCCTCTCAAAGATAATCTCTTGAGCAATAGTAGTATAAGCATCGGCATGTCGATTCAGTATTTGGGGATATATTTTTATTTTTACCACTTCGAATTGCCCAAGTAACCGCTATATAATTGTTTTATAGGACGCCAGGATCATGTGATTCAAAGATAACTCACCTATGACTTGTTTCACCACTAAGTTAGAGTCCACTTTTATTTTTAGGACTTAGATACCTCTTTTAAGGGCCTCGAGCATCCCCAAGGCCAGTGCTTCATATTTACCTTTGTTGTTCAAACATTCGAATTCTAGCCGTTTTGTCTCAGGATGACCCCATCTCCCCTTTTCTTTTCAATTGAGGAGACATCAAACTCCTTGATCCATGCATCTAGTCTATCTACTATAAAGTTGGCCTGATGATCATCACCTAAAAGCTCCTTCACGGGTGGCTCAAATGTTCCAGACATGAAGATAGCCAGAAAATCTGTATAAGCCTGGCTCTTGATAGCTCGAGGCACTACGCATTTAAGATCATACTCCAAGAGGATTAAGAACCATCGGGTTGCACTGCCTATTAATACATTTCTAGCAACCAAAAACTTTATAGGATCATATCTAGTGATAATATGGACCGTGAATGACAGTAAGTAGTGCCTAAGTTTTTGTGCTACAAATACAAGGGCTAAACAATGCCTCTCAATGCTAGTATATCTGGACTTTGGCCCATGTATAATTCTACTCAAGTAATAAATAGATTTTCTATACCATCCATCTCTTGGGCTAATAACGTGCCAATAGATCGTTCAGTAGATGTAAGATATAGATATAAAGGGATACCTGCTTTTAGGGGAATCATCGTCTAAAGGGAAGTAAGGAGCGTTTTCAATTTACCACAAACCCTAGGAACTTATCAAGAATTGCTTGACATTTTTCCAAGTCCATCTGAACACCTTGCCAGTTTACCAAAAACCCTAGGAACTTCTCGCTTGTTACCCTGAATGCACATTTGAGGGGGTTCATCGTTAGCTTGTATTTCCTACATCGGGTGAACACCCTCCTCAAGTTATCTAAGTGAGACCCCTATTTTTTGGAAATGATTGCCATATGATCAATGTAAAATTCCATAATCTTTTGGAAGAGATCATGGAGGAAAACCATCATTGTTGTTTGGTAAGTGGTTCCCGCATTCTTTAATCCAAAGGGAATAACCATGTACATGAAATTTCCCAAAGGCGTTCAAAAAGCAGTCTTCTCTGCATCAGCTGGATCCATCTTTATCTGGTTGTACCTTACATAACCATCCATGAAATTGTACATCTCTTGGCCCACAGTTGCATCAATCGAGCTATCTATGGAAGGTAATGGAAACTCATCTTTTGGGCACGCTCGATTCATGTCCTTGAAATCCACACAAATTCTACTCTGTCTCTTGTCCTTCTTTCCCACAGGCACAATACTAGAAAACCAAATCGGATGATGGATTGCAATGATGAAGCCTACTATAAGTAACCTTTAAACCTCATCTTTGATCTTTAGATCCAACTCTTCCTTGTACGTTCGGGTGTCTTTCTTTACCAGGATGGCTGACGGTAAAACATTCAACTTCTGACAACTCACCTCCTTGTCCACCGCAGGCATCTTAGTATACTTCTACCCGAAGACATCCTTGAACTCTAGGTTCAACTTGATCAACTCATCTCGAGGAACCCCTTCCAGTTCCTTCGAGATATAGATAGGGTTATGATCTTCACCTTCTTCAGCCAAATCTACTTTCTCTAACTCCTGGATTTATGGTCTGGGTATGTCCTTTATATACTTAGGTTCCTCTTCTATTTCTTCTACAAACTCACGAACTCTAAAATTATCAATCACCAAACACTTCAGCTACCCACTCACACCTTCATAACTTCTATATAATTCTGCCACTAGGCAAAACTATCCTCTTGCACTTTTAAAGACCTCTTCTTTATAGGTCCTCTTTTGGTGAGTCTCATTCAACTCTCTCATAATGATTGCTAATATTGCTCTGAGTCTAGACTTAGTGTTCAATTGGGTCAATACATGGCGCCATTTGATCCCGCAGCTGCCTCGATAGAATAGCGGGCTTATTATATCCAGATCACGCTCTTCTTCGTAGGCCACCACCGTTCGAGCAGGTGCTCTCACCCTCTCTCGAGTGTTCGGGACCCTTGTTCCCCTAATATACCTTGATACCGTCGTGGCCTCTTCTTTTAGATATATGGAGAAGGAAATATTTACCAAGTACACTTCCTCCTTTGCAAAAGGCTTCTTGGAAGCTCGAATCCCCACCTCCTTTCACTTTACATTTGCCTTCGTGCGTTGATGATAAGTAGAGGGTACCAGCCCATGGTTGTGCATCCATACCCTGCCGACTAGAATGTGGTATGATGGCTCGCCACCCATAATATGAAATTTTATGTGGGAGGTGATGTTCCCCATTGTGATGCCCACACTGACATACCCCATAAATTTGGACAACCGATTATCATACATCGGGATTACCAATGAGTGTGGCACTATCCTTGACTCAGATGGGCCAATGGCATAAAAATATTTGATAGGTATTATATTAATGGATGCTCCCCATCCAATAGAATACGAGAGAAAACACAATCATTCCCAGATGTTGTAACATACAGAGGTCTGTTGTGGGGGTACCTGATCGATCTGTCAGCCTTTGAGAACGTGACTTCAGATAGATACCTTTTTATGAGCTTGGCCATGGGCCCCTTCTATTTCAGGTGTGGATCCAGATTCTTCTTTTCTATTTCCAAGATGGCTCACGTAACCTCCAATCGCGAGTGCTCAGGGAGCCCAACCTTATCGAAGAGTCAACTGAATTTATGCGAGCGGGCAACCGTCGGACATTCGATCCCGAGGTCTGTTTGTTCCTTTTCAAGTTCATAGACTTCTTCTATATCTCTATACGTAGCCTCATCGTAGGATATAACTTCATTCACCGCCCCAAGGGAGCAAGATCCCATCTGCCTACTTAGTCCCTCGATGGAGTTATATTTTTCTCTTCCCCGTTCCTCTTATTTCTCTATCTTATCCTACAGTTGGAGCTGAGCCAGCTCGAGGGTGCATTCCTCCAGTGATTCTTCAAAGTCATTATCTTTGAACCACTTCTCTCTCATTAGTTGTTCCACTTCATCATCAAAAGTGCAAGCCATATGGGACCCATGAGTTGGTAAAGGATTATTATTCACTTTAGTTTGGGGCATATGGATGTCCCCATTCTTTATATGATGGTCGATTAACATTCTTAGCAAAAGACACACCTTGGTCGGGTGGTTCACTCTATTGTGAAGTGCAAAATAGTAAGGCTTCTCCATGTCCTCTCGAGGGATTTACGTCGTGCTGACGTTGAGGTGTCTGCAGACCTTGTCAAAAACCATGAGGTTATATAAGTTTAATACTTGCTCCACTGTGGAAGCTATATTGGGAGGATCCTCCTCACCTTCAAATCTTCTCTTGTTGCCTCGTCCATTTCTTCCTCGACCACTACTGCCCTCTGCCTTTCCTCCATCATCAGTATAGTTCACCCTCGAGGGTATTCCCCTCCTCGAGGTAACTGACAGCCTTAACAACAAACTTGACAAGGCAGGGGGACAGTGGTGTGGGTTTTACTACTAAGAAAATATTCCTTGTTGCTTTCAATAATGATGCAAACATATCCTCTCGTGTTTCATTAGTCAAATGGAATATGTATTCTGGCAACAGCCCTTCTGCACAAACTTGCAATAGTTTATCCTCTCGATTCTCTTCTTTCACATTTAGAGATCGCTTGCGAAATCTCCTGATATAGGCAACTACGTCTTCTCCTAGCTTTTGTTTCTCGCGCACCAACTTCATGAGTTTGAACTCATCCTCAGCCAAAAAGAAATTTTGTACGAACAAAACATGCATCTCTTCCCAACTAGCTATGCTACCTAGGGTCAAGTGGGAATACCACGTGTAGGCTTTATCTATCAGGTACTTTGAAAATTCCCTCAGCCTCAGTATTTTGTCATTGTAATAGGGCCCAAGGCTTTCAATAAACCTTTTTACGTGATCTTCAGGGATTGCACCCTTCCGCGTGTACTTTTTTTAGATTGGTGGAATATACCCTAATGGGTAGGGCTCATTGTTATATTCCTCTAGATATGGAGTACGAAAGTCATCATACCCCAAAGAACTATCTCCCTCTTTGGACACAACTATAAACATCAGTAGATCCTTCTTCATTTCCTCTAAGATGGATGGGGGAGAGCAGGTTGGTTGGACCATTACCCCCGCTGGCGTCGCCAGAGTGGGTAGTGTTCTTTTCCCCATGCCACCAGATATGGATAAGCTGCTGCAGTTTCTCCCCAGTCTTGTGACTCTAGGCCCGTCGTCACAGGCGAGACCGTAGTGGGAAGAACGTTACCCAAAATTGGCAGAGCAGTGGGAGGAACACCACTGGAAGTAGGTGCAGTAACACCTCCTTTGACAGTAAGAGTAGATTTTCCTGCTGGTGGTGTCATGAAAGAGCCCACTCCCCCACCGACTCCTAACATCTCCTGGGCCATCGGCATCTTGATGAACTCAGCGAACAGACCCATGAGCCTCATCATTTGTGCTCGGCCCACTCCTACTTGCTAGCCTGCCATCTCCATCACATCGGTAATGGACACGCTAGGCTCCATTCGTGCTATTCTTAATCCTTCAGGCAACACGAAGAGGTCTGCCTCCTCCTCATGCAATATGGCATCAAAATTAATAGTCATGGCGGTGTTATCCTCTAGCATATTTTCAAAAGAGAATACCTCCCCAGCTGATTAGGCATAAATTCTTCCAAATTTATTCCTTTAATTTAGTTACTTTTAGCACCTCGAACAACGTAATCGATGTGATTTTATCTCATAATCTTGCTACTGACTTATTCTAATGAGTATCCCGAGTTTCTGGTATTTCGTACTAATTTTACAGGTATTTTATGTCAATAAAGAAAGAAAGAAACCGGAAGAATAGAGAAAGAAAAGAAAGAAAGTCAAAAGGGAGAATTTGTAATTTTTACCCAAAATTCGGATGAGGCATCTAAAGAAAAGTTGAAGATATCAAGTTTACAAGTACATAGGAAGAAACACTACCTCAATTAGAGTCCCGATGTGAAAGTTATGAGCAGTCAAAGATAGAATAAAAAGTCAAAGAAGAATCGAACCGATCCGGATCGGACCGATCCGAAATGCAAAGTTCCAGTGAACCTCTGACCCAAGACAGATCGAAGCTGAGAGAAAATAAATGAATCGATCTGTACCGGATCGATCCGGTCAGAAAAGAAAAGAACCGATTCGAATCCAAGAAGAACCGAGCCGAAGGAGGATAGGACCGTTCTGAATGTCACAGTTTTATTTTCTTACTCTTCCTCCAATGGAGAGTCCCGGTTAAGATAAAACTCTTGGAGTCTTGTAGGGTATTTAAACCCAATTTATTATCATTTTAAAGCGCGGAAAAATCATCTAATTTTTCCCTTTATAGTTAAAACCCTAGTTTTAAGATTGATTGCAATTTTAATTCCAAGATTGAAGTTTGTTCAGATTTCTGTGCTTACAAGTAATTTTAGTTGATGCTTTTAGTGCTTTGGTAAGTTAGTTGATTACTTTCTTATGTCTAAACTTCTTTCTACATCAATCTTCAATTCTCCCTTAGTTTAATCATGATTTTCCGCAATTCAACAATCGTTTTCATTAATTTCATCATGTTAGGATAGGTTTTTAAAGGTCAGGATACATGAACTCAACCTGATGTGTTAGTTGAATGAATATAAAATTAATCCTCTAAATTTAATGATTTGATTAAAACTGTATTGCAAAGAAATGCGATAATTGTAGATCTTTGGATCTCGTTTGCTTCAGGGTAACCGGGATGCTTCAGAATGCATTTCGAATGTAACTATCGCAATACCGATTTACTCATCCTCTGATTAAGTATGGTGCGGGATTGAACCTCATATACGTAATGCTTGGGAGTACTAAATTTTGGGTCTAATTAATCACTTGAATTTACGATTAGTGTTATACCAGCAATACACTAGGGTTGAGGGATTGTATTCCCGTCCTATTTTTTTCATCATATAGTTCAAGTTTCAGTACAATCATCATCAGTAATTTAGGTAATTTTAGAGTAATTTCATGCCATTCATTCATTACTTCATTAGTTAATTATTTCTAAAATTGCATTTAGTTGTAGCCAATTCCCAAAAAAACCAATCATGTTTTCTTTTTCTTTAAAGTCAAAGTTAGGTTTCCTTCGTCTGTCCGACGTCGTCACAACTCTGTTGTCCTATTTCCCTGAGGATCGATACCCGACTTATCGGATTATTACTTGAGCGACAAACTTGCACTTGAGACTAGAGAGTGCGCACTTCTGAGACACATTCTTAGTCACGTCAAGTTTTTGGTGTCATCGCTGGGGAATTAGGTAGACTTAGGATTAGATCGAGTCAATCTAAAACTTTGCCTAAAAATTCCAAGAAAACAAAAAAAAATTAAAAGCACAAAAATATTCCTCATCATCTCTCACAAGCCTGTTAATGCAAAATTCTGAACTCACTCCAACTCCCCTTAATACTCCAACCCACATTCACGAAAACCCGATTATTGAGTACGACCCTTATAGTCCTCACACTCCTAATGTTCAACAATTCTGGGCTCCACCTCCCACACCGTCACACTCAATCGCAAATAACACCGTGTTTTCCCTCTAAGGACACACTTCAAAGCGCTCTCCAAGTATACCAAGTGAGGACACAGAGCCTTTGAGTGAGAGAAGTATGACTCAATACGGTAGTGCATCCGTCAGTGAGGAAGAGGCCCCGTATCGCCCTTTGAGAGATGTCTTATATCCCGAGCGCACTGTCACTCTGGGATGCATTTTACTCCTGTATAATGCAGGGAAATTTTTCTTTAGGAATGGGATGATACAGATACTTCCCACTTACCATGAAATGGATTCAGAAAAGACATACGCCCACATCATTGAATTTGAGGAGGCGTGCGAGACTCTCAATGGTCAAACTTGCACAAAAGATGTGCTCCGCCTTAAACTCTTCCCATTCTCGCTAAAGGATAAGGCTAAGACTTAGCTATGGTCTTTACCTCAAAATTCGATTTCATTATGGAATGAGATACAATCTAAATTTCTCAAGAAATTCTTTCCTCCACATCAAACTAACTCCATCAAGGCTCAAATTCAAACTTTTTGACAATTAGAAAATGAGTCGTTCGTTCAATGCTACAAGCGTTTCAATGAGTTGATTACTTCGTGTCCCCATCATGGGTTTGATAAAATGCAAATCATTTCCTTCATCCATAATGGGCTAAACATTAATTCCAAGCAACTCGTTGAAACTATGTGCGATGGTCCATTTGTTGACTTAGATGCCAATGATGTTGAGCTTCACCTGAGGTATATCGCCGAGACTACCCAATCTTGGGATACATCTGACCCTAATGCTCAAAATTGAAATTGCCAAGTGACCACCACTCCATCGGCGTCTGACCTATTTCACGTAGAAAAAAATTCTATGACAGACAGTCGACTCGATGTAATTGAGAAAAGAATGCGAGACCTACTTGAAGTATATGGAAGGGGATTAACTGTATCCATCCCAAACCCCGTCGAGAAGGTGTGTGCGATTTGTGAGGCGGGTCATTCAACTGAGGAATGCCCGACTATACCCGCCTATAAAGTTATGCTTCAAGAATAAGTAAGTGGTATAGGAGAATTCAAGGGTAATTTCGGTGCACCGCACGGGCATTCTTACAACCCTTCATGGAAAAACCATCCTGGTTTTAGCTATGGGCAACAACATGCTGCGATGAATCCTAATTCACATGTTTCCCCTCCTCCACCACTTCACTTTCAACAAGCTCCACACATGCAAGGACATGTGCAAGCACCACCACCCCAAGGAGCATATATCATTCCACCACGGAGAAATCTGGAGGATACGATCAACCACTTTATCAATATCCAGAATGCAACTAATGCTAGTCATGAGTGCATGATCAATGACATGAATGCGAACATTTCAAAGTTGCAATCATCATTGACTATCCAAGAGAAGGGCAAGTTTCCTGCCCAGGGCCAAAGACCTCTCCAAGGTCAAACTAGTGTTATCTCGACGCCCCATGACCATCCTGAGCAATGTAGAGCAATTACCACTCTACGTAGTGGGAGAGTAGTTGACTTGTCACCTCCCCCATAAGACGTACCTAAAGACAAGGAGATTTCGCCCGGAGCGAAAGAGGCCGAAGATGTCCCCTTGAAAGGGAGTGGTAAAGAAGACACTAGTGAGCCCGAGGTAGTAGTGAAACCACCCTCCGCAGAATCGTTTCCTCAAAGCCTAATTTCTTCCCATAAAGGAAACGCCCGTGATGATGTGCTAGACGTGCTAAAGCAAGTAAAGTTAAATTTACCTTTCCTCGATGCCATTAAGCAGATTCCAGCTTATGCAAAATTCATCAAAGACTTATTAACAGTGAAGAGGAAGATGAAGGTAAAGAAAAATGTATGTTTAGCACATAGCATGAGCTCCATTCTACTTAATGATCTCCCGCCAAAATTTAAAGATCCCGATGCACCCACCATTTCCCGCACCATTAGAGAAAATAAAATTGAAAAAACCTTACTTGACTTGGGAGCAAGTGTCAATATCCTCCCTTACGCCATCTATAGGCAACTTGATATGGGCGACGTTAGGCTCCCAAAGATCACTCTCGAATTAGCGAATCGAACCGTGAAGATCCCAAGGGGTATAGTTGAGGACGTGATCGTTCAAGTTGACACTTTCTACTTTTCGGTAGATTTTGTCATTTGGGACACGGAACCCTCCTTCGCCTCAAGCAATCATGTTCCCATCATTCTGGGGTGCCCATTCGTATCTACGGCTAACGAAATTATCAATACTCGAAATGGGAAGATGTAACCCACCTTTGGGAACATGACCTTAGAGACTAACATCTTCTATATAGCCCAACATACGGGGGAAAAAGATGATCTTCACGCGGTGAGCCTAATTGATGAGATCATAGAAGAGAACATTGAGGAAATTTCTGTGGAGACACCTTAGAATCTTTCTTAGTGTCTAGTCATGAGAGCGAGGGAACTTATACCGAGTTTGAGAGAGAGTTAGGGGACATGAGCATGGAAGAATTTGAAAAAGAATTCGGTCCGGTGGATGAGAGCCTTACTATTGAAGTCCAATCCCTATTAGGCTCTTATAGTCACTTAAAAGAAAGCGAATGGAAAGATAAAATCGATGAAGTCCTTATTTGTGACCATACACCCATACCACTAGAAGTCTCGAAGCCTATTGAGGAGAAAAGTTGTGTTTCGTCCGACTTAGAGCCCGACCCATGCGTTCCAAAAATTAAAAGAAACTTAGGAGTTTCCTCCGAATCGGTGCACGCAGACCATGCTTTGAGTAAGCATCACAGGGATCCCTTTCCAAGTAGTCACGATGCGTCTCTCGGTCTTTCCTTTATCTATGGGAGAGGTCCCAACTTGTTCCAATTATTGGTTTACGATATGAAGACGTGAGAGACGAGGAGAGAACCGAACACCGTGACTGGGGTCGGGTGAGTTTGTGAAGAGATGAGAGGTCGTCGCACCCCCGACGCGTATGGGGTGATTTTTATTGTATTATTGAGTCATGTGTTAGGGTCATTTAGTGTCTTTGTGCATTTTAAATATTTGTTTGTTTTATTTTTCCGCACTTTTAATTCGCTTTGAGTTAGATTTTAGTCCTTTTTGCTCGAGGACAATGCAAAAGTCTAAGTTTGGGGGGGGGGTGACAAGTGTGTATTTCTAAAACTTCACAAATTTTCAAAAATGCCCAAAAATTTCAAAAAAATCATAAATTTTTGAAAAATCCAAAAATATTTTTCTTCAAAATAAATAAAAATTGGAATTCAAAATTTTCAAAAATATCATTAAAAGTTGGTTTAAAGTCTCAAATTGTAAAAACACAATACACAAAGCCGAAATTGACCAAAGATGGAAATTGAGCGAAAATTGATGCTTAACGAATAAGTGTGGAGATTAACAACCCCGGTGAGATTCGAGCCTTTCATTTTTGTGAAAATTATAAATAAATTCGAGTTAATTGTTAACTCAAAGTTCTTTTCAGTGCTTAATAAGTCATCGAGGATCTTAAGTCTTTCACCTTGATCGGTTTTGAGAAACGTGTGATATTGCCTTGAAAAATGTGCCAAAGAAATCTCTAAATTAATTCATCTCTAAACGCATATGGTAACGCAATTAGTATTTTGGACAATGAAGTAGGCCATCGTTTGTCACCCAAAAATATTGACCATAAAAAGTTGTGAAAAATTATCCCTTTTGTAACCCATTTTGAGCCAAATAATTTTTTTCCTTTCGTTTGATAACCCGAAAAACCCAAATAGCCCGAAATTGTGAAAAATGGAAAAATTCAAAATTTAAGTCCGAAAAGTGCAACAAAAAGGGGCAAGAGAAAAAAATAGATATGCTCAACAAAAATAACAAGGAAAGAAAAGCGTAAAAAAATATAAAAATAAGAAAAAAATGAGCAATAGACCGAAAAAAGCACAAATGGACATCATAAATGAATTTTCCAATTCCAACCATTTTCATTTTATCCAATATACTTGTAACCCGAAAAATTCCTAACCGATTCCAAATTGCGAAATTAGTTACCGCGTGGAGAGTTAAAACACAAAAGATAATAAAAGAGATAAACGTATGTATAAGAGGCAAATGTTCCCGTGTTTCAAACCGTAATCCTTTGATGAAATCTATTCACCATAAATTTTTGTCTTTCAATTTGTGTGTGTGACTTTGCGTCCATTATATTTACTCTTTATATCTCGCACACCAAGAGAAAAGCTACATTCCGAGTGATTCGTTTGTGAGAGCATCCCATGAGAATTTGAAATCAAAGCGAATTTTCGGATAAGTAACGCAATGGTCAATTGGTGGAAATCCGCGGTTAAATTTCTGGCTTCACACACACGCACTATGATTTGAAACTCTTGAACATGAATTGATGATGATTATTTTCTGGGAAAGTTTGAATTATAAAATTTTTACGTATTTTGAAATTTCTTTGAGTCGAATTTTGTGGGTATATTCACTGCAAACCCTCACGAGACATAACTTGTCCTACAAGCGTAACCTAGGGGTTTAAAGGCTTATTGCATATGCTAAATGAAATCGTTGGCCCACAAAAAAGGTATTATATCCCAATAAAATGATTTTCAATAGTTGAGCCTTGATAGTATTCTTTTACATTGCTCGGGACGCGCAAAGTTCTAAGTTAGGGGGGTTTGATTAGGCATAAATTCTTCCAAATTTATCCCTTTAATTTAGTTACTTTTATCTCCTCGAATAACATAATCGATGTGATTTTATCTCATAATCTTGCTACTGACTTATTCTAACAAGTATCTCGAGTTTCTGCTATTTCGTGCTAATTTTACAGGTATTTGATGTTAATAACGAAAGAAAGAAAGAAACCGGAAGAATATAGAAAGAAAAGAAAGAAAGTAAAAAGGGAAAAGTTGTAATTTTTACCTAGAATTCGGATGAGGCATCTAAATAAAAGTAAATATATCAAGTTTACAAGTACATAGGAAGAAACGGTACCTCAATCGGTGTCCCGGTGTGAAAGTTATGAGCAGTCAAAGATAGAAGAAAAAGTCAAAGAAGAATTGGACCGATCCGGATCGGACCGATCCGGATCGGACCGATCCGAAATGAAAAGTTCCAGTGAACACCAAATCGAAATGGATCCAAGTTGAGAGAAAATAAACAAACCGATCCGTACCGGATCAATCTGGTCAGAAAAGAAAAGAACCGATCCGGATCTAAGAAGAACTGAACCGAAGGAGGATAGGACCGTTCCGACTGTCGCAGTTTTATTTTCTTACTCTTCCTCTAATGGAGGTTCCTGGTTAAGCTAAAACTCTTGGAGTCTTGTAGGTTATTTAAACCCGATTTATTATCATTTCAAAGCGTGGAAAAGTCATCTAATTTTTCCCTTTACAGTTAAAACCCTAGTTTGAAGATTGATTGCAATTTTAATTCCAAGATTGAAGTTTGTTTAGATTTCTGTGATTACAAATAATTTTAGTTGATGCTTTTAGTGCTTTGGTAAGTTAGTTGATTACTTTCTTCTGTCTAATCTTCTTCCTACATCAATCTTCAATTCTCCCTTAGTTTAATCATGATTTTCTGCAATTCAACAATCATTTTCATTAATTTCATCATGTTAGGATAGGATTTTAAAGGTCAGGATACATGAACTCATCCTGATGTGTTAGTTGAATGAATATAAAATTAATCCTCTAAATTTAATGATTTGATTAAAATCGTATTGCATAGAAACGCGGCAATTGTAGATCTTTGGATCTCATTTGCTTCAGGGTAACCGGGATGCTTCAGAATGCATTTCGAATGTAACTATCGTAATACCGATTTACTCATCCTCTGATTAACTATGGTGCGGGATTGAACCTCATATACGTAATGCTTAGGAGTACTAAATTTTGGGTCTAATTAATCACTTGAATTTATGATTAGTGTTATACCAGCAATACACTAGGATTAAGGGATTGTATTCCCGTCCTGTTTTGTTCATCATATAGTTCAAGTTTCAGTTCAATCATCATTAGTAATTTAGGTAATTTTAGAGTAATTTCATGTCATTCATTCATTAGTTCATTAGTTAATTATTTCCAAAATTGCATTTAGTTGTAGCCAATTCCCAAAAAAACTAATCATCTTTTCTTTTTCTTTAGAGTCAAAGTTAGGTTTCCTTCGTCTATACGACGTCGTCACAACTTTGTTGTCATATTTCCCTGAGGATCGATACCTGACTTATCGGATTATTACTTGAGCGACAGGCTTGCACTTGAGCCTAGAGAGTACGCGCTTCTAAGACACATTCTTAGTCGCGTCACCAGCGAAGTCACCAAAAGCCAGATGTGGGTTCTTGGAATACAGTTAGTATCAAGTGAGGCCTAACCCCTTATCAATATCGGGATTAATGTTCAAGACATTATTTAATAATGATAATAAATACAGGTGAAAAGGGACAATGAGATTCAATATTCAGACTTGCATTGAATGATATTTCTACACCATGAATACACTACAAGTATAATAAATAGATGGGACCAACAGGTGACTTGGTCAGAGGGAGAATAAGCAAGAACTATGGGTTCAATAAAGGAAAGATAGGAACTTCAAACCCAATTAATGCTCAATGATATATGTATTAAATGAGTGTGGGAAGAATGTCCTCACAAGAGCTCTCGTGTATGAAGGAAATTGGGTAGTAATTCTAGGTTCAAAATGTCATTGTCATAAACTATTTAGTTGGTGTATTTATATGGAGACAATGTTAATCGAGTAACCTTGCTGGTATTCAATGTGATTAACAACATTAAATGCACAAGTACCCCCTTCATTAATGTGGGAGATATTGCATTAAATTCACGGGATCTTATAATTTGGCTAGAAACTGCGTAACCAGTTGGAAGCATGGTGGGCATTAATAAAGCACATAACGTGGTAGCTCAGAGGCTTATCTTAGGATGGATAACAGGTCAGATTTAGTATATTAGGACTTCCATCCTAAATATAAACCCATTTGAGTGTTGTAATTTTGAGTCTTTAAATGCCAGATGTTCTGACGTCCAAAAGTGGGTGAACAGTGACCACACTTTGCATGTGGTCGCATCAGCCAGACAAATGGTGTTTGGTTTGAGGTTTGAGGTTGATAAGTAGCTCGAGTGTTTAGTGTTCTATTTGTTCTCTAGAAATTATCATTAGGCCAAGGCTACAAGGTTGAGGTACCTCGAAGTGGTTTCCTCGAGTGACTAGAAGTTATGGTAGCTCAGCTGTAGGTAGCTCGAGCAACCACATATACTGGATGAAGTTTTTCCCAAGTGTGCCAAGAGGGTTGGTTATTGTATTCCCAATGATGCCTTGCTCCAAATCCTCCAAATCATGTCCTTGCAAGGTTCTCAGGAGGAGGTTGTTCGATAGAGCATGCTATCTTTCCCATGCCCTACCAGGCATAGTCCCTCGTGGTTACCTAAAAACCTCGTTCACAATATAGCGTCAGATACAGTACATGATAAAATACATTAGGTTTCATATTATAAACTATCATCATTCGAGTGACTTTGATTTTTGAGCTAGATTCTTCAAGTCACGTTTGTGGAGGATCTTTGAGGAAACTCCCTCGGGTAATATTTATCTTCCTTATTTGTTTGTTAAGCATCAGATTAACTAAGTTAATAATTATTTGGTGGGTACTCCCCCTACACCATCCAAGAAGGCCTCGATTCTACAGTGATTATAGTGGAGGCTTCCACATCAATGCTTCTATGGGTGAGAATTTCTACTTGAATGGTTCTTCTAAGTTCCATTTAAGCTAGTGAGGCTAGCCGAGAAAGGGCATCTACTCGAGCATTCTCCACTGTTGGAATTCGGACCATCTTGACTGCAAGAAAAAAAGAGATAATCTCCCTAGATTTGTTCAAATATCTTACCATTGTTTATCATTTAACTCTATATATCTGAAGCATCTGGTTGACAATGTGTTGAGAATTACTATACGCTATCACCTGCTCGGCACCTAGTGATGAAGCTAGTTCTAAACCTGTAATTAATGCCTCGTACTCGACTTTGTTGTTGGAAGCTTGAAACTGAAATTGCAAAGCATATTCTAAGTCTAAATCCTCTAGAGTTTTGATAATAACTCCTTCTCCACTACCAGTGGCGCATGGAGATCCATCTACAAACAATTTATCGACTTGAAGGTCCTTATGGAACTCCTCCTCTGACCGCACTCCATGCCTGAATGTTTTCTTACTTTGTATGGCCAATCGCTAAGCTTTTTCTCCAATAGCCAATGATTCTGGTTGGTCATCATCAATATTAGTTTGCTTTTAAGCTGAGCTATCTTTCGAAGAAGTATGCTCGGTAGGAAAACTCGAATTATTTAACTCCTCTACAATGAAGTCTTCCACCGCTTGCCCTTTTAATACAGTTCTTGGCTCGTAAATAATATCATATTCCCCGAGTTCAACAACCCAACACATCAGCCATCCTGACTTTTCAGGTATGTGCAAAGCTTGTCGCAGAGGTAAGTCAGTGTATAACAAAATAGTGTGGGCTTGGAAGTAGGGTCTCATCCTTCTAGAGGCGTCAATAAGTTCCAGCTTCTCTAATCGTGGACACCTAATTTTTTATCGTCAAAATTCTTTGCCGGTGTAGTATACCAACTTCTGAACTCCTCCCTCTAGTTAAATCAAAGTCTAGCTAGTAGCTGACTCTGAAATATACAAGTATAGATATAATTTTTTTCCAAAATTGGCCGAGAGACGAGTGGTGGAGATCCGAAATACTTCTTTAGCTCTAGGAAAGCTTTCTCACACTTGTGATTCCACTCAAAGGTACTTTTTAGCACCTTAAAGAATAGAAGACAATTATCTGTTTCTCAAGACAAAAAATGATTTAGAGCTTCCACTCTTCTAGTTAGTTTTAGCACGTCCTTATTGTTGGTAGGGGACTACATATCCAATGAAGCCTTTATTTTGTCAGGATTGGCTTCAATTATCCTCTGATTCACAATATATCCTAAGAACATTCCATCTCATACCACGAATATACACTTAGTCGGGTTGAGCTTCATTTGGTGTTTCTCTAGTTGTTAAATGTCTGAGCCAAGTCTTTTGTGTGGTTGGTGGCATCCTTGCTCTTGGTGAGCATGTTGTCCACATAGACTTCCATATTTTTTCTTATCTGTTCTTCAAATACTTTGTTCACCAGTCTTTGGTATGTTGCTCTAATATTTTTCAACTAAAATGGCATAACGTTGTAGCAATATGTTCCTCGATTGGTGATAAAGGAAGTTCTCTACTTGTCTTCTGGATTTATTTTAATCTAGTTGTACCTAGAGTAGGCATCCATGAAACTAAGCAACTCATGACCTGCATTTGTATCTACCAATTAATCAATCGTTGGCAAAGAAAAATGATCCTTTTGGCATGCTTTGTTGAGGTCAGTGAAGTCTACACCCATCTTCCATTTGTCATTATTTTCATTTTTACCATCACCATATTGGCCAACCAATTGGGATACTCTACATCTTCTATAAACTGGGCTCTCTGCAGCTTTTCCACTTCCTCCTGGATTGCCATGTTCTT
This sequence comes from Sambucus nigra, assembly GCA_949130495.1. Taxonomy (NCBI): domain Eukaryota; kingdom Viridiplantae; phylum Streptophyta; class Magnoliopsida; order Dipsacales; family Adoxaceae; genus Sambucus; species Sambucus nigra. The sequence goes on along the minus strand of OX422211.1, from coordinate 421,060,016 downwards.
CTCGGGACTGAAAACTCTACATTTCTTCTTGAACAACTTGGAGTCCTTGTAGATGTTAGGCTCATGGAAGATTAAATTAAGATCAATCCTTGGCATATGCTCATGTCTCTAGGTGAACACATTCTTACTTTCTTTGAGGAATGCAATCAATTCCTGTTTGAGGGAAGGAAATAATCTTGAACCAATTTGAGTGGTCCTTTCTGGTCTCTCACCATCAAGCACAATAGTTTTCGTTGCTTCCATAACCTGTCCCTTAAGAAATATGCCCGAAGAGATTTTGGGTATAATATTCCACACTCTCGCATCCAACTTCATCCATAAAATATTGGGGGCATCTGTTGATACAAAAATTAGTCAGCTGACGTGGACCGGTTATGTTAAGATAGGTGCTATCCAACATGTCATAAATATATGTACCGAGCAACTTAAAGCGTCGAGCTACTCAGTATACCAAGTAACTAGCTGCGATGATTAAACGACCAAAGCAGATCCAATGAATATTCTTATTATGTACCGATGTATATGCCTATTCAATAACTGCGTATTGTCTATTCATATGGCCAGCCCAAGGGCTATAAATACATTATAATACCCACATGGCAGTGTAAGCTATCATAGGTGAAGATAATCAAGATTAAGGAAAAACATAGAGCAATACAAAATAGTGGATGTAGGCCATTTCATTAAGGCTCGACCACTTTAAAAATCCTTTGTCTTATTTCTTTATTCATATTTATCTGTGATTAATTAATTAGATTAAATCTAGTTTTTTACATCAACACCAAGGTTTAATCCTTAAACTTAGATCTTGTTTTTCTTTTCATTTCATGATTAAACAAAGATCTTTATGGCTGAAATTTTTCCGCGTTTAAATGTCAATACTAAGTTATTTTTCCAACATGGCCGACTTTTATGGAATTTGCTTAGAGTTTTCCCTCTATTTCTCGGAGGAAGTGACTTTTCACAATTAATAACTTCTCTCAGTGAAGCGACTTTTCTAAAGTACAAGGTTCATTATGGGGAAGGAAATTTTTGGAAGTTGATTAGGCATAAATTCTTTACATTTATTCCCTTAATTTCGGTATTTTTATGATCCCGTGCATTGTAAATAGCTTGAATTTGTCTGATATTTACAATACTAACCCTTTTTGGCAAGTATTCCGTATTTTGTCTATCTCTTATGTGTTTTACAGGTATTTCATGCAAATTAGTGCGAAAGATAACACAAAACAGTGAAAGAAAGCAAGAAATGGGGAGTTCAAGGGCATTTTCATAATTTTACAACCTTACTCCGGAGGTGGGGCCGATAAGAAAGTTTTAGATCTTTCAATTACAGGAACACTGGAAAAAACGACACCTCAATCCGAGCTACGATGAAGAAGTTATGGTCATTCGAAGTTGAGGAGAAAATGAAGAGAAGTTGAGTCAGAAAAAACGGATCGATCCGTTTTCTACCATAAAAGGATCGATCCAGTCTCCGGGGATCAATCCGATTGAAATAAAAAAGGGATCGATCCAGCCCCTAAATTTCACTGCATCCAGTCCATTTAAAGAACCGATCCGAATTAATTGGAAAGAGGATCGATCCGGCCATTAGTCACGCTCTAGATTCGTTACAAAATTAGCCGCGCTTTCTAAGTGTGACAAATTTCCAGATACAAGATTTTTATTTTATCCTTATCTTTTAGCCAAAAGAGTTTTATGCTTTGGGGACTCTTCTAAACGACCTCTAGCCTATATATTTAGTCATTAGGACTCTTTTCATTCATATTTCATTAATGTAAAAGCTCCGTAGTAAGTAGGAACATCTAGGAGAAGAATTTACATATTTTGCACCTTTAATTCAAGAGCTTTTTCAGTTTTTCTTCAACCTTTGATTTCTTCTTGCACGTTCTTGTTCTTCAATCTTGGAAACTTTTATTTACACCACTTTTATTATTATTTCTCATGTTTAATATCTCTTTCCAAGCGATTATGAGTTCATGCAATGTCGATAACGTACTTTTCACTGATTTTACCATGTTAGGCTAGATTTTGAAGGGTTAGGATGCATGAACCCAACCCGGTGTGGTTTGAATGAGTATAAAATTAATTCTTTAAATTTAATAATTGATTAGATCGTGTAGTATGGTGATCACAACCGTTGTAGGACTTTTGATCTTGTTTGCCCTAGGTAATCGGGATGCTTAAGAGTGCAATGCGTGTGTAGCTAATATGACACTGCTTTACTCATCTCTTGATTATGTATGATGCAGGCTACGATCCCTCATATATGTAATGATTGGGAGTACTAAAGACCGGGTTTGATCAATTAATTAATTTACGGCTAGTTTTGTACTGGGCAACATACTAGGAGTTAGGGAATTGTGTCCCTACCTTAATTTTCCAATTAGTTTTAGTTAACTTCTTTATTTTCCCCTTTTTCGTTTCTCACCCCATCATCATATTTTACACTTTATTTTTGAAGTAATAAATCAATTAAAATCTATCAAACATTCCTTGTGGATTCAATACCCAAACTCGCCGCTATACTCCATAAGAGTGTAGTTAAAGTTTTTTTTTTTATTGTGGTCGAAAGTCGATAACAACGATTAGCATATTTACAAGGATGCTCGGTTTTTCCACTCGATCAAAATGGCACCGTTATCGGGGAGTGTTTTGTTATAGGTTATAATTGATTTACTATTTCGAAAGATTTTTTTTCTTTTGTATTTTTTTGTTTTAACCTTTTTTGCAGGATTGCACAATTGTGCGCTAAGAGATGTTAAATCCTCAACGGCACACCTTTGTACGCGAATTATTCATTTACATACTATTCAGTAATCATGTTGGGTTTAAGTGTACATTGAAATGGTGGTGTGGACCTATATTTATAGGGTCTAATTGGGGTCCTTTGACCGATCGGTTATCCATGGGCTCGGATTGATTGGTCATCCCAAGTGACACACGTAGGGTGGATGGGGGATGAGGGAGATGTATGTGGCTAAGAAAAGATCTTTTGCTATTTTCAATCATTAAGGGAAGATTACCGATTGATGAAAGCCCATGAGGGGCCTTCAACCAATCAGCTAAAGGACCCTTATAAGTTTGTTTAAGATTTTTTTGGATTTTTCTCTAATTTGTACTTTGGAGCCCTATAGTTTTATTCTTGGGGTTTTGGTTTTAATAGTATCTTATGGACTAGGTAAAAGGGACCTATACCCTGATCGCAAATCATAGTGTCTATAGAAGTGATCGACTAAAAGGGTGCAAATTCGGACACTCTTCGTCTTACCTATTTTTTGGAGGAGTATGGGGATATGTGAGTAAAGGATAGAAATGGTGGGAGTAAGATGGGTAATTATAAAAAATTGTCAGAAGGATGGCCGGTCGGCTAACTATTGTGTTTGGCCAATTGGTCAATGAGGTACGAACATCTAACCGATTGGTTAAACGCTTCAGCACTCGAGACCTAAAAAAAGGCTCTACTAAGGCTCCTCATTCATTCTTCCAATTTTTATCCTCTTATCTCTCATTTCTCTCGTTTCTCTTCAAGATTTTTTCACTCACTCATGAGTTCTTTTAGAATCATTTAGAATTTTCTCGATTATTATGGATCTCTTAGAGCCCTTTTTGTTAGATGATGATGAGGTCCAGGCCTTGAACCTGATCTAGGCCGAGGATGGGACCATGGGGGTGACGAAGGACTGGTGGCACAGGCGAGGCCAACATATGTAGCTCTTTGGCCGGACGTGTTTGGTAAAAGGCTTACAGGGTACCAGAGTGTGGCCCTATATGACGATGACTGGGTAGTGATAATATGATGTGGGGGTCCTGCTACGCCTGGGGGTCGAGGGTTTTATGACCCTCCCTACTAGAGGATGAGGAGGATGTTCAGATACTACTCTTGGATTGTGAGCGGTATCGAGCTCTGGGAGCATCCTATGGGTGCCCTAAATGTAAGTTTTTATGACTTTCTCTTTGTATGTATTTTATGTCTTGTCCATTTATATGTTTTATCCTATTTTGCAAAATGTTCGACCTTGTGATGATATATTTATAATACTAGGACAAAACATGATAACTAAATATTTGTTGAGTTCCTGAAACGAAAAATAACTAAAATAAGGGACGACATGGGATGGTATAATCGTGGTAAAAATAAGGGAATAACCTAAAAAATGAAAGATGGAAAGAGTAGGGGAAAAGGAAAATCGGACTAGTCCTTTCATAAAATGATCGAAAGTAATTAATAATAAATAATAATAGCAATAACGTAGTAACATGATGATAATGATAATAATAAGAGGAGTAATAATAATATTATATAAGGATAATAATTAGTATTAAGTAGCGATAAGAGAAAAATCTTTATAAGGATAAACAATAATAAAAAAACATATGAATTAGTGGGGATATAGCCGATATTGAGGAAATAAATCGCAATGATAATACCACTATAATGAATCAGACTTGGGTGGCATGCATGTCTCTCACACGATTAATATTATACAAGGGAATTTCTAGTCATTTTGCGATTGGTTATCCTTCCTAGTTAGAGGGAACTGAGGGTATGGAGATTAGGCGTGAACATATAAACCCCAAACTCCATAAGATTAATTGGTTTTTGATTTCTCAACTGGATTGTTTCCCAAGTTCATGGTGGGTCGGTATGTTACAAGGGAAGACCCAAGTACAAAAATCATTTCTCGTTCGGACTAAGGTTTGCTGATACAAGGTTTGTCGGTTGAGAAACCTATTTCTTTGGCGATTACTCCCATTCTTAGGTGTTGAGTTAACTTTGGTGATGGGTTTTGAGTGGTGGGTGATGTTGATGGGTTTTGGGTAGTGGTGAAGACAGTGGTAGGGTATAGATGACGTGTAAATAAAATGGTGGTGGGTAATGAAGATGGTGGTGGAATCTGTTGGAGGTGGTTTTGGGTGAGAATGGTGGTCAAGGTTGTTTTCCTTTTAAAATTATTTTAAATTATGATGGAGAAAGTGAAAGAGAGTGATGATGATGTAAACACCACCACTAGATGAGGTGTTGACAAGCTCAAGCTAACAATAACAATTACAGCACAAGATTGTATATATATAGTAGAAGGAGGTGAGGAGAAGAGGATGAACACTTGTATGTAAGGGGTTCAGCCGATCTGGCCTACATCCACTGTGCGTGTGTGAATAATATCACTAGATGAAGGCATTAGTGGCCATAGATACAATCTCTCAAGATTTCTCTCTTTACTATGTAAACTAACAGAGTTTCAGCTAGGGTTGCAATTATGGATCCCTTTACAAGGCAGTGGATGACCTATATATATAGTTCTTGAGGGGTGTAATGTACCCCCAAGCATGCAATGGGCATGTACATGAGGATCGAACCAGTATGAGAATGACACCTGGCTGATCTTATGTAGATAATGATGATCTCAATATTCCCTCACATGAGGGGAATGATTCGGTTATATTTGATTTGTCCACGTGTGCCAAAGATTACATGTGCCTGTAAATGCTCAGCCTTGTATCCTTGACTGATGCAACCTCGCCCTAGACGAGTGCAAGGTCGGCAGAGTCAGATGTATTTGCTTTGTCTAACTGTGAGGACCTCAGTCGGGAGGGCTAGACGAGGTTAGGTAGGAGGTAGTTGTAACATCGGCCGAGGTCGATGCTGACATTGGCAGTCGATTGAGCCCATTAGACATTGTTAATTTCGGCTGATAACTACAACGTCAGCTGGGGCCGATGATGATGTTGGGAAATGGTTAAGACCATGAGACCTTGCTGACCTCAGTTCATGACCCACCGAGGTTGATGTATGACGGGCCGACCTTTTGTTCATGACCCACCGAGATTATCTCTTCAATCCAGTTGTTCCTATATATAATTCGTCTATTGAACTCGTGTAACATATTTCTTTTTACTTTTCTTTTTTATATTTTTATTCTTAGTCCAAAAATATTTATATACTTCTATAATCTTCATTTTGAAAAACCCAAAAATATTTTGCACTTTTATTTGTCTTTTCAAAAACCCTAAAATATTTTTATTTTGGATGTCCGGAACGTTACACTGCTATTTGAGTCTTATAACCCATCTTCTGGTCACTGCCCATCTTCTTAGTTCTACGTAAGTCATAACATGATAGATGTCATTTAATCTCACTTGAGTATTTTATAGCGTTCACCACACTCTAGTAAAATAAACCCGTGTCTAGAGTATCCCATTTTTCTCACACCTATGCACAAATGAATTAGGGTGTATCTTCGATGCATATCTACTAGCCAGTCTGATTTTTCTTGTTTTCACTCAATCGGGCCTAACACATTCTCTTCGCTAGATTTTTTAGGATTGCATGTAAGAAGCATTGCGTGTGAGGATTCTTATATAAAATGATGAGAGATGTAATGGGAAATGCTAGCCTAAGCGAGGTGAAAGCTCAATTGGAAAATTGTATATTATGTGCTCCTTAAAAAAATAGCAAAAAATAAGAAACAAGAGTTTTTGAGGGGGTAAACACGTCCTTTTCTTCTCCACACGCGTGTATCCTTTAAATATTTAGAACCCAACACTTTTTCCTTTACCAGTTCATTCTCTCCAAAATCCTAAGAAGGATGTTCCCTTTTTTCCTCTCCAAACATTTATTGCAGCTTTATTCTCCTCCCATCTTGTTCTTCCAGGTAATTTTTTTCCTACTCAATCATCATTGGAGTAAGGCATGTATGGAAACATACGTGTTGAAAGAGTACCAAATTCTATAATCGAAAGTCCCACTCACACACTTAATAACTCTCTTAACAACTAGTAAAGTGGAATTCAATCGGACATGCTTGAAAATGGGACTATCGATTATGGAATTCTTTACTCTTTCAATATGCATGCTTCCGTATATGCCCACTCCGATGGCGATTGGGTCGGTGCTGTCCGATGGACAAAATTGTGGTTGTTTTTATCTAGGTTGTGCACTTGTCTCTTGGCGTAGAAAGAAACAAAATTTAATTTTTATTGTTGACTGTTGAGTATATAACGGCAGTTAGTTGTTTTACACAACTTATCTGGATGAAACAAATGCTTAATGATTATGCAATAGATCAAGAGACGATGACTATATATCGTGATAAAACAAGTGCTATAGACATTTCAAAAATCCCATTAACACTCTCTCACTAAGAACACTGGTATTCTTTATCATTTCATCCCAGATTGGGATGAGAAAAATCTAATTTCAATTAGTTATGTTCAGATAGATGTTCAGTTGACTGATATTGTCGTCGAACCCCTGTAATATCCTGTATTTTTATGCTATATTAATTTGGGGATTTATTAAATTTAATGTGAGTTAATTATTTAATAAAAATCCGGAAATTAATTATGTTATAATTATTAACGTGACGAGAGTTAGTAATTATGGGAAATTTGTTGAATATTACTAATGAGCAAAGTAATATGTAATATTGGTTATATTGAATGTCACGGGTGAATAAAATGACAATTTTAGAAATTTGAGTCGGGACGCGCCCGTGTCGCGTCGGGACTAAACTTTGATAAATAAAAATGAAAATTTTATAAGTCGTTCGTATGGTCATTTTGAGTGCGCCAACGCATCCGGAAGGGTCGAGATAGTCAGAAAAGTGTACCCGGGGGTTTAGTTTGGGTCTCGGGGCGTTTTTAGGCCTAAGTGGTACCCCGGGAGGGCATTTTGGACATTTCACATTTATGGGTAATTAAACCCACGAAAATCAGAAACCTATATCAGCCACTTAGGTTAGTCAGCTAGGGTTAGAAAACTCAAACACAAGTGACGGCCATAGGAGAGGGAAGAAGAAAGCTTCCAAGGCAATCCAAGGCCCCAAAAGTCATCCGTTTGCACCGCCACCACCACCAACGCGTAGATCGCGCAACGGACTACGCAACCACACCAAAATCATCTGCAAATCAGAACACCAAAAATCACAGGCAAGTGTTTATCTTTCTTCTTTCGTTGATGCATCTTTCATATTAGTGTAGGAATGATTAGGATGAGTTTTATGGAAGAAAACCTAAGATTTAAGATAGGAATCGCATGTAGTTATGGTTTAAATGATAATTCTGGAGACCCTTGTCATGTAGAGGAATTTACCCACGAAATTATGATGTTTATAAGAAGAAATTTCAGGAAAAACAGATTGGAACCATGATTTAGAGATTTCTAGGGTTCTTGAATATTTAAATGAATTATGGCATGATTAATCCATGTTTAGTGACGTAAATTGACATGCTTTACGTTGGAAATGTATGATATCATGTTAGGATGTTAGTAGTACAAATTTTGAGACGTTTGGGATTGTAAAATATGGATTTGGTGTAAGTTAGAAGATGAAACCCGTAACGGTAATTCTGCAGATTTCGCAGACCTGCTTGATCGATCGATCGAGCCTAGAGCTTCGATCGATCGAAGGTTCGATCGATCGAGCCCCAGACCTCGATCGATCGACCCCTCCTGGCAGACTCCTATTTCCCTTTTTAAATGAGTTAAATTCAATTTATTGTGAGATAATTCTTGGGCATCCTTAATAAAATATTTTGGGAGATAGGGAAGACCAGTAGGACATGTGAATAAATTTTGGGACCCTTGATGACGGGCAAAGATTGTATTTTAGGATAATTACATAAGGGTCGGTAAATTTATGACTTAAAGAGAGAGACACGTAAGAGAGTTACTTTGGGACAAATGTGTATACCTACTGAATTCTATAATTTGGAGAATAAGGCCATGAGAGTTGTGTGGTACGTTGGAATAATACCGAATCAAGGTTAAAAACGAACCGTTATAAGTTTTTACTAAATTATGATAATATGGAAATGTCGTAATTATGGGAATTGAGAATTTACCTAATATTGATATGGTAATATTAGTATAGTTATATGATTGTGTATGCATATACTATCTATGTGTGAAAATCATACCCACGCTACTTGCTATCCCTGAGGTTTCCGCGCTGGGACAGTCTTATCTCGATGGGACCTTTATGGAGGATATTGACTTGTACCCTAGAAGATAGATATCCTTGGTACAGGCTATCGATGTGATAGTTCAGACGGTCCTAAGAGACGCAGGCATGTGACGTCCTCTTAGAGACTTGGAATCTATTCTTCGCCTCATCTTGTTTGTGTATAGATATCCTTGGTACAGGCTATCGCAGTGATAGTTCAGACGATCCTAAGACACGCAAACATATGCCGTCCTCGTAGAGACTTGGAATCTATGCTTCGCCTCAATATTGTTTGAGTATGTGTTAATACAATTCGAGAGTGATTCCGAATTTGTATTCCCCTTAATGTGAGTGATATGGGGTTTGGATAGTAGAGTATGCCCGCACCATAATTATTATTTGGGGTGTTGTTTTGATATATATATTTTACGAGTAGTTAATATATATATGAAATTCTGAAATTTGGAACTACCTATTGTGAATTGATATGTAGGACATGGTTGATGACTTAAATTATCAATACTTGTTGTGAGAAAGTATAATATGACACTTGAAAACTTTATTGATTAATAAACTTAAAATGAGAACTTTGGTTACTAATTGAAATATTATTTTCAAACAATTAAATCGTTAAATTTTGAATCTTACGAGTAATCTAAGATAAGTTAAATCATAGGGAAGATTAGTGCGATAAATGATAAGGCAACCCGTTGGAAAGGTTAGTGCGATAGGTGTGCACATTAGAAGAGAGGTGAGAATTTCTCAAGAGAGTGTCGCACTAATATGTTGTTGCATTGTCCTGTATCAATTTAAATACTTGCTAAACGTATTTTAAATCAAACACACTATCGGGCTCTGACCCGTTTCTTTTTCTCTTTCTCTCTCTTGTATATATATATGTATGTATTACAGGTGCCCAGCCACAGGGGCGTCTTGCTTAGGATCCCTTGAAAGGAACGTGCTGCAGCTTAGGTGGGAGTTGCAGGCCACTTGCATAGACGACTTCGTTTACTTGATTCCACATCTATCATACTCATTTATTGGGCATGTGTCGCCCTTTCCACTATTTATCTGTTTTATTGGGACATTTGTATTTCAGTTATTTCTAGTACTGGTACTGTGGGATTTATTTCAGTATGGATGTTTTACCTTAAGTTTTAAATGTTGGGACTTTGAATGTTGAATGTTTAAAGTATTTTGGATTATGTTCTAGGTTAATTGTTGTATGATTCTTACTTATTGAAAATGTGGTAAATAATTAAATAAATAAGTTTTTCTTTCAAAATACAATTTGGTTAGAAAGGTTAAAAATGGTTTTGACACTTAACTTAATTAATTAGGGTGTTAATTTGGAAAAGTTTATTTTTACGACAGTGATGCTAAGAATGAACCAACTGTTCACCTTGATTTTAATTTAATAAAGGAGTGATCGCCCGGTATTTAATTAGGCGGGGTGTCACAGGTGGTATCAGAGCATCAGGTTCTAGTGTCCTTTAGGATCTGTGCGGCTTATTATGCTTTCAGCGTTGCTTTCTTTGATATAGAGCCCTAAATACTAGGAATGTTGTGTTCACCTCTATACATTGGGAATTCTTGCTTCTGCGATTTGTTTATTTGAATGATGAACTCATCCAAATTTATTTAAATTTTCAGATGGACCGTCAAGAGGAACTAGCTAGAATGGTTAAGGGAGTTAACGAGCAGGATCGACTCACGCCTCAGGTATCCCCAGAGAGAATATCAACCGCAGAGTTAGCAGGTATCGTAGCACAAGTAGTTACCCCTGCGGTCTTGCAGTATCAAGAACGCAACACACATCTCATGGGGGAAAAAGATCTAGAGAGTACAATCAGTCTGTCATGACTGGAAATAACAAGTGTGTGAAGACACAAAAATCATAACAACAAGCTCTTCAGGCCCATAAAAGCCACGAGGGTAACAAATTGTGCGGGGAAATCCAAAAGCGTCAGGGTCAACAAAGCCAAGGTCCGAGTGAAGTCACAAAGAGGTGTTTCAGTTGTGGAATGGACGATCACAAATGTAAATCTTGTCCGAATCTTACTGGGTATAAACTACAATCCGACCAGCGGAGAATTTCGAAACTTTGCTATAAATGTGTATAGACGGGTCACAAGTGGATGGATTGTCCTCACCCTGACATAGTTTTTCTACAAATTTCCCCTCAAGGCCAACAAGACTAAGGAAAAAGTGAGTCTAGTCAACAACGTGGTAAAGTGAAGTTGTTCCGAAAGAGGAATAAAGTTCCAAGTCAGCAAGGCCGACACCGACAGTAGCAGGGTCGGAGGGGGAGTAACTTCGAAGGCCGATGTTTTGGGTGTGGTAAGCACGGCCATAGGCGCCAGGATTGTTCGGAGGGAGATAGGTCCCCACAACAGCAGGGTGCCCGTAATTATCCACAGGGGCCACTTTTTCCAGTCGCTCTCCCAACACCAGCTCAAGTACCATCCCTACCAACCTTTCCAGTAGCTCTAGTGCAGCAGGGGCAGTTACAGTACAGACATATCTATAATGTCCACCAGGCAGCCGCCCCACAGGCACCACCCGTGATTTGGGGTATGTTTTCTAGCCATGAAACTTTGGGTCGAATTTTATTTGTTACTGGGACAACGCATTGTTTTATAGCTACATATTATGCGAAGACCTTAGGGTTATTAACCACAGTAGAGAGCACTGTAATGTAGGTAGACTCACCACTGGGGAATGGTTCGCTTATCTTCTTTATATGCCGAGGAGTGGGGGGTAGAGATTGGTAGTTTGGTATTTCCTGCAGACATGTTAGTCTTAGATATGCATGAACATGATGTTATTATCGGTATGGATTGGCTCGCAGCTTATAGAGCCATGATTGATTGCTTCGGTGGGAGCATTGTTTTTACCATTCCGGGGCAAGAGATGTTTGTAGTGGCGATGCCTCGCCCAGAGGGAGGTTCGACCACTCATTTGTATTATATAGAGGAGGATACCTCTAAGGAGGTTGTGATTCCGTTAAACTCGATTCCAGTTGTTCGTGAGTATTCCGATGTGTTTCAAGAAACACCAGGCCTACCCCCCAGTCGAGAGATAGAATTTGTTATAGATTTATTGCCAGATACCAGACCTATAGCACGCGCTCCATACCGTGTGGCTCCGGCGGAGATGCGAGAGTTACGAGATCAGATAGAGCAGCTGTTAGATCAGGGCTTCATTTGCAGGAGTACCTCACCTTGGGGCGCTCCGATTCTGTTTGTGAAGAAGAGAGATGGTTCACTGAGGTTGTGTGTGGACTACCGGGAGTTGAACAAGGTCACGATACGGAACAAGTATCCGTTGCCTCGAATCAATGATCTGTTCGACCAACTGAGGGGAGGAACTTTCTTTTCGAAGATAGATCTGAGGTCGGGGTACCATCAGCTACGTATTAGGGAGCAGGATGTTTCAAAGACTTCCTTCTTGACGAGATATGGGTCTTACGAGTTCAGAGTGATGCCATTTCATCTCACAAATGCTCCAGCCGTATTCATAGACTTAATGAACCGAGTATTTAGAGAGTTCTTGGATCATTTTATCATCGTCTTTATAAATGACATTTTGATATATTCACACTCCGAGGAGGAGCACGCCGAGCATTTGAGGCAGGTTCTTCAGACTCTACGAGAACATCAGTTGTATACTAAGTACGAGAAGTGTGGATTCTGGTTGCGAGAAGTAAAGTTCTTGGGCCATGTTGTTTCTGAGCAGGGGATAGTAGTTGACCCGAGTAAAGTGTCAGCGGTGAGGGAATGGGGACAACCCACGACACCAACGGAAGTGTGTAGTTTCTTGGGGTTAGCCGGATACTGCAGGATATTCATTCGGGGATTCTCCAAAATAACGGGTCCATTGACGAACCTGACTCGCAAAGGGGTACCATATTTTTGGATGACGCCTGTCAATTGGATTTCGACGAGCGGAAAGACAAGCTTACTTCAGCACCAGTCCTTGCTTTGCCAAAGCCGGGTGCGGAGTAACTGGTTTACACCGATGCCTCTTTACGGGGACTTAGGGGAGTAATTTAGCAGGAGGAGAAGGACATAGCTTTTGCCTCCCTCAAGCTTAAGCCGAATGAGAAGAACTACCCCCCACGACCTAGAGTTAGCAGCGGTCGTTTTTGCATTGAGGATATGGAGGCACTACTTATTGAGGGAGAAGTTCTGTTTGTTCACAGACCACAAGTCACTGCAGTACCTATTCACTTAGCGAGAGCTGAATATGCGACAGCGCAGATGGTTAGAGTTTGTGAAGGACTATCAGTTCGATATACAGTATCATCTGAGGAAGGCCAACGTAGTGGCTGATGCGTTGAGCCGTAGACCGGTAGACGAGGTAGCGGAAGTCTGGAAAGCAAAGTGGAAGGAGTTAGGCCACCAGGACGCAGTAGCCCGTTCCTTCATATCTGTTATGACAGTTACACCCGAGATTATTATGAGAGTAATACAGGCCCAGACCACAGACCCGCTTTGCCAGGAGAAGATTGTACGACTTTTAGTCGAGGGTGCTGAGTCCTATTCTGTTAGTTCTGATGGGGGTTTGAGGTTTAATGGGAGATTGGTGGTTCCAGAAGGAGCAGAATTACGTCATGCAGTGATGACCCAGTCTCACGGGTCCCGATTTGCAGTACATCCTGGAGGAGATAAGATGTACCAGGATATGAGGAGGCAATACTGGTGGGGTGGGATGAAGAAGGACATTGCTGAGTTCGTGTCCAAGTGTTCTACCTGCCAGATGGTAAAGGTGGACCATCAGAAACCTTCAGGATTGCTTCAGCCATTGGAAGTAACCGCGTGGAAGTGGGAGAGTATTTCCATGGATTTTATTACGGGGTTACCTACATCACAGCGGGGCTACGATTCTATCTGGGTAATTATAGACCGTTTGACCAAGGTGGCTCATTTTCTGTCGGTGCGGACAGACTATACCACGGGCCAGTATGCTCAGTTGTTCATTGCGGAGATTGTCATATTACATGGGGTGCCCCTGAATATTGTGTCGGATAGGGACAAGATTTTCGTGTCACGTTTCTGGGAAAGCTTTCAGGAGGCTATGGGTACTGAGTGGAGGTTGAGTTCAGCTTACCACCCACAGACAGATGGACAAACAGAGCGTACTAATCTGATGTTAGAGGATATGCTACGCATGTGTGTTCTTGATTTTGAAGGAGGTTGGGAGCCACATCTTCCACTGGTAGAGTTTTCTTATAATAACTCTTATCAGTTTACGATTGGTATGGCTCCATTTGAGGCTTTGTATGGCAGGCCTTGTCGTTCTCCAACTTGTTGGCTCGAGGTGGGGGATAACAAGTTGCTAGGACCGGAGGTGATTCAGGAAACCTCCGCGAGGATTGAGATGATCAGGAGTCGCATTCGAGTAGCCCAGGACAGGCAGAAGAGCTACGTCGATGCGAAACGGTTCTTCCGGGAGTTTAATGTGGGGGACCAAGTGTTACTGCGTGTATCTCCTGTGAAAGGAGTGATGAGGTTTGGGGAAAAAAAGGAAATTGGCCCCGAGGTACGTGGGACCATTTCCCATCATCGAGAGGATTGGGCCGGTAGCATACAGATTGGGACTGCCAGAACATTTGCATCGCATTCACGATGTATTCCACATCTCGTCGTTGAGACGGTATCTTCGGGATTATATGGCCCATACTCACATTGCGATAGATGAGATAGACTTACAGCCTGACAGCTCTTACGAGGAGAGACCGGTGGCTATCCTAGACTATAGTGAGAGGAAATTGAGGTCGAAGATAGTTCCACTTGTGCGAGTCTAGTGGGAGCATCATAATATGGAGGAATCCACTTGGGAGCACGAGGCCGATATGCGCGAGAGATATCCAGATTTGTTCTTACCAGGTATGCCTTGTTTTCTGAATTTCGGGACGAAATTCCATTATTAGGGGGGAAGTATGTAATACCCCGTATTTTTATGCTATATTAATTTGGGGATTTATTAAATTTAATGTGAGTTAATTATTTAATAAAAATCCGGAAATTAATTATGTTATAATTATTAACGTGATGAAGTTAGTAATTATGGGAAATTTGTTGAATATTACTAATGAGCAAAGTAATATGTAATATTGGTTATATTGCATGTCACGAGTGAATAAAATGACAATTTTAGAAATTTGAGTCGGGACGCGCCCGTGTCGCGTCGGGACTAAACTTTGATAAATAAAAATGAAAATTTTATAAGTCATTCGTATGGTCGTTTTGAGTGCGCCAACGCGTCCGGAAGGGTCCAGATAGTCAGAAAATTGTACCCATGGGGTTTAGTTTGGGTCTCGGGGCGTTTTTAGGCCTAAGTGGTACCCCAGGAGGGCATTTTGGACATTTCACATTTATGGGTAATTAAACCCACGAAAATCAGAAACCTATATCAGCCATTTAGGTTAGTCAGCTAGGGTTAGAAAACTCAAACACAAGTGATGGCCATAGGAGAGGGAAGAAGAAAGCATCCAAGGCAATCCAAGGCCCCAAAAGTCATCCGTTTGCACCGCCACCACCACCAACGCGTAGATCACGCAATGGACTACGCAACCACACCAAAATCATCTGCAAATCAGAACACCAAAAATCCCAGGCAAGTGTTTATCTTGCTTCTTTCGTTGATGCATCTTTCATATTAGTGTAGGAATGATTAGGATGAGTTTTATGGAAGAAAACCTAAGATTTGAGATAGGAATCGCATGTAGTTATGGTTTAAATGATAATTCTGGAGACCCTTGTCATGTAGAGGAATTTACCCACGAAATTATGATGTTTATAAGAAGAAATTTCTGGAAAAACAAATTGGAACCATGATTTAGAGATTTCTAGGGTTCTTGAATATTTAAATGAATTATGGCATGATTAATCCATGTTTAGTGACGTAAATTGACATGCTTTACGTAGGAAATGTATGATATCATGTTAGGATGTTAGTAGTACAAATTTTGAGATGTTTGGAATTGTAAAATATGGATTTGGTGTAAGTTAGAAGATGAAACTCGTAACTGCAATTCTGTAGATTTCGCAGACCTGCTTGATCGATCGATCGAGCCTAGAGCTTCGATCGATCGAAGGTTCGATCGATCGAGCCCCAGACCTCGATCGATCGAACCCTCCTGGCAGACTCCTATTTCCCTTTTTAAATGAGTTAAATTCAATTTATTGTGAGATAATTCTTGGGCATCCTTAATAAAATATTTTGGGAGATAGGGAAGACCAGTAGGACATGTGAATAAATTTTGGGACCCTTGATGACAGGCAAAGATTGTATTTTAGGATAATTACATAAGGGTCGGTAAATTTATGACTTAAAGAGAGAGACACGTAAGAGAGTTACTTTGCGATAAATGTGTATACCTACTGAATTCTATAATTTGGAGAATAAAGCCATGAGAGTTGTGTGGTACGTTGGAATAATACCGAATCAAGGTTGGAAACGAACCGTTATAAGTGTTTACTAAATTATGATAATATGGAAATGTCGTAATTATGGGAATTGAGAATTTACCTAATATTGATATGGTGATATTAGTATAGTTATATGATTGTGTATGCATATACTATCTATGTGTGAAAATCATGTCCACGCTACTTGCTATCCCTGAGGTTTCCGCGTTGGGACAGTCTTATCTCGATGGGACCTTTATGGGGGATATTGACTTGTACCCTAGAAGATATATATCCTTGGTACAGGCTATCGATGTGATAGTTCAGACGGTCCTAAGAGACGCAGGCATGTGCCATCCTCTTAGAGACTTGGAATCTATTCTTCGCCTCATCTTGTTTGTGTATAGATATCCTTGGTACAGGCTATCGCAGTGATAGTTCAGACGGTCCTAAGAGACGCAAACATATGCCGTCCTCGTAGAGACTTGGAATCTATGCTTCGCCTCAATATTGTTTGAGTATGTGTTAATACAATTCGAGAGTGATTCCGAATTTGTATTCCCCTTACTGTGAGTGATATGGAGTTTGGATAGTAGAGTATGCCCGCTCCATAGTTATTATTTGGGGTGCTGTTTTGATATATATATTTTACGAGTAGTTAATATATATATGAAATTCTGAAATTTGGAACTACCTATTGTGAATTGATATGTAGGACATGGTTGATGACTTAAATTATAAATACTTGTTTTGAGAAAGTATAATATGACACTGGAAAACTTTATTGATTAATAAACTTAAAATGAGAACTTTGGTTACTAATTGAAATATTCTTTTCAAACAATTGAATCGTTAAATTTTGAATCTTACGAGTAATCTAAGATAAGTTAAATCATAGGGAAGATTAGTGCGATAAATGATAAGACAAACCGTTGGGAAGGTTAGTGCGATAGGTGTGCACATTAGAAGAGAGGTGAGAATTTCTCAAGAGAGTGTCGCACTAATATGTTATTGCATTGGCCTGTATCAATTTAAATACTTGCTAAACATATTTTAAATCAAACACACTATCGGGCTCTGACCCGTTTCTTTTTCTCTTTCTCTCTCTTGTATATATATATGTATGTATTACAGGTGCCCAGCCACAGGGGCGTCTTGCTTAGGATCCCTTGAAAGGAACGTACTGCAGCTTAGGTGGGAGTTGGAGGCCACTTGCATAGACGACTTCGTTTACTTGATTCCACATCTATCATACTCATTTATTGGGCATGTGTCACCCTTTCCACTATTTATCTGTTTTATTGGGACATTTGCATTTCAGTTATTTCTAGTACTGTTACTATGGCATTTATTTCAGTATGGATGTTTTACCTTAAGTTTTAAATGTTGGGACTTTGAATGTTGAATGTTTAAAGTATTTTGGATTATGTTCTAGGTTAATTGTTGTATGATTCTTACTTGTTGAAAATGTGGTAAATAATTAAATAAATAAGTTTTTCTTTAAAAATACAATTTGGTTAGAAAGGTTAAAAATGGTTTTGACACTTAGCTTAATTAATTAGGGTGTTAATTTGGAAAAGTTTATTTTTACGACAGTGATGCTAAGAATGAACCAACTGTTCACCTTGATTTTAATTTAATAAATGAGTGATCGCCCGGTATTTAATTAGGCGGGGTGTCATAACCCCTCGACTCATTTAGGTTCGAGAACCTTACGAAGTCCATCAGGGTGCTCTCCATACATGACGATGTACACGTATTTTAGATTAGGATCTATTATCTCTTTATTCATTACAATTGTTCTTATATATAAGTCGTCTATTGGACTCGTGTAACATATTTCTTCTTACTTTAATTTTTTCTATTTTTATTCCCAGTCCGAAAATATTTCTATACTTTTATAATCTTCGTTTTTAAAACCCCAAAAATACTTTGCAATTTTTTTTGTTTGTTCAAAAACCCAAAAATATTTTTATTTTGGATGTGCACAACGCTACGTTGCTATATGAGTCCTACTATCCATCTTCTGCTCACTGCCCATCTTCTTAGTTTTACATATCTCGTAACGTGATAGATTTCATTCTAATATCACTTGATTATTTTATAGCATTCACTGAAGTCTAGTAAAATAATCTTATGTCTAGAGTATCCCATTTTGTACACACGTACACACAAATGAATTAGGGTGTATCTTCGATGCATATCTACTAGCCAGTATGATTTTCCTCATTTTCACTGAATCAGGCCTAATACATTTTTTGCTACATTTTTTAGCATTGCGTGTAAGAACCATTGAAAAAAGTTGAGAGATGTAATGGGAAGTATGCCCTAAACGAGGTGAAAGCTCCATTGCCAAAATTGTCAATTATGTGCTCGTTAAAAGTATTGTAAAAAAATAGCAAAAAGTAAAAAACAAGAGCATTTTTAGGAAAATATAAGTTGAAGACTAATGGGTTTGCAATGTCATGCCTAGTATGTGATTTTTTTTTTGTATTATGGCCTTATTGAATTGTTAACAGATTCGAAAAATGCTCTAGATCGCATCATTTTGAACCCGAAACATATGACCTTTTATTCACTGTGGGTTACCATTTAGACTACGAGCTTGTGTGTGGATTAGATGAGAGATTTTCACTCGATCGAATATTCATCAATCATCTTTAGGGGGCTTGAAGATAATCTCGAGATTAGAGATAACCCCTCCCCCCCCCCCCCCTAGCTAATACAAAAACTCAAGGGATTACGGAAACGATGCAGCTCAGCGAGGCAACTCAGTTGATGTAGATCAGTAAGACATCTCAAGTGATACAACTCAACTGAGGTAGTTCCTGCAATGCCTGCACCTGGTGGATCTACTCCTGGTGTTACTAAAGTATTAGCCTCTAATCGTCCCAGCATAGTTGAAGCCACTAGAATTTGCAAAAACTCGTGAAACTTTGTCATGAGGAGCACAATCTGGGCGGGTCCCAACCCCGTGCTCGTGGAAGGTTGTGTCGCCCCTGGAACATCTGATGTCATCGAAACCGGAAGTACCTCCACTCGAGGAGCCCCAGCCCTCAGGGCCTCTTTCTCCCTCACGGCTTGTTCTTCATTACGGTGGATATCATCACAATTGAGTCTTCGAGTGGCATTATCCTGCGCCATACTCCTTACCTAGGAGAATGCCTCCCCAGCAGAGTCGCCAAATGTAAGAGGGTACTTTAGATAAGATAAATGGAGGCGTAACCCCTGTTTGAGTATGGTAATAGTAAGGTAATCTTGGCCAAAATTTGGATTAATGATAGGACATACAAACACAAACCTAATGAAGATAAGATGAGTTTAAACTCGCAAGTCTCTCGTGTATAACTCAAAAAGTAGTAATGGAACTTAAAAATAACTTAGCTAGAGGGAGAGCGAAGTAAGAACCCTAGATACACCCTGGTAGGCAGGTAGAAAACACACCAAACACCCTCAAGAAAATCCTTGTCAGGTATTAAAATCTTTGTAATAAATAACAATGGTGAGCGAGTAAACTCTCTGATTTTTAATAACTCTATCTCTGATGTGTATTCTCTCTCGCAATAATTTTTGAATTCTCAAAAGATCCTCTGTTTCCTCAAGGGTGGTTGGGGTCCTTAAATAGCCCCCCCCCCCCCCCCCCCCCAACACCACCCCCGAGGCAACTCAGTCATTAAAAACTATGAAAGGCATCCCTCATACTTTATGTCACAATATTAAATGCCTGATGCACTAGTTGTCTCCACGTCACAAACATTAAATGCCAAGACATGCCTTTTACCTAACCACTGTGTGTCAGGGGGCTGTTGTCGCAGAGGTGGCTCACCAGCTACCTGACAGCCCCAAATACCACGATGGCTAGTGACATCGCCTACAGTAGTTGTGAGATTAGGTAGAGGGTTATTTGGTTCGCAACTTAACGCCCGATGGAACTCCAAGCTGCTCCACCCGAGGTTCCACTGTCAGGGTCCTTCGGTGTTTTACCAGGTGTGTCTAAGATGGTTGGTACGATCCCCAACGGTGCCTCGCTTCTCAATCCTCCAAACCAAATCCCTCTAATGTTCCCACGGTGAGGTCATTCGATAGAGCATGAAAGCTGTCCTAGGCCCTACCAAGCCTGGTCTCTGGCGAGTACCGTTTGACCTCACACAAACTCGTTATCATTCTCGTTACAACAGTACAACCGTTATAGCTTACAGTCAACATAAACAAAAATACAATATGACTAATACAACAAGTTATAGTATGAGTTTCCACGCCAAGCTTCCTCACTGAGTTGCCACGCTTGAGTTGCCACACTCGAGCTGCCTCGGTTGCTTAATCTCAAACACTATTGACAATTAGGGAACTATCCCTAATCTCAGATTGGGATGAGGAAAATCTACTTTCAATTAGTTATGTTCAGATAGATGTTCAGTTCACTGATATTGTCATCGAACCCCTCGACTCATTTAGGTTCGAGAACCTTACGACGTCCATCAGGGTGCTCTCCATAGATGAGGATGTCCACGTATTTTAGATTAGGATCTATTATCTCTTTATTCATTGCAGTTGTTCTTATATATAAGTCGTCTATTGAACTCGTGCAACATATTTCTTCCTACTTTAATTTTTTCTATTTTTATTCCCAGTCCGAAAATATTTCTATACTTTTATAATCTTCATTTTTAAAAACCCAAAAATATTTTGCAATTTTTTTTGTTTGTTCAAAAACCCTAAAATATTTTTATTTTGGATGTGCAAAACGTTACGTTGCTATATGAGTCTTACTATTCATCTTCTGCTCATAGCCCGTCTTCTTGGTTTTACATATCTCGTAACGTGATAGATTTCATTCTAATATCACTTGACTATTTTATAGCATTCACCGCAGTCTAGTAAAATAATCTTGTGTCTAGAGTATCCCATTTTGTACACACGTACACACAAATGAATTAGGGTGTATCTTCGATGCATATCTACTAGCCAGTATGATTTTGCTCATTTTCACTCAATCGGGCATAATACATTTTTTGCTACATTTTTTAGCATTGCGTGTACGAACCATGGAAAAAAGTTGAGAGATGTAATGGGAAGTATGCCCTAAACGAGGTGAAAGCTCCATTGCCAAAATTGTCAATTATGTGCTCGTTAAAAGTATTGTAAAAAAATAGCAAAAAGTAAAAAACAAGGGCATATTTAGGGAGATATATGTTGAAGACTAATGGGTTTGAAATGTCATGCATAGTATGTGATTTTTTTTTTTTTGTATTATAGCCTTATTGAAATGTTAACATATTCGAAAAATGCTCTAGATCGCATCATTTTGAACCCGAAACATATGACCTTTTATTCACTGTGGGTTACCATTTAGACTACGAGCTTGTGTGTGGATTAGATGAGAGATTTTCACTCGATCGAACATTCGTCAATCATTTGTAGGGGGCTTGAAGATAATATCGAGATTAGAGATAACCCCTCCCCCCCCAGCTAATACAAAAAACTCAAGGGATTAAGGCAACGATGCAGCTCAGCGAGGCAACTCAAGTGATGCAGCTCAGCAAGGCATCTCAAGCGATACAACTCAAGCGAGGTAGTTCCTGCAATCCCTGCACCTGGTGGAGCTACTCCTGGTGTTACTAAAGTATTAGCCTATAATCCTCCCAGCATAGTTGAAGCTACTGGAGTTTGCAAAAACTCGTGAAACTTGCTCATGAGGAGCACAATCTGGGCGGGTCCCAACCCCGCGCTCGTGGAAGGTTATGTCGCCCCTGGAACGTCTGACGTCGTCGGAACCGGAGGTACCTCCACTCGAGGAGCCCCAGCCCTCAGGGCCTCTTGCTCCCTCGCGGCGTGTTCTTCAGTCTGCTGGATATCATCATAGTTGAGCCTTTGAGTGGCATTATCCTGCGCCATACTCCTTACCTAGGAGAATGCCTCCCCAGCAGAGTCGCCAAATGTAAGAGGGTACTTTAGATAAGATAAATGGAGGCGTAACCCCTGTTTGAGTATGGTAATAGTAAGGTAATCTTGGCCAAAACTTTGGATTATTGATAGGACATGCAAACACAAAACTAATGAAGATAAGCTGAGTTTAAACTCGCAAGTCTCTCGTGTATAACTCAAAAAGTAGTAATGGAACTTAGAAATAACTTAGCTAGAGGGAGAGAGAAGTAAGAACCCTAGATACACCCTGGTAGGCAGGTAGAAACACACCAAACACCCTTAAGAAAATCCTTGTCAGGTATTAAAATCTTTGTAATAAATAACAATGGTGAGCGAGTAAACTCTCTGATTTTTAATAACTCTCTCTCTGATGTGTATTCTCTCTCGCAATAACTTTTGAATTCTCAAAAGATCCTCTGTTTCCTCAAGGGTGGTTGGGGTCTTTAAATAGTCCCCCCCCCCCCCCCCCCCCACACACACACACCACCCCCGAGGCAACTTAGTCATTAAAGACTATGAAAGACATCCCTCATACTTTATGTCACAATATTAAATGCCTGATGCACTAGTTGTCTCCACGTCACAAACATCAAATGCCAAGACATGCCTTTTGCCTAACCACTGTGTGTCAGGGGGTTGTTGTCGCAGAGGTTGCTCAACAACTACCAGACAGCCCCAAATACCACGGTGGTTTACTCAAGTGCATGTCTGTCATTGTTTAGCTGGCTAGTGACATCACCTACAGTAGATGTGACATTAAGTAGAGGGTTGTTTGGTTCTTAACTTAATTCCCGATGGAACTCCAAGCTGCTCTACCCGAGGTTCCACGGTCAGGGTCCTTTGGTGTTTTACCAAGTGTATCTAAGATGGTTGGGACGAGCCCCAACGGTGCCTCACTTCTCAATCCTGTAAACCAAGTCCCTCTAAAGTTCCCACGGTGAGGTCATTCGATAGAGAATGAAAGCTCTCCCAGGCCCTGCCAAGCCTGGTCTCTCGCGAGTACCGTTAGACCTGACACAAACTCGTTATCATTCTCGTTACAACATTACAACCGATATAGCTTACAGTCAACATAAACACAAATACAAAATGACTAATACAACAAGCTATAGTATGAGTTGTCGCGCCAAGCTGCCTCGATGAGTTGCCATGCTTGAGTTATCACGCTCGAGCTGCCTCGGTTTCTTAATCTCAAACACTATTGCCAATTAGGGAACTATCCCTAATCTCAGGATTACCGTCAAGCCCCTTCTACATTTTCCCCTTCGTGGAGAGATTTGTTGGAACAAGAAATGTCTGCACGAAACTTCTTAATCCGATGAACCCTCTATGTGTGTACCTGAGCCAAAGCGCCATGACTTACTAGGGATTGGGCAAAGGGGCATCGCCACTTTTTCCTCATGCTGAGCCTCAACCGTTCTAGCTTTATTATTTGAAATTCTCCCGAAAGACTCTTGGTAAGTGAAATTCTCCCTTGTAATGCTTCGCTATGTTCGAAAAAATAGAAATTCTCCCCGATGTAACTCAGTCAGAAATTAAACAACGTTTGGACTTGTGGGGAGGGGCCATCGTAGCTTTTTTGAACCGTTGGGACATCTTTTCCGTTGGGAGTCATTGGATATGTCTGACACCAATTTGGCGCCAAAACATAAACTTGGTTAAGAAGGCAACCCCTTCTATTCCCCAGACGTCGCTTCGTATTCGACGTAATGTTGTCCTTTCAGCTGCCGAGGCCCTTCCCAATGTTCCACGTGTTCTTTTGAAATGATTAGAGGCCTCCCTTGCACCTGAGCTCGTGGGAAACGTCAAGCGTCGAGTTTGAAACCCTTCAAACGTCTCTTTTTTATTTCAAAACTCTAATATATCTTCATCTTCTTCATCTCCTTCAACACTCCCGCTTCTTTTTAGAGAGAGAAAGCTTGTGTGACCTCTATTGTTGCCCTCTTCTTTTCTCAGCGTCCTCTTTCTCTCATCTTTTGCACCACCACCTGCGGTTGTGCTCCTCTCTTCTTGTTCTTAGCCCTGTTCGCCCATCTACATCACTTATTATCATTTTCTCATGGCTTCTTCCAGTATTTACAAGGTTGTTGCCCCTACCCAGCCTGGTTCCCCCTCTGCCGCTGCTGGCGCTGCCACCACTCTTAGCGGTGCTGCTTTGGTCGCTGCTCGTCAAGAATAACTACGCTTCTACCGCCGTACGCCCATTTTTTAAGAAGAAGATGATAAGTTTTCTGAGGCATGCAAGACCTGCCATTTCTCATCCAAGTTCTATCCATTACTGCTGGGTGATGAAGAAGTGGATTCGTCGAAGTGGGGCTATCTTCCACTCGAGGGGACTATGCGCTTCCGTCTGGATCGTGGTGACTTTCCCTATTCCCAGATCGACTTCGAAGCACCTGGGGGGTCACCAAAGCATTTTACTGCGTGGCACACACATATGCAGAGCTCCCATACTGCTGCTCTTATGAAGGTTGGGCTGCATCGAGCCTACTGGTTTGGCGAGTTCACACTCTCGAAGCACAACGTGGCACTTCAAGTTCTAGTCTCCCGATGGAACATCACAACCCACACCTTCTTCGCTGCATGGGGGGAGTTTACTGTTACGTTGGAGGATGTCTACGAACTCCTTGGGTTTGACCCCATGGGCGAGTACACTTATCATGACGAGCCTCTAGACATCGAAGAGGCTGCTGATTGGGTTGAACTGGATCGGATCTGCCGCAGTTACACCGGTCCCTCAAACAAAGCTACCTTTGCCCCTCTTATCAATTATTTTTTTGAGGCTCTAACGTCGAAGGATGCTAGTGATGTAACGGGCCATGGTAGATGTACCTCCCTAGAACTACCAGCCTACATACTCGTACTACTTTCACGCTTCTTTCTTATTGGAAAGCCCAATGATCAACCCAGGAGGGACCTGATAAACATCTCCATTCGTTTGGCCAGAGGATTCAGCCTACCTCTAGCCACCATTGCCTTGGGGTCCCTCTACACTTGGTTGGATCGAACCAATATTGACATGGAACGGTCACTGGGCCGTTATAATTTGGCAAATTTTGCCAACACCATCATCTTGACGGGCTTCCTCTATACCCGCTTTCCTGCCATTTTTGCGAAGTCAGTTTCTCTGCCTGTGAGCCAGGGTATCATGCCCCCACACCTCCTATGTTTCCATAAGAAGCTGAGCTAAAATGAGATAATGGAGGTTTTTGACCATTCGAACTCCTTCGTAATGAGGCCATACAGTGAGCCAACCTTCGCCCATACTTGGGACTTCTTTCCTACTGCAGCCACAACGGTCAGATTTAATCCGATTGTAGAGGATCCCTCACAAGCCGTAGTGCTTCTTTTTACCTCGGGGTTCCTCCCCTCTTACACTGAATGGGGATATACTTTTGAGCCTTACAACCCTGATAGATGCAATAGACAATTTGGGTTCGACCAGGGGGCTCCTCGACCTGTGTTCCGGGACAATCATTCCAAGGCCACCTTTGCTGAGGCATGTACCTTCTATACTGTCGCTGCGGTACTTGGCGTGACATCCACCATTGATAGGCGTGTCAGCCTCCCGAGTGCCATGAGGAAAGGATACGTATCCACATCCTTTGCCATGAAGTTCCATCTGGAGCAGTTGGCCATGATTCGTCAGTATATCCATTCCCCTCCTTGCTACCCCCAGTCCTTTCCTTTTCTTCCTCTGAATTGGGTCTAAAGGGGAACTCCATGCTTGGGGTTGAGTTTCCCTTAAGCAATACTATTAAACAGTCTCCTCATAAACTACCTCCTCATTTCCCCATGGTCCCAACCGCCACCCCGAAACCCAAGGCCACTACGACCCCCAAACCATATGTCCCCACGGCCGAAGCTGCCACGGGGGAAGGGACTTCTGAGCCACCTGTCAAGAGGGCCAAGAAATCCAAGTCTAAGAAAGATAAGGTCAAAGATCAAATGGGGACTCCACTAGAGGCATTCCCAATTGCCTCCATTCCCCCTTCTATGTCCCCGAAACTAGCTGAAGAGCTGAGGAGACGGGTAGAGGCCGAAGTTGTCCGAATAAATGTTGAGTTCAAACGCACGCAGTTTCCGTTCCTCCTTCGGGTGCATTCTAAAAAATAGTGGTGGATCCTAGTGAGCCCCTTACAAAGAGAAGAAGAAGGTCGAAGGGGCCTGAAATTGGTGGTGCCATGGGATCAAGAAGGAAGACACTGGGTACCAAGCCCCAAAAGAAATAAACATTTGAGCGTGCTTTATCACCAGCTCCTTCTGTCCCTGCTTCTTTTCCATCTTCACTAGTAGTTGTATCATCTCGTTCTCCCTCCGGATCTGAGGTATATGTTCATTCTTTATCTCTCATTCTTCTCTTGACGTGGTGTTTTTTACTTATTTCCTGATATCTTTGGTGCAGGGAGTTGAAGAAATGAGGGTCAGTCCTCCCAGCCCTCTAGTGAGTCATTTCATGGGGGACGTTGTGGTGCTCCTCCAGCCACTGCCTCCCTTCCCCGTTCTCCTTTAATAAGCCTCACCTATTCACGTCGTTCCTCCTTCCACCAGGCCAGACATGATGCCGTGGGTGCTGTTGGGTTGTTTGGCCAGCCCGAGGCACCTGTTCCAGCCTCCTCTGAGTTACCTTTGGAGCGGGAGGTCTCTCTGCCCCTGGTTGTGGTCGAAGAGAGTGTGCCATAGGTAAGTGTCTTTTCTAGCTTTGCATCTTTTATTTGTCCCATTTATTCCCTAATTGTAACATGTTGGGTTATTTTAGGTGGATGTGGCGTCGCTGAAAGCCAACATTCTCCTTCCTCCTGTACTGTCAAGACCCCTTGCTATAGTTCCTCTCTTTAGTGCCATAACGGGGGTAAGCTAAGTGCATTTATGTCTCTTGTCCCTTTGCAATTACTCATTTTATCTAACCTTTGTTTTTATCTTTGTATCT
The DNA here is from genome assembly GCA_949130495.1 of Sambucus nigra. Lineage (NCBI taxonomy): Eukaryota > Viridiplantae > Streptophyta > Magnoliopsida > Dipsacales > Adoxaceae > Sambucus > Sambucus nigra. The sequence goes on along the minus strand of OX422211.1, from coordinate 421,032,795 downwards.
CTCTCCAAGCCTTTCTCCGCCTTTCGCGTTGAGTGGCCTTATCCCTTCTCAGGCCTAGGTTGGAGTAGCTGCTCCAGTTGGGACATCTCTTGAAGGGCCAACATCTTCTTTTGACGATGCGCCCGTGCTTGACATAATGCCCTACACTGGCGAGGGAGGTGTTCCCTCCTTCGAGGCTTCTACACCCAAGGGCTCCGTTGAGGCTACCGAGGTAATGAGCCCGCCTCCCACGGTTTCTGGCGTTATGACCCCCGTGGTGATTACCCTTCTTGTTCCTGCTGCTCCTGAGGTGCTTCTCTAATTTCTCTATATTTCTCTATTTCTCGAAATCCACCTTTATGGGTGACTTAATCGACGAAGCATTTTAAGTTATTTTTCATAAACTCCACATATTGGTGTCTTAACAACGAAAACACTTGTTAAGAATTTTGACCAACTCCACCTATAACGGTGACTTAACAACGAAAACACTTGTTAAGATTTTTAATAAACTCCACCTATAGCGGTGACTTAACAACGAAAACGCTTGTTAAGATTTTTAATAAACTCCACCTATAATGGTGACTTAACAAGGAAAAGACTTGTTAAGATTTTTAATAAACTCCACCTATAACGGTGACTTAACAACGAAAATGCTAGTTAAGATTTTTTAATAAACTCCACTTATAAAGGTGACTTAACAACGAAAACTCTTGTTAAGATTTTTAATAAACTCCACCTATAACGGTGACTTAACAACGAAAACATTTGTTAAAATTTTTAATAAACTCCACCTATAACGGTAACTTAACAACAAAAGCACTTGTTAAGATTTTTAACAAACTCTCATTATTTCACCTCTGTTTCCAGGTTTCTTGGGAGGATTCGCAACCAGTTCCTTCGTCTGCTGCCTCGCCACCTCGTGAACCTGTATCCTTCGAAGAATCGAGTCATAATGGTCAAGGTTCCACGACAAGTGTTGCCGCGGATAGCGAATCTGGGTGCGAGCTTCCTCTGCCCAACTTGGCTCCTCCCGCCTTCTGCCTGATGGTACTCCAACGTTCTCCCCAAATGCCTACCAACCATCATTTGGTCATTGAACAACTCGTGATCCATCATCCTGGGACCTTTACGGTGGACTGCCTTCGTTCCAACGTCGTAGTTATGAGTCATAGGATCTAAGGCATGGCCACCGTTGTTGCTGATATCGTAAACACTCCGACTGTGAATGTGACCAGGCCCCTCCTTAATCAGTTCTTGGGCTACTTGAGGGAATTGGGTCATGACGGGTTCCATTTTGATTGGCTCATTTCACACTTGAAGACTCTAAAGAGCCAGAAGTTGGACAAGCAACGGGAGCTTTTGCAAAAACATCAGGAGGATCAGAGGGCCGAGGAAGCCAAGCTGTCCCAGGCCCTGCTAAGCCTGGTCTCTGGCGAGTACCATTTGACCTCACACAAACTCGTTATCATTCTCATTACGACATTACAACCGTTATAGCTTACAATCAACATAAACAAAAATACAATATGACTAATACAACAAGCTATAGTATGAGTTGTCGCGCCAAGCTTCCTCGCTGAGTTGCCACGCTCGAGCTGCCTCGGTTGCTTAATCTCAAACACTATTGCCAATTAGGGAGCTATCCCTAATCTCAAATTGGGATGAGGAAAATCTAATTTCAATTAGTTATGTTCAGATAGATGTTCAGTTCACTGATATTAGCATCGAACCCCTCGACTCATTTATGTTCGAGAACCTTACGAAGTCCATCAGGGTGCTCTCCATAGATGAGGATGTCCACGTATTTTAGATTAGGATCTATTATCTCTTTATTCATTGCAGTTGTTCTTATATATAAGTCGTCTATTGAACTCGTGTAACATATTTCTTCCTACTTTATTTTTTTCTATTTTTATTCCCAGTCCGAAAATATTTCTATACTTTTGTAATCTTCATTTTTAAAAACCCAAAAATATTTTGCAATTTTTTTTATTTGTTCAAAAACCCTAAAATATTTTTATTTTGGATGTGCAAAACGCTACGTTGCTATATGAGTCTTACTATTCATCTTCTGCTCACTGCCCATCTTCTTAGTTTTACATATCTCGTAACGTGATAGATTTCATTCTAGTATCACTTGACTATTTTATAGCATTCACCGCAGTCTAGTAAAATAATCTTGTGTCTAGAGTATCCCATTTTGTACACACGTACACACATATGAATTAGGGTGTATCTTCGATGCATATCTACTAGCCAGTATGATTTTTCTCATTTTCACTCAATCGGGCCTAATACATTTTTTGATACATTTTTTAGCATTGCGTGTAAGAACCATTGAAAAAAGTTGAGAGATGTAATGGGAAGTATGCCCTAAACGAGGTGAAAGCTCCATTGCCAAAATTGTCAATTATGTGCTCGTTAAGAGTATTGAAAAAAAATAGCAAAAAGTAAAAAATAAGAGAATTTTGAGGGAGATATAAGTTGAAGGCTAATGGGTTTGAAATGTCATGCCTATTATGTGATTTTTTTTTTGTATTATGGCCTTACTGAATTGTTAACAGATTCAAAAAATGCTCTAGATCGCATCATTTTGAACCCGAAACATATGACCTTTTATTCAGTGTGGGTTACCATTTAGACTACGAGCTTGTGTGTGGATTAGATGAGAGATTTTCACTCGATTGAATATTCATCAATCATCTGTAGGGGGCTTGAAGATAATCTCGAGATTAGAGATAACCCGTCCCCCAAGCTAATACAAAAAATTCAAGGGATTAAGGCAACGATGCAGCTCAGTGAGGCAACTCAAGTGATGCAGCTCAGCAAGGCATCTCAAGCGATACAACTTAAGCGAGGTAGTTTAGCGTGACAACCCAGGGAAATCTTCCAGCGAAGAAACTGGACGAGAGAGCTCATCCTTTAGTTTTATTAGTTTACTTAGTCTTATTGTATCTTTTATATTGACTATGAGCTGTAACGATTATAATGTTATTTAGTGTGAGGTCAAACGGTACTCGCGAGAGACCAGGCCTGGCAAGGGCTGGGAGAGATTTCATTCTCTATCGAATGACCTCGTAGTGGGAACTTCAGAGGGACATGGTTTGGAGGATTGAGAAGTGAGGTGCCATTAGGGATTGTCCTCACCATCTTCGATACACCTGGTAAAACACCGAAGGGCCTGTGATCGTGGAACCTTGGGAAGAGCAGTCTTGAGTTCCATCATACATTGAGTTGTGAACCAAACAACCCTCTACCTAACGTCATCTACTTTATATGATGTCATTAGCCAGCTAAGCAATGTTAGATCTGCACTTGGGTAAACCACCATGGTATTTGGGGCTGTAAAACTGTTGGTGAGCCACCTCTGTGCTAACAGGCCCCTGACGCACAGTGGTTAGGCAAAAGGCATGTCTTGACATTTAATGTTTATGACATGGAGCTGACCAGTCCATGAGGCATTTAATGTTTGTGACATAAAGTATGAGGGATGTCTTTCACAGCTGTGAAAGACCGAGGCATATTGGGAGTGGTTTGGGGGGCTATTTATGGGCCTCAACCACTTCTGAGGGGATGATGTTCTTTTTAAGAGTTCTTATTAGAGAGTTATTAAAAAAAGAGATATCAGAGAGAAGTTATTGCAAAAAACTAGAGATTTTATTCACCCACCATTGTCATTTATCACGAAGCTTTTAATATTTGACTAGAGATCTTTGAGGGTTGGCTTGTTTGGCTGCCTACCAAGATGTATCCGGGGTTCTTACCTCTCTCTCCCTCTAAGTTATTTACTTCTAAGTTCATTAATATTTATTGAGTTATACACGAGAGATTTGTGAGTGCAAACTATGTTTATCTTCATCAGGTTGTCATTGTGTGTTTTGTAATTAATTAGGAGTTTTCTTTGTAAACTTGTCATTACTGTACTCAAAAGGGGTTACACATCCATCTAATCAAAACTACCCTCTTACATTTGGCAACTCTGCTGGGGAGGTATTCTTCTAGCAAAAGAGTATGGCGCATGATAATGTTAATCATAGACTCAACTTCGATGATATCCAACGCAGTGAGGAACAAGTGGAGAGAGAGCTAGAAACTCATAGAAGTGGGGTTCCTCCTCAGGTAGAGGTTCCCCAAGATCCAATGATGATTGGATCCCCAATGGTCACCTAAGCCTCTAGTAGTGATGTCCTAGAACAAACATAAATGACCCTCCTCATGGGTAAGTTTTTTGAGTTTTTGCAGACACCTAAGGCTGCCACGGTCCTAGGAGGGGGAATACATCACAACGCTTTTGTGACACCTGGGGTGGTCCCAGTAGCTCTGATGAAACCTACTTCGTCTGTTCCCATGGGGACTGGAACCATAGGCACAACACCCACTCCTGCCACAACGATGGGCATAATGGGCGTAACTAGTGTTCCATCAATGGTCACTCTAAACGCAACCAGCATTCCATCAGTGGTCCTTTTGGACACTCCCTCCACGGTTGAGAAGACATCGGTGTCTGTGTTAGAAGAAATGTGGAAAGATATGCAAAAACAAATGCTGAAGATGATAGCAGCTTCCTCACAGTCGGCTAGCGAGGTAGCTTCAGTGTATGATGATTTTCGCACGCCCTATCCCCAAGAATACAACTATGATCCTTACCCTAAGCACTACATCCCCTACTATCTTTGAGAAATACACGGGGAAGGGGCGAAACTCGAAGGAGCACATCAAATGTTTCATCGAACATCTAGGGGCTCAATGCAACAACAAGAAGCTTAGACTGTGGGAGTTATCAAAATCATTAACGGATAAAGCTAATACGTGGTACTCTCATTTGGCGCCAAATAATGTTTCAATGTTGGAAGAGATGCATCTTTTATTTATTCATAAGTTCTTTCTGGCAGAAGATGAGTTCACGTTAACACAATTGGGCAAGGAGAAGCAATGGCCAGGAGAAGATGTGGTGGCTTATGTTCGAAGATTCAGGGAGAGGTCCCTCGACGTGAGGGAAAAAGCCAAAGAGTCTAAACTATTACAGCTCTGTGCTGAGGGTTTGCTCCTAGAGTATATCCGTCACCTAATTATTGAAACTCGTGAAGGGACTTTCGCATCATTTCTTAAAGCAACAAGGAATATATCATTCATAGCTTGGTTGAACCCTGTTGCGGTACCACTGGTGTTCAAATAGTTCGGGCCACCCATTGCAGCACGTGGCCAGCCCCCATGGGTGGGATACGTCGTTGGAGGTGACGGAAGAAAACATCCAAAGAAGGATAACAAGAGAAAGTTTGGGAGAAATAGGTAACACCCACTACCGTTACCCTGCATAGTTGAGCAGACTGTTAGCTGTTACAATGCCATGGTTCAAGGAGGAACGGTGTATGAACCTAAGGGCATTCCCGCCGTGGAGCCAGGTATGACAACGAGAGCGGATCCTAGATATTGTCAAATCCATCGAAAGGTGGGATATCAATTGGAGACCAGTTTCACGTTAAGAAAGATTATCAGCAAGCACATGAAGATAGGGACTTTACGGATCCCTCAAGAGAACAACGTGAATGTTAACCCCTCCCACGGTATGGGGAAAACTTAGTGATTGCTTATGATGAGGAGGCAGAACGGGAGACGAGGGAAGTTGAGTTCCAACGGGAGGACTTTGAAGATGCTTTAGAAGATTGCACAAAGGGTATGTCCAATGTGGCCATTGCCTATGATGAGGAAAATGCAAGAGACGTAGAGGAGGTATACAACCTGGAATGGGAGGAAATGGACCCCACTTTAGAGTATCAAGTTGTTTCGTGGTCACTCAAGTTCTCGTGGTTATATGACCAAGTGGGGATGCTAAAAGAAAGTCATTTGGAGATAATGCGAGAAATTTTGAATATCGCAAAGAAGAACGCAGTAACCTTATTAAGATGGAAAGGGCCCATGTCCAAACTGGTGAAAAATGTTCTTGTCCGAAGTAACTTTTAGTGATGCTGACAGGGTGGTGAGATTCCCACACAATAGGACCCTGTACGTAACGATAAGTATCTATGGGGTAAACTTTGCGAGGGAACTAATGGATGGAGGTGCATCGATAAACATCATGCCTATCAGTTCTTTCCGGATAGCTAACATACCAGATGAAAGACTCATACCAATGCCTTTGATGATATCTAGTTACGATAATCAATCATCCAAATCCACCGAGTATGTAAATATGGCGATCGTAATGGGAAACCTTACCTCACACATCAAGTTTCATGTGATTGCAAGTACCACTTCCTACCACTTACTGATAGGGAGAGTATGGATGCACAACCAGTGTATGGTCCCTTCGACGCATCACCAATGTGCAAAGGCAAACGTTAAAGGGACTGAGATCATCATACGGGCCAGTAAGAAAACTTTTTCCACTGAAGAATCTCATTTGGTAGAAGCAGCCTTTTACATAGAGTTAGAGGAAGATGCCAGTGTGCTAACAAGAAGAATGGGAGGAGCAAGAGTTCCCTCTATCAGGGAAAGGATGGGGCCTGTGAATAGTCGAAGCAGCGAGGGAATAAAAATAAAGGTAGTGACAAAAGAAGTTCACTTGGATAATCCCAAGAAGAAAAATCTATCGAAGCAACATAGAGATGGGATGAGACCCAAAATGGATCCGATGGATCATGAGACCCAATGGTAGAGTGTGCTGAGCAGATTTTCAGGGAATAGGTTAGTTGAGGTTTCAAAAGAAATAAAAAGAAAGGAAGACAAAACATCGAGCAGATAGTGCAAGAAGAAGGTTACTGAGGATGGAAGAGTGATATACCTTTTATAAGGTTGCGAGTGGGTAGCCGAAGAAGCTGATGTAGAGGCTGACCCAATATATGAGTGTTTCTTGATAGATCAGCAAGGGCAGTGCATGATCATCGATAACTCTAATATATAGGAGTTTGTGGAGGATGTAGCCAAAGAACTAGACTATATGATGGATCACCCGAAACTCCAGATGCAAGAGTTGGAGCAGTTGAACATGGCCAAAGATGGAGAAGGTGCAATGCCCATCTTCATTTCGAAGGATTTGAGCGCAACAAAGAGGGAAGCCTTGATTGAGTTGATTTGGGAATTTAGGGATGTCTTTACGTGGAAGTACACAGAGATGGAAGGGTTAAACGAAGAGGTTAGTTACTTTTGATGTAAAAAACTAGATCAGATCTAATTAATTAATCAAAGATAAATATCAATAAAGAAATAAGACCAAGGATTTTTAAAGTGGTTCAGCCTTAATGAAATGGCTTACGTCCATTGTTTTATATTGTTGGATGTTTTTCCTTATTCTTGATTATCTTTTCTTATCATAGCTTACCCCGTTATAAGGTTATTACAATGTATTTATAGCCCTTGGGATGCCCATATGAATAGACAATACACCGTTATTAGATAGACATATGTATCAGTATATAATAAGAATATTCATTGAATCTGTCTTGGTCGTTTGGTCTTCCGAGATAGTTGCTTGGTATATTGAGTAACTCGGTATTATGTGTAACTCGATGTGTTAAGTTGATCGATATATATAATTATGCCGTGCTAGACGACACGTGTCTTATCATAACTGGCCCCCCTAATTTTTATATCAACAGTTACCACAAATTAGATGTTATACCTTCAGCCATACCGGTGAAGCAAGCCATAAGAACATACTATCCAGAGATGGATTTAAAGATCAAGGAGGAGGTCCAACGATTGATGGAAGCAGGGTTTATTGAGCCAATTCGACATCCACTATGGCTTTCAAGCATCGTTCGAGTAGGAAAGAAGGATAAAAATCAAATAAGGATCTGTGTGGACCTTAGGGACCTGAACAGAGCTTGCCCGAAAGATGAGTTCCCCCTAGCCTCCATCGATAGACTCATTGATGAAATGGTTGGTCATAAAATGTACAGTTTAATGGATGGGTATGTGGGATACAACCAGATCAAGATGGATCGGACTGACGCAGAGAAAACGACATTCAGAACCCTGTTGGGAAAATTCATGTATAAGGTGATTCCATTTGGATTAAAAAATGACGGATTGACATATCAAAGGATGATTATGGCCATTTTCCATGTTTTCTTTCACAAATTCCTAGAGTTTTATGTGGATGATTTGTTCATTAAATCGAGGAAGAAAGAATCTCATCTAGGTGACTTGAGGAGGGTGTTCGTTCGCTCCAGAATGTACAAGATAAAGATGAACTCACTTATGTGTGCCTTCAGGGTCTCAAGGGGGAAGTTCCTAGGGTTCGTAGTGGATCGTCAGGGAGTACAGATGGACCATGACAAGCAGCGAGAAATCCTGGAAATGTCGTGTCCAAAGACGACGAAAGAGCTCAAGAGCTTCCTCGGTAAAGTCTCTTACCTTAGCAGATTTGTACCAGGACTGGTCAAAATAACTCACCCATTGATGGAACTCCTATGAAAGGGCATGAAGTTAAAATGGGAGGAAGATCACCAGGAGTCTTTGACCAAGCTGAAGAAGCTGCTGACCTCTCCACAAATAATGATCCCTTTAAAACCTGGAATGCCGTTGCAACTCTACCTTACGTCTACCACCAGGTCCATCAGAGCGCTCTTGGCGTAGGAAGTTGATGGGCAAGAAAGGACAGTCTACTACTTTAGAAGAATCATACATGGGCCAGAGACAAGGTACAGTCGTGTAGAAAGGCACTGTTTAACCTTAGTTTTCATAGCAAAAAAACTTAAACATTATATGTTATCTTTCACAATTCACATTGTTACATGATGTGATCCAATTAAGTTTTTATTAGCAAGAACTATTTTGATTGGAAGAGCAGCTAGGTGGTTCTTTATCCTCTCAGAGTACAACTTAAAGTGCGTGGTCCCTCGGGTAATCAAAAGCTAGACATATGCAGACTTGTTTGTAATCTTCCCATCTGGGGTATTTGAGCCACCTCGAGAGAACATATCGGGGGATGACTTGCAGGAAAATTTTCTGGAGGCTGACCTTAAAGAATGGACGATGCGGTTTGATGGTTCTTGGGTAGAAAATAAAGGAGGGGTAGGGGTCATCTTCTCTAAAGGAAAGGAGGAATTTTTCCTTTCCTATAAATTGGATTTCCCTTGCTCCAACAACGAAGCAGAGTATGAGGTGTTAGTACTTTGGCTACTAGAGGCCCTTCGAAGGGACATCCGTTCACTATGTATCCAAGGTGATTCAAACTTGGTAGTTCAAATAGTGAATGGGGAGTATGCGTTAAAGCAGCTCAGTTTAACGCCCTATAAAATGATCAATCAACGGATAATTAACTAGTTCTATCAGGTCAAGATAAAAAGACATCCAAGAACGATGAACCAGGATACTGACGCCTATGCCACCATTGCGTAGAAGCTGATTATGAAGACCAATACAACTACTGTGGTGATCCAACGAAGAACAGCCCCATCGATGGTACAGTCAATCCTATCCATGGAGGGAGATTCAGATTGGAGAGGCAAGATCAGAAAATAATTAGTGTTTGGGTAAGGCAAGATGGAACTGAGAGAGCTAGCATAGTAATTCATCAATCATGGCAACCTATACTTCAGGAATGTGGGAGGATGGTTATCGAGATGTGTTGGCCCAAAAGAGGCAGAACAAAGATTGAGGAATACACATGAGAGACACTGTGAAACAATAGAGATCTCTTTGTATAGAAGAATCTAAAGGGAAGGATACTTTTGGCCAATGATGAAACAAGACGCAACTGAGTTACAACGATGGTGCGATAAATGCTAACTCTTCTTTCAAGTAGCTGGATATCACTTCGTTGAGACTCAAACAGCATGAAGGAATGCTTACATTAACTTCATCAAAGACGGAGTTGTTCCTATAGAAAAATTGAAGAGATGGGACTCAAACGGAGGGCCCCACGGTTCTATGTCCAGATGAACAGCTCTATCGGAGAGGATACTTCAACGGGCCATTGATATGCACCATGAAAGAGGAGGTAACTAAAGTGTTGAAGAAAGATCACGATCCAGCTCACATCAGAGGGGTGAATTTATATTATCGACTAATGACCTTGTGGTATTATTGGCCAACTATGGAAAAGGACACTGCTGAGTTTGTGCGAAAGTTCAATGCGTTCCAGCTGTATGGGAATATGATCCATACTCCTTTGGTGGATATACATTCTTTCTCAACTCCCTATCCATTCCACACTTAGGCGTTTGATATCGTAGGAGTAATACACCCTTTATAAAGAGGAAAGATCTGGATATTAGTGGCAACAGAGTGTTTTACAAAGTGGGCCAAAGCGATACCTCTCAGAAGAGCAACGGCGGGTGTGGTGGCTAACTTTATTAGAGAATACGTGATTTGTCGTTTCGAAATCCAAAAAGTCATCTGCTCCGATAATTGAACCCCCTTCGTTAACAAAGAGGTAGCGATGCTCATTGACAAATACTCCATCATCCATCATACTTCAACGGTGGCATATGTTAAGGGAAACAGATAGGCTAAGCAACAAGCAAGACTTTGGTCAATATTTTTGCCAAAATGATGGAAGACTTTCCAGGATCGTGGGATGATAAGATTCCAGCAGTACTATGGGCCTA